>VDFB02000007.1:199078023-199433380 GCA_007258455.2 Sequoia sempervirens
CCTTCCTCATCCAATGGAGGTAATTCTGATGTAGCCACCACGTTGTGTCCAATTTCCTTCTTGAGGCGTGACACATGAAAGACATTATGTACTTTGCTTTCAGCTGGAAGCTCCAACTCATAAGCGACTTCACCAATTCTCTTGGTGACTTTGAAAGGACCATAAAAACGTGGCTTCAACTTTTTCGCACCACTTTTCTTGAGAGAAGATTGTCTATATGGCTGAAGCCTCAAATAGACCATGTCCCCAACTTCAAAAGACCTCTCAATACGCTGCTGATCAGCGTATAACTTCTGCTGATTTTGAGCTTGTTGCAGATTTTCCTTGAGAGATTTCAAGATGTCTTGGCTCTATTGTAACATATCCTGTGCTTGTGGAGCTCTACTATCACCAAACACTAAATCAACAAAATTAGTAGCTTCATAACCATAAAGAGCCATAAAAGGTGACATCTTAATTGACATGTGATAAGAAGAGTTATAACAATACTCTCCTAAATGAAGCCATTTAATCCAAGCTCTTTGCTGTCCTGAAACATAGTTTCTTAGGTAGCCCTCTAACCACTTGTTAACAATTTTTGATTGCCCATCTGTTTGTGGGTGATAACTAGTGCTTGGAGTAAGCACTGTCCCACTCAATCTGAAGATCTCTTGCCAAAAAACACTTAGGAACTTGCTGTCCCTATCACTGACAATAGTTTTAGGCAACCCATGCAAACGGAAGACCTCTCTGAAGAACAACTCAGCCACTTGAGCTGCTGTAAATGAAGTAGTGACAGCAAAGAAATGAGCAAATTTCGTTAGTCTATCAACCACAACAAAAATACAATCACATCCTTGCACTTTGGGCAACCCAGTGATGAAATCCATGGCAATACTTTCCCATTTCTGATTCGGAATGGGCAAGGGCTGTAGCAGACCAGCTGGATGAGAGTGTTCATTTTTATTTCTTTTACAAATCGGACACTCTCTAATGTAGTTCAAGACTTCTTCTTTCAACCCTTTCCAAGTGAATCTTTCACGAATCTGCTTATAAGTCTTGAAAATCCCTTGATGACCAGCAAGGGGAACATCATGAAAATATTGTAGAATCTTCTTTTTAAGCTTAGATTCTTGCACTAAAAAGATTCTATCTTTGTAGTAAATTATCCCATCAACCAACTTATACCTTTCATCAACCATATGACCTTCTAGCAAGCTGGTTGCAAACTGATTTTTAACATAATCAGCAGCAATTAACTCCTTCCAATCTGCTGATAACTCACAAAGTGACTGCAAATGAGGCCTTCTTGAAAGAGCATCAGCCACTATATTATTTTTCCCTTTGAGATATTCAATGTCAAAGTCATATGCTTGGAGCTTACTTACCCACTTCTGCTGCTTTTCATTTAAGTCCTTTTGGCGCATAAAATGTTTAAGACTATTATGGTCAGTCTTAACAACAAATTTACTTCCCACCAAGTATTGACGGAATTTAGACAAAGCATGCATGATGGCAAACATCTCTTTGTCATAAATAGAGTAAGTTTTTTCTGCCCCTCTCAACTTCCGGCTCTCGAAGACAATAGGATGTTTGTCTTGCATTAGAACAGCTCCAACACCCTCACTTGAAGCATCACACTGTAATTCAAAAGCTTTTGTAAAATCCGGAAGTGCCAACACTGGACACGTGCTCATGATTTGCTTAAACTTGTCAAAAACTTCTTGTGCCTTCTTAGTCCAAAAGAAAGCTCCTTTCTTTGTAAGATCTGTGAGAGGTGCTGCTTGATGAGAATAACCTTTCACAAATCTTCTATAGAATCCACATAACCCTAAAAATCCTCTCAAATGAGAAATATTCTTTGGAGTTGGCCAATCAAGAATGGCCCTTATCTTTTCTGGATCTACTTTCACACCCTTTGAACTGATAATGTGGCCAAGATATAAGAGTTTTGTCAACCCAAATTCACACTTTGATTCTTTGGCGAACAAACATTCCGCCTCTAAAATACTAAGCACTTCTTCCAAATGCTTAAGGTGCTCTTCCCATGACTTACTGAATATGAGAATATCATCGAAGAAGACGAGTACAAACTTCCTCAACTACTGTCTAAAAATCTTGTTCATACAAGATTGAAATGTAGCTGGAGCATTTGTCAAACCAAAAGGCATGACAAGAAATTCAAAATGCCCAAAATGGCATCTAAACGCTGTCTTCTCTATATCCACCTCCCTCATTCTGATTTGGTGATAGCCTGAACGAAGATCAATCTTCGAGAAGAACATGGCCCCATGGAGCTCATCAATAAGCTCATCAATCCTAGGGATTGGATATCTATTCTTGATGGTTTTCTGATTTAATGCGCGGTAGTCAACACACATACGCATTGTACCATCTTTCTTTTTGACCAGCACCACTGCAGAAGCAAAAGGACTCTTGCTTGGTCTAATGAAACCACTTTCCAACAACTCCTTGATGGTTTTTTCAATTTCATCTTTCTGCCTCTTTGGATAGCGGTAAGGTGTAGTCATGATAGGTTTTGCTCCCTCTTCTAACTCAATCACATGCTCAGAACCTCTTTCAGGAGGTCTTCCAGGAGGTAGGCTTCCAAAGACTTTGCTCTTCTTTGAAAGTAAGGCTTGAATATCAGGATGATATTGCCTTTTCTCCTCTACCGGATCAGCTGGTAGAACCATACATTCAGCAGCCCATTCAACCTGATCGTGGCGGATCAGCCTTTCCATCCTCTTCAAAGACACAATTCGAGGGCCTCCATTTGACATCCCTCCTAAAACAACCTTCCTTCCATTAGACTGAAATTTAAGCTCCATGGTTTGCAAATTTAATGTGATCTCACCAAGAGATCGTAGCCATTGTATGCCCAACACAACATCAATGTCTCCAATTCCCACCACATAAAAATCATCTTTAATCTCATGATTCCCCAATTGCAAAGAGAGCTTAGGAATCTTCTTTGTGCAAGACATAGTAAAACCATCAACAACCATTACCTTGAAACCATCAAACTCTTCAGTCTTCAAACCTTTTCTAGCAACTAGTCCTTCATCAATAAAATTGTGAGTTGCTCCGGTATCAATTAGAGCAACTATCCTTTGTGAATTTACAACTCCATGAACCCTAAAAGATTCATTTTTTTGAAAACTTGATAGTTGTGCGAAAGCACTACCATCTCCCACCTCTTCGGACTTGTCTTCTGGAACTTCTTCACCTTCACTACTCGCTGATTCGTATTGCTGATCAGACGAATCAGATTCTGATCCATAATCAGAATAGCCCTCCATTCGATTTGCTTTGCCTCTTCCATAGCAACGGTGACCTTTCACCCAAGGATCACGGCAAGTGTAGCAAACTCCATCCTTTCTAAGCTGTTCTTTGAGCTCTTCTGACAACCTTGGTGGAAACTTCTTGGGCAGATTTGAAGAAGGTTTTTTATCTTTCTTATGGCTGAATGGTTTTGAATGAAACTTAGGCCTTGGGGCTGCTAACTCCATGCTCCTAGCTTTCTTGATAGCTTCATCTAATGTTGATGGATCAAATGCTTTGACCCAACCCTTCAAAGGCTCCATTAAACCTTCAACAAAAAGAACCACAAGTCTTCTTTCAGTAATGTTAGGCACCATTACTGACAACCTCTGAAAATCAGCCACATAGCTTTCTAAAGATCCTTGCTGTTTCAATTGTGCCAATTCTCTAAATCTCAATTCTGGATGTTTGTTGTCAAATCTTTCAATCAACTTATTGGTAAACTCTCCATATGTGCGAACTAGGTTATGGCCAAGAGTGACCAAACCATGAGTCCACCATTCATGAGCTATCCCATCTAAATGCAAAGTAGCAAATTTGATAGCATCTTCTTCCAGCATGGGTCTGAGAGAGAGGTAGTTATCTAACTTCTGTACCCACGATCTGGCTGTACACTTATTACTACCATCAAAATGTTCCATAGTAATCTTTCCCAATGCTTGGTAGAAGTCATTTCTAGGTGCCATAGGACGTTGTTCAGTCCTTCCTCCATTTCTTCGGCTCCTTTGATTCATGAATTGGTCAAAGGTCCAAGTACCTCTCAAATCAAGAGGTAAAGAAATGTACTCCATGTAAGCTTGACGAGCATCATCAGCAAAGTTTGGAGCAGCTTCAACTGGTTGTTGCTCTTCTCTTGGTGTGAAGACGGGAAAAAGGGGTCTAGAGGATGACCCACCAGGAATTGCAGCATGCTGACCCACAATTCTGTCTCTTGTATTCACCTCAGGACTGCCACTATTGTTATTTCCATTAACTCCACTGCTTTCTCCAGTTGAGTTATTTTGGGGCTGAATGATATTCTGAGCTGCTTGCTGGTCCAACTTGGACAATAATCGGGACATCATATCTATCATCCCATCAAACTTCTTCTCAACTCTGTCCCTCTCTTCGTTATCTCTCCTTACAGTGTCTGACATTATTACAACTGTCTGTTCAACCACTTCCACTGAATTATCTGAACCTTCCACTGTTTTACCAAGATCTCTTAGGACTCCTGAGAATGTCTCTGCCTCTGGAACGGGCGGAAACTGATGCTGATTTCTAGCCTGACTTCTGGTGTATGGCCTAGTGTCTCTTTCACTCATCAGTTAACCAACTGCAAATTGCCACAGGATGGCAGGGTCTTCTGCTCTGATACCACTGAAATATGTTAACCAATTTTTTTGATGAAATTACACAACATAACCAGCAATAGTTAACTGGATTAGCGTTAGCATCAAACTGAAAACTGATCTTGAAATGAAAACTACTCAACGTCAAGAATGTGCACTCAAGATCCCACTGAGGGCGAGGTGCTAACATATGATGGAGTGTTGAATTATGAAATTAGAAACTGATAGGCGGATAACCAGCCATAAAGAACATTTCCACACTACCACCAAACAGTGGGGGGAAAAGATTACATTTAAAACAATTCATCCGCTGCGGCGGGCATCCACAGAGTTGTGGGGATTCGCCACTTGAAAGTGGGTACAATGATATAGCAGTTTCTTTCTCCGCACTGGCGGTAAACCATCCAGGGGTAATTAATTAGAATTTAATCAAGTAGTTGCAGCAATAATAATGGGTTAGATTAGTACTACTAATCAAAACCTTACAATTCAAAATACTGTAAAAACATGAATTACAATGATAGAGAAATGAGATAAGAAGATAAGAATGAATTCCAATAATGTTCTTTGCTTTCCAATGACAGAAATATGATTAAAACAGGAAACTTATAAATCTGATGTAAAATCTTGAGTTCTGGAAATTCATATCAGCAAACTGGAAATCAGTAAAATACTCATAACTCACTCATTTCACCTCCGAATTGATTGAAGTCTTTTGCAAATGTCTCTTAGGAGGTAGGCGCCCAAAAACCAAGCACCAAACAGCAGCAAATTCCAACTTTTATCAACTTGCACAATTCCCAATGCACTTAGAAAGGTACGGCCCTCTTGGGAGGGGCGATTTTTATTTAAAAATCAAACACTTGAAAATAAATTCCCAAAATTTGCATGAAGGGTCGCCCAAGGTCAGCAAATAGATTGGTGAAGTACCCATAACTAATTTCAAACTGGAAAATAAACTATGAATAAAAATCACCTTCAGCAGTAGGTGAAACAGCAAACCAAAATTGCCAAAATCTCCAGAATTCTTCAATCAAATAAGCTCAATCTGCTAGTCTGATGTTGAGAAGCAGCAATGTAGCCAGTAGGTGTTATATTGCAAACACGAAATTGGAAGAAAGGCTAGGAGGTAGACATCCTCGAAGCAATATATCAATTGTCATTCCGACAGCATAACTTTAGCATAATTTTCATCGATCAAATGCTGGAGCAAAAACCTTCATTAAATAAGAGCTCACAAACTCTTCAAATGCCTGAGAAGCAGATCAAAAGACACAGGAGACCTTTCAAATTCCCAAAAACATTCAACTTCTCAAGATGGCGTCCAAAATGCATAATAAGAATTTCACTTTATTTCATAATTCTCACTTATTAAAGTGGCGTCCACTTTTCCCAAGGAATAATGTTCTTATTAAAAAATAATTAAGCTCTTCATGAAGGCGCCACCCTTCCAAGTCCCCTTTTTAAATACAACTTAAAGTTGTTCGTCTAGGCCAAGGGGGACAACTGCATAATATAACCTTAATGCCTTATTTCAACATAAAAATGCCATAATGGTCAAACATGAACTGCAAATAAATGCTCCAACTGGAAATGAAGTACTGAAAGCTTACAAACTCCATACTGCTTAAAATAGAATTTACTATAAATAGTAAACTCACAGAAAAAGCCAAGGAACCTCCGAACCGGAAACCCTAATTTTACCTGACACACGCCTACAGGCTTCCGGAATAGGCTGATGAGTGTCGGAACAAATTACTGATGAGAAGGGGACATTATAGCTTTGTGCCACTTTTGAAGTATGTGTGGCACTTGCTAGAGGCGCATGGATGGTCCTTGTGTTACCTTGAGCATTTGCCAGTGTTCTCATAGTTACGGCAAGCCATTAGAATAGTCTTGATGCTACCATATGAACCTTGTTTTGTAGATCCTCTTGGATTAGTTGCTCTTCTTTTTGAAGCAATAGTCGCAATTGCCTTGAGTCTAGGAAGTAGGTGCAGAGCCTTGAATTCTTGCTGCTTCTTGGTGAACCATTTGGTTTGTTGTTGGAGCTGACTTGCTTTGATGACTTTGTACATAAGCATAGAACAGTTCTATGTAAAAATGGTTTCCAAAATCTGATTTGTCTTTGCTGCTACAGGGCTTGTGTCAGTTGCAGTAGAAGTCCAGAAAGTTGATTATGAATAGCTTTATGGCGCAAGCTTCTTTGGAATTGGACGGGCATGTTTTGAGCCTAGAACTAGTTGAGGAATCTAGTATCTTTTACTGCCCACTGAAACAACTATATGCTATGGGGATTTGTGTTGTACATAAACTTGAGTATGTGAGCATTTGTTATATTGTTTTTATATCAGTTTCATCACATCAACATAGATTATATTGATCTATTGTTTCATAATTGACTTTTTATTATTCATAGAAAGAGTAAGTATATTTGTCTACATGTGTCATGTCCCCAAATATCGATTGTTTCCCCTAAATTCAGATTAAGTGGGAAAAAGCGTTTCTAAACGCTAAATTAAATAAATATTTAAATAATATAAAAAATAAATAATAATATTAAAATAATAAATTTAAATTATTAAAATAATATTTAAATTTATTTCTTTGGGCGACTTTATCAGATTTGCTAGTATTTATGGAGGCTCGATTTCATTGTTTGGCATCATGGAATAAAGACACAGAAGGTGGCTGCGTAGCGAGTCTCTGCCTGGTAGGACGTAGTCTCTGCTAGTGGAACTGGGTCTTTGTTCTTCCAATTCGTTTTGCCATCCGGTTCAATTTTGCCGTTGATTCAGGCTCTCTTGGTTGCTACAATTGCAGGTGGACGGAGCTAGTAGTGATAAAGAACAGTGGCCGAGCCAAGGTTCTGGCCCCTCCGCTCAAGAAGAATTCCAAAAGTTGAATATTTAGCGACATCATTCATCATGCGACAGTCCTCTATATGAGACCGGTATCATAGAAGGCGTCATTTCATAAGGGTTCGAGCCTCTTGCTCGGCACCGTGATACCAACGGTCATTTGACGAAGTGTCGTGCCTGGGCGAATGATAGACAAATTGGCCTCAACTATCGAGCGTCATCCCTTGACCATCGAAATATTGTGAGCTGATCCATATCGGGAGTTGAGATACGAGTAGAACGGGCAAAGGGATCAGTGTCTACAAGCCGACTTGTAGGGAAGTACCACTAGAAGCATTGGACACGAAATTCACAAAGACCACATGACATCATTTTTGGTTAGCACTGTGACTATGGGAAGCGAGTGATCTTGACTCTTTGATCGGTAATAAGAGTTCCCGCCGCCTTTCGTCTTTCACCTGACTGTGGTCTCTCAAAGTTGGCGTGAATCTGGGAAATTCATATGCTTCTGTATGTTGTGAATGTTCTACTAAATCGAGCTTCTTTGATTATTTGTGACACCAAATCTTGCCGTTGTTCTGAGCAATCATAATTTGCTGTCTTATGAGATTTGTGTATTCTGATTGCCATCTTAAAAGAGATCTTGTTGCCACGTTTGGGATTACCTTCTATTTTGGCATTTGCTCATTGGCATTCAGTGTTGGATCATTACTTGGAGTTGTGAATTGACCTTGTTACTATTTGCTGCAACTATATATACACATTTATGTGTTCAGGATATTGTGAGCTTTAATTGGTACTCAGCAACTGCTTAGATCAGTGCATTGAATCTTTGTGTCGATTAACTGTTGGCTGTGTGAAACCAATTTCTGGGTATATAGCATGGGTACTTGAACCGGGTATCTTACAGTGGTATTGGAGCGGTGAGTCTGCCAGCCTGTGGGCAATCAGAGATTTATAGAGAGAGAGAAAGAGGATAGAGGTAGAGCTAAGATGAAGATGGAGGAGCAGACTAACGAAATCAAATCTTTCATAAAGAAGCGGGATCAAGTAAATTAGATGCTGATACAAATGATGTAGACTCTCATTGCTACAATAACTGGCCACAAATCGGGACCTCGGATAAAGGACACAGATCTTGAGACTGAGGCGTCCGAAGTTTTGAACAAATATCAAAGTTTGCCAGATGATGCAAAAGCCTACATTCCCCTTGATGCGTTCATGAGAGCACACAAGTCCCGCTACTTCCGCAAAAAGGGACTTTATGACTACATAAGGCGAAAAAAGAAAGAAAGGAGAGGAAGATTCAAAAGCTGCCAAGGAAGAGATTAAAGGGTCGAAGCCAGAAGAATCAGCCTTTAAACAAGAAGTGCCCAAGATGAAGGAAACTAAAACAATGAAGGACACATTAGAGCCAGAATCACAAAAGGAGGTACAAGAGGGCATGATAATGAGGTATGATGATTCCGAGGTTGTGATTTTGAGCAATAGTTCTTCATCCACACATGATCGTGAGATAGAAGGGTATCATAAGGACGAGGAAGAATCTTGCCTAGTGGAGACACAAGAATTACTTGATGGTACTTCAAAGGAATGTTTGGAGGCCCAAGACAAAGAAGATTTGGTTGGTTGCAAGAAACAAGGTTTCAAGGAGGACGTGAAGACTAAAGAAGACACCAAACTAGTCATGTTGAGTCCATATCAAGGAGGTATGGTTTCATTTGATATTCCTTCATTGCCTTTGCATCATGGTTTGGATATAGTCGAGACAAATGTTGCCCATGCATATGATGATGAGCAGAAAAAAGAGGTCCCACAAAAAGAAGAGATTTGGAGAGATCCCCAAGTTGAAGCACATAGGGAAGAATTCCACTCTAAGAGGGAAAGTGAACAAGGGTTTGAGGAAGTGATCCAAGTGTTACCCCCCAATGATCAGCTACACGGAGACGATTCATCTTTTGGAATGGCCATTGAGGACAAGCATGGATCAACTATGGCACCCACTACTGGAGAACACATAAGTCTTCATGGCAACCACAAGATTGAAGGAAATGCTGATCTAGATTTCACCAAACCAGCACTGATGGTTCAACTATATGGAGGTATGAGTGCTACTAGTGTTCCTTTGTGGGAGCCTAGCCTCACTCCACCCATCCTATGTCTTGCTGGGAAGGAGTCAAATTGTGATTTGGGTAACTTGGATAGTGGTGAGGTTTATGCATATGAAAGCAATACAAATATCTTGTCATATATGGAGCCAAGTAATTGGGATAAAGTTGAATTGAGGGATCACTTTATGATTGTGCATGCACCCTCTAGACCAGCAATTGAAGAGAATCATGAATCCACTTGTGCTTTGACACCCTATTCCTATGATGATGATTCCTATATTGTACATCATGATGATGTTGTCTTATGGGAAGAAGATGATTCTACTCACTGCTATGATGATGATGCCTTGATGGAACTCAAGGTTGACCCAGCCTCAAAACATGAACTGTGTTGGAAAGATTGCACAAAGAGGGCTGGTTTTGAGAAGCAGGGTTGTGGATATGAGTTAGAAATGATTGATAGATCCATGTTGATGGTGTTGAAGACAAATCAGAAATGCTGCATGGAGAATCTCTGCCCCGTAAATCACACACCCTGGGAAGGCAATTGAGGATGGATGATAATCAGATTATGGCTGCCTTAACAGACTTTGATGACATCCATAAGATGATAGAAAACTTGTGTTGGAAGGCCCTAAGTGGACTTGGAGGAGCCAAAGAAGGTATATCTCTTGATGATTTGCATAAACTCCACGAGATTTTGGGGGTAGTGAAGTCAAACTTCCTACTCTTACTTGTGGATAGAGACCACCTCCTTGCATTTGAAGAGATTTATGTCGGTGCCTTGAGAATGAAGGAAGATGAAGTGGATAAGCTCACCCTTGAGCTTGGGGACAGCAGGAAGAGGGCAGAGAATGTAGACATGAAGGTATTGAAGGACTCGGTGATGAAGACATGATTTGCAGCCATGGGATTGAGTTTGTAATGTCAGATCTGCACTTAGTGACAACTCATGGGCCAGCAAGTATTGATAACCACTCCTCCATAGAAGACACAATATTTAAGCATGAGGGAAGGGCTAACTTTCTGAGATATTACAGCAGACCTATACCCTCACATTACCATGCTATGGTAACCAAAAGGATCAGCCTTAAGGGTCATAATACTCATGGAGGAACTCATATGGGACAGACGCTTGTTGGAGAATATGAAACAATGTGGAAGGAGGTAGTTGGAGACACTATAAAGAGGCATGTCAGCAGTTCTGATTATCTGATATGGAACAGCAGCCTTTCCTTCTTGCATAATCAGTTATTAGTGGCTCCCACAGATGAGAATGAAAGCAAGAAAACCTCTTGTACAATTGGCATCCCATGGGGAGTCAAACACGAAGACTTGATAGGACATAGAAGGAGAGAGGCCAAGAAGCTTCGAAGCATGTGGCTAACGAAGAGTGAGCCTTGCATGGTGGCCAAGCGAAGGGAGCGATCAGATTCAAGGTATGATTCAGAATTTTTGGTTTGTTCACATGACTTGCTATATAAAGAATTGGTGTCATCTCTTTCGAAATGCCAATTGAAGGGTCACTACATGCACCATGGTGATATGATGAAGCACTCATTTAGTGGATCAGCCACTGGAATTATGCCCTTGTATGGAGATGGAGGAATAGGTGAGTCAGATTCGGTTGAGTTTCTGATCATTCAAGGAGAGCTTAAGGAGTTTGTGTGGGATGGGACACAATTCCATCATATTGATGACTCCATAGTGGGGCATGAGATTGGCCTACTTTTAGGACTTATGGCACACATCATGGATGCATTTGCTGTTGATTGGCACACACTGGGAGGACTGAAGTTACAACTGATTTACGATCCCAGGTATGAAGACATTATTGTATTACTTGGCCTTGAGGTGCAAGGGTTTGTGTTTCAGCCGGACTATGGAAAATGGCATGAATACAAGCATGAAGACATTGTTGTTCCAGCCTTCACACATAGGTTGCTACTCCACGTTTTGTTGAGTGGTGATTTCCTTACATCGTTATACATGGATTTCCCTGGAAATGCTTGGGGGGTTGCAGCTATTTGGGTAATTTGGAAGGATAGGGAGCACCTCTTTATCAGTGAGAGTCAACATAATGAGGAGGCTTTATCGTCATATGTCATTAGAGACATTCTTTACGTCGTCATAAGTCTGATTTTCAGATGTTGGATTGCTGTCCTGACCTACGCCAGCAATCCATAATGGGTTGATATGCTTTTTCATATGTCCCTGATAGGAATCTTGCACATTCATGGGAGATCACTCAGAGATAGGAAGTCGGGTGAATTGTTGGCCCTTGGAGATACAACCATCTTCTTGTAACTACTGGACGAAGTAGTGTGATGAGTTGGGACCCGGGTATCAACATGTTTGGTGCACTCACTCATTGGGGTAATGAGGAATGGCATCACAACTATGAGCTTGATGATGTAATATCAGAGTGGTGCGGCGGAAGACTCGGTGCAAGTGGTCATGCTTCCAATATCATTTCGTATGTGGATCGTCTTCGCACCCACGGACATAGGTTTGCAGTTGCTTGAGGGCAAGCAACATCTAGGTGGGGAGGACTGTCATGTCTCCAAATATCGATTGTTTCCCCTAAATTTAGATTAAGTGGGAAAAAAGTGTTTTTAAACGCTAAATTGAATAAATATTTAAATAATATAAAAATTAAATAATAGTTACTAAAATAATAAATTTAAATTATTAAAAATAATATTTAAATTTATTTCTCTGGCCGACTTCATCGGATTTGCTAGTATTTATGGAGGCTCGATTTCATTGTTTGGCATCATGGAATAAAGACACAGAAGGTGGCCACGTAGCGAGTCTCTGCCAGTGGATCTGGGTCTTTGTTCTTCCAATTGATTCTTCCATCCGGTTCAATTCCGCCATTGATTCAAGCTCTCTTGGTTGCTATGATTGCAGGTGGACAGAGCCAGTAGTGATAAAGAATAGTGGCCGAGCCAAGGCTCTGGCCCCTCCGCTCAAGAAGAATTCCGAAAGTTGAATATTCAGCGGCATCATTCATCATGCAACGGTCCTCTGTATGAGATCCGTATCATAGAAGGCGCCATTTCATAAGGGTTCGAGCCTCCTGCTCGGCACCGTAATACCAACGGTCATTTGATGAAGTGTTGTGCCTGGGTGAACGATAGACAAATTGGCCTCAGCTATTGAGCGTCATCCCTTGACCATCGAAGTACAGCAGGCTGATCCATATCGGGAGTTGAGATACGAGCAAAATGGGCAAAGGGATCGGTGTCTACAAGCTGACTTGTGGGGAAGTACCACTAGAAGCATCGGACACGAAATTCACAAAGACTGCACGACATCATTCCCGGTTCACACTGTGACTATGGGAAGCAAGTGATCTTGACTCTCTGATCAGTAATAAGAGTTCCTGCCTCCTTCCGTCTTTCACCTGACTGTGGTCTCTAAAAGTTGGCGTGAATCTGGGAAATTCATATGCTTTTGTATGTTGTGAATGTTTTGCTAAATCGAGCTTCTTTGATTATTTGTGACACCAAATCTTGCCGTTGTTCTGAGCAATTATAATTTGCTGTCTTATGAGATCTGTGTATTCTGATTGCCATCTTAAAAGAGATCTTGTTGCCACGTCTGGGATTACCTTCTATTTTGGCATTTGCTCATTGGCATTCAGTGTTGGATCATTACTTGGAGTTGTGAATTGACCTTGTTACTAGTCGCTGCAACTATATATATATATATACATTTATGTGTTTGGGATATTGTGAGCTTTAATCAGTACTCAGCAATTGCTTAGATCAGTGCATTGAATCTTTGTGTCGATTAACTGTTGGCTGTGTGAAACCAGTTTCTGGGTATATAGCATGGGTACTTGAACTGGGTATCTTACAACATGTGACCAAAGAAGGTTAATGGGACTTGAAAGTACATACTGTTACAACTTACAATATAAATGTGCTAGGATGGAAAAGAACACCAGGAGTCAATAAAGTGGATAAAGCTAAAGTTAAATCCACTAAATTAATGAAAGCATAACAAGCTGGATTTGTTTGCAATCACTGTAATTGTAAATATGTGTTTTATGTGTTGCCCCATACAGTTAACCACTTTCAGTCACATTTGGACATGCATGTGTTTTCATTCTTTGTATTTTGTTAATTAATTCAAATTTACCACAACATGACTACCACTTGATTACCATTGTGGCCAATTTATTTCTCACTGAGAATATTATTTCAAAGATACAGTCAATGGTATGAAATTGTTTAATAAGGACAGTGATGTGATTTGTTATTACAAGCCTTAGCTACTTGTGTGCACGATTAGAGCAGGGTTGCAGACTGTCATAACTAGTTTTCTAACTGTTGAGATTGATTGTTTCCATGAAATTAATAAAAAAACAATTTGCCCTGAGAAAATGGTTACCCCTTTTATGGCCTCAATATTTAATTTGCATTTCTGACATGATCTAGGAGCCTCCTACCATAGCAGATGATTTCATTTTCAAATCCTGGTTGTACAGGTGTGTGCTTCTTGTGGATGATAACTGTTTAACATTTAGTTAGCAATCTGTGATATTGCTCAAATTTGTTTACATCGTCTGTGCATTCAGTTACTTATAGTTTATACATATATATTAATTACGTTGGCTGCTAAATTCCTTGTTCTATGTATGTGTGTCAATTGTTCTGGGTTGTCTTAGCTGAAATCATCCTGAGTTACTCCTTTTAAGACATTTATTGATTTAATTATATAGATTTGAATTCATGTGAATTTTATCAAAGTTGAAATTCTGAGTTTCATTATACTTTGCAATGCTAAGATTACTTCATGCAGACTTGTGTTGCAGGTGTAGATGTCGTGCCTCTTTTAATCGAAAATTGTGTGGACTTTAAACTGCCTGATGAAGATCTTGAGATACGCTACACAAGTTTGAGTGGAAGCAGCAGCCAAAGTTTTAACAAAGCTGAAATGGCAGTTCATATTATTCATATCCCAACTGGTATCTCTGTTTATTGCACAGGTTCTAATTTTCTTTCATATACCACTTTCATTTATTGAGTATTTTGATCCTTCATGATGATATCTTTCTTTTCATTTCTGATAGCTAACATGACAGACACTATATGTACTCTGAATATGTTGAAATTGTGGGATTACAAACTGTAGAGTGGTTCCCTTTCAATCTCTGGATTTACAATATCATTCCCTTTATTGCTTTTATCTGGTTTCAATGGAACTGGAAACAATAAGATGCTATCATTAGACAGCGTACTTCACAAAACATAAAAAAGTGAATGGCCTGGAAGATGGTGATTGCACAGTTGCTTCACCATATACTGCACTGAAAAAACATAGTAAGAATTAGGTTGAAATAGGCAACTATGCATTAAATATGAAATAGAAAATAATGTGGAAGAAAATAGATGAAATACACAAAGAACACATTGTTTAGGTGGGAGAAAACCTTTCAGTAAAAAACCCCATTAAGCATCATTCATTAATGAGAAAATTTACAATAAGTTTGTACAAATACATACATAACGAGTGTAAGAGCTGATAGTGAGCTCCAATACACAATCTACATGTATCTCCCAAACTTTGGTTCAAAGAACACAAGGACACTCAATGTGTCTAATGGCACTCCAAGTTTCATCATCCACTTGTAGACCAATCAATCCCAAAATATGTTTTTTTTAAGTGTCCAAACAATTTTCTTGCAAGGAGTACTTGGTTGAGGAACAAGACCATACAAATGTGGCAAAATATGAAGCCAATGAAGATGCTTCAAGAGACCATCTCTCCATTGCTTAAAGTTTCCTCTTTTCAAGATGATTAGAGGAGGAAATGTAGTGACAGCCTCGGGTGGAGAAAAATAAAAACACCACTTGAACAACATGATTTGGTGGTGGCGTCAGTGGAGTGGCACTTGAGGGTGGCTCCACATGCCTCACCTGAGCCGCCTCTTAATTGGGAAGACTTGAGGTTTGAAGCTCTCGACGACCAGCCGTCGGGACTCAACTACTAATGAGACGCAATGACAAACAAAATTTTAAAAACAATTTTTTGAAAAAAATCGTCGGAACCATATCTTCATGCTAGACTTGTGCTATAGTGACACAAATTTGATAACTACAAAACCATGTAAGAATTGATAGTGAGCTCTAATACCCTAGGATCATTTGTAAAACCAAAGATAGCCTTCCACAAGAGAGTAGAGCAAGAGGATAGATTGCTTGATTATGGTGCAATAATGGTAAAATGATCAATAATGGATCAATGATATTACTTACATAATGTACATGATGCCTTGCTTATATAGGGAAGGTTGAAAAATATGAGAAGACAAAATTATGGCAAGTGTCAATCCTATGTCATGAGACAACTAAAGATTAGATCACGTGTACTAGGGGCTTCTAGAAAGATTCCTAAAGCCTTAAGCTAAAAAAAGTCATTGTTTTAAGCATTTCCAACATGCGATTGGTGATTTAGGGCATGCATCTAGTGATTCACGGTGTGCAATTTGGGTTGCAAATCTACAGGTTTTCATCAATAATTTCTTCTGAATTTATGGCACGCATGTGGTGGTGCCATTCATAATTTTCTTTGCTTGAAATCATAAATTTAATGTTTTTTGCAAGTTCAAATAACAAGAGTGGTGAATTATTTTCACAATTTAATATCGTTTGATTCCTTTCTATCTTGGAGTTTGAAAGTTTTGAATTTCCATAGTTATAATTCAAGCTTGCAAGTAGTTAAAATTTGCAATATGAATAAAATGTCAATTAAATGACCTGTAAGCTTTAATTTTCATGATTATAACTATGAAAATTCAAGCCTGTAGGTTGTTTAAACGTGCAATATGAACAAAATTTCATTTAAATGACTTGCATGCTTGAATTTTAATATTGTGAAAATTCAAACTTGCAGGTCATTCAAACTTGCAATATGAACAAAATCTTTTTAAATGCTGCATGCTTGAATTTTCACGATTATAAATGTGAAAATTTGCTTGCAGGTTGTTTAAATTTGCAATATGAACAAAATTTTAAAATTTTTAAAAATTTCCACAACCAACATTTTATTGATCTTGAAATTCTTTTATGCAATATTTTTTAATTTTTAATTTTGTAAAATTTAGGCTACTAATGTAAGAAACCAGGGCACTGATTTCACACAACAGTAAATGATAACAGAAGTCGATTTTGCACTCAGTTTATACCAAACACATGATTAGCATCACAGCAGTAGCGGCAGATCACAGAAGGATAACTGGGAAATAACACTGATGATTAATACTCAGATCTGGTTGATATCAAACAACATAAACTCGCATCAGTAATGTCTGATCACAGAAAGATAACTCAAAAAGATTGACCCCCAGATTTATCCACAGTAACAATAAAGGATAGCACGAATTGGTATAGGCAAGGTGACCAACAGAAATGCATGGAATTGACTTCCTTTGGCAAACACATAAATGAATTGTTATTGAACCATTTACAATTTCCTTGAGAGTAGAATATTGGTACTTGCCCGCTATGAGGGTGCCCAATTGAGAACAGGACAATGCCAATCACAGAGATATAGATATGTCGCTAGCTTCAGATTTTGAATGCCCAATCATGTAGCCCTGGCACTGATGATGGGGTGATATGTTTGAGCAGGTCGGTGCCTTAGGAGTGGCGCCTCCACGATAAGCACAGAATTGTAGGGATGTGTGCCTAGATCCTCCAAATGATACCCACCTTTGCTCCAACTCCCACGCTGCAGGCAGAAAGGTAATCGCAACCTGTGGTGTGAGCCAAGGGCTCCGCCACCTTGATCGCCTCTCCCCTGCTGAAGTCGCCTCCACAGATCGATCCAAAACTGGCCATGAAAAGAAGATGGAATTAGGAACAATATGTAATGCATTGCCGATTGGAATCACAGACGCTCGATGGGGATTCTGTCTCACCTGGCGCTGGTTTACCAGAGGATTCGTCTCTAGCCAACCATTAGACTGATTCATTTAACCGTGATGATAAAACCAAATAAAATACTCACATGTACATCAGCACAAAGTCAACCCAAATAGGCCGGCCCAAAAAAGGTCTAATTATTAAGTTTAAATATTAATATTAATATTTTATTATTTAATATTATTTAAATATATTTATTTTAGTGTTAAAAAAACACTATTTTCCTGCCAATATTTAAAACTAGGGCTGGGAAGGATCGGGGACATGACAACTAACTAGGGTATTATTGATTTTTGTATGTTGTCTCCCTTTTGCTGGATTTCATTTTTATTTTTATAAAAGGAATATGGCTTTTGAAAATAGAAGAATTGGTGGCAAACCAAAGGATTTTCGCTGGAAATATGGGACACTAGGTTTTGTGTGAGCAGAGCTTATTTTTATTCATTGCACCAAGAGTATGAACAATGGCATAACTCGACTCAAATATCACTTTGCATCGGATTCCTTGCTGAGATTTTATGTTATGTATGGTAGTTGGTTTGGAGGTTGAGAAAGAGGTGAAAACATTCCTTGTAGCATATGAGGAAAGAAAAGCAAAGAAAAAAGAACAGGAAAGGCAATGGCAGCCCCAAACCCAGTTTTAAGTTCTATAGGGTCACTTGGAGAAATGGGGGGCTCTTCTTCCATTGGGCTATGGATGCGATGATTAGGAAGTGTGGGCAGCCATAGTTCTAGTTTTTTTGTTCCTTGTAACACTCTTGATGCACAAATTTCATTGGAGGGTACCACATGGAATAGAGAATTGCGACATGAGGCAAAGTTGGCATGTGCAAGATTTTGATATTACAACAATATTTTGTTTAATGTTACTTCAAGTCATTATTGGGAATAGTTGGTCAATGCATTGATTATGGCAGGTAAGGGGTTCAAGGCCCCAAGTCATCATGAGTTGAATGGGCTATTATTGGAGGATGAGGTCTGAAACACACACCTACTACTAAAAGAACAAAAGAAAAATTGGGAAAAAAAAGGCTGCACTATTTTTTTTAATAGATGGTAGAAATATGACACTCATCAACTTTTTAGTGGCTTTAGGGGGGCAGCTAGTCTTTTTAAAATAAATTGATGTCGCCAATGAAATAAAAAACACAGAGACCTTGTGCTACATATTGGATGAGGTGGTGATGGCGGTGGGAGTGGAAAATGTCATTTAAACAATGATCAACAATGTGGTTACATGTGTGTCAGCTGGTAGACTTATAGAGGTGAGGCACCCAACATTGTTTTGGAGCTCTTGTGTTGCCCACTATTTTGACCTACTCATTGAGGACATAAGGAAACTAAGTTGTGTGAAGAACGTGGTTGAAGATGCAAGGAATATCACAAAGTACATCTTTAACCACACACAGGTCTTACATCTTATGAGAGAGCACACTAATGACAAGGATCTTGTGTGATTAGGAGTCACACACTTTGACATTGATTTTCTCACCTTGCAGAGTATATGAGCTACAATCCCAACCTTAAGTGCATGCTTGTGAGCTAAGTTACCGAATTGTCGGTATATAACCCCCATTTTCAGGTATGAGTCATCCCCGAATCGGGTACCTTTGGAATCGCTTGGGAATTGGGTATTTTCTGGTGCTGATTTTCATTATTTCTATGACTTTTAAGGAAGTGCTGTGCCAACCGAAGCCAACGAAGTTACATTAGACTCCGCTCTCGAGGACAAAAACCTGATAAAGGCCTCCATTTCTTGCGGTGATCGCCCAAACCTTTTATCAGACCTCATTAATGCTCTCACAACCCTTCACCTGCGCACTCTCAAACCTGAAATTACCACGCTCGGTGGTAGAGTCAACATCGTATTACTCCTACATCATCATTATCACCTTGATAATGCTAATAATCCTCCTCCCTCTCTTACTTGCATTCAAGACACTCTCGAAGCTGTCATGGGAGCCCTAATTTAGAGAAATCACTACTTGGAAATAAACGCCAATGCCTCAATCCCTTCAATCACTTAGGAAAGAAATCTTTTTTCTGTGTGTAATCTCTTACACAGAGTTTACGACAACATTTTTAATAATTGAATCGCCCTTTTGGCATAAGCGTAATGCTTTCACTGTTGTGAGTATAATTGTTGTATGTTTGATATGCAGTTGAATAAATTAATTGTTTGTGCTTGTTTATCTACATCCTAGTCTCATGCAGAACGTCGAGAAAATCCTTGTCAGAGTTTCTCTGCTGTTGCTTAATGTTTTTGGTGGCAATCCTTTTGTGTATGAACAAATCAAGTAATATTTATAAACTTTATAAGTTCTATAAATATATTTATAAACTGTTTTTTTTTTTTTAATGTTTTAATTTTGTTTTATAATATTCTAATTTAATATAATTTTAATTAATTAATTAATTAATTAATTAATATTGTAAAATAACTTAAAAATTTAAACTATTATATATTATATTAGTATATTGCTAATTAAATTATATTTTAATAATTATCTAATAAATTATAAATTAAAACTTGTATATTTATACAACATTATTAAATAATAAATAGAAGTAAATATATTTATTAATTTATAATGTATATAATTAATTTTTAATATATACCAGCGTTAGTGCACCGGATCCCATCAGAACTCCGTAGTTAAGCGTGCTTGGGCCGGAGTAGTACTGGGATGGGTGACCTCCCGGGAAGTCCCAGTGTTGCACCCTTTTAAAAAAAATTTTGATTAAAGAAAACTTCCGGATGAAGCCGTTTGAAACGCGCGCTAGGGCTGCAACGACTCTGTTCACTGAGAGCCGCAGGAATGCTGCTGGGGGCCCAGCCCAGTCTGAAAGTCGATGCCCAGGGGTAAGCGTTGGAGGAGGGGGATACGGAGTGGAGACGTTTTCCAGGGGGGAGGCAAGGAAACGGTGAGATGAGGACGGGAAAACATCTGGGATGCCTAAGCACCATGTAATAGGTAAAACCAATGCAGAGGCAAAGGCGCACGGGGTGGCTCAGCATCAAGCAACAAGGGAGGTTTTAGCAGAGGTAAAGCCACAGAAACCCACGATTTCTTTGTAGGAAGAGATAGAAAAGGAAGTTTTTCATAATGTTCAAGTTTTTTCGAATTTAGGAGTGATTGGAAGGTTCAGGGGTTTATGGCCCAGCTTATGTGATTTACATCATTGGATATCTGAACACTGGGAACCCATAGTAGATGGTTGCATCCAAATCTATCCAGCCGCTAGGGGTTTTTTCATAGTGGTGTTTGAATCTGTGGCTGATAGAAGCAAAATTTTGTGTGATTTCTTCTTGAGCTGGGAGGAGAAATTTGCTCTTTCTCTGAAGCCCTGGCATCAAGCTTTTAACCCTGCAACAGAGACCTTTGATAAAGTCCCAATATGGGTACGACTTCCAAATTTGCCTCTCCATTTCTGGTTTGAGTCTTGTTTGGAGGCCATTGGAAACTCTTTAGGAGAGTTTTTGATGATCGATGAGGGCTCTTCAAATCTATTGCACTCCACGTATGCCCGAATTTTGGTGGAGTTGGAAGTCTCAAAGTCACTTCCTGAAGAGATTTCAATTAAAACTTCCAAATGTTGTTGGGCACAACCTTTGGACTATGGAGTACCATTCCGTTGCAGGAGGTGTTTCCAAACTGGCCATTTAGCTGCAAACTGTGCAAAACCCAGATGGGTCAAACCAGCTACTTGGTGGAAGGGGGCCTCAAGGAAGCACTATGCTGTTGAAAAGCATGACAGTAGTGTGAAACAGCAAGATAAAATGAATCCGAAGGCTGTGGGAAATTCTTTTCAGCCACAGTCAAATAGAGGAACAGGTATGGGGGGGGGGGATCAGGTTTGGTTGAGATGCCTAGCTCGAAAGAAGCTACTGAAGGAAAATCTTGTGAAGGAAAAGCAGCGGTAACTCATCATGGAACTAAAACCCTGGAATGTAGGGAGAAATCAGGCTCTTTGAAGAAGAAAGAAAAAGGGGTAAGTAGTGAAGAGGGGGAAGGGCTGAACGTGCAACCAGTGGAAGACGATGCATGGATACGACATGAAGCATCGGAAGATAGGCAGATTGAGGAAGCTGAAACGATGAATGATGAGTTTACAGCGAAGGGAAGGGACTGGCAGATGGTGGCGGCAAGGGTGGAGGATGGTTGGCAAACCTTCAAGGGGAGAAAAGTCAGCAAAAAGAAAAGCTTTGCTATGGTCCTTCGGTCTCAGACCAAAGGAAGGCCAAGTGGTGGCGCAAAGTTATAGCTTTGTTAAAAGTTTATGTTGTAGAAGCTCTGGCTTTAATTGTAACTCTATGGTGTCTGTTGTTTTGGTGAGGAGCTCTGCTGTTGTTTCTTATTCTGGTGAGAACCTGGAGCATCTTTTGTATTCTTCTTTTAATCTCAATAAAATAAACCTTTTTTACCGACCCAAAAAAAAATAAAAATTTTAATATATATATAAATTTATAATTAATATATTTAATTCTTAATATATATTTATTAATTTATAATTAATATAGTTAATTTTTAATATATATATATATTTATGATTTTTATATTTTTTTTGTATGCACATACCCAAAATGTACCCAACCCCTCTCAAAAAATTTGCCGTACTAGCGTACCATACCCACGTATCCAATTCCGATTCCGATTCCAATTCAGCAACTTAGCTTGTGAGTAAAAGGCGGTTAGAGAGTCCTTATTGTAGGGAGGTTGAAGTAGAAAAGGTTGTGAAGATAATTTTTGATAATAGATTTGCCAAAGTCATGGAGGAGATTATCCATGTAAGTTTTCAATTTTTGATTTCTATTTATTTTTTAATTTTTTTAGCGTTACAATTTGCTGAATTTGTAAAATTTTGATATTTAAGTGTTAGAAATGTTGGTTAGGTTTCTATGATTAATGGATGGGGATCAAAACCCCAGGAGGTATTCATACAAGGCCATGAATAAGGTCAATGAGACGATTTAACATTTGTATGGGTTGAACAAGACCAAATATGAACACATATGGTACATTATTGATTAGAAGTGGAACCAACAACTCCAACATATTCATGCTACTACCTACTATTATAACCCAAGTGTTTTTTCTTTTCTTTCAAAGCAGATGTAGAGGTTATTCTTGGCCTCAACACATGTATTGAGAGGGTGGTTGATGATGATAACCTTTGAGACCTCATACTTGATGAGATAAAGAATTATAAGAGGGCCTATGGGGCATTAATTTCTTCCATTTTTGCATTTGTAGGAGATCCACTTTGCAGTCAAGTAAAAACTACTTGTGTTTAATTTTAATTTACTTTTTATTCTATTTTTTAATTTACTAAAATCCTTATTAAGTTATAAATCTGCAAAGATAACATTTGGCATTTATAACTTGGTTGCAGAGTGGCTCTCCTATGAATGCAAAAATTTGAAGGAAATAATGCTTCCTTGGCCTTCCTATAACTCTATATCTCATCAAGTTTGGGGTCTTGAAAGTTATCATCATCAACCAATCTCTCAATACATACGTTGGGGCCAAGAATAACCTCTGCATCTGTTTTGAAAGAAGGGGAGAAAATAAAACTTGGGGTTCAAATAGAAGGTAGCAACACGAATGTGTTGGTAGAGTTGTTAGTTCCACCTCCAATCAATTATATGCCATTTGGGTTCATATTTGGTCTTGTTTGACCCATACAAATGTTAAATTGCCTCTTTGGCCTTATCCATGGCCTCGTATAGATACTCCATGGGGTTTTGATCCCCATCCACCAATCATAGAACCCTAACCAATGGTTTTGACACCTATATATCACATTTTAACAAAATCAACAAATTGTAATATTAGAAAATGAAAAAATAAATTAAAATTGAAGTTTGAAAACTTATATTGATGATCTCCTCCATGACTTTGGCAAATCTATCATAAAAAATGTTTTTCACAACCTTCTTTGCATCAGCCTTCCCACAATAAGGACTCTCTAACCACTTTTCACTCACAAACATGTGCTTAAGGTTGGCCATTGTAACTAATATACTTTGCAAGGTGAGGAAATTTGGGAATTGACATAATCAGTGCTATTTGTATCAGCATTGTAATCTTTATTAGAAACTTATGACAGTAGATGTATGTTGTTGATATATTTATGATGAGTTTACATATTGTCAAATTAAAAAAAAAAAAAACTAGGGTGGTTATTACAGTAAAAGATTATCCTTAGTATAAGGTGATAAATAAGATAAGGTTATGTAGAAGTTGATGAAGAAAATATTGCTAGGTATATAAATGGTCTATACCTTTCCATACAAGATAACTTTAGTATTGCCTAGTTGTATTCTATGGAAGAAGCATTCTAGCATGCATGGTAGAGTTGTTGTCTAGGAGACAGCAGAATTTAAGAGAAGAGTTAGAGGATGAGGAAGGAAAAATTATTGAAGAGGGCGGACATACATCGAGAAAGAAGTAGCTCCAACTATAGGGGGAGAAGATACAATGGAAGATGCCAAGGGCCGAGGTAGAGGCTGTAATGGCATGTGTTCTAAATGCGACTAATATGTTCATAGAGCATTTGAATGTCAGGATGCAAAAAAAGAGAATTGGAGAATTGAGTAAAGTGTATAGGTATTCTAAACTGAAGGGAAAGAAATGGAAGAGAAAATCTGTTGCTGTAAAGAGTTTTGTTAAAGCTAAAGAATAAAGAAGGCAGAGCATGGTAAAGATGGGTCATCTTCAAAATCAAGTTCAAGGCTGGAGGCAAGTGTTGTAACTTGCAATTTGATTATACATGATCATAGCATGGATAATTTGGTTTCTACTAAAATCGTGTGAAAACTGGGGTGAAAATATACAGCTTATCCAAATCCATACAAAGTCTTTTGGTTATAGAAGCGCAATCAAGTAACTGTTAGTGACCAGTGCAAGGTTGAATTTTATATTGAAAGCTATCATGGTGAGGTATGGTGTGATGTGATATCTATGGATGCATGCTATGTGTTCTTGGGTAGACCTTGGCATTATGATAGAAGTCAATACTAAGGATTGCTTTCAAAATCAACAAGGATGGAAAAAAAATTGAGTTACTGCATATAAGAGGAGGTGAAAGTAGCAAGATAATGATATTTTCAGCCAATTAGTTACTCACAGAAGTGAAGAAGATGAAGTTGTCTTTTCTTTGATTTCAGAGGCTGAACAAAGTGTAGCAGATTTATAAATGCCAGAAGTAGAATGTTTGTTCGAAGAATGCAAAGAAATTATCTATTTTCATGTGAGTTTTAAAGTGGATTGCGACCTACATGGAAAATATCTCATCATATGGATTTAATAGTAGGAGCTAATTTGCTAAATAAGGCTCCAAAGAGAATGATTCCACCAATGAGTGAATAGCTGAATAAACAAATTCAAGATTTGCTGGAAATAGATTTGATTTGAGAGTTTGAGCCCATGTGCAGTACCAATGAATTCTTACATTGAAGGAAGATGGAGAATGAAGAACAGACAATGTGAATAGATTCGAGAGAAACAAATAGGATTACCATTAAGTACATACTTCTATTACCAAGGATGGATGACTTGATTCTCCAAGATTGACTTGAAGAAAGACTATCATCAAATTCATCTAAGAGAAGGTGATGAAAGGAAAACAACTTAAGACAACAGAAGGATTGTATGAGTGGTTGGTCATGCCATTTAGACTAACCAATGCTCCTAGCAATTTCATGAGACTAGTGAATGAGGTGTTGAAGCCATTCTTGGCAAAATTTGTAGTATATATTTGGATGATATATTCATTTTCAGCCAAACAAACAGGAGAAACATTTCAAACAAGTACTAGAGCACCTACATCAAGGGAAATTACTGATTAATTTGAGGTGTATATTCATGAAAGAAGAACTTGTATGATAGGTATTGTGATTTCTCAAGAAGAATTGAAGATGGACCAAGAAAAGATCATGGCTCCATGAGAGTGACGTACTTCAAGGAGTACCACAGAGGTAAAAGTTATCGTGTTTTGGCAAAAAATTATAAGGAATTTTAGTGGATTTTGTGCACTTTTTGATTGAATGCATGGAGAAGGGACAGTTCACATCGATATAGTAGCTGAAAAAAGGTTGAAAATTTTAAAAGGTTGGTCAAAGAAAAGCTTGTATTGGCTTTACATGATTTTAATAAAGTGTTTCATGTGGATTGTGATGCAAGTGGAATAACAGAGACTCACTGCATACTTAAGCAAGAAGTTGGATAATAAAAAATACTCAATATATGATTGAGAATTCTATGAAATAGTTTAAGCCTTGAAGAAGTGGAGATATTATGTGTTTTCAAGGAATTTGTTTGTACACTATTCATCAAGTATTGAAGTTTATCAACAGCTACACCAAATTGAATCAAAGGCATATGAAGTATGAAGAGGATTTGTAGGGCCATTTATCTGTCCTAAAGCGTAGATATGAAATGTCTAATAAGGTTTGTCGTAAAGAATAGAGGAATGCCCCATTATATACTCGTGACAATTTTGCATTCCTCAAAGTTTTACTTGTTTCCTATTATATTTCTATGCCTTTTAGGGGTTATAAGTGTTGATGTTGTAGTTGTGGGCTACATACTTCCGCCATGTTGTGAACAATAAATTCATATAGCCTAATGGCTATTCATTTATTGCATTAATCAAAGTGAAGAGGCACTTCACTTGGCAACTATATTATTTTTAAATTGGGCCGACCCTCCTTGTAATTCGCACCATTTATTTGTAATTATATTTTCCATATATGGCCGACCTTGTTCATGAAGAGGTGCGACCTCTTGCTCACATTGTATATATACAAGTTCATTTCATTCATTCAAAGCATCAAGTCAAGTTCGTCTATCATTCCATCTGCAAGTGTGAATCACTTCTACAGCAGTGCGAATTTATTCAAGGAGTGCGAATTTATTCAAGGAGTGCGAATTATTCAGTTTGTGCATCAAAGTGTGGTGCTGGATATTGGCCTTGTGATTGGCCTCATTGTAAAGAGAATTGTTGCCATTATTTATATATATAAGAGAGATCTTTGTTGCTGGGTTTTTCCCTCAAGTGGAGGGTTTTCCTAGGGTATATGCTGTGTATACTTGTCTGAATTTGAATTAAAATCTGCTTATTTATATCTGATCCTAAAAATAACATGGTATTAGAGCCAGGTTTAAGAAGATCGTAATCAGATTTATATAAGCAGCACTATCATCTACTCTTGTTCACATCTTCTTGCATCTATCTTATCTTCGAAAATGGTGAACAGGCTCAAGATTGAAGATAGGCTTGAAGGTGCTTCCAATTTCACATCTTGGAAGTTTCGAGTAATGCTTGCATTGGAAGAAAATGAGATTGCTGAGTTCGTGGAGAACGAAATTCCAGAACCTTCCGATGAGAATGAGAAGTCCCAATGGAAGAAGAATTGCACTAAGGCGAAGAAGATTTTGGTAGACTCTGTAAAGGACCGCCTTGTGCCGATTATCTCCAAGTTGAAGACAGCAAGGGAAATGTTCAAGACCTTGGAAGAAATGTATGAGATTAACAATACAAGTAGAGCTCTTGCATTGAGGCAACAACTTCATCATGTCAAGATGGCGAAAGGAGATTCCGTCATCTCATTCTTCATGAAGATCACTGAGTTAAGAGATCAAATTTCTACCATTGGGCTTTTGGTCGATGATAAAGATTTGGCTATGTTGGCTTCCTCAATCTTGGGAGCCATTTATCCAAGGAATTAGTGGGAGATCAAAGCTACCTAAGTTTGATCGTTTGAGGGCAGATTGCATTCAAGAAGAATCTAGATTGGCTGCAAGAGGCAATGGGAAAAGTTCTACCAATGAAGAGATTCATGTACTTGCCACTCAATCTTCGACGAAGAAAGGAAGAGAAGGGAAGAAAGGTTACTTCAAGAGGAACAAAGATAGGAGATCAAATGGTGCTCCTGCATCTAAGAAGAAGAAGGATCTTTCCCACTTACAATGCTTCAGATGTGACAAGTTTGGTCACTATGCAAAAGATTGTCCAGCTAGACCTAAACAACATGCTTCAGTTGCGGATGTGGGTGAGATCTCTCCTCAGAAGGATTCAAGTGGTTTCTTATTCTATTCTGCCTTATCAAGCAATGTTCCTACAGATAGCAACACTTGGTTGATTGATAGTGGTGCCTCCCGTCACATAACTGGTTTTAGAGAACATCTTTTAGATTTGGTGGAGAGAGATACAAGTGTACAAGTCATAATTGGAGATGATGCATGCTATTCGGTGAAAGGTGTTGGGACCTCCTCTCTTCACTTAGATTTTGACATCTCTCTTCAGTTGAGTGATGTACTATTTGTACCAAGCATCAAGCGGAACCTTGTCTCTATTTCAGCGTTGGAGGATAAGGGATATCAAGTTGCATTCTCTGAAGGTAAAGTTCTTGCATGGCCGAAGAACTCAAGCATCAAGACTGCCCATGTGATTGGTGTTTGGCAAGAGTGTCTCTACAGACTTTGCACTCGTCCTCTACAGGCTTTGTTGCATGATTCTTCAAGTTCGTGTGAGCTTTGGCATAGAAGACTTGCTCACCTTCACTTTAGAGCACTACCAACCATGGAGAAGATGGTCACTGGCATTCCTAAATTCAGCCAGGAGCATGAAAGTACTTGCCGAGGATGCGCTTTGGGTAAGAACACTAAAGGACCCTTTCATAGTAGTGAAAGTAGATCTAAATGCATTCTAGATCTTGTTCATTCTGATTTGTGTGGTTCAATGTCTGTTGCTTCTTTGAGTGGTTTCTTGTATTATGTTATTTTCATTGATGACTACTCTAGAAAGACTTCGATTTATTTCTTAAAGTCTAAAGAATTTGAGGAAGTACTTGAGAGATTCAAGGAATTTAAAGCTCAAGTAGAGAACTTGTCCAGGAAGAGGATCAAAGTTCTGAGATCTGACAACGGAGGTGAATACATCTTTGGAAGTTTTCGTAACTTTTGTGTTGAGGCAGGAATTAAGAGCGAGTTTTGTGTTCCCTACAATCCACAACAAAATGGTGTTGCAGAAAGGAAGAACAGATCTATTGTAGAAGCAACTAAAGCCATGATTCATGATCAAGATCTGCAAACCTTCCTTTGCGTCGAGGCATCTAGGACAGCTGTGTATGTTCAGAATCGAAGCCCTCATCATATCTTGGAGAACATGACTCCTGAAGAAGCTTTCACAGGTGTGAAGCCTGAAGTCAGCCATTTGAGAATATTCGGTTGTCCTGTGTATGTTCATGTACCTAAAGATAAAAGGACAAAATTGGAACCATCTGGAAAGAAGGGAATATTTGTGGGCTACAGTGAGTCTTCGAAAGCCTACAGAGTTTACATTCCAGATCAGAAACTGATAGAGATCAGCAGGGATGTTACATTTGAAGAGGATGTTGCATTCAAGAGATCTAAAGGCTCTCTTATGGAGATAGATAATGAAGACTTTGAGACTCCTCAGGACATGGAAGTTGACCATACTCCTGAGATTCAGAGGGAGTCTCCTGAACCAGAAGAAGATGGTGATCCAGTTGAGCCTTTGGAACCTACTGATGGGCCTAGAGATATTGCTATTGGTCGAAAGAGACCTCTATGGGCTAGGAAAACAATGCAGGAGGCAGAAAAGTTTGCAGCCTCGAGAGGAACATTTAGAGAAAGTAGAAGACCACAAAATTTTTCAAACTGTGTTGCATTGATGAGTCAAATGATTGAATTTGAGCCTTCCAGTGTTGAAGAAGCTTCAAGTCAGCAAGTATGGAGAGATGCTATGGCTGAAGAATATCAATCCATCCTCAAGAATGATGTTTGGGACATCGTACCTAAACTAGAAGGGAAATCTGTTGTATCTTCTAAGTGGCTTTTCAAGATCAAGCATGTGGCTGATGGAAGCATTGAGAAGTACAAGGCTAGATTTGTGGCTAGGGGGTTCTCTCAGAAAGAGGGAATAGACTATGAGGAAACATTTGCTCCATTTGCTCATTATACCTCCATCAGGACTATCATTGCTATTGCAGCAGCTAAAGGATGGGAGTTACACCAGATGGACGTGAAGACAACATTTCTGAATGGTGTAATTAAGGAAGAGGTATACATTGAGCAACCTGATGGATTTGAAGTTCATGGGAAGGAGTCTCATGTTTGCAGATTGAAGAAGGCTTTGTATGGCCTTAAGCAGGCTCTTCGTGCTTGGTATGAGAGAATTGATAGATACCCGTTGAGCTTGGGCTTCTCCAAGAATGATACTGATTCAAACCTATACTTCAAGGTAATTGATGGTGAAGCATTGATCTTGGTTCTCTATGTTGATGATCTATTTCTTACTGGAGAAGATCACCTCATTATCAAATGCAAGAAGGAGTTGGCTTCTGAAGTATGGCAGAGGCATAATGAGATCATTCTGAGCCAAGGGAAGTATACAATAGACATCTTGAAGACGTTTGGTATGATTGATTGCAAATCCATGTCTACACCTATGGAAACCAATTTTCAAAAGCTTAAGGAGGCTGCAACTAGTTTAGATCTGGTGGATCCTACTATGTATAGATAGTTGATTGGATTGTTGATGTATCTAGTCAATACTAGACTAGATATTTGCTATGCAGTGAGTGCATTTAGTTAGTTCATGTGTGAACCAAGGAAAATACATCTAATTGTAGCGAAGCATATCTTGAGATACTTGCGTGGCACAGTTGGGTGTGGATTGAGATATTCTTTTGGTGTGGATTTGGAGCTGCATGAATATTCCGATTTTGATTGGGCAGGGTGTGTTGCTGATCGGAAGAGCACCTCTGGTTGTTGTTTCAGTTTGGGGTCTACGATGATCTCTTGGTGTAGCAGGAAGCAGTCTTCAGTGGCATTGAGCACCGCAGAGGCCAAGTATATTGCAGCTTGTGTGGTAGCTCGAGAAGCAGTGTGGCTTCAGAAGCTCCTTGCAGGATTGTTTGGACAATCATTGGAGCCAACTGTCAGTCATTGTGATAATCAAAGCTGTGTGAAGCTTTCTATCAATCTAGTGTTTCATGGCAGAACCAAACATGTTGAGATCAAATACCACTATATTCGAGATATGGTATTGAGGAAAGCAATCCAGTTGAGATACATTAGCACTGATGAGCAGACGACCGATATTCTCACCAAGCCTCTCTCCAGAATAAAGTTTGTGTACTTTCAAGACAAGCTTGGAGTTGTGGAGAATGAAGCCCTAGCTGAGAGGGAGACTCAGCTTCAGTGATCATTAGTGATTTGCTTTAATGCATTTCTCTCTGTGTGAGAGATTTGAGGTGCAAGCCCTTGTTAATGCATCTTTCTCTATGAGAGAAATTTGAGGTGAAAGCCCTTGTTCCACCCTCTGGGAGTAGCCATGGTGGATGTCATGTTGAGTGAATCCATGACATCACTTGTGTTTATCCACCCTTTGGGAGTAGCCATGGTGGACGTCATGATGAGGTGACGACATCACGTTGAGTGATTCCGTGATGGGCACTTGTGCACACATACCATACATGGGAGTAGCCATGGTGGTTGATATCATGTTGAGGTGATATGTTCCTCTCATATGGGTGTAGCCATTATGAGTGTCATGTTGAGAGAGTCCATGGCATTGTGTATCGGAAGTATTCCTCCCTAGCTAAGAGGGAGTGTTGATGTTGTAGCTGTGGGCTACATACTTCCGCCTTGTTGTGAACAATAAATTCATATAGCCTAACGGCTATTCATTTATTGCATTAATCAAAGTGAAGAGGCGCTTCACTTGGCAACTATATTATTTTTAAATTGGGCCGACCCTCCTTGTAATTCGCACCATTTATTTGTAATTATATTTTCCATATGTGGCCGACCTTGTTCATGAAGAGGTTTGACCTCTTGCTCACATTGTATATATACAAGTTCATTTCATTCATTCAAAGCATCAAGTCAAGTTCATCTATCATTCCATCTGCAAGTGTGAATCACTTCTACAGCACTGCGAATTTATTCAAGGAGTGCAAATTATTCAGTTTGTGCATCAAAGTGTGGTGCTGGATATTGGCATTGTGATTGGCCTCATTGTAAAGAGAATTGTTGCCATTATTTATACATATAAGAGGGATCTTTGTTTCTGGGTTTTTCCCTCAAGTGGAGGGTTTTCCCAGGGTATATGCTGTGTATACTTGTCTGAATTTGAATTAAAATCTGCTTATTTATATCTGATCCTAAAAATAACAGTAAGGATCCTAAAAATACATCAATTGCTGTTTTTTCCAGCTCATCCTTCTGAAGGATTTAAGGTTGGTGTGGATATGCTACAGTATTTTTGTGCTCCTAATATTATTTTCCCAGCAACAATTATTTATTAAATTAGTTCATATATTCCATTTTCAAAGAAAGACCTAGTCATACCTTGTTGATGTCGTAAATCTCCCCTACAAATACATCATTCCCCGCATTTTAATATTTCTTCACCCTCTGTGGAAGGACTCTACTCGTCCTGGAGAGTGTATGATGCCATTATCTATGTAGGATGCTTTTTGCCGAAACAAGTTACATAATGTGTGCTTTCATGAGAATGACAAGTACTTAGCGTTCACTTTCTTTACTCCAAAAGAATGAATGAATCGAAACAGAAGGTAAATATTGAATACCATGCAGGGAAAGTAGGAAAGAAGTAACAGTTTGCACTCTATCATCAACTCTATTCTGAGATAGTTTAAAATTTACTTTTTAAGGTCTTGACTGCATTCTTTCTCCTGACTCTGTGCCTGTTGTCATAGTTTAGACACTTGTGATTCTTTTTGTACACAAATTGCTGATCTGTGTATGTTGACTCATTGCTTTTTATCTTTGAGTGCAGGAGAAAGAAGTCCAATTGCAAACAAGCTTAAGGCTATTTATCGTTTGAAGGCAAAGCTTCTTGCTGTAGCTATGGAGCAACAAACATCTGAAATTAAACAAATAAGACATGAAAACATGAAAGCAAACTTGGGGCAACCGATTCGCAAATATGTGTTTTACCCAAAAATGTTTGTACAGGACCTAAGGACAGGAACAAAGATGCAAGATATAAAATCTATTATGAACGGCAATATTGAACCCTTAATTAAGGACTACTTAATTTTTAAGAATATGCAAAAATGACATCTTGAATCGAACAATGAAAGTAGTGTTAAGATTCTTATGATCAATCAGTAATTGTTTACTTGTATGTGGCCCATGAATTTCCACTTTGCATTATTGAATTATTGCATAGTTTCTAGGAGTATATATTAAAATTCTAAAAATAAAAAGTAGTATTTAAAAGTATTGCAATAAATGTCAACAAAAATAAAATAGTTATCTTGATATTTGATAGTCATCATGATATAAAAAATAATTTACTAGGAGTATATATTAAAATTCTAAAAATAAAAAGTAGTATTTAAAAGTATTGCAATAAATGTCAACAAAAATAAAATAGTTATCTTGATATTTGATAATCATCATGATATAAAAAATAATTTACTAGGAGTATATATTAAAATTCTAAAAATAAAAAGTAGTATTTAAAAGTATTGCAATAAATGTCAACAAAAATAAAATAGTTATCTTGATATTTGATAATCATCATGATATAAAAAATAATTTACATTATGATTACTTAACAATAGCAAATAAAGATTAGGAGAGAGATTCCATTTAAAAAAAAAAAAAAAGGTATAAGAGCCTTTAAAAATGACTATATTTTTAATCAATTGATACAAAATCAACTCATGCACACATGCTAATCCTTGATATTGTTACCCTTGGCACTATTACTAGTAAGTTCTTATCCAAAAACATAGAAATTTACAAGACCATTAGTGTAATTTAGTTCTTTTAGCTTTTGTCAATTGCATATTACAACTTTAAGAAAACCTAGAGTTGTTTATATGAGAGTTGTTTATATGATTTATCTAGGGAACCTATGTAAGAATTTTTCTAATTTTCAAGGGATACTTCTAGGAGATTGAATGAAACTCCATATAATGTCTCCTAATGTTTGGAGATGTCCCTATACAAGTCTCTGAGATGAGGATGCATTTTCAATATAGGAGACAAGTACTCAAAATCAGAATATGAGTCTCCTGGTAACTATGTAAAAGTTTCTAACACAAACTCATAAATTTAGGTTTGATGCGTGCCAATGGATACCATTTTGAATGATTTGTACCTAAGTGATGGCATTTCTTGCACTCAAGCCCCTTTTTATTAACATGTTTCATAATTGAGTGTAATTTTTTTTTTTTTTTTTTAAATGTAGTTTATTACTTTATTGCTTAGGTACCAACAATTGAAGTTTGTCCACACCCACCACATTCTCTTTAACGTATGCATCTTTGTGGCACAAAAATGGATGCATTTAGCTAGTTTTTAACGAACCAACTTTACAATCCATTTATAAAACAAATAAGTTAAAGATTGGGTTCTACAACTCTCCTCCTTTGAGGTGGCCAATTATAGTTGACAAAGTTTATAGTTTTATGATTCGGGCAATGATTTTATGAGTTTCTTAGAGGGATATAACATCCATTGAAGTTGAATGCTTTTAGAATGTGGTCTATACATGGATCACCATACAAAAGGGTTAGGTCATAATAACCTAGAAATTGGACCAAACCATGATACCTTGTAATATCACGATCCTAGTAGAATTATCCCAGGCAAACTCTATAATACTACACTCTCCAATCAATAGCTTGTCATTTTCCCAAGTTCAAAATCCTCCTCACAAGAGGTATTCACATTTTAAATTTGAAAGCATGTGGCTTAACAACCCTTTTTTTAGAAAAGAAATCAAATATAGGTGGGATATTCCACCTAACAAGATATGACAAAATATGTATATACATTCCACAACAAACTATCTTCATTGAGAAAGCACTCTTTGATTGGAATGTTCACTCTATTGAGAACACATTCCAACAAATTGAAGAGGTAGGGAAGGAGCTCACTCCATATGAAACTAATAAATGATCATAAATTTACCAAAAAGGTAAGGAACTTGAAGAGCAAGCACTCATCCCTAAATTTATTCTCACTAAAAGAGAGGAACCATGTTAAAGATAGAGATTCAAGGTTAGATGTATTAAGGGGTTACAACACACCATTTTCCATAAGCTAGTCATGAACAAGAAACAAATTTATATGCCTCCTCATTTCAATGACCTTACCAACAACATTATCACTTGAATGTGAGGTATTCTATGTTGGAACATGTTTGTTGTTGTGCCAAAAGATTGACCTATTAACGCCCGATACAAATGCCAAAGATAAATGAATCCAAGAGAGGTAGTTAGTACATGTCCTAAATCCAAAGGGAGACACTGGCAATTAGCCCAACAATCTCCCCCTCAATGTCACTCGAGGGGATTCAAACCTGCAACCACGACTCTGATACCATTTGTTGGAACACATTTTTCGTTGTGCCAAAAGATTGACCTGTTAATGCTCGATACAAACACCAGAGATAAAAGATCCATGGGAGGTTGTTAGTCCATGTCTCAAATCTGAAGGGAGATGTTGATTAGTGCAACATTCTAGATCACACAATCACCTATCTCAAATAAACACATGCTTGGTATATTCAATGAGGCTAATGGAATGGTATTGTGAACAAAAATAAATGAAACCAAATTTAGATTAAAACATCAAAAATTAAGATCAATTTCAAATCTGATTATCACCTCAAGCTTACGCTAGAAATAAAAAATAATAATGAAATTAAATGAAAATATTTTACCAATGGCTCCTATTGCACCTTGCACCCAAAAATATGTACTTGAAAGATGGAAGTTGTGTAAATGAAAATGGCTTAGGAATACTAAATTTATAGACTTCTAGGTGGAGGGATGAACATTGGAGATCAACTGTAAATCAGTGGTGAGGATTGAGTTGGTTGGATAGTTGTAGAATGGATGATGGAAGGAAAAATGAATTGTTATAATTTTTTTTAATTTTTGGGAGATAGTTCTACAATGGGTGGTAGAGATAAAAATGAATTTTATTTCTTTTTATTGGGTTTTAGGTGGTTGAGTGGGAAAATAATGATTTAATAAACTAATATTTATTAAATCATGTGAAGTAGGAAGGGGACTAGGTTATTAGAACTTTGGAAAGTGGAATTAGGATTTGGGAAAAGTGGGTTAGGACTTAGGAGAATGGGGAAAATAATTAAACAAATTATAATACTTTATTTAATTAATGGATTAGGAGGTGTATTTTTAGGTGTTTTCATTTTAGCTTTTTTGGAGATGATATTGCAACTAGGAGAAGCAATGTTGTTTCAAAGAAGAATAAAACATAGTGGATTGGAAGTAGATGAAACTACTAGTAGCAGGCCCCAATCATTAGAAGGATGAGTGATGACGAGGGAGGTAGGATGCTCCCTGAAGAGAATAGGTGGGTATAAAGAACAAAAGTGTGCTCTTGAAACAGATGAAGGGATTAGAGGATAAAGATAGAAGGGTACACATATATGGATAGATGGATGGAGGGAAATAGTCATGTTGAGATAGTGTGAGCAACTTAATGTTTGATGTAGCACTTGATGTTATGCACTATAATATAGAGATTATGGTCACAATGTATAAGTGCATAAAGGATTGACCCAAAAGAAAATGTTGCATGCAAGCATATGTTGTATGACAACATGATATGTAGGATCATGATGTTGTGTTGAGATGTTATAAGGATTGATACAAATGCAAACAAACCATAATATACACAAGCAAGCAAGCATATACAAACAAGGAAAACACAAATAAAGATGTTGCCCCTAGACAAGTTGAAAATTGATTGATTTGATTGATGATGATGATATCATTGTTGATGATAAGAATAGTGGGAGGATTGTGTTGTTAATGATGAGAACATGAGGATTGTGAATGCTATATCTCGATGATTATAATTTGAGTAAAGTGGATCAAGGTTTGTTGCAAGGCTACGAGAAAAACCATTAGATGTTTATGAATGTTGTGCTAGATTGGATAGAAAGATTGCATGCATTTAGATCGATTGCGTTGGGTATGTTTGAATTGGTGGATTGGAGTTGATCACATGTAGGTAGCCAATGAGAAGGGAAAACCAAGTCTAGAAACAAGGATGATAGGATGGAAAGATTATGTAGATAGGGGATATGAGGGTTGTTTAATGGAAGGAGCATAAGATACAACCTCCAAGGACTATAACACATGGGAAGAACATGCCACATGTTGGATGCATTGTAGTGGGTAATCTATCAAAGTCATGTGAGATGGCAAGGCTAGGTTTGTGTGTTGGAGAAGATAGTTTGATGGTGAAAGAGTATACATAACTTATGGATAAGGGATTGCAAGAGGAATGAATTGCAGAAGGTTTGTATTGTTTAAAGCATGCTTTGATATGATGCCCTTATCTTGATTGAGACCAAAAGCAAGAAGGGAGCACATATTGGATATGATAGGAGAGGTATGTAGATATAATAGATGGAAGATAGGGTGAGGTAGGGATGAATGATTTCGATACAATAGGAGAGATATATAAATATAATAGATAGAAGATAGGATGAGGTAGGTAACATGGATTTGGATACTATACAAGAGGTGTGCAGACATAATAGATGGGTAGATAGGATGGAGTAGGTAGGATGGGATTTATAGGATGGAAGAAGCTTGCTCCCAAGTGTAGGTTGCTAGTGGATGAAGGATTTACACATGATGCCTTTTTTCCATGTTTTCATCATGGTACTTTCCCAAGGCACTATAGGAATTGTTTTCAACATTGGATGAACGATTTAGGTTTACTTTTTAATTTTAATTTTACTTTTTAATTTTTTAATTTAATTTAACTTTTATTTTGGATAGATTACTGTGGATGGGAGATAGGGAGATGGATGGATTCAAGTGTTTGTTTCGATCATGATTGTATTCCTTGTTGAATAACTACTTGGAACAAACTGTGTTGATTGTTGTTACATTTATAGATGTTGGTAGAAACCAAGCTAAGTGGGCTTCTCCAAAATATAAACAAGGGACCATTATAACTCTTGACATGAGATGATTTGTCAAGGAAGATGGAATGTATGGTGATAATGAGTTATGTGAAAGATTTGATCAAAGGGATGTGAAGGTGGATGGTTGGATGAAAGGATGGGATAGTGGTGACATGAGGGAATTTCGTGGGACCAAGGGGAACTAGGACCAATTATTGCACAAACCATGATGGAAATTGGGTCTTGGGATTAGGATGTGATTTTAAAAATGGAGATTTCAATGGGGAAAAGTAGGATTGTATATTTTGGGATATAGGGGCCCAAGATAGATTTAGGAAATGCATAAGAAAGGGAGTTGAGATTGTGAATTTTTAGATATAGGGACCCAAAATGGATGTAGTGTACTTAGGATGGGGATGTTTGGATATGGAGTTGAAAGAAATTTTTGGACGTATTGTGTTGTGTTTCAGAATCCACATTGTTCTTTCCTTTTGATTAGGAAGCCTTTGTGACCCTTTTGATCTTTTTTATTTAGATTGGATTTTTCTTATTTTGGGATTTAGAGAAAGTAATATTTATACAAATGGATGGGAACGTGGAGTTGGATGCTCATTGTGGATGCATTGATTTTTGTTTGGGGATCCACATTCTTTTTGTACTCTTTTTTTGTTTGATGGACTTTTGTGGCTTTTTAAATCTATTTTGATTTTGGATCAATCTTTTCTTTGTTTGTGCATCCAAATTGTTTGTAAATGTGGAGGTATGGTATCATAAGAATAGAGTATCTCGACATCCCAAGAATTGGGTGATGGTTTAATCATGTTGGAAGATGTTCAATGATGTGTGCATTTGTTGATTTTGATTGGAGATTGTAGGAAGTGGGTGGTTAAGAACAATGAATGGTTTAGTGAAGGATATGATAAGGTTAATGCAAGGATTAGTGGCAGCTAGCTCGTGAGAGGAGCACCGAAAGGTACCTAGTTTTATTTTGGAAGAAGTTTCCTTAGCCTTAGTGGAAGAGTAACCAACATCTTTTTCATGAGATTTATAATCAAGGCCCTAAAATTTTGGATTTGTTTTCATTGTAAAGGATTTAAGATACATTCTCATGAAGGCCTAAGCTTTGCCTTGATTATTCATTTTTTGATAAATCTAATTATTGATAGGATACTTGCTATTTTGGAAGTAAGATGTGATTTTTATTTCATATGAATAAGAAGTGAGGGAGATCAAAGCTTCCTTGGTGGTGAGAAAACTAGATTGAATAAAGGTAGAAGAACCAAGTCGATATGATTGTGGTTCATGGATGGGTTCAACAAGAATGATGGGATCTTGAGATGGTAAAGGATTTGGCTCATGAATGGGTTCTATAGGGATTATTGAATCTTGAGATGACAAAGGATTTGGTTCATGGATGTGATAAGGGTGATTGGATCATGAGATGGTAAGGGATATGGCTCATAGATGGGTTCAATAGGGGTTCTTGGATCTTGAGATAGCAAAGGATTTAGTTAATGGATAGGTTCAATGGGGGTGATTAGATCTTGAGATGGTAAAGGATATTGAAAGGAATTAGGAGGAACACTTAGATCTTGACTTGGGTGAGGACATGTATGGGCATGCTTTGGATCAAGTTCAAACATAACTTAATTTGTTTGGATTATGGTGGCATGGGATTATTGATGTTATGGGATGGCATGGGATTAGAAATATTATGGGATGGAAGTGGAGTAGTGATATTATGCAATAACATAGAATTAATGACTTTATGGTATGACATAGGATTATTGATGTTATTGGATGGCATAGGATCAATGAAATTATGGGATTGCATAGGATTAGTGATGTTGTTAGATTACATTACTTCGTGTTTTTTGGCCTATGATCCTTTATGAGTAGTCCTTGGAGGAAGACCATAAATCGTTGGGATGGTTTGGATTGTAGAAGTTGAGGGGATAAAAAAATTGGAATAGGAGGTAGATGAATTGGGATGTGAAGGTTTTGAGGATGGTGGATTAGCATAAGAGGTGGATGAATTGGGATATGAAGGTTTTGGAGATGAAGGATTAACGTAGTAGGTGGATGAATTAGGATAGGTAGAGGCTACGTGAAACTCTTGTGAAGGAAAGATTGATGAATGAGGATTTAGGAATATTAATTAGAGATGTATATTTAGGACATGGATTGGCATTGAAGGAAGGATTTGCATATGAATCTATAACACATGTTTGTAAAAGAGATATTGGGAGATAAAAATTTGGGATATGAATTTGAGATTGGAGAGTGCGATTTAGAAATGGGTTTCCCTTGTCAAAGGTAGGATAAGAATGATTAATGTATAAATGTTGAGGATGAATGATGTAGCTTGTACTAACTAGTTCTTGATTTGGATAAGTGATGGGTAAGTTATTGGGAGTTATGACAATGGTATCTAAATATATACATGAATTAAAACATAAGTAAGACTAATGGATAGGCATGTAGAATTAGCAATATATATTGTATTAACTGGTTCTTGGATTTGATAATTGATGGGTGAACAATTAAAGCTTACTACAAGCTTGCTTAAGGAAATGTCATATAGGGATTGAGGGAGTTAATATTGGTCTACAAGACTCTCATTATCATTAGAGGGATCATATTCTAGATGGTTGATAAAGCTAGCATCATCAACATCAAAGAAATGATATTTAGATTGATAAGGGGACTCATTAGAACAAAATGGAGTCATGATGATGGATTTGGATTTTGAAAAATTTGATGGGGTTTGGATAGGATTAAAATGAACAGATGAGGGATATTTCATTAGGGATTAGAATGATAATGGAAATTGAATGAGGGGATTGGTTATGATTGAGATAAAGGTTTGATATTGTGTTTTGTCTTATGTACTAGGATATGGATATTAGAGGATGGGTGAAATAAAAGAAAATTAAAAGTAGGATGGAAGTGATGGGCTGTCTTGGATTGCAAAAAGGATTTTGGTTATGGATTCTTCAAAGTTGGATTTTCAATTTTTTATTTTGTAACTACAAATATTTGTGTTTGAACACAAAATTCATTCATGATTTTTGGAAAGAAGACACATCAAAGACACCAAGCACATTGTTTAAGTGTGGAAATGAAGGATATTTCACTAGTTAAGAACATGAAGACACATTGAGCAATTTGTTCTATTCAAGTGGGTGTGTCAATCCTCTTACACCTGCATATATGCTATATATGAAAAGATTGGTAGCTAGGGAGTGCCAAATTACACGGGATCCTTTACCATCAGAGGACTAAGGCCTTGCCCATGTTGGTGTAAATAAAGTCTTGTACCTAGTTAATTCATTACTAGGGGACTTAGGGGACTTATTTACATGTTAAGTTTACTTAGGTACTAAGAGGGAATCTTTCTAGAAGGTGTTAGTTGTCATCTTATCTTTTTGACTTTTAACACATATGTCCTAGGTAGTTGTGATAAGTTGCCACATGACATAGGATTAAGACACTTGTCATAATCCTATTTAATCATATGTCTCACCTTGTCTATATAACCAAGTGGTCTCATATGTAGAACATATTCTTGGATAATCAATTCAATTGCAATCTTGAGCATTGCATATTGATCTCTCTTGTGCTTTCATGAAGTGCCTAGATCTTGGGTGGCTATAATCTTCAACCAAATCTTGCATGGTGTAGAGTTATTCTATTCCAACTCTTACATAGTATCAGAGCTTGTGGGATTGCTTCTTGTTAGTCTTTATTGAGAGATCTAGGTTGCAAATCTTGGTGGATCTTGAAAATTTGAGTATGCTCTTCTCTTGTATCGAATGATGATTTGGAGAACAAAAAAAGCTTGAAAGAAACACTAGATTTTGGGGTTTCCTCTTTGTTGGTGCAAATATGAGCTCACCATTGAGATCAAAGGGTTCGAGAAAGTCAAATTTTCCTTTTGTTTCATCCAAATTGGACATATGAGGCCAGATCTATGAAGGTTTGAAGCTGAAGTGTGGTTGTCAGATCTAGAAGGTAACTACAATTTTGGAGCATTTTAGGTCAAAATAAACCCTTCCATTAAATTGAGAAGGCCCAAAAACCCTATTTTCATAGATAATACTTCATACTTTCATGTAGAAAAAAATAGCTTTTTTTGTGGCTCTTAAATTTGACAGCCAAATGACCGTCAGAAAAAAAAACTATGTTAAATTGACAGCCAAATGACCGTCATATAACACTATGTTAAATTTGACGTCTAGATGGCCATCATTATTGACAGTCTTAAATTTGATGGCATCAACAGGTTGCTCCAATCTGCCCCCTCTCCATCCACAATTTTGATTTTGTAGTCCAACTTTGGAAGGGCATATCTCAGTCATACGAGCTTCTTTTTTGATTTGGGGTAGAATTTCATGCTCTTCAAAGTGGTATAATTGGTTTTTTATTTTGGTGCTTGAGTTTTTAGAAATTGCAGATTTTCAGAGCTATTTCCGAGTTGTTATGATTTTGGAAACTTTTAAGGATCCATTCTCACTCATATGGTAAAATTTTGGGTTTTTTTTTTTGAAAATGCATAATTTTTCATTTACTTTCCAGTGGTGTGATCAGATTGATCCTATTATGTGTAAAAAAATTGCTTGGAGATTGTGGCCAAATTTGGCAATCTGTATGTACTAAGATCAAGTCCACTTCGATGTTGTTGTAAAGTGGCACCTGCAATCACACTAAGAATAAAGTGCCACAAATCATATTTTCTTTGGGGGTTTGTTTATTGAGTGATTTGGGGGTAATCTTGTAGTTTTTGATTATTTTCTTTTGCTTGGTTTGTGTTGTTGCAATGGGGAAATCTCAAATTGAGCTCCTAAATCCATATAATTATGATACATGGATAAAATTAGTATAGAATTATCTCATGATTAAAGGTCTAATTGGCTATCTAAAGGAAACCATTCCTCAACCTATTGATGCTAAAGAATTGGAAAAATGGGAGCTTGATAATGAGAAAACACTTGGATGCATATGTTCATTAGTCTCATTTGATTTACAATTTCATGTTGAATCATGTAAAACACCTAAAGAGGCTTGGGAGGCTTTTGAAAAATTGTATTGTAAAACAAATAAGATTAGGGGATATCAGATTGAAATGATTTGATGAATCTTGATCCTAAATTTTTTGACCACATCCAAGACTACATCTCCAAGGTTAAATAACTAATAACACAACTGAAAGATTGCAACATTGATAAAGAGGATTTACAATTGATTTTTAATGTGTTATCCAAGCTTGGTCCTAAGTGTTTAGTGTTTGTTTCTGGCTTTCATACCCATGGACATTATATGGGAGCATCATATGTTGATCTTAAGTTTATTGAATTTGCAAATCTACTAATCCAAGAGGAAGCTAAGTTAATGAACATGGGTCTAATCAAGTCTTCCAAGTCACAAGCATTATTTGCTAGTGAGTCTATGGTATAGAAAGAATTAGGGAATCTTGATAAGAAGCAAAAGAAGAAAAAGAAAAATCCATACAAAGAATCAAAATATTCTCCCTCTAAAGGGGAATCATCTAAGAAGGAGAAGCCTACTTGTGCATATTGCAAGAAATCAGGGCATGATAAACACCAATGTTATTCAAAACAAATTGTTGAGTTGAAGCATCTTCTTAAGAAGGATCAAATCAATGAGTCTTCATCATCAAAGGATTCATCTTCTTCTCCATCATCAAATTCCAATAAACATAAGGGGCAAGTACTTGTTGCAGTTGCAAATTCTAAGTTAGAGAGGTGGATACTCGATTTAGGAGCCTCACATCACATGACTTCATCAAAAAGTGTGTTCTCTTCATTTGATACGTGTTCATCACCACACATCTTGATGGAAAACATATATATGCATGTTTGTGGGAAGGGATCCGTTGACGTGGATGACAAAGCATTCAACGATGTTCTTTGTGTGCCTTCGTTGTCAACCAATATCCTTTCTATCTATTAGATCACACATGGTGGAGTAGACAAGAGTGTTGAGTTCACACCAAATTCTGTCATAATTCGGGATTTACATAACAAAGATATAGATGCAATTGGGGAGGTTCATCATCAATCTTAAGTCTATACCTTCTCACATTTTCCTCCTACTATTGATTCAATAGATGTTCACATTGAGGCATCTTGTGTGGACACTTTTGAGGAGATTCAGTATGGTCATTTGAATCTTGGTATTGTTTCATCCACTGAGCATCTAGTGATGTGTGGAGATATTCCATCTCCTTCATCTACTGTTGTACCTGAGGATGCTTGTGTTGCCACGATTTTTCCTCCTTGTGATTTAGTGTAATAGGCCATACATCGTCTTCTAGAGATGGATAGTTGGGATGAGTGCTTGACAGACATTTTTGGTTTGTTTTGTGAGTCCCCCATTTTAGATTTGGGAGATATCATTGATTGCATTCATCTTCTCTTTGATGGAGATGATCCTTCTTCAGTTGTTACGAGGGAAAACTCTCAACTTCTTGTTCATTCTTTGCATGATCATCCTTTGCAGTTTGACATCAGTGTGGATTATTTTGGACAACATTTGGAGGAGGATTCTTTATCTTAAGAGGAGGCATCCTTGTCTTTGGGTTATGTTCTACAATCGCTTTTACTAGATTTTGGATTTTCTTCTTCGGTAGTGTGGCCTAGAATGCTTGCTTGGAGCATGACACCTTTCGGCATCGACATGGAGACACTTGAACATTCTTCAAAGACATCACACATCATCCTTCTTGCCACATCTTCCTTTTAGGAATGGGAAGACATCCTGCATACTATCTTGGTTTTGTTTCTTCCTAAGGGGAGGAACATTGTTTGACGCCTTTGGATCATCTTCAACATTCAATTTCAAGCTTCTACCATCATTGCAGGAGACTCATGATTGAGGGGGTGCTACATTGTCTCTCTTCTACTTCTCTCTTATGGGGAGGAATTTTTCCTCGAATGGGGTTTTATCCTTCTCATTCTTCATTGAGAGCATTTTATTTTTTCCATCTCTCTTTTGAGGAGGAGTTTTGTCCCACTGGGTTTTCTCCTTTTCTCCATTTGTGAGAGATTGCATTTGCATTTGTACATGTGGGTACCTAACATGGCCTTGTAGCTGAGACCCATTTTTGTGTCATTTGCATAATGATCAACTACTCCCTAAGTTGCACTTAACGAGGGTGTTGGTGTAAATAAAGTCTTGTACCTAGTTAATTCATTACTAGAGGACTTAGGGGACTTATTTACATGTTAAGTTTACTTAAGTCCTAGGAGGGAATCTTTCTAGAAGGTGTTAGTTGCCATCTTATATTTTTACTTTTAACACATGTGTCCTAAGTAGTTGTGATAAGTTGTCACATGACATAGGATTAATACACTTGTCATAATCTTGTTTAATCCTATGTCTCACCTTGGCTATATAACCAAGTGATCTCATATGTAGAATATATTCTTGGATAATCAATTCCATTGCAATCTAGAGCATTGCATATTGATATCTCTTGTGCTTTCATGAAGTGCCTAGATATTGCATGGTTATAATCTTCAACCAAATCTTGCATGGTGTAGAGTTATTCTATACCAACTCTTACAACCCAAAGGTTAGTTGTATCTCTTATCACTCAAAGAACGTTGTAACTTCTTAAGCCTAACCAATATCTAATGTGTCACAAGAAAGGACGATTGAAAGGTACTATTTAGGCTTAAACATGCTCACTAAGAGTATCCACAATATAACAAAGAATAAGTAAGGTGTAATTCATGAAAATGAAAGAGGAAAATGTCAAACAACCTAGAAGATAGGGTAACCCACTCTCAAACTTCACTTCCCCAAGGTATAAAGTTCTTGATGGCTTAACCTAAATGAAAAAAAAGTCCACTTCCGAGAGATGCATCTTTTGATTCATCCCTTGGTGTTTATACTCCATAGGAATCCTAAAGATTAGGTCACCCCCTTGCTGATGGAATCCAAGCTAGGCTCACTAAAAGGAATGAAATAAGTGCTTTTGATCACCCAAGATTGCATGAAGCACAAGGGGAGATTATACACATATTGTTTCTTTGGGTTGAAAATAATAAAAAAATATATCTAGAATTATTTTGGGTTCCTAGGAACACCTTTTAGTGCAAAGGAAGAACATACACACTAAAAGTCCTTTAAACATAGCAAGCAATGTTCATTGCCTTGAAGAAATCAATGTACAGTCATTCTAGTGATTAAAGACAAGGTGTTCAACAAACATATTACACCAAATATGTTAGAAGTTTGATAAAATATTCTTGGACCAATGTTTTGTAATAAGCACATTTGAATTTTTCAATTATGATTCTTGGACCAACTTTTGGCAATTAACACATTAGTAGTTTCCAAGATTAAAGTTTTGGAGACATGATTTGTTGCAAGGACAATGTATTAGAAATGAAATTTAAATCTCTGTAAAAATTAGAAACAAATGTTAGCACATAGAAAAATAATTTTTACCACAACATTTTCATGATTTTCCATGCAATTTAAAAAAACATCAATTTTGGCTTTTGTTTGCAAAATTTATATGCATTTAAAGATTTAAAATAAAGAGGTTGTTTTACTAATTATACTTGATATTATGTACAAAAATTACAAAAACTACCTCATGTACAACAAATTACTTTAAGTTATCTAATTAATGACTATAAAAATTAAAAAATTTATGTATGAGAAAAATCTATGCTATTTTGAAATAAAATTATTGTTTTAAGGACCAAAAAGGAGGATAGCCTAAACAATACAAATTCGTACAAATGTGTAGATTACCAAAGAAAGAGTTTGAAAATTATTATTTTTTTGTTAAAAATATTTTTTTGTACCAAAACATATCATATTATATATGATTTTTTTTCTTAGGCCATTTCAATTTGACCATGAGATTCATTTTACATCAACAAACTCCTTGCAAATTTCACTTCCAAATTTGTTAAAAATTCCTATAAACCTACAAGATAAAAACCACAAAAAAAACTACAAAAGCAAGAGTTAGATTGTGGGTTTGTCCCTCCAAGTGTGCCAAAATGTGAAAAAGAAATAAAATCAAAGTTTAGATTAAAACCTTGAATATTAAAATCAATTTCAAATCTAACTATTACCCCAAGATTAATCTAGAAACCAAAAATTATAATGAAATAAAATGAAAGAATTTTACCAATTGTTCTCGTTGCACTTTGGACCCAAAAGGTAGATCTTCTTGAAAGATGTAGTTGATCATATTAACAACATACCAATGTATTCAAGTGTTTGTATATGAAAATAACTTAGAAAGACTATAAAATTTTAGGTAGAGGGATCAATAGTGGAGATTAGATATAAATCAATGGTGAGGATTGAATTGGTTGGGTAGTAGGATGGATGGTGGAAGAATTTTTTTTTTATTATTATTTATTATTTATTTTTGGGAGATCTAGTTATGAGATGGGTGATGGATATATATATATAGTATTTTAAGTGGTTGAGTGGGAAAAGAAAGATTTAATAAATTAACATTTATTATACCATGTGAAGTGGGGAGGGGACTAGGTTATTAGGATTTAGGAAAGTGGAATTGAGATTTGGGAAAATTAGGTTAAGACTTGGAGAAATGGGAAATAGTTAAATAAGTTACAATAATTTATTTAATTAATGGGATTAGGAGTTGTGTGTTGTTTAGGTGTCTACAAGTATAGATATAATTTTGCATTAGCATCGGGTAATATATTATTACTAATTTTTCTAGTAGTCTCTTCTCTGTATAATTTACAACATCTAACTAAATATCACAACTTCATCTATTAATACAAATCCAGCTAAGAGTATTCAACAATATGGATACACTATATATATATTCACATAAACATTGAAGAAGTACACCAAGTAAACTTCTTTTACAAATAAGGTCATAAAGGAACATTATCACAACTTACAAAATTCATCACATTTATGAGTCACCGAAACACAAATTTTAAAAAGATACTCATAACATACATTTGAAGGACACATAATAAATAAGAGGAGGGGGTGAATCAGTATATTGTAATTTCAAAAATTAAAAACCATTAATAACTTCACTAAACATGAACTCCAAAATATCAAAGCAATAATATTGGATTCCTTGATGATGAAGCAAATAAGCAACACAAATCCACACATCCACACAAGGAACACTAGAATTACGTGGAAACCTAGAATAGGAAAAAACACAATGAGAATAGCTACTTGGATCTACTGTCCAAATCCAACCTCATAAATAAATATGAAACTTACAAATACTTATGGGAGCCAACCCACCAGAGACACCAATCCCCTTATAATGAATTCATAGACACCAATTATAGGAGACACCAATCTCCCAACTCAAGAACTGAGCACCAACTCATAAATGAGGCACCAACCTCAATTGAAGCAAGATATGATTCATGTAGACCTTCCAAACTCGGATTACACCATCAACTAGATCTGATATGCTACAAAACACTCTCTCAGTGTGTATAGGATCTCCAACTTGATTCGTACACCTTAATATATCTCTGCTATTTGAATAAGCATCTTGCACAACTCTTCTGCAATGTACACACTTCAACACCTTAGGAATGAGCCTAGATAAACAATATATATGCATTACACTGATGAAATTACATTGATATGTTAGCCTAGAACATATTTGCAATATCCACAAGTTGACCACTTGAACGAATTCCTTAACCAAACGTGTAACATGCTAGGTCCAAAAGACCACATGTTACACTAGAAGGAGGGACATGCTATGCATTGCCCAACATAAACTTACATGGCCCCAATGAATATCTACACGCCACCTCTGGCTGACACACATTACAATCCTCTGGCACATAAATCTGGAACATCAACTTACTCAGCCAACTAGCATAGTGAACACTCACTTCTAACTTTCTGTCCATTGAAGCTGAACCTTAGAAACTTTGAAATCTGACACATCATGAGTAACCTTACTTCAATTCCAAACCCCAGACCATAACATTCAACTGTGGTAGAATGTAGAGCTAATCACCATGGCAATAGTTATAACCTTAGCATCAATGACATAACTGACCCACACCTTTGACATCAACTACAACCTTTTTTCAACAAGATTAACTCAAATATATAAAGAGATAAATATATACTAGAACTTTTGAATGCATAATGAGCTCCTAGAACAACAATAAAATTCATTAAATAAAAAAATCATAATATAAACATATACAATAGTTTTTAATGCCAATTAAAATGTGTACTTTATCCATGTTTAGTCACTAATCTTGATGTGTACTTTATAAGTTTGCATTATTTTTTTGATTTGGGTGCAAAGGTGCAAGATAATCCCAATCACACAAATAATGAATCTCTACCCACCCCAACTAGAGAAAATTCACTAGCTTTTTAGGGGGAGCCATGGGAGTTGGAAGGGGTGAATGGGGGTTTCATAATGCCAATATTCTAATATACAATGATAAACAAAATTTAGTTACACAAAATCTCACCATATTACCACTAAATCATATATCTTGTACACATATAGTGACCAATTGACAATAGAATGTAAATAAAATCCTATTGTATTATCAACATTTTTGTTATCCAATTTACTAACACATTAATCCTTTCATAGGATCATGATCATTTAAAAGAGGAAAACTAGTGCACCCCATACTACGTTGTATCTCATTCCTTTCTTATTTTATTTTTACCTATGCTGATGAGGAAAACATCCCCTATTACTTTTCACCATCATTGAAAAGGTTATAGCTACTTAAAACAACTTATGTTGGTATTCCTAACCTAGCAATTGTGACATAACTCTAGCACCTAATACTTAATTTCACCATTCTATTGAACATTCAAGATGAGTAGCTCTTGGAATCTATTTCCTACATGATACTTGCAAAATCCTATCTAAATTCTTATATAGTAGGTAGTACTCAAAATTTATCACTTTCATGTTATTAGTGAAAGTTGGCTAGACGTTGTATACAATTGGTTTCTCTTACTCAAAGTATGATATCTAAATATTGTAATTTCAAATGAAACAATACACTTGTTTGAAAAATGAATTATAAGATTTACTCACATTGATCAAATTTGGATGAAGGGAACATGCTATGTTAATAATAAAATAATAGTTTTGTCACACTGATAAGGGCATAACTACTCAAAAAACTTATACAACCGACCTTGACATAGCATTCATGACATTACTTTGGTAGCTAGCACTTAGTTTCTTTATGTAGTGTCATAAATTGTCCTTTTAACAATTTTATATTATGTTTTGTCCCCCTAAATTATTGGACTTAATTAAGCTCCTAATTTTCCAAATTATGCATTCCAAGGTCCGATTTTTACCCTTTTTTTGAAGGATTACAAGCATTGAATAAATGCATCCAATTGTTATTTGCTCCCAACTAAGTGTGTCCTGGAAATTTGGGCTAGGACCCATTTTCCCATGGGCGAATGGGTCCCCCTTCTTAGTCGGGACCCAAATTTAAATATGTCGTTGACAACATTTTAATATCCAAAATTCAAATATCAAGTGTTGGCTTTTGGAATCTAATTTTTTTAAAATTAGTACAATTTCATATAAATACCTAGTTATTTTATCATTTGAAATCTAACATAAAATATATTTGAAAATTTATGATCAAGAGCACTATTGAGCAAGTCAACAACAATATTTCAAAGCTTTATTGCAGCAATTCAAGATCCTAACATCATGTCAAATTCTGTGTGAGTTTATATTCATTGTTTGGTGAAGGCTAACCCTTGTTGTAGGTCTCCAAAGCATTCAAGCATTCAAGAAAAGCAAGATCCAAATCCTTGAGGTGATGTATATGACTTTAGCTCTTCAAGGAAGCCATTGAAGGGTGGTGAGTTGCAACATTTTGTTCATTCCTTCCTTTCAATTATCATTCCTATCATTGACATTGCCATTGTGGAAGTGGAAACACTTACATAGGGTTTGACTGAGGCAAGCCCTAAATGGCCCAACATTTTCTCCCTCTTCGAATGTGTAGGTTATAGGTTTGAAGAGGATTAAGGAAATATTGAAGAAAAATTCTCCATTGTTGCATTCAAAGCCCTAAAGGTTATCAAGCTACAAAAACTCAATTACAAAATTCATTGACAATATTCTGAAAATTTTGCAACCAAAAATTAGGAGCTCAGATCCAACATTAGAGGATTGTAAAAATAGTTTCAAGTCCCCTCATCAAATACCCATTCACCCAGGGGTGACTGAGTCCCTCTACACATGTGGGATCCTGCTTTTGGTGATAGGTACATATCATCTGACACTTCCTAGATCCACCTACAATTTACAGTTTCAGTCTGTGCATCTTCAAAATATTGTATTTTTAATATTAGGTCATATAGTTCAATTAGTTCAATCATTTCAAATCATTTCCAATTCATTTCTAAGACTCAAAAGGATCAAATCTCGGTCTAATTGGCTCACCTTTGAGGTTGAAAGTCAATCTATGCACCTTGTGGATTTGTATCCTAATGAATCATCCTTAGAAAAGTGGAATTGATGCTAGGTTATTTGCATTTAGAACTCACCCCCAATCCCCCATTTTTCTATGTTTCATTTTGGTGAACTCGATGTCTTACATCATAAGCTTTATGAAATTGGAAATCTTTCAAACCTTAAATCTAGGTTTTGTATTGCATTGTTTATATTTCTCATTTAGGGTTTCATTTTTGCATCATAAAAGCATAAAAAAAAAAAAAAATTACATCAAATATTGCATCATAGGTTGCATAAAGGTTTATTTCAGTTATTTAGATCAGATATACATTCAAATTACATTCATTTAGTGGTTAAATTGTTCATTGCATTTAAATTGAATCTTTCATTTAAGCCTAAAAAGTGAAAAAATGCATTGTTTTTTTTCAAGTTTACATCAAATCATCATTTTTCAGAATTTTGCATCTTAGAATTAGTCAATTTTTGCACGATTAAGATCTGGAAATCACATTCAAAGTTTTCCTTTATTGTTACACATTTGCATTTGAATCACTTTGTCTTAAATTGACCAAAAACTAGAAAAACAGTCTCTAAAAAACCTGTTTGCAAATAGAAATAGAAATAGAAATATTAAACAAAAACATAAAAAAATAGTTTTTCAATTTTCTGAACCCCTATTAGGGACTCAGACACCCTTGGGCATCCCTTTCTTGCTAGGGGTGCCTTAGGAATATTTTGCATAGGTTTTTGTCTTTGCATTATCAATCTATTTCTCCTTGCAACTGTTTGATTTGACATTTTGGAAAATAGTTAAATTGCATGTTAAAGAAACTTGTCATCTTTCTTGCTTTGTTGAAAAATTTGGAAAAATTGTTTCTTTTCAATGCTTACAATTTTTTCAAATCTATAGTTCAATTTTTTACATCATGTTCTCATTGCAAAAAGCTTGTGTTATCATAGTTCATATTTTATTGTCAAATCTTGTTGAGTATTTTAAGGAACTTTTGTTAAAAGAATATGAAAATGAGTTTATTTCCACTCTTTTATTATTTTTCCTTGATACCTCTCCCACTATACCTCCTATGTGTGAGATGAAAGAGAATACAATCATTGATAACCATGACACTCATGTTTTTTCTTCTCCCGACATCTCTCCTATTTGTGAAGAAGATATCTTGGTGTTAGAGGATCCAATCATTAAACATCATGAGAATCTTATTTGTTTCTCTCCTCCTACCCCTCCTACTTGGGAAGATATTTTTTGGACAAGAGGATGCAATCATATAAAATCATGACAATCATAGTTGTCCTTCTCCTGATACCTCTCCTACTTGTGATGAAGGTATCTTGGTGTTAGAAGATCCAATCATTGAGAATCATGAGAATCTTGTTTGTCCATCTCCCAATGCTTCTCCCACTTGGAAAGATATTTTTGGACAAGAATATGACATCATTGATACATGCATTTCAAAAGATATTAAGAGTCCTTAGATGAAGATGCTAAGGTGACATTAGATTCCCCCGCAATAGAAAACCATCAACAAGAAGTTAAGTCTATTGAGGTTATGCACACACAATTGGCTATTAGATCTCCTTTGATTATTGGACCTCCTAAGAGTCCTCTAATTATTGGACCTCCTAATGTACTCTAATTATTGGACCTCCTAAGTCACCTCTCATTATAGGAACTCCTAAACCTCCAGGTTCTATCAAAAAATTTGCACAACAACGTACTAGTAATCATGTGTCGTAATGACCAAACAATCATATTGTAGCTCATACATATAACAGTAGAAAAAATAAGCAACCAAAATAGACTCCAACATCCATTTCACTTCCTCAACCATATCTCCCACCTACACCTAACATACCATAGCATAGTGGTAAAGAATTTGATCTTGTTGAGCAACTTCATAACACTCCTACTGAGATATCCTTGTGGGACTTGATTCAAACATCACTTGCTTACCATAAGATGCTTCAAAAGGTTTTGCAAAATTTTGTTATCCTCCTAGTGCACAACCAAATAATGTGGGAGCTTTGATTGAGAATATGAATCAACCTAATTTGGACATTGTCTTTCATCAAAGTGAGTTACCCACTTTGGAAACATAAAAAAAATGATGCTTTAATGATATTATCTATTATTAACAAGGATGGGATTAGGCGTATTGTTGAAAATGGTTTAGGAATTAATGTTTGTAGTATAAGCCTTTTGGATAAAATTAGAGTGGAAAAGACTAAAATCCAACCATAATCTTTGTCCATTTGTGGTTTTGATAATGTGGGGAAGCAACCACTTTGTGTGATAACATTACCTATCAAAGTCAAATATGCTACTGTACAAACTCCTATCCATGTGATTCCCTAGGATATTTCATATAATCTTCTCTTGGGTAGACCATGGATTCATGAAATGAATGCAGTGCCTTCAACACTTCATCTTTCATTGAAGTATGTATACAACAATAAGGTCTACATGATAAAAGCTGACCCTAAATGTGAACAATGTTTACAAACTAAAATAGGACAAAGGATTCTCTTAGAACATTGGCACCAACTACAAAAGTAGAGCCTTTACAAGTTGAGGATAAATATGAGAGCCTTCAATTCATGAAAAAATTGTTGGATGATGATTGGAGATCATTATATTTTACACCTACTTTTGTGGGGGAATACAAAATTACAAAAAAAATGAAGGAAAAAGAGAAAGAAGCTACAATAATATCAACACAATTTAACATTGAAACATCCAAGACACAAGAGTTCACAACTTCTAGCAAGGAAGAAAACAAAGATTACACATGCACATATGATGAAAGTGACCATGAAAAACCACCTTCCTTGAAAGAAATTGAAAAAAATTATGGAAGAGGGTACTGACTCTTGAAACAATTTGGCTATAATGGAAAATGATGTGGAGAAAGAACAAGGTATTTGTGTCTTTGCCAAGTCTAACATGTAAGAAAAAAGAGGTCTTTGGCTATTGTCCCTCAAAAAAATAAAAAATCCTTTCACTTAATCAATAGCATTGTTTGTTGCTCATTGTCATGTGGTAGTTTTAGTATCACACAATATTCACTACCATGCATGGGGATTATAAACTTGGCTTTATGCAATCATATGCCATTTCAAAAGGAGCAACATATCATCATCCATCTAGGCTCATCTTTTCCACTACACTTTGGGGACAAGGGGTTAGGTAGCCTTGTCCTAGGTGCATTCCTTCTAGCAAGGGATCCCTCTTTATCTCCTTAAAATGCTAGTGTAGCAAGTACACTAACATTTTAAGGAGGGAATATAGTCCCCTGCTCATTTTTTGTTTAGGAAATGGTCCCTTCTTAATGATGATAGTATACATTTCCTAGGAAGCATGACATTGTCAACCAAAGTGGGGTCTTCTTAATCCATGTGACATGTATCCTTAGTGGTGATATTGCACTGGATGTCCCATAAGAGTGTGGCCTTTCTTGGCATATGATGTTCTCCTTAGTGGTGATGCTATGGTTGATATGCCCTAAGTCGTGATCTTTTATTCCTTGACTAGTCCTCTCTTGGTGGTGATATCGTGTATGATGTTCACTAAGGTGTGACCTTGATGAAAGGAAGTTGGGTGAGAAAAAACAACTTCCTACACTAATCTAAGTAGGGGAGGGTTACAAATTTTTTCCTTTTAACACATTATAAAATTACAATAAGGAGAAACACAAAGAAAGAATGAGATAGAACAACAACAAAAACAAAAAACACCAAGTATACATGGAGAAAACCCTTTTGAGTAAAAACCTCCACCCTTCAAAAGGAAAAATACAACTATATCAAATCAAATAGAGGTTACAATGTAGATCCAAGTACAAAGATTCTTCAACAAGTGCTTCAAAACAAACATGTGTTCTAGAGTGAATTTGATAGCACTTTGATACTTGCAAACAAACTATGCATTCTATAATGCAAGGAATGCAATATATAGAGAATAAAAATACAATATATAGATAATAAAAGCCAAGAGAAGCATCTATAAGAGGATGGAAATCCAAATACACATGGCACAATATCCCACGCCCTAGACATGCATTTGGACACATGTACGGTATTCCCTTACACCCCTTATAACCGTCATAACAAGCAATATTCTCCCTCCAAGCTTGGGCACCCAAAATGAGCTCATAATAGCCTATGGCATATGCCTTACAATAGTCATAAAATATTTCATAAATTTTCCATAAAATCTACCACAAGATCCATCATAAAATTCATAAGAGAATCTATTATAACTGGCCAAAATATTTGATTATCTTACAACCTGTCATAACCCAACTTGGGTGCCAACTTTCTCCATGCATAAAGATTCCTTATGACATGCCATATAATCTTTCATAAGTCAAATATTCCAAAGTGGGATGCCCATGTTCAATTGGGACAATGACGTGTCATCTAGTCACTTCCAACGAGGACACCACCTAGTCGGTGGGTCCCAATTTATGACATGACACCATATGCAATTAAATAATACAAACAAATAGAATAATACATTAAATTAATTAATATTAGGACTCTAATGTTAATCCACCTTAATCCCAACATTCTCCCACTTGTCCAAGACCTGCCAAGAGTCAGACATAATCAATTTCGTAGGGCCCCAAGGTACATGGAATCAAAACACCATCTAAAATTCTCTGTGCTCATTGGTTTCGTTAGTGCATTTGCAACATTCACGAAGTGTCAACCTTTTCCAAGTCCATCTTTCCATATTCTACCATATCATGAACAAAATGATACTAAACATCGATGTGCTTTGTTCTGGCGTGGAAGGTAGGATTCTTTACTAGGAAAATCGCACTATGACTATCACAAAAAATAGTAATCTATCCTACATCTAAAAAAATATTAGAACATGGTATCTTAAGCCAAATGGCTTCCTTACAAGCATGAGTGGCTACCATGTACTTTGCTTCTATCATGGACAACACAACTACAACCTACCACTTACTCATCCACCGATAGCACCACCAAACATCATAAACACGTAACCACTGGTGGATCTTCTATTGTCAATGTCACCTACCCAATCTGAATCCACATATCTATGAATACTCACAAAATTCTGAGGTCTAGTAGGATAACCATGAAAACACAAGGCATACTCGAAAGTACCCCGTAAATATCTAAACACTCTCTTAACTGCATCCCAATGCACCTATCTAGGATTAGCCATAAAATGAATAAGGACTCTCATTTCTTGGGAAATGTTTGGTCTCATACACACCATCACATACATCAAACTACCAACTACACTTGCATATGGTACTTTGGTCATGTCCTCCATCTCATTAGGATATTTTGGACAATCATTCAAAGAAAGATTCATCCCCTACATCACAAGAACAACTAACTATCTACAATCTTCCATGTTGAATCTCTCCAACACAAAGTTCACATACTTGATCTGAATATCAAAGATTTTTGTTTCCTCTATCTCTCATGATCTCCATTCCCAAAATGTGCCTAGTTGCACCTAGGTATTTCATCTCAAACTATGTTGACAACTGAAACTTCAAATATAATATCATACTTTTACCATTCCCAATAAACAACATATCATCTATGTATAAAACAATAATGAGAATGCGACCATTATTATATTTATAATATACACAATGGCCAGATTTAGATCTCTAAAATCCCAATGACAACACTATCAAACTTCTGGTACCACATTCTAGGAGACTGTTTCAAACCATAAAGAGACTTCTTCAGTTTTCAAACCAAATTTTCTTTACCTTTTTCAACAAAATGCTCTAGATGTGACATGTAAATCTCTTCCTCCAAGTCACCATGAAGGATCAATGTCTTCACATCCATCTATTCCACTTCTAAATCATATGCTACTGTGAGTGATAATAGGAACTAGATAGATGTCAGCTTCACAACAAGAGAGAATATCTCCCTATAATCAATTATCTCTACTTGTGAAATCCCCTTAGCGACCAACCGTGCCTTATACTTATCAACTTTTCCATCAAGACCACACTTTTTCTTGAAAAACCATTTACAAACAACAGGTTTATGTCCAACAAGAAAAGGTACAAGATCCCAAGTCTTGTTTCTCTTTAATGCAACCATCTCCTCGTCCCTAGCTTTCATCTGAGAATCTGCATTACTCATACCCATAGCCTCTCTAATAGTCCTAGGCTCATCAGTGTTAGCAATCATAGAAAAAATGCAATTGGAATCCAATAATGAATAACCAAACCTTTTCAATTGCTGCCTAACTCATGTAAACCTCCTCAATGGTTGAGGTTGAGGTTCTTATTCTTCTTCAAAACTTTCTGAGTTGTTTGAGTTCTCCTCATCATTAGGTCCAACATGAGTGCATAGTTCATCTTTATTTGGAGTAGGTGGAATCTGAACTACCTCCTTATTCTGTTTCTCCTCTTTCTTTGGTTGTAGCTCAATAGTGGAAGGCTTCATCTCTTTGAAAATCACACTTTTTCTATAGAGAACCTTCTGAGCTTCTGGATCCCAAATCTTGTACCCTTTCACACTAACACCATAGCCGATAAAGATACACTTAACTACCTTACTCTCCAACTTTGACCTCTTCTCAATCAGAGCATGAGCATAAGCTTTGCAACCAAATACTCTAAGATGTCTCATAGAAGTATTTTTACTAGACCACACCTCGATGGGTGTCTTTCCAACAAGCACCAATATAGGAGATTTATTGATCAAATAACATGTAGTGGCTACCGCTTCAGCCAAGAACTTCTGATCAAGGATAGCACCACTCAACATACTCCTAGCCCTCTCCATCAACATTCTATTCATCCTCTTCGCAACTCCATTTTGCTGTGGAGTGTAGGGAGTTGTCTTATGTCTTTCAATCTCGTGCTCTTTGTAGAACTTGTCAAACTCTATAGAACAAAACTCGCCACCATTGTCAGTCCTCAAAGACCAAGGCCTTAAACTCCTTAAATCGACTAAAGAATTCAACTTTACTTCTGAGAAAATAAATGAATGTCCTTCTACTGTAATCATCTATGAAAGAAACAAAATATAATGATTTTGATAATGAAGGAACATTCATAGGACCAAACACATATGAATGAACATAGTCCAAAACAATAGAAGACTTGTGAGAACTAGAGTAAAAAGAAACACAATTCTCTTTTCCATAAATGTGATGTTCAAAAAATTAAAACTCAAGATTACAATCATCAAGGCCTTCAAAAAGGATCTTATTTTTTAGGGTTTTAAGACCCTTCTCACCAATGTGACCAAGTTGTTGGTGCCATAACATTGTCTTCTCTGTAAGAAGCTCCATTTCCATGGAATGAGAACCCTTAGGTACCCAAAATGCATGGCCATCGGATGTAGCTACAACACACTTCTTCATTGCACGATCTGATGGTGAAGATGAAGAATCCAAAGGTCTCTTCTTCAGTACATCAGAAGAACTATTGTATTGTAATGTGCATGCATCCAACTTGTACAGAGTGCCAACTTGAACAACCTTAGCCAACACCATAACTCCTCTTGTCATATTGCATCCTCCACTAGAGAAAACAACTTGCACCCTTGACTGATTTAGTTTACTTAGAGAAAGTAGGTTTCATGCCAAACCTGGGATATGCAAGACACCATCAATCCCCTTGACTCTTCCATGACCAATGATCTTTAGGTGAGAGTCATCACCTAGGTACACCTTCCCGCCATTGTACTCTTCATACTTCAAAAACGAACCTCTATGAGAGGTCATTTGAAAGGATGCACCTGAATCTATCAACCAAAAATCTTTTGATGAATGGGTTTCCAAGGCTGCAACAAATTCTTCTGCTTCATCTTGGGATGATTTTTTTGATTTAGAATCAGAGAAAGACTTATTTTTCTTCTTCTTCTCCTTCTTTCAATCTCTTTGAAAGTGACCAATTTCACCACAGTTCTAACATTTTTCCTTGGGATTCTTATCAGGAGACTTATATCTCCTCGGAGACTTTGACTTATTGTACACACCTAAAAATGGTATGGAGAATCTAATTAATTAAATATGATTTATTTGATTAATTAATCTTAAATTCATCTACTTAGTAAATAAATAGAAATATTTATTTATATTAAGTTCACTTTTAATTCTTCTATTTTATCACATTATTTCCTCTTAATTAAATAAACAAAATTAAATGCTTTGTTTTATTTAATTATTATCATTATTATTTCTTCTATACTTTTCCATCAATTCTATCTTAAAATTAAATACTTACAGTGTTATTTAATTATCTTATCATATTTTCTTCTTAATTAAATAAAGATATCCTAAAATCTTTAATTTAATTATCCCATTCCTTCTATTTTAATTTAATAAACAACTTCTATAGTTTGTTTTGTTAAATTATTTATCTCTCTTTTTGCTAATTTAAATAAACCAAAAATATTTAAATAAAAGCATAAATCAAATCCCTCTATTCACTCACCAATAAAATTAGATTTTTCAAATCTAATTAATGCAACTGGCATTCACGGGAAAAGCCTCGTGGACAAACCTGTAGGCAATCCTCTCAATCTTCTTCCTCAAATATTTCCTCTCATCTTTCCTGGTGTTTTCATGGGGAAGAACAATCCTTCATGATCAGCTCCACCTTCTCATCTCTTACCATTCAAATCTCCAGATTTAATCTAAGCCTCTGTTGTGTTACCCCTGTGCAAAACTGTTGCTGAAAATCTATATATACAGCCTTCTGAAGCATGAAAATGATCCGAGAAATCCCAATTTATGCAAACTTACTCTGTAGGAATACAACCAAGCAACCAAGCAATCATAAGCATTAGCATTAGCATCTTAGTATCAATCATAGCATCATGGCATTAGTAGATTTCATATCACGGCAACATCATTAGTTTTTACTGTAGCTTCCTTTTATCAGTTTTCATCAGGATAGTTTATAGTAGCATCATATCATTTAGAAATCCTTAGCAATCATCACATCATTGCATTTAGCATCTATTCCATTCTGTAGATAGGCATTTTAAACAGTTACGGTGCTTACAAATATGAGAGCTTCTGTAACTTGATAAATCTTTGGAGATAGGAGACAATGAGACACTTTCAAGCTTTTCTTTGTTTTAGATTAGTTTAATTCATGTTTAATCTTGATACAATGTTTCATTAAGAGGTGTATTTAATTGTATTTAGTTTACTTTTTCCACACTTACATTCTAGCACCCACCGTGGGGCCGTACCCCATGTTTTTAACAAGTTTTTCTGGAAATTTTTTGTACAGGAATCTAGCGTAATTTGTTTTAGCGCAATAAGAAGATTCTATAGCGCTTCTGAGACAAACTATAGCGCATCATAATTATGTTCTAGGTATAGCGCTTTGAAGGACTGTTTTAGCGCTTCGATCCTACAATCCAACACAGGACGACAATAACATCTAGCATCTGTTTTAGCATTTCTAAAATCCTATAGTGCTTCAGGCTATTTCTGTAGCACTTAGAGAGATTTCTATAGCGCTTTTGGATATTTATATACACTCCTAGAAAAGACAAAAACACGGGCGCCCTCTAGGGGGTGACACAACTATGTGAGTCGATGCAATTTTAAGATGTGGGTTGTTGCGTATAACGATGACCTTTTGACTATTAAGAGTGAGTCTGTCTGAAGTGCTTTATTGTTATCAAACCAGTGAAAATAGGACCATGCATGGTTCTTTTGAACATACACTATCTGTTTAGATTACAAACTCTTAAAAACAACTGTCTTCATTTGAGTGTTGTGTATTCCAAAATCATTAAAATTCAGATAAAAGATCATCCTAAAAAATACAAAATCAAAACTAGGAATACATGATTAGAGATTGGAAAACCACTAAGTTTGTAAAGAAATCTCTTGCTAAGAGAATTAGAAAACCCAAGACACCACTTAGTTATAGACATCTTTTGCAAAGACGACATTTCTTGTATTAGAATAGGAAGACTTTGCTTCATCATAGAACATTCCTCCATAGGTTTCATGATTTCGATAGGGGTTACACTGATGATTATGCTATAGAACCTTTGAATTCACAAGCCTATATTCAAAGAAGCACTCTTTCACAGGAATCTAACCATAGTCAACGTATTCGTCAATCCTCCATTCCACAACCCGCCATAGAATACTCCACCAGACCTGATCAGTTCTTACGATAGAAAAATATTTGGAAACCTTAGGTTTACATCCAAAATCAAGGAGTTACCACCTTATGACCATTTGGCGACCTACAAATCCCATTCAACAACCAGGACTTATACCACCTATCATACAACCTAGCCTTATACATCTTGAAAACGACCAAATTGACATTATCAGTAGCTTGAGGGATTTATTTTTGAGGAAAACAAAACACCCCATCGGTTTCTTACAACATCCATCATTCTAAACGAAGAAGAAGAAAAGACAAACATAGTAGTAGGAAGACCCATGTTACTACCTCCTGCTTAGGAATAGGTAATGAATAAATAGTAAGGTGTTGAAACCATCATTCAACATACCTTATGACCATTTGGTGACCTACAACTCCCGTTCAAAAACTAGGGCTAACCACACCAATATTTCAGCCAGGTAACGTGCACATTGAAGGCACTCAAAATGACATCATCAGTAGTTTGAGAACATTTATTTTTGAAGAGAACGAAACACCCCATAAATTCCTCACAACATCCATAGTATTGGACGAAGAAGAAGAGAAAACGAACATAGCAGCTGAGAGACCCATATTGCCACCCCCTACTTGGCATTAAATTGATACTATAGCACTTCCATCCTCTGTTTTAGCGCTTTTGAGCAATCTTATAGTGCTTCTATCAACAACAAACCAAACTATCAGAAAATTCCAGTGTCAGCATCGTTCCAATGCTTCTGATCCATCTTTTAGCGCTTCAACATCAAAACATAGTGCTTCTGGTGTCTGTTTCGGTGCTTCTGATTAATTTTACAACGCTCTGTTTTAGCACTTCTACACTATTTTACAGCGTTTACCAGAAATTCTAGCGCGTCTGAGTTCTATTTTAGTGCTTCTGCCCTCTATATTAGGGCTTCCACAAAATAGAAAAATAGAGAATCTTCCAAAACAACTGTCGAACATATTGACATCAGAAACATAGGATTTTACCAGTTAGAAAGATTTTACAGATCAGACAGTGTCCTAAAAACCTGAAACAAAGTAGGTTCTTACAAGTTAAATTGTTTTCACACAAAACACCAGATCTTGCAAAACACAAAGTGTTTAATTATCAAAACAAAACCTAGATTAGTGAGCCAAGTTTCCTCATCAGGATTTTGACATCCTACCATTATGAAACAAAAAATTGGTAATTAGAAATTTTAACTTAGCCTCGTCAATAAAATACATCATTCTATTGGGCTTCTTTAAAAATCAAATTGACACTAACACCACATAGAAGATCTAAGTTTAGTGAAAAACAACCAAAACTTGTATGCCAATCTTAACAAGGTTGCAAACGCAAAAACTCAGAGAGAAAGAAACTAAAAATCTAAACATGACTGAAGAAAACTCTTTTTTCCGATACCAACAAAATGAGAACAATGAATTAACACAAGAAGATATACAACATGCCCAACAAGACCCAAATTTTCATAAATTTATGGAAAAGGTCATAGAACAAGACATGGAGAAATACCTCTTGATGTTAGCATAATTAGGTGCCAAAATTCTAAAAGATTTTGACATCAATCGGTTGAAGGAAACACCTAGAACCAATGAGACGGAACCAAACCACACCTAGGATATGGATCAAGTGGTTGCCTTGACAGTTTGAAATGCAAACCCTACATCAACAAGTTCAAAACATGCAAACAAGAACCAAAAAAACATATTTATTAAAGGACATTTTTCCTTACCCTTTTCATCCATGTGTGGATATGATACCCTTTCCAGGGCATTGTGAGTTTCCTAAATATGACAAATATAATGGAAAATCAGACCTGATTGAGCATGTACGAGAATTTAGAACAATGAGCCTCGAATTTTCACAAGAGGATACATACCTCATGAGATTATTTCCTAGGAGTTTTGTGGCCCATTGTATGGAATGGTTCTCAAAATTACAACCAGGGATTAGATCCTTCAAAGAATTGGTCAACAAATTCATTTCTCAATTCTCCTTCAACATCACACATGACGTAACCATAAAGGATCTCTATAATCTGAAACCGAAAAATGGTGAGACATTCTTATCTTTCTTACAATGATGGAGAAAGTTGTTCGCTAGATATCCTCGATCTATACCTAAAGAGGAGAAGATTGAATTATTTATAGACAACTTAAATGATCAGATGAGTTATAGACTTGAATTGCAATGTCCCCCAACATTCGAAAAAGTAATTGAGAATGGGATCAAAATCAAAGAATCCCTAGTCAAACAAGGAGTGATTAAGCACTATAGTGAAGCATCCAACAATGCAAATCACTATGGAAACAATGACAAGCCAAAATTTTGGCAGAAAAATAGAAATACTCGAAGCAATGAACCTACAGCTGACAATGTAAAACCAATATTCAATTTGACAACATCAACTACCAAAGCAAATCAAAATGAAAACCAAAACAATAGTCAGGGCACTATTCAAAACAATAACACCAACAATGGAGAATCACGATCATCATACCAAAGACAATCCAATCAATGGAAATTCACCCCATTAGGACAAACATTGGAATCATCAATGAGAGAACTCATTGCAAACAAACTTACTACTTTACCAGAAGCTCAAAATTGGGAGCCAAAGGTAAAACCATCATGGTGGAACGATGTAGATTATTGTGATTTCCATAAGAATAAAGGACATAAAACAAATGACTGTATGCGACTAAAACACCTAATACAAGACTTGATCAAAGCCAAGAAGGTGTTTGTTGAAGGGCATCAGACAAACAATGATCACACTGCATTTACCAATCCATTACCCAACTATGAAAAAGGAGAGTCTTCTTCTAGTGGTAAGGGAAAAAGTATAAACTATGTCTATGACACCACCATTCTTTGCCTTTCTGAGGTGGAGAAAAATGACATTGATAATAAAAAAGATGACACAAACATCAATGACATTGAATCCCTGAACATAATGCCAAGCACAAAAACATTTGATAATCAAATCAATGTCCTCAAAATTAGGGAAACACAAGACCATCCACAAGTCAATATTACGACAAGGGGGAAGTCCAGAGTAATACTGAAAGGAATTTCCTCCAAAAAAAATGCTCCCCCATCACATCAATACAATATCATAGACCAATTACAAAAGATACCCGCGCAAATATCCATTCTAGAACTTCTCAAAATTTCACCATCACACAAAGAAGTTTTAGAACAGGATCTAGTAGCTACAACGATCCCTAATAATTTGGATGTTTGTCAATTCCAAGCCATGGTGGGACATCTCACCACACCTCATTTTCTGTCATTCTCTGAACAAGATGATGTATCTTTAAATCACCCCCACAATGTAGCCTTGCATATAGAAGTTCTGATCCATAAACACCGTGTTAAACGTGTTCTAATAGATGGAGGAGCTGGTTTAAATATTTGTACCTTGAAATTGATTCATGCACTAGGCTATTCTGACAATGCCATTGACACCAGGAGAAAAATAACAATAAAGGAATATGATGAAGAGGAAATGTCTTCCAAAGGGCTTATCATACTCCCAATTTAGGTAGGGCCGATTGTCAAAAACATTGTTTGTCAAGTGTTAGATAAAGATCTAACCTACAACATACTATTGGGTCATCCATGGATCCATGACATGCAAGCGGTACCTTCAACATACCATCAATGCCTGAAATTTCTAGTAAATGGACAGGAGGTCACCATGTCAGCTGACAACAACAATCCACAGACTTGCAACATGTTAAAAGCAACTCAAGACACTTTGGTACCTCATATCAAAGAAGTCAATACTTCCACTTCATCCACTATTGACAACCAACTCAATTTCATATCTGAGAAGAAGAATCTAGAGAAAGAAACAACTGTTGTGGACACATCAAACACCAAAGGTCCTATGAACAAATTATCACAACTTTTAGAAAAGGTTCAAATAAAGGAAAAGGGCTTAGGAGAATATTCTCTTGAGCAATCTTGTGCCTATTGCAATTGCTACCATCACCAAAAACATATGGACAACCCATATTAAATACTCCAAGTTCATCGCAACCCATCACAACTCTAAATGAAAGGTTTATAAAAGCAGGTACACTCAAAGATGAGTTAGAAGACATCCATTCTTAGTTGGCTATACAAAGACGAGGAAGCGTCAACATCAGTGAATGCCAACATCAAAACAAATTAGTATGGAAAAGGGAAGGCCATTTTAGAGAAAATGGGTTACAAAGGTCAAGGACCAATTGGAAAGAGAAAGGACAGTATTATTGAACCCATTCAACCTCTAACATTACAGCCTAAAGACAAAACAGGATTAGGCTACATAACTGAACAAAAAGAGGAAGAAACCCAAAAAGCAGTAGAAAGGATACTACAAATGAGAGATGGCTCTGACACAGAATCCAATGAATATGAATGGGATAATCTATCTGCTACATCTTATATTGACAAAGAGATTGATGTTATCCAAGTATATACACCATTATGAGAGGAGGGACAAAGTTCAGGAAATAGAACATTTGTTATGTGATCAACAAATATTGATGACTCAAGTGAGGACGATCAGACATCGAGTGAATCAAAAAAATTGGAGGTAAGTACTATCATAGTCCTCAAACTTCCTACCAATAACTTTGACCACCTAGCTATCATGACACTTACAACAGTTGACCTTATTCAATCTGATGACTTGTTACCTTTAATGCACCCCAAAATTATTGACTAGGAACCTACCGAACCTATTCTTATACCAGTCTTTTCAAATGATGAAGCCATCATAAATTATCTTTGTAGTGAATAAACTGATACAAGTACTATCCATAACACTCATATCGATGCTTTACAACATGAGGGTGCCAAATCTTTCAGTTGCAAAAATGATAACAAGAAAAATAAATCTAATGGTGAAAACCTCTTTGATGCAACATTAGACTTTGAAAAGAGAAAAATAAAGAATGTATCCAACAGTGAAAACATTTTTAAGGCATTGAAGGATGGAAGATTTGAAACTCTCCCAGAACATTACCATGATAGATCATCAGTACTGGTAGAGCCAACACAGTCTATAAATCTGGGAACAACTGAAAAGGCAAAGATCTTACATCTAGAAGCATCCATGACAGAACAGGAGAAGCCATCATTCACCAGATTCTTTGAGCAGTGACACATAAATTTTGCATGGTCTTATTCTGACATGCCAAGATTGGATCCACAACTCCTAATGCATCATCTATCACTACCAAAGGGAATCAAACCAGTCAAACAAAAATTGAGAAAGATGCATCCCCACATCGCCCTTATGGTTAAAGCTGAACTAAAGAAATTATTAGATGCAGGTTTTATCAGGTCCATAGATTATGCATAATGGATCTCAAACATTGTGCCAGTATCCAAACCTGATAATAGCATCAGAATATGTACATATTTTAGGGATTTAAACAAGGCATGCCAAAAGGATGATTTTCCTTTTCCCAGCATTGACATAATTGTTGATCTAACAACAGGACATGCCATGTTATCTATAATGGATGGCTTCTCAGGATATAATCAAATAAAAATAGCACCTGAAGATCAAGAAAAGATGGAATTCACTTGCCCTTGGGGAACATTCTGCTGTAATGCCATGCCTTTCGGATTGAAAAATGCAGGTGCAACATATCAGCGGGCAATGACCACAATTTTCCACGACATGAAAAATACTTTCATGGAAGATTATGTGGATGACATCTTAGCAAAATCACACACTAGGGAAGGACATCTAGAAATACTTGATAAAATCTTCACTAGACTGGAAAAAATCAATGTAAGGTTGAGCCCGTAGAAATGTATCTTCAGGGTGACATCATCAAAACTTATTGGTTACATAGTGTCAGAAAAAGGTATTGAGGTGGATCCAGCTAAGGTTAAAATAGTAATGGAGATTCCACCACCTAAAAATATCAGTCAATTAGGGTCCCTACAAGGCAGGTTACAATCCATCAGGAGATTTATCTCCCAGCTAGCAGATAAGAGTCATCCATTTAATCATCTACTTCATAAAAATGTTTCATTCAAATGGGATCATAACTGTGAAACAAATTTTAGTTAGATAAAGCAGTATTTTGTGTCACCTCCAATACTCATGCCACCCATAATTGAAAGACCACTATTATTGTATATCACAACTATTGACATATCTTTGGGAGCTCTATTAGCACAGGAGGATTCTGAAGGAAAAGAACAAGCAGTTTACTACATCAGTAGGACTCTCAATGGATATGAAATAAAATATACATTCATAGAAAAGGATTGTTTGGCAGTAATATTTGCAACCCAACAATTGTGACACTACATGTTGACTCATACAGTCAATCTCATAGCAAAAATAGACCCATTGAAATACCTACTCGGTAAAGCTGCTCTAACAGGAAGACTTGCAAAATGGGTCATGATCTTAAGCGAGTTTGACATCCAATATGTTGACAGGAGAGCCATCAAAGGACAAGTAATAGCAGATCGACTAGCTAGAGCTCCATTACAGGATCATCATCCAATGAACATTGAATTTCCAGATGCTGACATCATGAATGTTACAACACAAAAATGGAGGCTTTATTTTGATGGATCATATACACAAAGAGGAGCTAGTGCAGGAATTCTATTTGTCACACCTTAGAGACACACCATTCCAAGATCCTATAGGTTAATGTTTCCATGTACAAACAATATAACTGAGTACGAAGAATTGATTATTAGCATCAAAATAGCTATTGAATGGAAAATCATAGAAATGCAAGTGTATGGGGACTCACAACTTGTCATTTATCAAGTAAATAACGAGTATCAAACAAAGGATGAGAAGCTCATGCCTTATAAGAAAATGATAGATGATCTAAAAAATTACTTCATGGATATCAAGTTCGAACAAATACCAAGGGCAGAAAACAAAGCTGCAGATGCCATGGCCACAATTGCCTCCCTTTTGCAATTATCAGAAAAGAAAGGTTGATATGAGTTTATGGTTGAACAAGTATCTAATCCTGAATACGATAACCCTGATTCACAGACCATATGCCACATAGCCAACGCTCAACCCTCACAATATGGAGAGATCTATACTTACCTCAAAGATATCATTCTTCCTCTTGATCTCTCTAGAAGCCAAAAGCGTAACTTTATCCATCAATCGACGTGGCATACATTAATTGCTGACATCCTTTACCGTTGAGGTCTAGATGGTACTCTTCTCCGGTGTCTGGAGCATCATGAATATGAAACATCCTTATGAGAGGTCCATGAAGGTATTTGTGGGACTCATTCAAGTGGGCTAACCCTAGCTAAGAAACTCCTTCGTTTAGGGTATTACTGGCCGAACGTGGAGAGGGAGGCCTATCAATATGTTAAAAAATGTCAGAAAGGTCAGGTTCATGGTAATCTAATTCATGCGCCGGCACAAGAGTCACAACCGTTTACATCCACATGGTCCTTTTGTCAATGGGGACTGGACTTGGTGGGGAAAATAAATCCTTCTTCATCTAATGGACACAAGTTCATCATCACAACAACAGAGTATTTCAAAAAATGGACAAAAGCAGTTCCTTTAACAACTGTCACTGGAGAACAAATTTCATCTTTCATACTCAACTACCTCATCTGTTGGTACGGGGTATCTCAATCCATTATCACAGACAATGGTAGGCCTTTTAAAAATTAGGATGTCTAGGAATTATGTGAACAATTCCATATTCAACATCATTTTTCAACACCGTACTATCAACAGGGAAATGGCCAGGCAGAAGCCTCAAATAAAACAATCCTAAAAATACTAAAGAAAATGGTAAACGATGTTGGATGTGATTGGCATGTTCAGTTAAATCCTACACTATGGGCCTACAAAACCAACATCAGAACACCAACAAGAGCTACACCATACGCCTTGGTGTATGGATAAGAGGCCATTCTACCAATTGAGGTAGAAATATCATCACTCCGTGTATCACTAAAGGGTATCATAGCAGATGAGGATTACAAAGTTTCAAGGATACATGAATTGGAATTACTGGATGAATGCCGTCAGTAAGTAGTCAATCATTTAAAGGCCTACCAACAAAGAATGTCAAGGAGTTACAATCATAGGGTAAAACCTAGATTCTTTCAAATTGGAGACTTGGTCCTAAAAGAAAACCCTAAGAATCAACAAGATAGAGAAAATAAAGGGAAGTTTGAACCTAACTGGTTAGGTCCCTTTGTAATCATATTAGTCTATGGATCAGAAGCATATCAATTGTCTACACCAAAAGGGGATCTGTTTGATGAACCTATCAACAGTATCCATCTTAGAAAGTTCTATACCTAAATCACTTAGTGCATGAATTAGTTTCTGAAAATGGTTACCTTGATGAAAACCTAGCAAACAGGCATCCTGGTGACAGAAAAATACAAAAAAATCAAAAAGATAGAAAAATAAAAATCAGAAAAATAGAACAATACAAAAAAATACAAAAAAAAAATCAAAAAGAATGAAAAGGTGCAATAAAAACATATAGTGAAAACTTGGAAACAGGCGCTATTTGTGATTCGAATCAGCTCTCCCTTCTATTCGGACACATGTCATGGTCGTTATTTCCACCATCATTTTACATCTGTTATCATATCATATCACATGGTCATGTCTCACCCTAGCTTGGGGGAAACATATGAAAATCATTGGGGGCAACATAAATCTTGAGCTTAACAAAATGGAAAAACAATAGGAAGACAAACAAAATAGAAACAATGTTCAAAACACAACCCAACATCCAACATCAATCACCATCAAAAACACATCGGACATCCATATCACAATAGAAAATCCAAAAACAAGTCAAAAAGTCAATCTCAAAAACTCAAAAACATGAGTCTGTGTCAGTCGAACTACGTGGTCTCTGTGTGTATAACATAGGCAAGGCTAATATTTGATTAGCCCTTGAGGCCCCTAGGATAGCTCTTTAGGTTAGTTTGATCCAAAATCTCGAAAACACAAAAACATCATAAAATTGGGATGGATGATCTAATCTGAATAAATGATTGAATACTATAAGCAAATGTAAGATATGTTGTACTTTTAATCATTGTTATCATTTCTTTGGAGCAACTCAATGATGTATTGAACTAGAGAAGCCAGGAAGAAGAAATGGCATTTTCTTTGTCTGCTGTATGTGAATTAATCATAATTATTGTGTGAATCGTCACGGGAAATGTTCTACAAAGTATCATGGATGACATTCCAATTCACATAGGAAAGTGGTTAATTCTTGTTTGTTTACGCAAGAAATGCTCAGGTCATCTCGATTTAATTATACCTTGATGCTTGTGTTCACTTGCAATATCAAAAATTATGAAGGTAGTACTCAGGTCATCATTGGTTTACATTATACCTTTGATGCTTGTACTCACTTTCAACATTTTAAAAGCTCAATGATGATACAAAGTACAAAGGTATTGTTAAAATTCCTATGTTTACATGTAGATTTGCATGGTAAAAGTAGATTGCATCCATAATAGTGTTCATCTGCAAAGTTTTTGTTACGAAATTGGTGAATCATTCATTAAATAATTATCTTTTATCATAATAGACTGAGTATACTTGACATTAACAAAAATATCCTCATGATCATATAGCATTTCATCAACATTTCATCATTCATACATTTCAATCAAATCATTTTTACATTCTCATCATATCATAACAAAAATCTCAAAATACATATATCTATATCATTCCATTTTCATAAACATACATCATCATCATAACTCATTACATTCATCCATTTATTATATCACATATCCATATATAATCCATCCATTTGATCATAAAGTCCATCAATTTATTGCATCATGTATCATTCAACATTTTCATCCATATATTTTCATTTACATCACATATAGTATATCATTTAAATAATCATGTATCCATATAACATGCATCCATACATTACCATTATGTGCATCATAGATAGAACAACATCATATCAAAGCATACCATCATAATAATAAAACCATCACATAGCATATAGAACATAGGAGAAAATGCATCCATCGGAGAATCATATAGAACACATAATAGATAGAAGAATCCACTGCATCTCATATGTAAACAAAATCACAATGTCAAGTATACAATGATGTCTGAAATGAAGAGAGATATAACATCAAATATGGTTATAAATAAAAATAATCAAAGTGTACATCACATATCAAATGTAACATAGACAACAATCATGTGCTGCTGGCTCCAGACGGTGTAGGCATAGCAGGATTAGGACCCCTACCACCAGAGGAACCAAGATCCCTAAGATCTCTAGGTAGAGGCTGGGTAACACCTGCACTGACAGTCCTGGATTGTGACCTGGAAGAATGAGACCTCACATAGCTAACTCTCTGCTTAGAGGGAACTGCACCATAATATCTCGCTCTATAAAACTCAATCTCCTCGCCAATGCGAGCAACCTCTCGCATGTAATCTTGTAGGGAGGTACCATATTCCATTCTCTGTAATCTATTGGCAAAAGCCTGAGCACCCTTTGCTACAAACCTGGTCGCATCCCTCTCAGTTGTCAACGAAGTAATCTGAGCCTGGGCTGCCTCAGCTGTTTGTCTGGCCGCATCCCTCTTAGCTATCAATGCTGCAATCTACGGCTGAGCTATGAATAACTGAGCCTGCAAAAATGATAGAGTCTCTGTATGCAACTCAGCCTATACCTACATCTGAGCCTGGGTCTACTCTAGTAAACCCTAAGCCTGAAGAAGCTGCTCCTGAACAGTCTCTAATTGAACCTGAAGATCTGCTATCTGTAGCCGCTTTGAAACACCTCCCACAACTTGCCTCTTGCGAGGCATGGTCTCACTAGGAAAATCTAAAGTAGGGCCCGACCCACCTACAACCTCTCCACTATCAAATCTCTCATCTCCACTACTCTGATCTCCGCTGCTCTCATCTCCACTGCTCTTGCCACCAACATCCTCCTCGCCACCAACATCCTCCTCTACCCCAACTTCCTCCTCGGCTCGACATATGCCTCACCAACCACACCAACATCCTCTTCCTCAACCCCTCCAACATCCTCTCTCCTCCATCTCCAACCATGCACAATGGGAACATCCTCCTCTGTAGGTAATTGGGCAGGCTCATCTAGAATGGTAAGGCATGGAAACAGATGCAAAGCGAAAAACTCAGCATAATCTGCCGTAACTAGAGGCTCGACAATATCTGGCTGAATGTCCCACTCAAATGGTTGTAAAGCCTGAAACTCTTGAACTGCAAAAACATATGAAAAATAAGGCCCCCAATTTGCGGTATCCAACTGATGACGAGTGTAGTGAGCAACACCCTGGGGCATACCCTTTACCATCCCATACTGTCTGTAAACCCATATGATCAAGAATCTCTCTAAAACCTGACGAGGACGACCAATCAGGATCATAGACTGACAAAGAAATGGTAGTTGAATATCATCACCATCCCAATGATCACAATCTAGGTAGGGACGCCATGTCACAGACTCTATATCATCAATAACACTCCTCCAATACTCTAACTTACCCATTTTGGACTGAGTAAGCCGACCGACATATTTGAACACATAAGGTCTCATGGGTGGCCTCTGTCTAACTAGAACTAGACATGTGACAACTATGTGCTCCCACACCCATACCTAAAGCAAAGTAATGCTAGCTGATAAAATCCGACCACTGAGATACACGACTGAATGTAAATCATGATATAAATGGGAAAGCATACACATGCCCCAAGCGAATCTAGTGCCATGAACAACCATACTCTCCAAAAATATGCCCCAACCGACCGAGAATCCCTTAGACTTGCGATCAGGACTAAGGAATCCTCTGATGAAACCAACAAGTACTGTAGGAAAAGTGGCATATGCATCAACCATCTCACGCCATGGAATCCACTCTCCTGCAATACCATCATCCTGAAACACTCCACAAAGGGCATCCATCCCACCCTTCTCTCTCAAATCATATATGACAACATCTCCAACAATTGAAAGCTGCAGAATCCGCTAGACATCCTCTGGGGTGACTGTCATCTCACCTGTAGGAAGGTGAAAGGTGTTGTACTCACTATGCCACCTCTTGGATAGCGCTGCGAACAAACCCTGATTAATCCTAATCTGGGGCATATATAGAAGAGGATACAATCCACAACATGTGATAATAGCCATCTTAGGCTGTGCCAACCGTGGTATGAGATCAAATGTCCAGGGGAAATGCTCTCGAATATGGAGGTTCCTCAATTGCTCCTATTATCATAACAAGATCAAAGTCAATAAATTCATTTCAATCATCAAATAACATCAAAATACCATATCAAATCAAGTCAGCTCTTGGTGAGATTTTGATCAAATCTCATGAGCACACATCATTGAACCTCACCCATCATGAGGTCAATCATCAATGCATCAAATCAACCTCACCTATCATGAGGTCATCATCAATGCATCAAATCAACCTCGCTTATCATGAGGTATGTCAATCATAATTATTCCTCACCTATCATGAGGATAGTTATCATAAAAAAAAACATCAGACCTCGCTTATCATAAGGTCGAAACATCATGTATTTGATTAGACAAATCATTCATATCAAACCAATACCTAATACGATCAGAAATTGAGAACATCAAGAAAAAATTGACAAAAATCACAACACTTTGATTTAAATGTGCTAAAAAAGGAATTAAAAGTGCTAAAATAATGACATGCGCCATTTCATCATATAAAAGTGCTATTACAGATAGACAAAGCACCATTCTATTTGTTCAAAGTGCTAACATTTTTTTATAAAAGCGCTAAAAATCTAAACATGCTAAAATAGGACGTCTAAGTGCTAAAAAACCTAACCAAATCGCTAAAGTTTCGAAAGCGCTAATGTATCTTAGACAAGCGCTAGAATGGCTATCCTAAGCGCTAAAATTTGCAAAGCGCTAACCTAACCTATAGACGCACTAAAAAAGACCTTCGAAGCGCTAAAATTCGAGAAGCGCTACAACAGAACTTCTAAGCGCAACAATAGAATTGAAAAGCGCTACAACGGATTCTAAAAGCGCTAAAAGGAGTTTAAATTTAAAAATCTGAAAAATACACAAAAAAACAAGGAAATGCATGAAAACCAAGGAAAACAAATAGACATACCGGAGGTGCGAATGCAGCCGACCGCTGATATCGTTGAACACGATCAAAACAGTGGGTGTGATATGGAATTGGCATCTCGTTCCAAGTGGCACAAAAATATCTCTCACCAAGTTTTCAAAAGTCACAATGTACAAATGAGTTTGAAAAAGACCTTTTTATTTGAAAAGGGATTTTTATGAGATTGATTTAATTTTTAAAAGGGGAGATTAATTGAAATTCATCCAGGACCACTTTCTTCATCAATTATCGGGAGAAATTATTTTATCATCAAATCTTCATCAAATCTACGTCAAATCATCAGAAAATCATACAAATATGTTTTTTTTTGAAAAATCCAAAAACCCAAAAAAATAAATCATTAATTTATCTCCCGATGGGGCATATATCCATCAATCACCTGAAAATCATGTCTGGGGCATTCTAATTTTTTTGTCGATACTAGCAGCAACAACACAAAATTTTCTTTGAAGCAATGCGTAAACACATCACTTCAAAGAGGGGCAAAATGTAGACACCTAAAAATGGTCTGGAGAATCTAATTAATTAAATATGATTTATTTGATTAATTAATCTTAAATTCATCTACTTAGTAAATAAATAGAAATATTTATTTATATTAAGTTAACTTTTAATTCTTCTATTTTATCACATTATTTCCTCTAAATAAACAAAATTAAATACTTTGTTTTATTTAATTATTATCATTATTATTTCTTCTATACTTTATCCATCAATTCTATCTTAAAATTAAATACTTTGTGTTATTTAATTATCTTATCATATTTTCTTCTTAATTAATTAAAGATATCCTAAAATCTTTAATTTAATTATCCTATTCCTTCTATTTTAATTTAATAAACAACTTCTATAGTTTGGTTTGTTAAATTATTTATCTCTCTTTTTGCTAATTTAAATAAACCAAAAATATTTAAATAAAAGCATAAATCAAATCCCTCTATTCACTCACCAATAAAATTAGATTTTTCAAATCTAATTAATGCAACTGGCATTCATGGGAAAAGCCTCGAGGAAAAACCTGTAGGCAATCCTCTCAATCTTCTTCCTCAAATCTTTCCTCTCATCTTGCCTGGTGTTTTCATGGGGAGGAACAATCCTCCATGATCAGCTCCACCTTCTCATCTCCTACCATTCAAATCTCCAGATTTAATCTCAGCCTCTGTTGTGTTACCCTTGTGCAACACTGTTTCCGGAAATCTATATATACAGCCTTCTGAAGCATGAAAATGATCTGAGAAATCCCAATTTATGCAAACTTACTCTGCAGGAATACAACCAAGAAACCAAGCAATCATAAGCATTAGCATTAGCATTTTAGTATCAATCATAGCATCATGGCATTAGTAGATTTCATATCACGACAACATCATTAGTTTTTATTGTAGCTTCCTTTTATCAGTTTTCATCAGGATAGTTTACAGTAGCATCATATCATTTAGAAATCCTTAGCAATCATCACATCATTGCATTTAGCGTCTATTCCATTCTCTAGATAGGCATTTTAAACAGTTATGGTGCTTACAAATCTGAGAGCTTCTGTAACTTGATAAATCTTTGGAGATAGGAGACAATGAGACACTTTCAAGCTTTTCTTTGTTTTAAATTAGTTTAATTCATGTTTAATCTTGATACAATGTTTCATTAAGAGGTGTGTTTAATTGTATTTAGTTTACTTTTTCCACACTTACACTTATATTTCTTATCATTCTTTTTTTTTTCCTTTCTCCTTCAATCTACCACGAACAACAAGGGCCTCCTTGGCTATCTCAGAAGACTTTCTCTGCATCTCTTCAGATAAAAATGAAGCAACCACCTCATCCATCTTGAAAGTGGTTGTTGTGCTTCCAATAGCTATCACTAGGTGATCCCATGAGTCTAGCAATGAACATAACAGGAGCATGTAATAGTCTTGTTTGTCATTCTTATCTCCAACGGAACCTAGTTGAGTAATCAACATGTTAAAGGAATTTAGGTGGTTTTCCACAAATCCTCCATCTTCCATCTTTAGAGAATACATCTTTTTCTCAGGGATAGCTTGTTTACTAGGGATTTAGCTTGATAAACATCTCCAAGTTTCTTCCACAAAGAAGCAACAGTCTTCTCTTCATGAACATTCAAGAGAATGAAATCAATCTAACAAAGTCTAATGAGACCCTTGACTTTCTGATCCATGAGATTGTAGTCTTCTTGTTTCATGCCTGATGGTTTGGCTCCAAAAAAAACAAACGATTGATCATGATCTACAAGCATCTTCCATCTTGAGCTTCCAAAGCTCAAAGTTACTATTGTTAAACTTCTCCATCTCTTTCCTACAAGGTCACAAAATACACTTTGAAAAACTTCCACTAAAACAAAGATCAACTCAAAAAACCCTTCTAGCCCAACAAAGGAATCAAGGTTGGCCAGGCTCTAATACCAATTGAAAGGAAGCTAGGTGAGCTAAAACAACTTCTTACACTAATCTAAGTAGCGAAGAGTTACAATTTTTTTCCTTTTAACACCTTATATAGTTACAATAAGGAGAAACACAAAGAAAGAATGAGATAGAACAACAAGAACACATAAACAACAAACACCATATATACGTGGGGAAAACCCTTTCAGGTAAAAAAATCCCACCCTCCAAAAGCAAAGTACTAATGTATTAAATCAAATAAAGGTTACAATACAACTCCAAGTATAAAGCTTCTTCAACAAGTGCTTCGAAAAAAACTGTTTTGGAGTGAATCCAGTAGCACTTTGTTACTTGCAAATAAACTATGCATTCTACAATGCAAGGCATAAAATATATAGAGAATACAAGCCAAGAGAAGCATCTAGAAGAGGATGGGAATCCAAATACACATGGCACAATATCCCATGTCATAGAAATGCATTTGGACACATGTACGATATTCCCTAACACCCCTTACAACCGCCATAACATGCAATATTCTCTCTCCAAGCTTGGGCTCCCCAAATGTGATCATAATAGTCTATGATAGATTCCTTATGACTGTCATAAAATCTTCCATAAAATCTGCCACAAGATCCATCATACAATCCATAAGAGAATCCATCATAACTAACCAAAATATTTGATTCTCTTACAACCTGTCATAACCCAACTTGGGTGCCAACTTTCTCCATAAATAAAGATGCCTTATGATGCATCATAGAATCTATAAGTCAAAGATTACAAAGTAGGATGCCTATGTACACTTGGGATGATGATGTGTCATCCAATCACTTTCGATGGAGATGCTACCTAGTTGGTGGGTCCCAATTTATAACATGACACCATAGGCAATTAAATAATACAAATAAATAGGATAATACATTAAATTAATCAATATTAGGACTCTAAGGTTGAGACACCTTAATCCCAACACTTCATGTATTAAGCAAAACCCCTTTGATTGTGACCATTTGTGGTGATGTTATTACAACATCCCTTGTGATTTTAAAACCTTATCATATTCATCCCCGCGATGTTAAACCTTGTCATGTTCATGGAACCTAGCATAATATAGCTTGCTAGCCATGTACAAAATTTTTTGATTTCATGGAACTTGGCATAATACAACTTTCTAGCCATGTGTAGTTCATTTTGCTTCACTTTGTTCACAGGGGTTGAACTTAGCGTAGTGTTGACATAGCATCTTGTGCTACCTTATCAAGGTTATTAGGGAGTATAACTCTTGGTATGGTCTTGGTATGGTTTTTATGGGCACACCTTGTAGACCTAGTGTGAGTCTCTCATTTTACCTTGTATTGGGGGGGAGCTCAACTAGTTAATATTGGACTTCACTAGCTCGTGTGTCTCCCAGTTTGTGATTCACTTAGCAAATATTGGACTTTGTTATTGTGTGAGTTATGAAAACCTTTTAACATGGCCACCTAGAATAATACAACTTGCTTGCCAATGGAGCCATGTGTTCCATGAGTGATGTGTATGAATTTAGTCCTCATGGAGCATTTTGTTCTTCATTTGATGGATGACATTTGGTATTTGAGACAATTTAAGACCGAGGTCTCTTTTTCTTACCAAATTGAATATTTTAGCACTAACCATGTGTTTTGTTGTGTGTTTCCTATGTATTCTTCGTGTTTACACTATGTTCACATCATGTTTATTTTCATTTCATTGTCATCTTTATGTCCCATGGTATTATATGTGTTTTCATTGGTTATGTTTTGTGCTTTCAGACATGTATGTTTATGTATGTTATTTTGCTGCATATCATACATGTGTGTTCCTTTATGCTTATGTTGGTTTTCCATGAGATCTTGGATCCTAGGGGATTTTCCATCTCCTTTGATCCTTAGTCATCCTATCTCTTCAACATTTTGTACATACGAACCCATATTTCTCTACTTTAGTGAGTCTAAGCGTAATTCATACTCTCACTAAAGTGGGGGCTAAATGTAGTGTCGGAAATTGTCACCCTTAACAATTTCACATTATGTTTTGTCCCCCTAAATTATTGGACTTAACTAAGCTCCTAATTTTTCAAATTATGCATTTCAAGGCTTAATTTTTATCGTTTTCTTAAGGATTACAAGCATTGATTAAATACATCCAATTGTTATTTTGCTCCCGACTACGTGTGTTCTAGAAATTTGGGCCAAGACCCATTCACCATGGGCGAATGGGTTCCCCTTCTTAGTCGAGACCCAAATTTAAATATGTTGTTGATGGAATTTTAACATCCAAAATTCAAATATCAAGTGCCAGCTTTTGGAATATAATTTTTGAGAAATTAGTACAATTACGTATAAATACCTAGTTATTTTATCATTAAAAATCTAACATAAAAAATGTATTGGAAAAATTATGATCAAGAGAACTATTGAGCAAGTCAAGAGTAGTATTTCATAGCTTTATTGTAGCAATTAAAGATCCTAACACCATGTCAAATTCTATGTGAGTTTATATTCATTATTTTGTGAAGGCTAACCCTTGTTCTAGGTCTCCAAAGCATTCAAGCATTCAAGTATTCAAGAAAAGAAAGATCCAAATTCTTGATGTGATGTGTATGACTTCATTCCTTCAAGGAATCCATTGAAGGGTGGTGAGTTGCAACATTTTGTTCATTCCTTCATTTCAATTATAATTCCTATCATTGTCATTGCCATTGTGGAAGTGGAAACACTTACATGGGGTTTGACTGAGGAAAACCCCTAAATGGTCCAACATTTTCTCCCTCTTTGAATGTGCAAGTTATAAGTTTGAATAGGATCAAGGAAATATTGAAGGAAAATTCTCCATTATTGCATTCAAAGCCTTAAAATTTGTCAAGCAACGAAAAATCAATTACATAATTCATTGACGATATTTAGATAATTTTGCAACCAAAAAATCAAGAGCTCAGATCCAACATCAGAGTATTGTAAAAGAAATTTCAGGCCACCTCATCAAAGACCCATTCACCCAAGGGCGACTAAGTCCCTCTGCACATGCCGGATCTTTCTTTTGGTGATAGGTACATATCATTTGACACTTCCCAGATCCACCTGCAATTTATAGTTTTAGTCTATGCATCTTCAAAATATTGCATTTTTAATATTAGGTCATATAGTTCAATTAGGTCAATCATTTCAAATCATTTCCAATTCATTTCTAAGACTCAAAAGGATCATATCTAGGTTTGATTGGCTCACCTTTGAGGTTGAAAGTTCTATGCACCTTGTGGATTTGCATCCTAATGAAACACCCTTAGAAAAGTGGAATTGATGCTAGGTTATTTGCATTTAGAACTCATCCCCCAATCCCCCATTTTTGTATGTTTTACTTTATATCATTAAACTTTTGAGAAAGGTAGATATTAAAATTTATTTATTATATTTTATTGGAAAAAAATATCTAAACCTTGGTATAGTAGGAAACACATGACATATATCACTTGCCTATTATTGGGAAAAGTTGAAAATATTTTTGATAAAATTAATTGCTCTTACTAAGAAAGCATGCTTTCTAACTATTTTAATTTTAGAAGCAATGATAAGATTATATAAATAATGGATTAAAATATTTACTAGCTTAGCAATCACCTTGAGGTGAGGGGAACATATTATATCAATGAGGAAATAATAGTCCTATGTATGTCCTTTTAGTTTCCCTATCTCAACCCCATGAGTGTTGTCATAGAAGATGACTCATGTACTTATCTTAATTCTAGCTTAATGTGGCACACAAGGTGAATCCATCTAGGTGGGAATGCATGAGCATGTGTCAAACCTTACTCCCTATGCTACTATTACACTTGAGAATGTTGTCTGGTATCTTCAGAACCTAGGATGCCCTTGTACCCCAAGACTTTTTATGGATAGAGAATGATATTAATATTCTCACTATAATCTCACATCACCTCATCTTAGAGATCTCATTAGTAGAGGGACCATGTTTATGCTTATGCATTAAATTTACTTCCATCAGTTTGAGCTAAGATATTCTCTATATTGAAGTCTCATGGTGTGCTTGTTAGAATGCATTACAATCCTACCTCAGAGGTAAGAGTGCTTTGTGGGTGATATATTTTCTATTAATGTTGTGCAAGTTAGTTTTAGGCTACTTGATTGGGAAACTAATCCTACCATTTCTTAGAATGATCTTAGATGTATTTATTTGTGTTCTTATGTATTGATTCATGTCTTGTTGACTTATGTTTTGTGGTTTATTTGTCTATTGTGTTTATGTGGTTGTATGTGTTATTTTGTTGTTGATTGATGTGTTTCATATTTTTTTTTTGTGTATTCTTCTTTTTTTTATGTGTGTATGTGTTCTTACATTTCATGTTTGATGGTCCTATGTGAAGGAATGAGTTATAAACTAAGGTATATAGAAGTCATGTAGTATGGGTTACATGGTTTTTTTCCTTGAACTAGTTTGAATGATTAAGATTTATGAATTGATTAATGAGTGCTCTTATAATATATCATGTGAGCAATAGTCATTTGAAGGTGTTTTGTATGGTATTTGGTGTATATAGTTAGCTATATTCATGGTTACCTATTAAGGTATTGTAATTGTTATCACCTAAAATTGCACCCTCGTTGAACCTGATGTTCAACACCTCAGTGTAACATGGGAAGACCTCCAAAGCTGTGGGTCACTTATAGACAGAGGTCAACCTCCGGAGAAGGCCGAATTCCTATGGTGTCACCTAATCTACTAATTTTGTAAAGGAAAAGGGAGAAGGAATGCATAAAAATGAAAATTAAATCCTATGGTGATACACCTAAATGACAAGAACAATTAGACACTCAAGTTACACTTGAATACTGATGATGAACATGGTACTACACAACAAGCTTCTGTAGATTATGCATAAGTATTTCACAAACAGGTTTGACATGCACACACTTTCAAGAAGGAAAAGCAGATTTTCACAAATTAAAAGCTCATGTGCAATTAAGGAAACACAGTTTGTAACCTACATAATACTACTTTTGCAAAGAAAGGCATGCTAACATGAGACAAAGCTATAAGGAAAAGAAAGATTTCACGAAGTAGCTTGATCAATCACCTAAAAATGCACAATATTTTGCAAGAACCAGAAGGCAAATTGAACCATCAATGGTAACCAAGGTAAATTTTATATATCATGCTCCAAAAGGAGTTACAGAAGTTTGCTAATCTAAGAAAGGACTGTAAAGGTCACAGACTTTCAAAAAGCATCCAAAGAACTCTTCTACAAAGAGGCAAAAATGCCATATATACAAAAGGTGTGTCGGCCCCTTAGGTCTTACAAAAATATCGGCCTCCAGAAAGATCTACCCTTAGATCTTTTGGATCAAGTTACATCTACATTCAATGTGTATCCTCGCTGTTCACTCTTGAACCTCCTTGCCGAGCTGCTTTGAATGCTCCTGAGCTCAGAACAAATCCACGTCGCTTTCATTATGTTGATCTTCCTCTCACCGGTCAAACTGCCACGGCTCACCTGTAGCTTCCTTCGATTGGTCGAACAGATGCCACACAAGATTCCAGGTGGTCAAAAGCTCTTCATCAGAATCGCATATCGGTGAGACACTAGATGTGTCTCTCCGATGCGATTATGCCCCTCGACAGTTATCGACATAGCTCACAACCATTGGCAAGAGTTCATATCGAGTTGCAGAAGTCACACCGATGTCAAAAATTGTCGCCTAGACTAACGCTGTCGGCCAGAGGTCTCACCGAAGCCTATAACAGATCCATCGCTATCGGCAAGACACCACCAAGTTGGCGGGACTTCATAGCGATCTCCTCCATTCTCCTCGAGCTCACTTTATTTTGGCAAGACTTCTTAGCGAGAGCTTACTCTTGTCGGGGAGACATCACTCAGTCGACAAGACCTTTTGCCGAGCTCCAAACATTACACTAGGACCTTTCATTTCAGCGAGACCACCGGTTGTCGGCAAGACCTTTTGTTGAGCTCCTCTTGTTTTGGTGAGACCTTGCTTAGTCGGCAAGACCTCATGTCAAGCTCAAACATTATACTGAAGGCACAAACCCTTTGGTGAGACTCCACTTGGTCGCCGAGACTTCATGCCAAATTCTTTCTTTCGCCCCGAGCTTGCTTTATTTCGGCAAGACTTCACGGGGAACACCTTTCTCTTTCTCCTTGAGACTATACCTTTCGTCTCGGCAAGACTCCCCTCCAGTCGGGAAGACCTTTCATCGATATCAATTCCTCTCGGCGAGACCTTCGCTATCGGTGGGACATTATGCTGAAGGAAAAACCTTGTCGAGCTGATTTCATTTTGGGGAGACTCCACATGGTCACCAGGATGTCACAGCGAGGCCCTTCCTTTCTTCGCGATGACATTTCTTTTCGCCGAGACCTCTCAGCGAATGTTAACCCTTCTCCCCGACGCCGGCCTTGCAAACAACTTTCGACATGACTTTCACTGGTCGGGAAGAGATAGGAAACTCGTGGCGACCAAAAAGTCTCAGCGACCTGAGGATTTTGAATGAATATAGCACAACAGCCAGTCGACAAGACAACTGGAGGGTCTCAGCGACTTGATCTCTGGGGAGTTTTGTGCTGAATCTGATTGAGGCAAGGCTTCCAATAGAACTCTTTGTGAAATAGCATCAGATGAAAACCTTCCCAATGAAATCCGAAGACCTACATGCTGGGCTCAACCCTGGTGGGAGCCACATTTAATCCACGTGCCGAATTTAAAACATAATTTCCCCTAATTGAGCCCGTAGGTGAAAATTGGGTAACATTTCTAGCGACCTCAGCTAGATGTTTACTTGCTAAACATGAAAACCAGTAGCTAAAACTTGTCCATTGGGCATGGAGTCATTTAGGAAAACTCAGAAAAATTTAAAACATCAGCTCTGTACATAGCTCAACGTGTCTGTAACTTATAGATCATAACAGGTTGCCCGAAAACCAAGAAACAGGAGAAACTGAAATGAAATTATTTACTGTGCTGAAACAACACTTAGGGAATTGAAAACTTGCAGCTAAACCTACCCTACTCTAACCGGTAAGAAACTTGTCAAACAAAACCATTCACAGGATGACTGAAATAACTGCCCTTTCTTCTCAATATGCAATAATTATCATGCATGCTGGCAGTTACAAGAGAACGATGCTCTGAGAAGTATTTAATAAATTGTTGCAGCAATTTATGAAAAAAATATAGAGACTCACTACCCTCCTTAAACAAATCATATGTAAGATTATTCAAGGGAAGATAAGTGAAATGAGCATACTCTTTTTTAACTTCCAGTGCATTTTGGATACCATATTCTATTGTGTCTTCATGTATAGGTGCATGATTGGTCCTTGGTGTTGTATTGGACTTCATCTGAGCTAGGTATCTGATTGGACAACCTTTGGTAAGGGTAAAGCTTGAACTTTCCTGGCTGATCTCTTACTCATGGGCGGCCTCTTTATCATCTTGTTGCCTAAAAAGGTCGAATCCTTGTGGCTGACTTGGTGAAAAAATGGAAACCTCCTCAGTATGTTCATGCTTTCCCATATGAACACTCATTCCTTCAATGGAGAACAATGAGATGACTTCCTCTAGCACATTTTCAATCAATACATCAACCTATGGCTCTTTTATACTCCAGAAAGGAAGTTGCTCATAGTTCTTATTATCACCACTGAAAAATTTACATTCCAATTCAGGCTTGTTTTCCTCAATAAAGGAAGGCAACAATTCTAATGGTGATGAAATCTCAAGTTCTTCTGCACAATAGAATGAAAGCTCCTCTAACCAGATATAATCTTGAAGAATAAGTTTATGAGGCTCCTCCTGTAGTTTCAACACCTCTACAAGTTGCTGCTCAGGATCATCATAACCCTCAACTTCTTCTGATTCTTTGCTATCCAATGTTGAACAAAACTGTTCAATAATACATGTGCAAAACTCTTCAAAAAGCTCAACATTGGCTTCCTCATCTAGAACACGCTCAAAAACATCAAAATTCTCACCTTGGAGGATAGAATCAGGTTCAATTCTAGGATTTTCTTCCTGAATTAAGCTCCCATTGTCTTGTTGGTTGCCACCAATCAACAACTCTCCAATGTCTTCCCTCTGTTCAATCATTTGCTGCTATTGCTTTCTATATTCCTCCATAGCTAGATGCAACAGATTTGGAATTCTAATCTCCTCCCGGGTGAATGAACTAACTTGATCAGTGAGCTGCTCTACTTCTGCAACAACTCTTTGTTCTTTGAAACTCCCCTCAAGCTGCCTCTTTTGAAATTCCTCCATTAGTTGGTGCTGATAATTTGAGTAAGCTTGAGTATTCCACACCTGAGAAGACAAGAACTTCATTTGTCCTTCCTTAACAGCTATTTCCTGTTTGAGGCCTTCCTCGAACTGGATTCTTTTTTTCACTCTCTCTTGATCATAAAAGTAGACTTGTTCAGCCATTTCTTACTGCTGCATAATGTTACCTTTATGCATCTTGATATCAACCAACATCTTAGATAGGCACACAAGCACCTTACTAATATCATTAATCTTCATATTGTGAAGACCTTGACTTAGACCCCACAACGTATGGTCAATCTGTTGGAGCAGGTCCAATATGCTTTGGTATGGATGTCTTTGAGGCTGATTAGATAAATAACCATAATGGTTAACCTCAGAAACCTCCTCTTGGGGCTGATTTTGATCAAATATTAATTGAAACATAGGCTAAACCGGAGTGGGAGGGTGGGAAACATGATGAAAATGTTGATTAGTTGTTACTGCAAGGGGAATTGGGCCGAAACCAACACTATGGTCAGTTGAATGTGACTATAAGGTGTAGGAACAACATTCCCATGATATGGAGGGTAATAGTAAGCACTTTCATGAATATGGGACATCTTTTCATTCAAAGAGCTGGAAACTCAGAACTAACAGATTCTTTTGAGATATACCAACACTTGTGCCTGTGAAACCAGAAGATTTGAGCTCGGAGTCGCTAGGTGTTGTTCGAATTGCCTCGAAAGGCTGACTGATACTGAGGTAGACACCAAATCTCTCAGTATGCTAAATTTCTTATTAATGCACTGGATTTTCTGCTACTTCCCAAACTCAGAGTCGCCATGATATGCTAATGTCATTAGTCTGAAAGACTCGAAACTTACTGGTTGCATATCAAAAAACCAACAGTAATTATGGACTCTTTAAACTGTTCTGATTTGAACAGTCCCACTGGGCGTGCCAAAAACCGTTATCACCTGAAATTGCACCCTCGTTAAACCTGATGTTCAACACCTCAATGTAACATGGGAAGACCTCCAAAGCTATGGGTCACTTATAGACAGAGGTCAACCTCCGGAGAAGGCCGGCTTCCTATGGTGTCACCTAATCTACTGATTTTGTAAAGGAAAAGGGAGAAGGAATGCACAAAAATGAAAATTAAATCCTATGGTGATACACCTAAATGACAAGAACAATGAGACACTCAAGTTACACTTGAATACTGATGATGGACATGGTACTGCACAACAAGCTTCTATAGATTATGCATAAGTATTTCACAAACAGGTTTGACATGCACACACTTTCAAGAAGGAAAAGCAGATTTTCACAAATTAAAAGCTCATGTGCAATTAAGGAAACACAGTTTGTAACCTACATAATACTACTTTTGCAAAGAAAGGAATGCTAACATGAGACAAAGCTATAAGGAAAAGAAAGATTTCACGAAGTAGCTTGATCAATCACCTGAAAATGCACAATATTTTGCAAGAACCAGAAGGAAAATTGAACCATCAATGGTAACCAAGGTAAATTTTATATATCATGCTCCAAAATGAGTTACAAAAGTTTGCTAATCTGAGAAAGGACTGTAAAAGTCATAGACTTTTGAAAAGCATCCGAAGAACTCTTCTACAAAGAGGCAAAAATGCCATATATACAAAAGGTGTGTCGGCCCCTTAGGTCTTACAAAAATATCGGCCTCCAGAAAGATCTACCCTTAGATCTTTTGGATCAAGTTACATCTGCATTCAATGTGTATCCTCGTTGTTCACTCTCGAACCTCCTTGCTGAGTTGCTTTGAATGATCCTGAGCTCAGAGCAAATCCACGTCACTTTCATTATGTTGATCTTCCTCACACCGGTCAAACTACCACGACTCACCTGTAGCTTCCTCTGATTGGTCGAACAGATGCCATGCAAGATTCCAGGTAGTCAAAAGCTCTTCATTAGAATCACATATCAGTGAGACACTAGACGTGTCTCCCCGATGCGATTATGCCCCTCGGCAGTTATCGACATAGCTCACAACTGTTGGCAAGAGTTCATATCGAGCTGCAAAAGTCACACCGATGTCAAAAATTGTCACCCAGACTAACATTGTCGGCCAAAGGTCTCACCGAAGCCTATAACAGATCCATCGCTATCAGCAAGACACCACCAAGTCGGCGGGACTTCATAGCAAACTCCTCCATTCTCCCCGAGATCACTTTATTTCGGCAAGAATTCTCAGCGAGAGCTTACTCTTGTCGGGGAGACATCACTCAGTCGACAAGACCTTTTGTTGAGCTCCAAACATTACACTAGGACCTTTCATTTCGGCGAGACCACCGGCTATCGGCAAGACCTTTCGCCGAGCTCCTCCTATTTCGGTGAGACCCTGCTTAGTCGGCAAGACCTCCTGCCAAGCTCAAACATTATACTGAAGGCACAAACCCTTTGGTGAGACTCCACTTGGTCGCCGTGACTTCATGCCGAATTCTTTCTTTCGCCCCGAGCTCGCTTTATTTCAGAAAGACTTCATGACGAACACCTTTCTGTTTCTCCTTGAGAATATACCTTTCGTCTCGACAAGACTCCCCTCCAGTTGGGAAGACCTTTCATTGATATCAATTCCTCTCAGCAAGACCTTTGCTATCGGTGGGACATTATGCCGAAGGCAAAACCTTCGGTGAGCTGATTTCATTTCAGGGAGACTCCACATGGTCGCCAGGACGTCACAGCGAGGCCCTTCCTTTCTTCCCAATGACATTTCTTTTCGTCGAGACCTCTCAGTGAATGTGAACCCTTCTCCCCGGTGCCGGCCCTACGAACAACTTTCAACATGACTTTCGCTGGTCGGGAAGAGATAGGAAACTCGTGGCGACCAAAAAGTATCAACGACCTGAGGATTTCAAATGAATATAGCACAACAGCCAGTCAGCAAGACAACTGGAGGGTCTCAACGACTTTATCTCTGGGGAGTTTTGTGCCGAATCTAATTGAGGCATGGCTTCCAATAGACCTCTTTGTGAAATAGCATTAGATGAAAAGCTTCCCAATGAAATCCGAAGACCTGCACGCTGGGCTCAACCCTGGTGGGAGCCACATTTAATCCACGTGCCGAATTTAAAACATAATTTCCCCTGATTGAGCCCGTAGGTGAAAATTGGGTAATAGTAATGAACTATGAGATGGATTATTATGTGTTGATTTGTATTGTGCGAAGTTGTAATGTGGTGAAATTTATATGTAATGGTTTATGTGTATCACTTATGTGTACACATGTATATATAAATTAACATGTAAAGAGTCTAAATAATATAATTACCGATCGCATCATGGTTCTTGGGTTATCTATTTTTTGACTCAAACTAAATTAATAGACAATGATGATAGGGTTCCTTTGATGCATAGAATTAAAATACGTTTTGCATACACAATAGGAGTTTGAAGGGTGTTTATTTTTAGATGAAATTGGAGCTTCTTGGTATTTATATTGTGGATATTGTACATTTTTATGTTTGGAAATTTTACCACTGTTATACATGGTTGTTTGGCTTTGTTGCCTATGTACTTGTGGATACTAGATGGGTTGTAATATGGACCTAGTGTAACATTATATTGTGTACTTATGGATGGTTATATTATTGTAAAGTGGTCATGGAATATAATCTATATCATAGCTTGTAATGAAAGTTTAATGGAATTTGCATATATGTTGATCTTTGTAATTTTTGTTGTCACATGAGTTGCTTATATTGCTTAATGTGAAAAAAAAATTTAGGGTTGCATTTTGGAGCTTGTTACATTGGTATTAGAGATAGATTGTTCACTAAGGACTTGAGCCTACTAGTGAATTCAAGTAAAAATGTTGCAGGACACTTAGGAATTACACATGAGTTCTTGTTAATATTGGGAGAGTGATAAAATAGAATCATTATTATCAAATTTGAGAGGGTACAACAATTTGGAATAGATGGTAGGTGACTTGTGCTAATATTAGTTGATGTGATCGTCAAAAATGTCTTAATGCACCAATATAAGACTCTTGGAAATATAAATTGTGGCAAATTCTTCTTTGAATTTTTTTTCCCAAATTCAATAGTGGAAAGAGGAATTTGAACAAACTTAACATCCTACTTTTGGTAAGACACCTTGGAAGAATAATTGGAATGATTGTATTTAATTGATCTTGCAAATGTTTTGTTGTGGAAAAAAATACTAATGTAGAAGGGATATGACCTTTGTTTAAAGGAGGCAGTGGTTTTATAAAATGTTTTATGCAATTTATTAAAATTAAATTAAAAATAATAAATGGTAGGGGGTCTGCACACCCCCCATGTAGCCTATAGGTATGTTGACAACAGATTACCTACAGTACCCATAGGTACCATTGTTGAGCAACGTTGGCCCCATGGTCAGCGGGTGCCAAGATGACAGGCTTTGGCCCCTAGGCCTCAGGCCCTCGATCCTTGGTCCTGTAGGGTATCACACCCCATGCCCCCATTGGCTTAAATTAAATCTGCCAAAATTTAAAAAATTAAAAATTAAATCTAATTTTATATTCATTTCGGGTCTACTACCTCTTTCCACTAGAACACCACCTCATGTGTCGTCGGTGCACCACCACCACCAATGGGGCCACTCGAGGGCCACCCTGTAGCCACCATTTCTATTTAAATTGGGCATATTTTTCTAGGGGGCATAACTTTGTCCCAGAGTGTTGAATTTCAACTTCTTATAATTGTTAGAAAGGTGGTTTTGTGTACTTCACTATGGTATCAATGGTTTTTCTAGATATTTTTTTTGATAAAGAAATGCTTGCTTGAAGTTGAATGTTCTTTTCAGACTTGGAGAGGTCATAACTTGTGCATATAGAGTCGGATTTTAGACTTCTTATAGTCGACAAAAAGCTTGTTTAAAGCACCACATAATGGATAAGATTTGGAGATTTTTTGGTACGATTTATTTGTTGTTATTTCCATCTAAGATGTTTATGGGTTCTTGTTGACTATGGTGATTTTGTGAGCTTATGACTATTTAGATCTTGGAAATTTAGTGTTTGAGTCATTAGTTGGATCTACAAGTTGTACAATGTTGTAGGTTTTCTATACTTATAGGTTGCATATATGAATTAGATATGGGTCGTCTATACCCAAAAATTCTTTAGTGTTGGTGCATATTCAAATTTGTGTCTTGGTTTAGTCACTTTTTTTGCTATTTTTTTGTCATGTTGAGACGGAAATATGGTATTACTTGGTACAATCATGACGTGGGACCTATGCTTTTTGACTATGTGATGCAAAAATTGTTGCTAGTAAATTTTGTGGTGATCATGGCATCATGAATGTTCCTTGTGCATTTGGGACATTGACATGACATGAATTTTTATGCAAGTACATTTTTTGTGGTGTTGGATTAATTCTTATTTGGTTCAAGTGGTAGTGTATCTTCTTAGTTTGAGGATCATGGTTTTTATTTTTCCTTTTGGGAGCTCTTGGTGTTTCAATTTATTTATTTGATTGTGTGGGGGCCTTTGGTTGATCTTCATTGAGGATATTGTTATGACGATATCATGGATAACTTGATTACAATTCAATGGGAGCTTGTGACACTAATGGTTTGGCGGTGTTTAATCTTCATTTAGGAGATGGTTGTCATGATTTCATGGAGAGCTTGATATCACAGTTCAATGGGAGCTTTTGGAAATGATTTGGATTCATCACTTGGTGATGGATGATCTTTATAGTATTTTTTGGTGTCACATATAGACTCTTGGATTATTTTTCTTCTATGCAATGAGGGTTCTTTGACATCTTGGGTTTCATTGATAGGAGATGGTTATCTTCATATGGTTTGGAGATGTTTACATCTTGGTTAGCCATGGAGGAATCTTTAGTCTTTGGTTGAGGTATCATAATTTTTCATTTTACAAGAGATACTTTCTTATAGGATGGTTTTGGTACTATGTATTAGTTTTCTCTTGATCGCGTGTTAGAGTTTTGGCATGATAAAAGTGCTCTAAGGAGCATGATATGTTCATTGAAGCATATGATCTTTTGAGGAGATGTGAGATCATGATGACATGATGTGTTCCTAATTGATAATTGTGGTTTTGACTTTGATCTTGGTTGGTATTGAGTACATTGGTCATTTTCTTGAGATCTTCATGATGGTGCTATGTTGTATTTGGATTCTGGAATAGATTGATTAGTTATAGGTTCTCATGGATACTTGGAGACATAGGTGAGGCTAGGAGATCTCTTATGATTAGAGACATTTGTTGAGAATGATTACTCTTTTGAGGTTTCAACTGAAATTCTGAGGAGCCTACACCTTGGTTGAACGTGAGATCAACATGGACCTATGAGGATATTGTTCTTGGATGAGTCACGATAACTTGGATATCTTGGAGGAGCATTCTCATTCTCCACTCTTAGTGTACTTGGTGGTTTGTCATTTGAGAGGTTTTTCCCATTATTATTTTTAGATGCATTATGTTTTATGCTTTTTCTTCTCATTTTCTTCTCATGCATATGGATCTTGAGCTTATCTAGTTATGTAGGGTTCATTTGAGGAGTGTTAGCATTGAAATATAAAAAAAGGGATCCTAGGTCTTAAATGCAAAGAACCTAGGATGCAATGGTGGCCTTTTTCCAAGTTACATTAAGATGTAGATAAACAATGTGAATAGATTGACTTTCAACCCTGAAGGTGAGCCAATCAGACCTGAATCTATATCTAATTGAATATGGGGATGGATTAGAAATAATTTGAAGTGACTAACTTAATGACCCTTTATGTCCTAATACTAAAAATGCAAGATCTTGACAACTGATAAATAAAAAAAGTCAAGTTCTGGCAGATTTGGAAGGTGCAGAGAACAACAAACTTGCCCAAAAAAATTGGTTATGTTGTTCCTACAAGGACTGGGTCTCCCAATGGCGACTGAGTCTTTGTATGAGGGTCCTGCTCAATTTTTGGGGTCCTTTGGTGTTGGATCTAAGCTTCTGTTTTCCACCTGTCCCACTGTCAAAATTCATAAATAAATTTTGTAGATGAGTTTTTCGTGTCTTGATAAGGTAGATGACAAAAAAAATAAATTATGAAAAATTGATCTTCAAGCCTTCTTTAATCATCTTTAACTTGTAACCTACACATTCATAAAGAGGGAAAATATTGTGCCATATAGGGGTTTCCCTTAGTCAAACCTCATGTAAGTGTTTCCACAATGGAAATGTCAATGATAAACTAATAATGGAAAGGAAGGAAATGATGAATGAACACAATGTTGCAACTCACCACCCTTCAATGGCTTCCTTGAAGAACTGAAGTTATACACATCTCCTTAAGGATTTGGATCTTGCTTGATAGATTTTATTGAATGCTTGAATTCTTGGAGACCTACAACAGTGTTATCCTTCACTAGATAATACGAACACACATAAACTTTGACATGATGACTTGGATCTTGGATTGCTACTATAAATGACTAATAATGTTGCTCTTGAATGCTCTTGATAATAATGCTTGATCATAAGTTTTTCTCCAAATTGTGCTTTTTTGCTAGATAGATTAAATCAAATGATAAAATAACTAGGTATTTATATGTGTTTATCCAATTCCTCATGGGGTGCAACAAAACTCACCTTAGGGGGTGCAAATAAAACTCACCTCAAGGGGTGCACACAAAACTCACCTTAGGGGGTGCAACAAATAATGATAAAACAAGGCCAAAACATCAAGGGGTGTCATGGTAACACCACCTTAAAAGGTAACTTTAACAACATGAAAGGGGAATCACTTGATACATGAAAGGTCACTCCTTAGGGAACATTATACATGATATCACCACCAAGAGAGGACTAGTCAAGGAATAAAAAATCTCACACTAGGGAATACCAATCATAGTATTACCACTAAGGAGAAAGTCACATGCCAAGAAAGGTCACATTCTTGCAGAACATCAATTCCAATATTACCACAAAGGAGACACATCACGTGAATTAAGGAGGAAACACTTTGGTTGAAAAGGTCACATTTCCTAGGAGATGTATGCTATCATCACTAAGAAGGGACCATTTCCTATACTAAAAATGAGTGGGGGACCATATGCCCCCCTTAAAATGTTAGTGTACTTGCTACACTAACGTTTTAAGGAGATAAAGAGGGATCCCAAGAAGGAATACACCTAGGGGAAGGCTACGTAACACCTTTCCCCCCAAGTGTAGGGAGAAATGTGAGCATAAATGGATGATGATATGCCGCTCCTTGCAAAATAAAATATGATTGCATAAAGCCAAGTTTATACCCCCATGCATGGTAGTGAATATGTTATGATAGTACAACTACCACATGGAAAGGAGAAAAAACTAATACTATTGATTAAGTAAAAGGATTTTTGATGTTTTTGAATGACAATAACCAAGGCCTCTTGTTGTTTCTTGCATGCTAGGTTCTATAGGGACACAAATACCTTGTTCTCTTACCTTGCATCCTTTTCCATTATATCCACATTGTTTTAAAAGTTGATATCCTTTTCCATAAGTTGTCTCCAATTCTTTTGAAGAAGGTGGCCTTTCATGATCATTCTCATCATATGTGTAATTAGTGTTTTCTTCTTCTTTGCAAAAAGTTGTGGACCCAAATACTTGATGTTTGAGATTGTGTTGATATCATGACAACTTTTTTCCATTTTCTTTATTTTAGATGTATAAGCTTGTATTCCCTATCGAATGTAGGTGTGAAATCTAATGAACCCCAATCATCATCTAACAACTTTTTCACCGATGAAAGGCACTCATCTTCATATTTGATTTGTGAAGGTTCCACTTTTGAGGTTGGTATTAATGTTGTCAAAGGAATTTTCATTCCATTCTCAGTTTGTAAACAATTTTCAAATTTTGGATCAACATTTATCATGTAAACCTTGTTTTTGTAAATGTATTTCAGCATACGGTGTAGCGTTGAAGGCATTGCATTCATTTCATGAATCCATGGTCTACCCAAGAGAAGATTATATGAAAGATCATTGGGCATAACATGGATGGGAGTTTTTATTGTAACCTTATTGACTTTGACAGGTAATGTTATCACACCAACCAGTTGTTTTCCCATATTATCAAAACCATGAATAAACAACTCATTTGTTTGAATTTTAGTCTTAAATCTATCCCATTCTATCCAAAAGGTTCACACTAAAAAAATTAAGCACTTAACCATTGTCAACAAGGGTACACCTAATCCCAACCTTGTCAATAATAGCTAATATCATCAAAGCATCATTTTTCTTTTGTATTTCCAAAGGAGGTAATTTGCTTTGATGAAAGACAATGTCCATATTAGGTGAATTCATGTTCTCAATCTGTAGAAACTCAAATAATTCCTACATTGTGCATCTAAGTTTGATTTGATTATCAATTCTTCTATTAATCAAATAAAATAATTTATTAGATTAATTCACTAATGTCCATCATGTTTGATTTAAATAAATCAATTTATTTAATCAAAAACCTAAAGTCCTCTCATCTGATTTAATAAATCAAATTATTTAAATCAAATGTCAAAACCCCTAATTCCTTCAAGTTAATTAATTCTAGATTAATTAACTCCTAATCCTAATTACCCATTCTCTAGCTTTTGACTCAACCTTGGTCAAACCCAACCCTTGATTAACTAAACAACTTGCACTTGAAAACATTTCTTTTAATTATCTAATTCCTCTATTTATCCTCACAATGACATATTCCAAGGAATATTCCTTCCAACCTCCTCATTCAATTCCCCTCCAAAGGTTTTAAATAACCTCTTACACATTGATTAAATCCTCTTACATCTTCATTAAATCCTCTTACATCCTTTCAAATCTTCAACCACATTCATTTACTTCTTCTTACAACCTTTCAAATCCTCAACCATTTTCATTTATTCCTCTTACATCCTCCTTTACTCAACACATTCCCCAAAACGTGGTCCACTCTCATCCAATAGAATTGTGACAAGTGTCACATTCTTATTTGCTCCCCTTTTAATCCCACATTCACCAATTTCACTCTTTTTTCAACTCTTGAGTCCTATAAGTAGAAGCCTCTTCTACTTGAAATGGATCCACAATCTCATGCAAAGTCATTATGCTCATTCCATCCACCAATCATCCAATTGCTATCACTATCTTTGAGGGAAATTTACATTCATCACATCCATTTTCATCTCACATCTACTTGCATCTTCATCATTTTAGCTTGAATTCATCACCACTTTGGAGAAATTTCATCACATTGCATCAAAAATCTTGGAGCTTATCAAAGGGATTGGGAAAGGGCCACTTTCAACATCAAAGTGACACCAATCCCCCTATGGGATGTGGGTTTAATCTATTTAGTTTGTTAACATGCTTTCATTTTCTTTCTTTTGTTCTTTTGTTTCATGTTTTCATCTTTATTTTACCAAGAATCTCATGGGGAATGATGTTTGTGCTAATTTGAATGACTAACCTTGTTTGTGTTGTCTTTGTTTAGCTAGGTGCAGATCATCATTCACACAATCAAAGCTGCCACATCATTTGGTTGCACACTAGGAGGGATGAACACTTTTTGTAAATAATTTTGAAGTATGCTATGATAAGTAGGTGATGTTTGAATCAAATCCCAAAGGGAGATCTTAGGAAGAGTGTTACAAAGTTGTTCCACAAGGTCATACTCCTTTCTACTGTTTTGAGGTAAACGAGGGGCACTAGGAAAAACATGTTTTGAGAATGGTATCGATGAAGGAATGGCCTGCATTTGTCTTGGTTGCTTATTATTCCTAGTCTTATATGTGTGAGCTACAATATGATAGCTTGTTTTCTGCAACACATGGTTACTAGTAAGTTGCTTTGTGATGCTTAGGATATGTCCATGAGGTTTATGAGGTTTATATTGAGAAGTGGTTTAGGAGGTCCAATAACTAAAGAAATCTTAGAAGGTTCAAAAGGAATCTTAGGAGGCCCAATAATCAAGGGATATCTAATGGAAAATTGTGCATTAATAACCTCAATGGATTTTACTTCTTGTTGATTATCTTCTATTGAGGGGGGTCTAGGATTTCCTTAGCATCTAAGAAAAACATCTTTCTATATTTCAAAAGAAATTTATTAATGATATCATCTTATTTTTCTACCATATCTTCCCAAATAGGTAAAGCATTGGGAGAGGGAAAAACAAGATTCTCATGATGCTTAATGATTAGGTCTTCTAACACCAAGATACCTTCGTCGTCAGTAGGAGAGGTATCAGGAGAAGGAAAATTATGATTGTCATGATCATCTATGATTGTATCCTCTTGCACTAAAACATTCTCACAAGTGGGAGAGATGTTGGGAGATGAATGGAGACTAGGAAAAGTGATGTTAAGAAATTTGTTAATGATATCATCTTCTTGTGCCATAATATATTCCCAAGTGGGAGAAATTTTAGGAGAGAAACAAATAAGATTCTCATGACTCTGAATGATTGGGTCTTCTAACACCAAGACACCTTTGTCACAAGTAGGAGAGGTATCAAGAGAAGAAAAATTATGATTGTCATGATTGTCTATGATTACATAATCTTGCACCAAAATACTCTCACAATTAGGAGAGATGTTAGGAAATGAGTGAAGGATAGACAAAGTGAAATTAAGAAATGTGTCAATGATTTCATTCTCTTGTGTCAAGGTACTCTCATAATTAGGAAAGATATTGGGAGAATGACTAACATGTTTATTAAAGACCTCATTTATTTTCCCTAGATTTTACTCATAAGTAGGGAGATTATATGTATGCAAGCCATGCTTTACCATATCAAAACCACATCTTTGAAAAGGAAACATGTTGCTACTTTCCTTATAGATTTTCAATGTGTTGTAACAACCTAGAGTTATGAACTTGTGCAAAAATGAAAAATAAACTATTCAATTTATGCAATGCTTCAGAAAATGTAAATAATTGTCCTAAAAATCTGATGATTTCCCTATTGAAATGCAACAATTTTTCCCAAATTCGCAACAGATCAAGCAAAATGACACTTTTATTGCACATGGAATAACATTTTTCTAGAATTTCAAATTAGTTAGTTGCAAGTAGAAATAGACTGATAATGCATAGACAAAAACATGTGCAAAAGTTTCTTGAGACACCTATACAAGGACATGATCATCCAAGGGTGTCTAAGTCCTTGATCAAGGTTCAAAAAACTGAAAAATTAAATTTTTATGTTCTTTAATGTTTCTTTCTTTGGTTGCAAACATGTTGAAAAGATGATATTTTTCCAGATTTTGCTCAATTTAGGACAATGTAATTCAAATTGAAAGTATGCAACAAAGGTGAAAATGTTTTGACAAGTTTTGAATGCAAATTTTAGAGATAAAATGCAATGATTGATTGATTCTAAGATGCCACAACCTGAAAATGATGATTTTGATGCACTTTTGAAATCAAGAAATGCAATGTTTTCCAATTTAAGACAATCTGATTCGAGTGCCAATGTGTAACAGTAAAGGACAATTTTTTAATGTAATTTTTAGATCTAATATGCAATACTTGAGTAATTTGAGTCTATGCAAAATTCAAAATTTTGAGAATGATGATTTGCTATAATTTTGAAACATAATTATGTAATTTTTCACTTGTTTTTAACCTAAAATGAAAGATGCAATTTACATGCAATGAACTATTTTAGATTTTGACCAGTTAATGAATAATGTAAATCTGATCTAATGACTAAAACACACCCTAATGCAAGTTATGATGCAATATGGATAAATGTTTTTGAATTTTTATGAGTTTTAATGATGCAAATATGAAACCCTAAATGAAAGATACAAAACAATGCAATACAAAACCTAGATCTAGGGTTTAAAAGAATACTAAATCAGAAAGTTATGATGTCAAATGTCAGGTTCACCAAAATATAATATAAAAAAAGGATCCTAGGTCCTAAATGCAAAGAACCTAGGATGCAACAGTGACCATTTTCCAAGTTACATTAAGATGTAGATAAACAAGGTGAATAGATTGACTTTCAACCCTAAAGGTGAGCCAATCAAACCTAAATCTACATCTAATTGAAGATGGGGATGGATTGGAAATAATTTTAAGTGATTAAGTTAATGATCCTATATGCCCTAATACTAAAAATGCAAGATCTCGATAATTGATAAACAAAAACAATCAAGTTCTAGAAGATTTGGAAGGTGCGAAGAATAAAAAACCTACCCAAAAAAATTGGTTCTATTGTGCCTACAAGGACTAGGTCACCCAATGGCGATTGAGTCTTTGTATGAGGGTCCTACTCAATTTTTGGGGTCCTTTGGTGCTGGATCTAAGCTTCCATTTTTTGCCTGTCCCACTGTTAGAATATCGTAAATAATTTATGTAGGTGACTTTTTTTGTCTTGACAAGGTAGATGACAACAAATGAAATAATGCAAAATTGATCTTCAAGCCTTCTTAAATCATCTTTAACCTATAACCTACACATTCACAAACAAGGAAAATGTTGTGCCATACAGGGGTTTACCTTAGTCAAACCCCGTGTAAGTGTTTCCACTTCCACAATGTCAATGTCAATGATAAACTGATAATGGAAAGGAATAAAATGATGAATGAACACAATGCTACAACTCACCACCTTTCAATGGATTTCTTGAAGGACTAAAGTCATACACATCTCCTCAAGGATTTGGATCTTTCTTGAATGCTTGGAGACATACAACAATGATAACCTTTAGAAGACAATATGAACACCCATAAACTTTGACATGATGTTGGATCTTGGATTGCTACTATAAATGACTAATAGTGCTTCTCTTGAATACTCTTGAAAATAATGCTTGATCGTAAGTTCTTCTCCAAATTGTGCTTTTTTGCTAGATAGATTTAAAATGATAAAATAGTTCTAGGTATTTATAGGTGTTTATCCAATTTCTCAAAAAATAGATTCCAAAAGTAGACACTTCATATTTGAATATTGGATGTTAAAATACTACCAACAACATATTTAAATTTGGGCCCCAGCTACAAAGTGGGTCTTGGCTAAGAAGGGGGACCCAGTCACCTTGGGCGAATGGGTCCTGGCCCAAATTTCCAGGACACTCAAAGATAGGGGAAATTTAATGATTGAATGCGTTTGTTCAATGCTTATCCTTCAAAAAATAGTAAAAATTAGGCTTTGGAATGTATAATTTGAAAAATTAGAAGCTTAATTAAGTCCAATAAATTAGGGGGAAAAAAAAATATAATGTGAAATTGTAAGTGTACACAATTTTCTACACAACAAACATGTTTATCTCCTTATGCGTTATGCGTTCATTCATTGATGTTAAGTTTGGGAGATGTTATTGGGATTATTCAATTTGGTTTGGGAATGGATTTGGTTTGATATTCCTTTGGTTTGAGATGCATACATATTGGTTATGGTTATATGTGGATAATGATATTCTCTTTGAGGTTTTATGGAGAATATCATACTTATCACAACTTAGCATTTAGAGGTGTGTGTAGAAGGACATGCTACATGTTTAGATTTACAGGTTCTCTCTTTGGTCTTATTCTTCTTCTTGGATGTTTGTAGTCACATGACAATTGATTTGAGGTCTTGTGTGGAGTTATGATGATCACTATGTTTGTGGTCATGTTTTTTTCATTATTCTTTGATGATGACATGGATGTTCCTTTATCTCTTTCCTTTGTTGAGTATGCATAACTTGGGAGAGTTATGGAGACTTGTGGTGATAGTTGTATTGCAACATGTTGGTTTGCATATTTTGCATATCTTTGTGGATGATCCTTGATACTACATGATGTTGGTTGCACCTTCTTTATGATGCTAGTGATGGATCTATGGATGTCTTGATCATTTTTAGATTTGACATTACCTATGTAGTGGGAGTTCATAGATGTGTATGTTCTTCATTGTCAAGTTTGGCATTTGGAGCTTGTGATTGCATGTTATGTGTTGTATATGTTGATGACATGAAGTTCACTTGTTATGATCTATATCCTTTTGAGGTATGGATAGTTGGATGTGTTAATATTTTTTATGGGTGCTATTTCAGCTATGGTGATTATATCTTGACAACTATTGATGCATACTTGTTACTTTTGGATTGAGTGTGCATTTTGAGATATTGGTTCGAGGAAGGACTTATGCTTCATTGTGACAAATAGTGTGATATTTATTTGGATGGTTTCTTATCTTCATGCATTGGCATAATGGAGGATGAGAGAATTCATGCTTGAGATGGTGGTCTCCTTGATTCTTGTTGTAGGATATAATGATGGAGCACTTTGATTCCTTGATGGTATATGTGGCTATAGGGATTGTTCCCTTTTTGATGTTTGAGTTTACTTGTTTACCCCTTGTGCAATTTATACAAGTGGGAGAATGTTAGGAAACATGTTATAATGCAATATTTAATTATTTATGGTGCACCTAGGGGATCTAGAGATTCATGCATCACATGGGTTAGCATTCTTGGGGCCACTTTATGTGTTGTAAAATTGTGATAAATATTTAATGTTAGGGTTATGCATTGGGAAAATATTTAATATTGGAAAACTTAGTACCAAAAATTAAATGTGGGGGTTAATGGTTTTGTAAGCTCATGGTATTAGTCACATGGTTTTATGTAATACCACTTGGTGGTTTTGTGTAAGCTTATATCTGTAAAAGCAAGCACATGGGTAGTTGTCTAATGTTGGATAATTGGTCATTTTGGCTAAGGGGTTGAGAGCATCTCTTGTTGGAATTTGTGAAGTTTGAAGCATGTCATGGGATGTGTGGCTACATGCTTGTTCACATGGAGTGTTTGTAGAGGGCTTAATGTTTCAAGGGTATTCATGGAGAACTTTGAAGATGTATTGTAATATTTATTGTTGAATAATACATGAGTGATGGATGTTTTTGGAGACTGGATTTTTCCCTCTTGAGTGTTTTCTCAAGGTATATGTTGTGGACCATCTTTGATGATATGTTTATTCTTTTTCATATGTATTTTGAATACTTGTTTGCATAGATTTCTCTAATTGGGTTATATGGAAATTATCTTGGGTGGATGCATATTTCCTTTCAAATATTCCCAAGAAGAGTAAGAAGGAAAGGGTTCAATAGTATATTAGAAACCCTAAAAAATTATCCCATTTTGGCACCTCCATTATGTCCAAAAATTTTCACAAAATTCCCTCCTCTCATATGATGACCAACACTTTTTTTTCAGTTTCTCTTTTATTTTCTTTTCTTTTTTCCCTAAAATCCCACTCCTTTCTTTTTTTTCTCTCTTTTCTTTATTTATAAAAACCAAAAAACTTTATACTATTTCTTTTAGAAAACAATTGAAATAACACTAACAAAATTTATTTTAAAACTTATTATTTTATTTTTTTAAAGTTAGAAAATACTATTACAAAAAATAAATTAAAATAAATAAACAAAATCTCAAAAGGTTTATTAAATCAACTAAAAAACCTAAACTTCAAAGTAATGCCAAGGATTTAAAATCGTAATACAAGGATTGAAATTTTACTTTATGGGTTTACGATTGCGACAATTTCACATTAGGTAAGAATTGACCAAATTTTTAAATTAAATAACTAAATAAATTTCATGAAGAAAATAATTAAAATGATAAAATATCAAGATAAATAAATAATCCCAAAAAGGGAACAAAGTCTACCAAATAACATTAAACTTTGACACGTCTAGAAGTATGACAACACAAACAAGAATATTTAAAAGCACAATACGACAACACACTCAAGCACTTACAAATTCCACTGGGTCTTCCATACCCATGGCGATAAGGTGAACATGTCAACACATAAGGATGGTCTTGTTGCTTCCTTAGATGAAGCAAGACAGTTATCAGGAAAATCCATGAACCAATTCTCCACATACCACCTCATCGGCCATTGTACTTGTAAGACCTGCACACTTAATTGCACACATTAAATCCAAAAAAAATCGTTGTCGAATAAATATGTGGTGTTAATCCATCCTCATGTTCTATGAAATATCATTATGAAATTTTAAATATTATTAATCATAACTAGTCATCCAATTATAACATGAGTGGTTTCCAATCAATTTTATCATTTAACATGACAATGAATTAGCCTAAAATTTGACATAACAAGTTATAACATCTATTCAAGAATGAAAATATGATTTTGTGAGTCACAATCAAACAAAGTTAGCATAAATGCGATAACAAAGATAATTAAACATAAATATGTATGGATACTACTATAGGCTAACCATCTAATTTTTAGATCCAAAAAATATAATATATCAAACAAACAATAGTCAAGGTAAGACAAGAGCTAAATATATGTGGGTTTGTTAGTGTAAATAAAGTCATTATTCACCTAGTTAGCTAATCATATTTTTAGGATTGAACTATTCACACTTATAGATTAAGTTTACTTAGCCTATGAGACATGCATCATCATCACTTGAGACACCTATTGCATGCATACTTTCCACTTTCTCACACACTTGTCAAGTGAGCTCACATTTATATTACACATTTGGAGACGTAGTCAGTCATTGTCTCTTACCTTCTCACCTCATCTACCTTGCCTATATATGCAAGGTGTATCATTGTATTTTATACTTTCGTTTGTATATTGATAGACATAATATGATGCTCATCTTTTGTTCACTAGTGGAAGACTGTTTCATGCTTTCAAATCTTGGCATTCTCCAATATGGTGACTTCCTAGATCAAGGTGACTTCCGCACGTAGCCCTATCATTGGAGCTTCTTGGAGCCAAATGAACATTGTCATTGCATTAGAAGACATAAGAAGTGAAGAATAACCTTTCGTTTGACGAAATTCAATAATTTCAATTTAAAAAAAAATAAAATTATTCTCTGCTCTTTTTTGTACTGTACAAATTCGTAGAATACCATACAAATCCGCATTGTACAAAATAATTGCACAAAAATGATTTTTTTTTTTTTTTTTTTTTAGCATAGGACCACAATTGCCCTCTTCCCATCTACTATTTTAGTCAAAAAAATTCCTTTATGCAGAAGATCTTGGCCTATTTGGAAGGGTTCGTGGATATTTTTGGAGGATTTATATCTCACATTGGCACCTCTCAAAAGGTGCATGAGGATCTATCACACGTTCCAACCAGGCCCATGGCTATGTGGCCACAAATTCCACAGGTTTTGCATGAAGCTCAAACCCATTCTATTTTTGGTGGCTCTCCTATGCACAACAATTTGTTGATATTCTCATTGGTCGAATTTTTGTCAAGAGTTGCTTAGACAACGCCTTGAGCCACACCTCCATTGACATTTTTTGGTGAGTTTTCCCATTTTGTGGCCTGCACTCACATCAATTTCCAAAGGAAAAAGGAGCTATTTGTGTTTTTGTTTCAATCGCTATTTGGAGGGTGCACTTGGCATAGAAGTCCGCACAAGTTTGAGGCTTGATTATGCTCTTAAAGATTCACTTCAGCATCACAGTCAGTGGCCACATTTATTTAGTTCGCCCCCTCATGGCCCACACGACTTGCACATTTGGACACTGATTTGTGCTTTCTATGTCTGGGGATTTGTGTGTTTGGGGCCTCTATCGCCATTTAGGAATCGTTCCACCAGCAGTTTGTTTGTCCTACATGTCGCCTTGACCCACCGATACATCCATTTTAAACGTTCAGGCAAAGAGTGGTGCAAGTTATTTTGTACTCAGCGTAGCTATCTATGTTTTGTTGGAGGCTCCATAGTGCAAGTTCCATTACAGTGGCCGCGCATCAATGGTGATTAAGGGTCAGATCCATGAATGTCGCACACCATAGGAATCTATTATAATCACTTACTAGACTTTGATCCTATCAAAAGTTTGAGGGCTTTCTGCTACACATTCAGCAGGCTATTATCTGCACGTGTACCTCCATCTATATGTGCCCTCCAATGATCTCCACCACAGACTTGGTCAAAACTATAGTGCATGGTATTTTTGGCTCTTGGTGCGGGTCTCTCCAACACTTCATTTTAAATTGGCCTCCCACTCCAAATTGGTGGAAGAATGAATGAATGAAGGGGATTTTAATAAGGTCTACGAGATCAGATGGTCTAAGGGACCAAGGAAAACATCAATTAACACGTTTTTATTTTTTTTGATATTGGCTCTTTTTTTATGGGGGGAAGCAGGGCTTAAATTTGATGGCCGTATGACCGTTTTTAGAGATTTTTGTCGTAAAATACAATCAAAATTTTAAGAAGATTGTACCAGATGAAATGAGAGATTTTGGATAGACTGTCAAAATTTATATAGAATTATAATGATATATATGTAATTTTACTTACACTAAGGTATATCATAATGTTTTAAGGGCACCTTTGAATAGATAACTGTCATTAAAAAATTTGTTGACAGGCAAGGTCGACTGTCAAATTTAAGCCCTGGGGGGAAGACATTCATTGCGCCAAGCCCTCTAGCTGCAAATCCATCCACATCTGGCACTTTGACCAAGTCAAAGTTTCCCCTATGCGGCCTCACAGCTCTCTACGCTTTGGTCAACCATTCAACGACTTTTCATTTGACTTAGGCTTTATTTATTGAAAAACTTATTGTTAACCTCAAATTGTAGTCTTTTAGGTTAGCTTTAAATATTTTAATTTATTTTGCTGACCATAGTCTTAGAAAACAACCCCTTCTATCAACCTGTTAGAGGTTACATTTCATGCTAACATTTTATACTACTAGTTAACTGTAGCATTATTTTATTACCTAACAATTAATTGGTTGGCTCATTTTAAAGTTTGTAAAAAGAGTTTTTTTCCTTCGTTTTTGCTTAACTTGCAAACAAGGAATCAAATTTTGAAGTGTGAATAGTCAATCAAAACTCTATCCATGAAATAGACTTTAGCATCAAGAGTTTAGATTTTGTGTTGTTTTATTAGTATTTTTGGCCTCCAAAGTCATTATTGTAAGAGAATTTCGACAAGACATAACTTTCACCTTGATTATCAAAATTTTGCAAACTTTCTTTTACGTATATCAAAATTTTGCAAGGAATTCAAATTTTCTTGTATTTTTTAGATTTGGACTGCCTATTTTTTAAAATAACACTGTGCATTATAAATGGTTGATTTGAAATCCAATCCTCACACAAGTTGTAATCATTTTGCACTTTTTTTAGGGGGGGCTATGTTTCAACAATAATATTTTGGGGGGTCAATATTGCATTTCACATTCATATTTTTCTTATAATTAGACCACGTCGAGAAAATGCAAAAACAAGTGCAAATATTGTGAGAGCAATCAACATGTGGATGAATTTTGTTCTTATATTGCATCAAATTATTGACTTCCTATTGGAGCTTGCAAAAAAAAATCTCGCTAAGACATCTTGTGAGACACCATCATTTGGGAATGAACAATGTTGAAGACTTATTTCCCATATCACCTGTTCCTTCATCTAAATCTACTATTGACTCATCCATGAGTTCTGATGTAAGAGCTCCCGCAACTCTCAACACACACTTCCAACACACGAGAATTTATTTAAGAAATTGAATTTAACAACATAAAAAATCAGTAGCATGTATGCAATTTTCTATTGCTCAACAATCATCCGTATTACAAAGGTTTGAAGTCAAACTAAAATACAATCATGACAATCCTCTGAACTAATGGGAAACAACTCTAAATCAGACTTAGAAGTTTGAAACAAACAACAAAATCAACCACTGGTATGCCTTCTTCAATCCCTCTTCTTCTTGCAACTTCATTCTTCTCCTACTTGCAACCTTCTACTGGAAAATCAATTGCACATTGAACCACACCTCATCCAAAGTTTTTTGCTGCTCATTAACACCTCCAACTTGCAACCACAAGGTTTGAAACTTCTTCCTAGGAAAGGCTACAACCCCTCTTTCCTCACCTTCCCAATTCTAGAACCAAAAATCAAAACAACCAAGTCTAAAATGAATTTCCTCTCCCCACTAACTTCTACAACTGGAAACTTCTTCTACCCATGCCCCTACCTAGAAAAACAATTAATCTTCATAAATTACACATTTTTACTCCCTTATGCATGTTTGCACAACCTCCAAGAAGGCAGGCTTCCACCAACTGACACATTAAATCTCTCATTTCACAAATTGGAATTCAAATTTAAAATTGCCAGGCAAGTACATCATGGGCATCCCATTCTTGCTTGAAACATTAAGGCAAATTAAATAAAATCCAAAAATATATAACCTCCAAGAATCCCATGCCCAAGTCTATTTTTTGACAATTTAATAATTAAATTGCAATTTTTGACATGCTTCCCAATGCAAATTGCAAACCAAAATTGTCTAATTTATTGAATTTTATTTTTGGACAATAAAATCATTTAAATACACCAAAATATCAAGCAAAAACATTACACTCCAAAATTTAATAAAATTTGTTGATGTAAGATTACTAGTACCCCTGGATGCTCTTGCATTATACACACCGAGTAGAAAGTTTGTGAGCGTAGGCTCACAATAGTAGAACTACTCTTTCAAGTTGCAAGTAACTTGCAACATACTCCAATACTAGAATTGGCACCTTTGATAATTTATTCTTTCTCTTCCAACATCTCATCGAAACATTTACCATCCTCCTCCAACAACTCTACACTCCATTGTTCTCTCCTCTCGTGGACTTGCATCCACCATGTACAGTCCTCCTCCTAATGCCATACATTATCCTCTCTTCTTGCAACTTCATTCTTCTCCAAACAAACAAACAAACAACAAAATCAACCATTGGTATGCCTTCTTCAATCCCTCTTCTTCTTGTAACTTCATTCTTCTCCTGCCTACAACCTTCTACTGGAAAATCAATTGCACATTGAACCACATCTCATTCAAAGTTATTTTCTGCTCATTAACACCTCCAACCTACAACCACAAGGTCTGAAACCTCTTCCTAGGAAAGGCTACACCCCGTTTCCTCACCTCCCCAATTCTTGAACTAAAAATCAAAACAACCAAGTCTAAAATGAATTTCCTCTCTCCCCACTAACTCCTGCAACTGGAAACTTCTTTCACTCACGCCCCTACCTGGGAAAATAATTAATCTTCATAAATTACATATTTTTACTCCCCAATGCATGTTTGCACAACCTCTAGGAAGGCAAGCCTCCACCAACCAACACATTCAATCTCCCATTTCACAAATTAGAATTCAAATTTAAAATTACCAGGCAAGCACATCATGGGCATCCCATTCTTTCCTAAAACATTAAGGAAAATTAAATAAAATCCAAAAATATATAACCTCCATGAATCGCATGCCCAAGTCTAATTTTTGGTAATTTAATAATTAAAATGCAATTTTTGACACACTTCTTAATGCAACTTGCAAACCAAAATTGTCCAATTTATTAAATCTGATTTTAAAAAAATTAAATCATTTAAATGTAGTAAAATATCAAACAAAAACATTACAATCTAAAATTTGATAAAATTTGTTGATGCAAGATTATTAGTAACCCGGGATGCTTTTGCATTAAGTTCCAACAATTCTTTGTGTCAAGACATTGCTATTGTCATTCTAGATTCACCACATTGGGATGCATATATACCAGACATCACATATTTTCTCAAATAGAATCCCATATTGTAGATTTGACTGACACTATTAAGGACATTCATCTTCTCTTTGATGTCAACTTCGATGAAGTTGCATCGCCATTGCCATATTTGTATATTGCTCTTATCTTGCCTACATGTTCTTCTATCATGGTAGATTGTGTAGATATTCATGAGTTGACCTATGTGACTTAGTTATCATCTATGTTGACATCATCTGCAATAGTATCATATTCACATTAGTCCAGTTGTCACCATACATCCATGGTCCCTACTCCTAAATCTTATATGATACATGATCCATCTTATCGGTAATTTTTACAGTCTAACATTGACATGGAGATCTTTGAGCATTATTCTAAGACATCATGGGCATCATACCAATCTTTGGATCATGTGTAGAATCCAAAGACCTTTATTCTACTTCTTGCATATTCTTATTCGGAATGGGAATTCATCTTGCACACATTTGTGGTGTTGTTTCTTTCCAAGGGGAGAAACATTGTTTAGCAATCATGGATCATCTTCAGCATCCACTGTTGAGCATCTACCAGCACTACATGAATCATTTTGAGGGAAGGCTACATGGTTTCTCTTCTGCTAGATCAATTTTGGGAGGAAGCGTTTCCTCACATGGAGTTCATTGGTTCTTAGTTTTTAGACCTTCTCTCTTTTCTCTCCTATGGATGGAACATCCATTGTACTTTGTGCTAGAAGTAGTCCTTGGGAGGTTATCATGAGTCCTCCATCTATCACTTATCTTCTTCACTTGTATATTTTATCACATTTTCATCATTTCTCTTTTGGAGAGGAGTTCTATTTCCCACTAGGTTTTCTCCTTTTCTCTGCTTTATGAGAAATTTGTACATGAGTAACTAACATGGACTAGTAGCCGAGACTCATCATCTTGCATACATTACTCCTTAAGTTGCACTTAAGAGGGGTGTTAGTGTAAATAGAACCATTATCTAGTTAGCTAATCGCCTTTCTAGGATTTCCCTATTCACCTTTATAGCTTAAATTTATGTAGTCTATTTTATACTTTTGTCTCACTTCATATGGTTAAGGCATGTGCCCTCATCACTTGAGACACCTATTGCATGCATACTTTCCACTTGCTCACACACTTATCAAGTGATCTCACAAGTGTTGCACATTTGGAGGGGTAGTTAGTCATTTTCTCCTACCTTCTCACCTCATCTACCTTGCCTATATATGCAAGGTTTCTCATTGTATTTTATACTCACATTTATATATTGATAGACATACTATTGTGCTCATATTTTGTTCACTAGTGGAAGGTTGTTTCATGCTTTTAGATCTTAGCATTCTCCAACAGGTTTTACATAAAATTAAAGATGGTTTATATTTAAATTAATTACATGTGTACAAAATTTAATTTATGCATAAAATTATATATAGAATTTATTACATCATTGGAACGCGCATGTAGTCTGAAATTTTAAATGTACATGTACAAAATTAAACGTATATTTTATATGAAAATTGATTTAAAATAGATATATCAAAATTAAAATTCATAAATGATCATAAAATTATTTTAAATTTTATAGCTAATATTTACATTTCTACGTTTTGGTTGAATTTAGAAGATTTTTTCTATAAGATGATGTGTTTATTTCTCTAGAATGCAATTACACTAGAAGTGTAAATTACATCTAGGAAGAAATTGGTGAGGAGTATTATGAATTTGTGAATATAATTTGAATATCAATTCCATATTTATATGCAAATTATTTTGTTATTTTGATGGAAGAATTTGATATTCATTAAAACCCAAGAAGCCCTAGATTATCATAAATAATTAATGATACTATCTAAAGGTCCCTAAGCTAGGAGACTACCTCCTAAATTCTATGAACATTTAAAAATACAAAAGTCTATTGGAAAAGGGGATTTTTTTAGGAAATTTCAAATAAATTAAGGGAAATATATTTGATAGTGGTTTTTTTATTTTTTATTTTTTTTATGAAGGGAATCATTTCATAAGGAATTTTCTAATAAGGATTCATAAATCTTCGTAAGAAATGTGTGGAGATTGGGCCTAGGGAAGGTGGTAATGTTAAATTGCTTTCATACCCTTGATATTGTAGAGTGGGTTGTGAAATGTTATAATAAATCAATCAAAGAAGTGAGAGTAGTGAATATGCATTTAATTTTTAGGTTGGATGAAAATATCATTAATAAAGTCTTCAAATTAAGAAAAAAGTAAAATACGATGTTATTATAGAAGAAATTAGCCTAGGAGTATACAAATAATAAGGGCAACTTTAGGAGGCTTAGGTTGATATTTTATAGGTTTGACATTATAAATGAATATATTTAAGATATGAATGTGGTTCTTGTTGTTGAGATAGAACCACTAGATGCAAACATGTTTTACCCATACTTTAGATAGGCCCACTCATCATTGTACCAAGTAATACAACTCAATGTTGGATAAACAATTAAAACATCATTCATTCTCTTATGTAATAACTAGTATGCTAACAAGATTAATCTCTATAAATTTAGAGAGTACATCTCTAGGAACTCCACTATAAGTGTAATATAAAAACATTAATCCACCAATAAAGTTTAGGGGTTAAATTCACTTTTGTGTTATATATGTCTCTTTTGTAAGGTGGATGAGATATTAAATTCATAAGAGATTAAACTATCTTTCCTAGATCAACATAGTGGAGATATCAAGCTTCTGTAATCATGGTTAGTCTAATTATATAGGCACAATGAATTTTCCTCAAAAGGGGTTTTAATTTTTGATTTTTGATCCTATTTCTAGTAAAGTTCTTTCTGCTTGGTCAAATAGGACTATATTGACCAATGTAGTTAATAATTTTTTTAGTTCACCACATTTTTGGTTTTATGAATTAGTGACTCATTATTATGAGGATTATTTCTTCCATGATGGATACACCACCATCATGTTGTATGGATCCAATGTGCCTCCTTATAGGTTTCCTTGACAAATGTCACAAAGAATTGCCTATACAAAAACTATGAGGAAAATGTATTTATTTGACTAGTTTCATTTTAAAGATTCCAACAAGGTTGGAATTTCCCCTTCTACCAAAAGGAATGTAATGAAGCATTCAAGTCTATTGAATATTTTTCTATAAAACTGGTGTTCTTAAGGACATATGATATCAAATATTTCATTGATCTAAAAAGAAAGTTTCACAGAGTGTTAGTAGTGCAACATGATTATGTTTCAAGCATAAAGAACTAATAAGAAGTTGCATTGAAAAGAATGAGAATCCCTTGGAAGAAATAAAGTCATGGTTAAATATTCAACTCGCAAAGATGAATACATGGAAGTTGAACCCTAAGTATCATTTAGGGAATTCTTCATTAAACATAAATAAGATTAGCTTTAAGAATATGAAATCTTACAAAAAAATCAACACATATAGGTTGTCAAGCATGGAAAATCTAAGAAGGAAAGGGTGTTTGGGGAGGTATGAACAAGTAAAGGCCAAAGTGATATTGGGCCATCATTGAGTGTATATGTCTAAGTTCAAGGATATGCGAGACCATGGAAATTTGTAGCACCTATAGAATCAACCTCTCAAGGAACACCTCTAGTTAATTCTCTGTGAATGTTACATAAAGATTTGGTTACCTTGGTTGTATACCCTATAAATGAAATGACTTAGGAGAGCATAGGCCCACAAGCAAGAATATAATTTTGCTATCTCTATAATGTTTTAACAAGCGATAGAGGATAAATTTTGTAGATATGGATTTATCTTCATTAAACCATCTAAAGAAAGAAATATTAGATGATATCAAGGATAGGGAACACAAATAATTTTTTATAGATGATTAATTTATAAAAGTTGATGAATTCATAAAGTTTTCATTGTTAGAAAATAAAAGGAGAAGTACATCCAACTATCCCCAAAGGGAAATCTATTGATCAATTTGGGAAAGAGGACATGATATATATAATTGATATTGAATTTCATACATAATATAAAATTTCATATATCAATAAATGATTTTAATAATCGGTATATTATCTTTAGGTACATTTAAGGTTTATATTTGTGAAATAAAATTAGAGTTTCTATAATTTCAAATTTAAGATGGAATAAAGTTATGGTTTTTATTTCAAATATAGAGTTTATATTACTAAAATACAATTAGTATTTCTATTTCAAATTCAAGGTTTATATTGATGAAATAAAGTTAAGGTTTTTATTTTAAATAATTGGTTTCTATTTTCATTTTAATTCAATAGTTTTAAATTTCCATTTCTATTTTAAATTTAGGCTTTCCATTTTAGCTTTATAGTTTAAGGCTTAGATTTATCGTTTAGATTTTTTTTCATGTATACAAATATAATTTTTTTTTTTAGAAATGTATAATTTTATGCAATAACTAGTAAATTTTTAATTAAAAATATATATTTTAAATTTCTTTAAGTAAGTTGAAGACCAACCTTGATGTGGCGACCAAGATTGAAGTTAGATGGTTGGTTGGCTAGCGCTAGAAGGTTGGCTAGGTGGCATTTAGGGCGACGTGCTTTCAAGGGACTTGATTTTGATCGAAACAAAATAACACCTTTTCTTTTTTTATTTTATTTTAAATGGCTTTGGCTAAACTTTTTGATCAAAACTATTTCAAGCAATAAGGTTTCAACCAAAACCTTTGGTCCCATGTAGATGCAATGTGTTTTCTAAAACTTGTTCAACTAAAATCTCTTTGTTGGTTGAAAGTGCAACATAGTTCTGAACTTTTACCTATCAAGAAAGTCCAAAATCTTCTTTACACACCACAAACCCTTTGTTGCTTTTCAAGACCATCTAATTTTCAAATTCTAGTACAAACATAGATAAATCAAATTCTATAGATTGCAACTAACATTGACATAATTGTGCAAACAAAGAAAAATCTAACAGACACAAAATACCAAGAAACTAAATTATAAATGAAACGTAATCCAAAACAAGACCCAAATCATAATAGAAGTTTATTATAACTTAATTCTTGTATATACAATCCTAATTTCCTAATTCAGACTACCTATCAATTATAAGAAACATCAAAATATTAATCATTAACTAAACAAATAAACAAAAAGACTAACCCTTCTAACCCCTTAAAATTTGTTATTTTAAGTAATTTAAACTTAATTATAATTGATTCGTTTTATTAAACTAAAATTTCAAATTAATTGCAGGGCATTTGTTTTCCTGTATTTCTATACGGGACGCGCATGTTTCTATTCACAGAAATCGTGTACAAAAAGAGGAACATTTACAATCATCTAGACCGCGTGGCCTAATGGATAAGGCGCTCGCCTCCGGAGCGGGAGATTGTGGGTTCGAGTCCCACCGTGGTCGTTCAATTACATTTTTTTTGTTTTTGGTACAGCTTTTCGCATATTACTCTGTTTTTTCAAGCATGTTCAGGGATTAAAAGACATGCGATGTGTCTGCCGTTTGCGTTTTTGGCTTCTTTTGAAAGAAATAATTTGTTTATATTTGAAGTCAAAAATAATTTGATGGGTTTTTTCCTTTTATTATTTTTTAATTGAAATATGAAATAATAATTTTTTTTGATTTTGTATAGTGGCATATATTTTGTTTCAATTTATATCATTTGTTTCAGATTCATTTAAAGATATTCTTATTATTACATTTAATGTATTCAGACTTAGCTTTGATTTTCTAATATCTTTAATGTTTTATTTTGAAAGTCTTCTTTCACAACTAATAGTAGTTGTAGGAATAGAAAACACTACTTGTGATAACTCCATCATATGAAAATGAGTTATGTGTCAATGTTCTATGTTACAAAAAACTCTCCATGTATTTTTTGTCTTGAAACACTTTATAAGTTAAATGTAACAAGTCAATTAAAGAGTTTAGCTCTCTTTTATAGCTTCTAATATCAAATATGGATACAAATTCATTGACATTATTTGAAGTAGGATGTTACAAATGTTGGAGAAGCTTTTCAAGTGAACACTAAGATATTATATCAAGTTTGATGATCGAATGGATAATAAGAAGGGCTGAAAATTTTTGCCGCTCTAAAAAGAGTGAGATTCAGAAATCTTTCATTCAAACAATCAACGAGAGATTAAATATAGTCTTTTGTGAGGTTTTAATAACTCTATTGTATTCCTTCAAAATGCGGTTTCATATTTAGGAGTTTTTGAATCCATAAGAAATTTACATATTTTCTCTTACTGAGAAGATATAAATTCTCATGACAAACAAAATAAGTTATTTTCATTTTAGCAATTACTATTTCCTTATTAATATATTCAATCTCTAAAATATGATTTGGAATATATATTATTTTTCTATTTGATGCATTGATCTATCTTGCTTGAACATCTTTATACATCACAAATATTTCATGAGTGACAAGAGCATGGCATTGCAAATTGATTTACATTCATCCTATCTATGCCATGACCTTGACATTTGATACTTTTCACAATACTTACATTTCATAATTGTTTTACCATTATGTTTAAAATGATTTAGAGAAAAAAACATTTTTTTCTTAATTATTTATATGAAATATCTTTTTGCTTATACTTTTTCTTTTACCTGTTTAACATTATAACTCTCCCCAACTCGATCATTAATACTAGCTCCTTCCCTAACTTGATATATTTCTTCATCTAGATTATCATCTAAAGAGGACCCCTTTTTTTTAAATACATATTTCATATGGATATTATGAGACTCTGTGTAACAAAAGTTATGAAAAACTTGTCTCTAATAAAGCTATACAATTCTTTGATTGTAACTTATTTCTTTTTTTTTTCAATTTTTTAAAATATCCAAATAAAAATAAGTATATTTAATAATATATAAAATATTTTTCAAAGCAATTATATTAGAAGTTTTTCATATTTTAGAAATAATTCATGTATTAAGGTTTTTGAAATATTTAAATAAATAAAATATATTTTTTGAAATAATTAAACAGAAATTTATATATATTGATAATGTATAATTTATTTTTTCAAAATAATTATATTATAACCTTTTCGCATTTTAAAAATTATGCACTTGAAATTTCAATTTTTTTAAAGTATAAACAAAATGTAAATTTATATAGTAGTGGTGAATAAAATATTGTTTTTTAATTTAATTATATTAAAAAATTCAAATTTTAGAGAACACACACACATAAAAGATATTAATCAAATCAAATATAATCTCATAAATTTTATTGGTAGTAATTGCATATATTATACAATGTAAACTTATTACTTATAATTAACGTTTTAAAACTCTATAGATTTTGATCTTGTTAGGAATAAAGTGTTTTAAAAACAAAAAGAAAAAAATAAAGTGTCTCAACCTTGCATGGAAATAAAAATAAAGCAAGCCAAGAATAGAAGATTTCGTGATAGGCGAAAATCAGCTATTTTGAGAAGTATCTTTTATATGGAGATAGAGATAAGTTTGCTATGAGATTTTATTAGTTTTTTTGAAAAGAAATGCTTTATTTATAGAAGGTTCTCATATGCAATGTATAATATATATTGGTACTTTGAGATAGTCATTTTTGAGAGAGAAAGGTGAAAGTTAGTTTGCAAATCTGTATGTTGTCAAAATGCTGCTGAAATTCCTTTAAAATAAGTTGAGGTGAAGACTCTTGTAAGAACTTGCATTGCAAGTGTGTTGTAATTTGTTTCAAGATTTGATAATACATTGTGCAGGTTTTGGAGTGTGGGGTTTTTTTCCCGAAAGGGTTTTCCCCACATAAATCACCGATTTATGCTTTTATTGTTATTATGTTTATGGTATTATGTGTTTCTTGAAATATCTATAATATTTTATTTGAAATTTGTATAACCCTCCTCTCAAGGTTAGCATAGGAAGCATTTCCACACACCTTTGCTTCCTAACAATTGGTATCAGAGCCTGGCTAGTTTTGGTTCTATTTGTTGGGTACAGGGATTTTTGAGCTGATCAGGTTTGAGTGGGAGCTTGTGCAGAGTATTTCATATTCTATATTGCAGGATAATAGAGATGGGGAGCACATTTGGGAGGATTGAAGTAGAGAAGTTTTCTGGCACGAATTTTGAAATGTGGAAGTTGAAGATGGAAGATCTGTTGATTGATCAGGATTTATGGGATGCAATGGATGAAAATGTCCAGAGGCCTTCAGATCCAACTTTGGCTGCAAATTATGATGTAATGGATAGAAAGGCTAAAGGTCTCATTAGACTATGTCTTGCAGATTCGACCCTGATAAATGTCCATGAAGAACCCACTTTGAAGAATCTTTGGAAGAAGTTGGGTGAGATATACCAAGCCAAATCTCTAGTAAATAGGATTTTCTTGAGGAAGAAGTTGTATTCCTTGAGAATGGAAGAAGGTGGACAAATTTTTGAGCATCTAAAAACATTCAATATGCTGGTGACTCAGTTGACCTCAGTTGGAGTTAAGATGGACAGAGAAGAAAGGTGCCAAACTTTGTTTTGTTCACTACTAGACTCATGGGGCAGCCTAGTCATGGCCATTGGGAGCACTTCTGTCATCTTGAAGATGGAGGACGTTGTTGGTTCTCTACTCTCTAAAGAGATGAGAAGGAAGGTTTCTCTGGGTGACAAAGAGGCTTTAAGTGTTCGAGGAAGACCAAAAGAACGAGGCAAAGATGAGAAGCAATGTGGTTGTTCCAAATCCAAAAACAAGGGGAGATCAAAATCTCCTGGTAAGTCTAAGGCAATATGCTAGAATTGTGGCAAACCCAGACACTTCCGAAAGGACTGTAAAGAAGACAAGAAAAAGAAGAAGAAGAAGTAGGATTATGATTTTGAGTCTAAAAAGGAAGATGGAGATGCCTTAATTGCATCCTTGGCCACTCGTGCAGGTGATAATGTATGGTTGATAGACTCGGGCGCATCTTTCCACATGACTCCTAATAGAAACTAGTTTAGTAAGTGTGAAAACTATGATGGTGGTAAGGTGTATTTGGGTGATGATTGTTTCTTTGATATTGTTGGTTGTGATAGTATTCATGTGAATTTTTTTTATGGTAGAGTTAGATGATTTGATGGTGTCTTGCATATCCCAGGACTAGCAAGAAATTTATTATCTGTTAGAAAGCTAATAGACGCGGGTCTGCATGTACAGTTTTATGAAATAGGTGTGAAAATGGTGAGAGGTGCTATGGTGATAGTGAGAGGAAGCAGATTGGGTACATTGTACCAGCTTGATGCATGCATAGTGGAATGCAATAGCACTTTTGATAAGATTAAGCCAAAATCTACTTCACTGAAAAAAGAGATGGTTTCCTCTTCTGCAGATGCTCGTGGCTTCTGGGTACCCAAGGGTGCTCTATCTACCGAATCAAAGTTTCCTGCAGAAAAGACCATGTTATGGCACCAAAGGCTTGGCCACATTGGAGAGAAGGCTTTAAAAGCCCTAAAAAATAAGAACCTCATTGAGGGGTTGAATGATTGCAATCTAGAGTTTGATTTCTGTGAACATTGTATTTATGGCAAACAAAACCGTGTTTAGTTTTACTCATCTTCTCATGAGTCTTCATGTATCTTGGATCTGATTCATTATGATGTATTTGGTCATGTTGATGTTGCTTCTATTGGTAAATCAATTTATTATGTTACTTTCATTGATGATTTTAGTAGGAGAACATGGGAATATTTTTTAAAGAGTAAATCTAAAGTTTTCAATCGTTTCAAGGAGTTCAAGGCTATGGTAGAAACTCAGACTAGAAAGAAGATTAAATATTTGAGGATTGACAATGGCGGTGAGTATTGTTCTGCAAACTTTGATAGATTATGTACATATTACGAGATTAAAAGACAAAAGACAACTCTATATTCTCTGCAATAGAATGGAGTTGCAGAAAGAATGAACAGAACGTTGATGGAGAAGGCTAGGATCATGTTGAGTGGAGCTTGTCTAGAACAAAAATTTTGGGTTGAAGCTATTGCCATTGCTTGTTATTTGATAAATGTATCTCCCACATTAGTGCTTGTTGATAAAACGCTAATGGAGGCATGGTCGGGGAAAAATCCTTCACTTATACATTTGAGAGTTTTTGGTTGTGAGGCATATGCACATGTGCTTAAGGAGAAGAGAAAAAAATTAGATTCTAAGGTTGTCAAATGTATCTTCATCGGCTACAACTATGGTGTGAAAGGATACAAGCTTTGAGACCCTGTTGCACAAAATGTAATTTATTCTAGAAGTTTTAATTTTAGAGAGACTAAATCTTCTCTTGTTAATTTTCAGCCAGAACAACATAAATAAATTGGATAGAAAAAGGATGTGGTTCAAATTCCTTCTACACCCGAGGAAGTTGAATTGAGACCCCAAAATAGACAAGAAGTTGAGGAGAGCTCATCAAGCTCCGAATCTTCAGAAGAGGAAGAAGAGGAGGAACAAGTGGAAGAACCTCCACCTTAGCTTGTTCGAAGGTCTACAAGGCAAAGGTAACCACCTCAAAGGTATGAGTATTCACCTGATGATTGGAAGTGTATATTTTCCTTGAGTACTAATGTTGATGAACTGAGATCTATGCAAGAAGCTTTGGGTATGAATGATGCAAAGTACTGGAAAATGGCCATGGATGAAGACTCAATGGTAGCTCTTAAAAGGAATGATACATGGGACCTTGTACCGTTTCTTGAAGGTTGAAAACCTGTTGGATGTAAATGGGTGTTTAAGAAAAAGATTGGTTCAAATGGAAATGTTGAAAAGTATAAGGAACGCTTGGTTGCGAAGGGATACTCTCAAGTTGATGGTATTGATTACAGTGAGATTTTTTCTCTTGTTCCTAAAATGACATCCATTCATTTTTTATCATCTATTGCAACAACTTATGATCTAGAGTTGGAACAAATGGATGTGAAAACTGCATTCCTTCATGGTGATTTGGAGGAAGAAATTTATATGACACAGCCAGAGCACTACGTGGTAAAAGGTAAAAGCAAGTTGGTTTGTAAGTTAAAGAAATCTTTGTATGGCCTTAAGCAAAGTCCTAGGATGTGGTACCAAAAGTTCAATACATATGTGTTCAGTTTGGGATTTGTGTGGTCTAAATCTGATCACTGTGTATATTTTAAATCTGATGGTGATTATTTCCTGGTAATTGCTTTATATGTTGATGACATGTTTGCTGGGAAAGGAAAAGGTTTGATTGCAGAATTGAAATCTTAGCTCTCTGTGAAATTTGAAATGAAAGATCTTGGTGTGGAAAAACACATACTTGGGATTGAGATTAGAAGAGATCGTGAGAACAAAAAGCTATGGCTTAGCCAAAGTAAGTATGTTTGTTCTGTTTTGCAAAGGTTCAACATGCAGGATTGTAAACCACTTTGTGTTCCTGTTACATTGGGAACAAAGCTCTCTATTTCACAATGTCCTACATCCCCATCAAAGATGGAAGACATGAGCAGAGTGCCTTACCAGAGTGCAGATGAAAGATTAATGTATGCTATAGTTTGTACAAGACCAAACATTTCCCAAGCAGTGGGAGTTCTTTCTCGTTTTATGTCTAATCCTGGAAGAGTGCAATGGGATGCAGTTAAGAGGGTCTTCAGATATTTGCAGGGTACAACAGAGTACTTTGTATGTTTTCATGGTATAGGAGATCAACATTAATTGAGTATTCATGGTTTTTTGTATTTAGATTGGGCTGGTGATGTCGATAGTAGAAGGTCCACTAGTGCATATGTGTTTGCTCTTAATGGTGGTACAATTAGTTGGATGAGCAAGCGATATGGTGTGGTCACTTTGTCCATGTATTGAGGTAGAGTACATGACAGCTACTCATGCCTATAAAGAATCCATTTGGCTAAAGTGTTTGTGTTCAGATATTGGATTGAAACACAAAGCAATTACAGTCTATTGTGATAGTCAGAGTGTAATCTCCCTTGCAAAGAACCCGACTTTTCATGCTAGGACCAAACACATTGATGTTCAGTATCAATTTGTGAGAGATATGGTCGAGGATGGTAGGGTGAAGCTAGAAAAGGTAGAGACTATGCAAAATGTAGAAAATGCATTAACAAAGCCTATAAGCACATAAAAGTTTAGATGGTGTTCTGAATTAATGGGCCTTTCGACCCCCAACAATTAACTACCTATTTTCTATTGGCTCATGTAAGGTGTTCGACAAGTGGGAGAATGTTAGGAATAAAGTGTTTTAAAAACAAAAAGAAAAAAAAAGAAAGTGTCTCAACTTTGCATGGAAATAAAAATAAAGCAAGCCAAGAATAGAAGATTTTGTGATAGGTGAAAAGTGGCTATTTTGAGAAGTATCTTTTATATGGAGATAGAGATAAGTTTTCTATGAGATTTTATTAGTTTTTTCTAAAAGAAATGCTTTATCTCTAGAAGGTTCTTATATGCAATGTAATAATATGTAACACCCCTCCATTTTTCTCTTTTGATCGAACAATATTTCTCTATGTATGTTTATTTTGTTATCACTTTGTTTGTGGAACTTGGTTTGCGACTTTTGCATTGCCGCTAATGTGCATGAAAATGCGATGGTTTAATTATGCTTATGGTATTATGTGTTTCTTGTCTTTGTAATATTTTATTTGTGCATAACCCTCATCTCAAGGTTAGCATAGGAATTACACACCTTTGCTTCTTAACAGGATCTATAACAATCAAAAGAGATATATAAATAATTGTGAGTTTTGTATATTTCTTGAATGTTTCATATTTGGATTTTGTAACAATCAAAAGAGCATATAGAAATAATTGGAAGTTTGTTGAATGTTTCATCATTTGACACAAATAATTTTTTTTTTTAAACATCGAAAATTCTTTTTCTAGTTTGTGTTCTAATGAATGAGGAATTAATCAAAGCTAAGTAAAAAATAGAGAATGCAATTCTATGATATAAAATTAAAGGTCTTTTTAAAAAACTAAAAAATCTTATTTTATCTTATTCACCATTAATTAACTTACACAAATGATAAAAGTTATAATAGTTTTTATAAGACACCAATAATTTATTGTGTTCATAATTAAAAATCAAAACCCCTTGCATTCCAATAGATCATAAGATCTCATATCATATGGTAAAGCTATTCTATTCTTACTCATTTATCCTATGTCCATGTAAGCATGTTTGTCTAGATAATAATGAATGTAGCTTTATAGTTAAAATATATATTAGAGAAAATAGCAATTTTCAAAATTTTATTTAAAGATTAGTTTTTAAAAATAGCTATATAAAAACAAAAATTCCTTAACCCCCATAATAAAGCAAATAAATAATTCAATGTATAGTTCTACTAATAGTTTGATACTTTTCAAAGATAATAAATGGGATCTTTAATCAAAAGAAAATGTTATAGAGGAGTAACATTCATGCTAAAGAAAAAATGTGTAAAACAAAAGGATGAATTAAAATATATTACATTATATTATTATAATATTTAAATATAGTCAAATATTATGGGATTCAATTAAAAATTCATAAATTAGAACTAAAAAATAAATATTTTATATTTTAAATAATATGTCTACATTTATGGGGGGCCTAGCTTGATTGACTAAAGCATTATGTTACAAGTAAGAGTTACCAGGTTAGTCTCCCTTTCATCCTTGTTGTATCAAAGGGGGTGTTGTGCCAAGTCACGGATCACATGAAAAAGGTTTACCAATTAAAAAATGGTTACTTAAAAATTACAAGTTATACTCCAATCCTTCTTGATTAACAATATTGTAAAAAAGATCATTTATATTTCTTCACTACAATTTTTTTGAACATCTTTATGCTCAACATGTTGATGAATGTCATCATAAACATTTGTAGGATGACGTTCTCTTTCTCATGACCCTCGTCAAATAGTTTCTACCCCACCATCACCAATATCACCCCTTCAGTCACATGAAACAAACACCCAATCTATGTGGACTGCTCCTCTCAGGACCATCTATAGAGATATTCCATATTATTAATCTTTCACTCCATCATTGCACAAAAATACTACATCATTTTTAGCATTATAATCCCATCTTCCTGACCACATAGGGGAGAGGACCCAATAGTTGAGCATGTTTTAATAGTTGTGATAGTAGTTGTTTATATAATGCCAAATAGTTGTGACTTGACTACTCGTAATTAAACAAAATGTATTCATTTGATCTAAAAAGCAACCAATCATGTGTTGCCACATCAACACTCAACTAACCATGCTATGAATGCACAAGTATTGGTATCACTTTTTTTGGGGGCTTTTTTGGACACCTTGATAGAAAGCATATTGATGTGGCATCATATATTATGATGTGGCCCTGAAAGGAAAGTTATAAGTAGGGGACTTACCAAGTAAGCTACTGTAAAAAATTGGGAGTGATTTGAATTTCCATGTAGGATCTTGAGAAGCATGAAGTTAGGGTGCACGACTACTAGATCCTCTCCTCTAATATAGTATTCATGGTTGCATAGTTCTAGATGATAGCCTTTGGATTGCCCCAAAAACTCTCACCACCAATTTAATATAATTCATAGTTTATTCCCTTAGTTTGAGTCCAAAATACTATTTGGTTGAGGCCATCTTTCACTTTGGTTTGACATGACCATATTATATATCTAATCAATTCCAATTTTTTTTTGCAAGTATGTATATAGAATACAATATATATAATTTATTAGCTATATTATACTTTTAGTTAGTTGATGAGAATAGTTATGTTTAATCAATTGATTGAACTAGTTATGAGTAGTTACCAATGGTTGGAATTCTTTTCCAACCATTAGAAAGTTTCTATACTTTTTATGTAGTCAAGAAAAGGAACCACTGTTGGAGTATAATTCTCTTACCTAATTTTACATAAGAGCATTGAATGTAATAGGAATTAATTATAATATCTTCTAAAATATGCTATTATTCTTGTAACTAGTTTACTTATGTAATTGCATGTCTAGAAAGGTGGGTAAATATTTGGCACCATCACTTTCAAAGGCATTGAGTTTAAATAACCATATAATGGGAAAAATAGTTGAAGAACATGTAAGTCTAATCAAGAAAGAGAAGAAAAAACCACATAGAACCTAATAAACCTATGTGATATATTGGTAAAATAACATATACAAAAGGAATTCCAATGGAGGAAAATCCCCCAAGAGATCATTTGTGATAACTTGAGAGTAAGTGAGGAAGTATACATACCCCTTAACCATATGCCAAGAAACCTTACAAAATATATCCTAATAGTTCAAGTTCTATGTGTTAAATGCGATCAAGAAGTATATAGACAACAAATAAAGAAACACTATGAGGATAGAAGAAAAAAATATGAAGAAGAAAGAAATATTGATTGCTATAAGATCCCTCAAAAATAATTCCCTTGTCCCCAAACAATAATCAAAATACATTGAAACAACATTCAAAGAATAGAACAAGAAGTAAGGCAATACTTGAAGATCATAAAAAAAAAGAATAAAGAAGAATACTAAGAGAATTAGGGGTAAGTGCACAAAGTTGTGACACAAAAATGATTCTTCAAATGTCACTTTTTTTTTTGAAATTAGCAAAGTGTGATGTTTGACAAGAAAATGAAGATAGTTATGCTCAAAATTTGAAGATACAATAGGAACAAGAGTTGTAGTGCTTTGAATCTAATTTATAAACTATTATTTATTTTTTTATATAGTGAAGAATAAGGGTTTGAAAAATGGGGAGCACACAAAATGGTCCTATTTTTATCAAAAAATAGCATAGCATCATTGTGATCCCCCTAAAATGTTAACTTTTTAGAATTTCAAAAATTGGTTTAGTGAGAAATTACCTAACACCATGTAGTTTATGCTAGTTTTACTAATTTTTGAAGCAGAAACATCCTGCAAAGTAGAAATTTGAGCATGATCCCCCTACAATTTTTGAAACTAATCGATAATCAATTTTTTTCAATACATGTAGAATAGAGTCTAGTTTCAAAAAATGTAATTTATTTCAAAATTCAATGAATGAGTAAAAAACTATACCCGAAATAGCAAATGTTGGTTTTTGACAAAAAATGGAGACACAAACAAAAGAAGTTAAAGATGAAAACCTTAACCTAATCAAAATGTAAAAAAAATGGTTAGATAGTTAAGAGAGCCTAATGTCATCATGGTATTTTTATAAATTTTCATTGAAACATGTGCAAACCTGATGGAGAGCACAACCAAAAAATGTGGGAAATTTTTTTACCCTTTCAAAAAATCATGTCCTTTGCATGGTTCCAATGGATCATCCAAGCCTTTGGGTTGGTATTTCCCAATGTAATCCATTTGGCGAGTGCCAAATGTAAATGCTAAAGCCAACTTTTCTTTCTCTTTGTCTCTCTTTGCCCCACTTTGATAAGGCTTAGAGTTTACGATTTATGATTAATGATGGATAGTTGAGGTTTTATATTTTACTCCCTCTTTGCCTCCTCTCTTAAAAAATACTTCCCATCTTCTCTCTCAATATAGGTATTGATCTCTAATACTGTTTCTTGAGTGTATCATTCAAATATCTTCACCTGTATGTTTGATCCCTTCTGTCCCTTTCTCTCTCCCTCTCTTCTCTCTCTCTCTCTCTATCTTACTCTCTCCCTATCACCCTCTCTTCCTTGCCTCCCTACCTCTCTCTTCTTCTCTCTCCCTCTATTATTTTTTCTTTCCCATCTCTCTCAATTGTATTGATAACTATATCTCTAGGTGAACCCCTATCTCTCCCTTATGTCTCTCACTCTCCCTAGGTTATAGGAGTTATACCTCTCCCCCTCCATCCTTATCCCTCATTCCCTCTTTGTGAACTTCTCTCTCATTTTCTTCTCTCCCCCTCACCTCTCTACCTCCCCCCTCTCTAGGTATTTCAGTCACTCCTTGTCACCCTCTCTATCCCTCCTTATTCATCTCTTTCTCTTCATGTCTCTTCTCTCTCTTCCTCTCTAATTTTTCTTCCCTCCTTACCCCATATATATCCTTGCCCCCCTACCTCAATCTTCTTCTCTCTACCTATATTATTGTTTCTTTCACATATCTCTACATTTTCTCAATCACTACCTCTCCCTCCCATATTCTCTCTCTCCTCATCTCTAGGTCTCTCCCTCCTTCCCTCTTTACCTCTCTACCTCTCCCTCCTCTCATTACCTACCTCTCTCTCCCTCTATCTCTCTCACCCCTATCTCTTTGCTATGTCTCTCACCCATCTCTCCCTAGGCTAAAGGTCTCACACCTCTATAACTCTCTCCTCTCTAGTTATTTCCCTCTATCTCCACCTCTCTCCCTCCCTCTTTGTGAACTTCTCTCTCTCATTTTCTACCTGGGTAAAAGCACAAACCTGTGTCACACTTTATAAAGGAATCGGCCAACAGCAAAAAAAATTCTGAACTTCGACCACATAAAAGTGGTCTTTATGTTTTGAATTTCAAAATGGTGTAAACTAATAAAATGTAGAACTTTTGGTGTAGTTTATTCCTGTAATTTTAAAAATTTTAAAAAAAAAAATTTATTATGTTTTTATCAATTTAAGGACAAATTTTGGAATGCTGAAAATTTCATAAAAGAGTGACTTCACGGGCCGTCAAGAAATAAAATGAAAAAAACTTCATTTCTCCCTTTTTTTTTTTTCCAAATAGGTAATTTCAATATCCTGTGCATGGAAAAAAAAAATCACATTTTGATGTATATTTTTCTCGTAATAACATTTTAAAGTCAAACATGTCAGAATTTGACAGTTTTCACGGGCCGTCAACTAATTTCAAAATTTTCAATCATTTTCAAAAAACAAAATATACCCTTTTGAAGTAGACTCTCTCCTCTTATGCCTCATATAATATTTAAAACATTTTAATAAATTTTACTATCATTTTTTTAATATCAAATCAGCCTCTTTTTTAATTTTTAAAACCTACTTGCATTATTTTAAATAATAAAAGATATCAAAACTAATCAAAATATTATAAAAATTCTATATTTGGATTCTACACTTCAAGCTCTACAAAAGGGTATTTTTATTTTTTGCAAAAAAATCAATCTGACTAGAGAAATACTCTGCCAAAAATGAATGTTTCAGAAAATTCTAAAAAATGATGAGTAAGCTGCCATGTAGGATGCCAACTAGATGTTTTGTTTTCGGCCGACCAGGTTTCGGCCGAAACCCTATCGGCCGGTAATGAATTAGCCGAAAATTTATTGATCGGAAAGTTATCGGCCGATAACTACTCGGCCGAAAATGAATGAAATAAAATAAAGTTATTTTTTTCCAAATTTATCAAATTAAAAAAATTCGAAAATAACAAATATTTCAAAATTTTCTCGACTATTTTCGATTAAAGAAGATTTATTTCAACATTTTGGAAGGTTTATCATTTCTGAAATTTACAAGACGTATTTCGACGAAAAAAAAGGCATTTGGAGAAGAGGAGAGATATTTTTAAGGTGTATTGATCTTTAATTTATTTAATTGATTATGTTTTTTTATTGAAAATGCATTTGAAGTTTGTTTTCACTTTTTTTTATTAAAATATTAACATCAAAGAAATATGTGTAGAAATATATTCATTATTCAATTAAAAATATTTTATGTTTTGCATGTTTATGTTTATTAAAAACTTTTGTTTAAATATTTTATGTTTATGTTTTGCATCTAGTTACAAGTTTTTTAAAATATTTATGCTATATTACATGTACATGTTTCATGGAAAGCTTATGTGTGTACAAATTTCTATGTAGGCAATCATTCAAATTTGAGTGTAATTTGTGATGGCAAATCCAAGGGCTAGATCGAGGAAGTATGAACGAACACGAGTAAGACAAAGAAAGAGAAAAGCGGATGAAGGAACATCTACTGAACAACAACCCATGGAAAATATTGATGATCAAGGTGACGTACAGGTACAAGAACAAACTGAACCTAGTACTAATATAAATGTTTTGGACTATGGTATGGAAAATTTGATGGAGATGGATGAAGATTCTCTTTTCAATAATATTTCATCTGAAGATATGTTATCTGAAAGCACATTAAAATTACACTCTAAAAAAATATGGGATGAATTTTTTGAAGAGAAATCTTTAATTGGAAGAGCACAGTTAATTGCAAAGTTATTTAGACGAAAAGAAATGACCCCTGTTTTGGAGTTGTTAGGGGTTGATAATAGGAAAAAGTCATCAAATTTAAAACAAACAATTGTTGAAAACCTGCAAGAAGCATTAAAATGTATTGAAAAGAAGAGTTGGTCTAGTGATTTAAGTGCTGCACGTAGAGCGTTGATGACTGTAATTTCTAGTAAGAAATTATCATATAGAAGACAAGTTCAAGCAATTTCTGAATTACTAAATGTTTCTAGGAGAACTGTTCAAAGATATATTGAAAAGAGAGATGAAATAGATGGAAAAATTGAGAAAAATTGGGTAAATATTTGTAGGGTTCCTCGAAAAGATAGAATTTCAGAAGATGTAAAGAAACAAGTTGTTGAATATTGGACCACCCACTCTCGTGTTTCTTCCAATAGAAGGGATACTATACAAATAATAGGTGATGATGGTACAAAAATTTCTCATCCAAAACAGTTTATAGATACAACACAAAGTGAACTTTTTGAAGCATTTAAACAAGAATTTTTAAATGTGAAGATTTGTCAAAGGATGTTTGAAACACTACGACCATCATTTGTACGTATAAATAAAGTACATGAAACTTGTTGTCAAAATCATGTTGAATTTGATCTACACCTACAATCATATAGAAAAAGTTATGGCAACAATTGATCAAAATTTAGCCATCCCTGGAAGCACAACACAATTTGTGAAGTCTCTTCTATGTGAAAAAACAGAAAATTCGGATGAATTCAACATTCAGTGTATAAAAAATGTATGTAATGATTGTGGAGATTTGAAGAATCTTTTACATGTTGACAATAATGAAATGCAAGTTACTTGGAAGAGATTTGAATATGAGACATACTTAACGAAGTCAGGAGTTGAGGCCAAAAAAATTGTTCTCAAAGAGAGTGGATTGCCTTACAATTTCATGAGTAAATTTCACAATATCATATATCCACATATCCAACATTGTCATGGTGCAAGATGGCAATCTAAGCAATTTCGTTATTCAAAGAATTGTTTTCCACCAGGTTGTATTCTCTCTATTGTAGATTTCTCTGAGAACTATACATTTAGTCCTCAAACTGAGATTCAAAGTCAATATTATCATTCAGAGCAAGTTGCAATCTTTGCAAGTTTGCTACAGGCATGCAGAGTTAGCGGTCGATGGAATAAAAAGTAGCAAAGATGATAGAATTATCATAAAGAGGTTCACTTTTATATCAGTGATGATACGAATCATGATAGAAGCTATGTAGCTCATTGTTTCAAAATGTTTTTTGAAGACCTAAGACGACGTGGCATAAATCAAGAACACTGGATATGGTCTGATGGATGTGCTGGTAAGTACATTGGTGAGACTTAAATTTTTTTTGAAGATAATTTGGTTTTCAAGTGTTTAATTATTTGTAACTTCCAATTTAAGTCTGCAAAAGCCTTTGTTTGGTTAAGTAGTCAACATGCTAGACGCAACACCAAATTTTTGTGGAATTTTTATGAGAGTGGACATGGAAAAGGAGAGCACGATGGAGCAGGAGCATGTGTGAAGTGTGCACTTTGTCAACATGAACTTGCTGGTATGTCCAATTTAGCTTCTACTTTTTAAAAGAGATATATATATATTTAATTTAACTAAATTAAATTTTCTTTTAAGTTCTTTGAAAGTAATAGGTGAAAAATTGTGCCAACTTTGTGTAACTTGTAGGTAATGCCATACGGAATGCAAACGAAATTGTTGAATGGTGCAAAAGTCATTTTTCTGCTCGCGACTCAACATACAACACACGGTATTTTTGGGAAGTTACAGGTATGTATGTCTAGTCAAAATTTGTTTTAAAAATTTGAATTTCAAAGTTCAAGTACATACATGATTTCAAATTGAATTTTCAAGTTTGAATTTAAACAGATATTGATCGATCAAATCCTTATAATTGTCAAGCAATTCATGGTATTAGAAATCTACATCAAATCATGTAGTAGGCCTTATGCAATGAATGTGAGAGAAAAATCATGTTTTTGTATTGATTGCATTGAGGACAATGCAAATATTGATCAATGTGAGAATCTTAGAGATGGGTATGTTTCACCAATTAATATCAATGCCTCCTTTTGTTGAAGATGACAATGTTGATGTCTATGATCCACTATATTCAGCTGATTACGAACGTGTATCTGATTTAGTTGTTATAGGTATGTCCAAATTGATTAATTTAGTTAAAATAAAGATTTAAATTTATATATATATATATTCTATGTTTAATTAAGTTTCAAATATAAAATATAAATTTTTACAACTTTTAAATGTATAATTTACTTAAATATGTAAATATGTGGTGTGTGTACAGGAGATATTTTCGCTGTAGTTGCAGATCCTGAAAATGCGGAAGGTGTAGATTACCATCTACTAAGATGTACACAACCAAAAAGCAAATTGTTCGAATCGATGACAGATGGTGATGGACAAGAGTATCCCATTGGATCAGTTGTTATTGAAGGCACATATTATTCACCCCTTCAGTAGATTTGAAACAAACACCCAATGGATGTGGTGTGGTCCTCTGAAAGATTTTCATCCATGAGCACTAGTTATGGTCCCTCCTTGTTATTATGTTTATGGAATTGCAAATCTTTGAATTTTATTTGTTCAACCCACCAACTAGCATCAACATGTTAGTCTATGTTCCAATTTTGTATTTAAATTTATTTATGTTCTGTGGAATTCTTAAGTTCACATTCAAATCTTTCATTTCATTTGAACATTCAACTCCACAAACTTGTATAAAATTATCTAGTTGATTTGGTGTTTGAGTGGTGAAGAATCTAGACATAAATGTTGTCTCTAGTTGTCTTTATTTTTTATACATTACTAATGCACGACATTCAATAATTTTAAATGATCATTTGGATTTTCATGTATCCTAATCATCACATCCTAATTTTATTATTTTCATCAAGTAAGCATCCCTCATTCAATAGTTGTGATAGTAGTTGTTTATATAATGCCCAATAGTTGTGACTTGACTACTTGTAATTAAACAAAATGTATTCCTTTGATCTAAAAAACAACCAATCGTGTGATGCCACATCAACACTCAACTACCCATGATATGAATGCATAGGTATTGGTCTCACTTTTTTTGGGGGCCTTTTTGGACACCTTGATAGAAAGCATGCTGATGTGGCATCATATTTGATGATGTGGCCCTGAAAATAAAGTTATAAGCAGGGGACTTTCCAAGTAAGCTACTGTAAAAAATTGGGAGTGATTTGAATTTCCATGTAGGATTTTGAGAAGTGCGAAGTTAGGGTGCACGACTATTGGATCCTCTCCCCTAATCTAGTATTCATGGTTGCATACTTCGAGATGATATCCTTTGGATTTCCCCAAAAACTCTCAGCATCAATTTAATATAATTCACAGTTTATTCCCTTAGTTTGAGTCCAAAATCCTATTCGATTGAGGCCATCTTTCACTTTGGTTTGACATGACCATATTATCTATCTAATCAATTCCACAATTTGTTTGCAGGTATGTATATAGAATACAAAGTATATAATTTATTAGCTATATTATACTTTTAGTTAGTTGATGAGAATAATTTAATCAATTGATTGAACTAGTTATGAGTAGTTACCAATGGTTGGAATTCTTTGCCAGCCATTAGCAAGTTTCTATACTTTTTATCTAGTCAAGAAAAGGAACCACTGTTGGAGTATAATTCTCTTACATAATTTTACATAAGAGCATTGAATGTAATGAGAATTAATTGTAATATCTTCTAAAATATGCTATTATTCTTGTAACTAGTTTACTTATGTAATTGCATGTCTAGAAAGGCGAGTAAATATTTGGCACCGTCACTTTCAAAGACATTGAGTTTAAATAACCATATAATGGGAAAAATAGTTGAAGAACATGTAAGTCTAATCAAGAAAGAGAAGAAAAAACCACATAGAACCTAATAAACCTATGGGATATATTGGTAAACTAACATATACAAAAGGAAGTACAATGGAGGAAAATCCCCCAAGAGGTCATTTGTGATAACTTGAGAGTAAGTAAGGAAGTATACATACCCCTTAACCATATGCCAAGAAACCTTACAAAACATATCCTAATAGTTCAAGTTCTATGTGTTACATGTGATCAAGAAGTACAGAGACAACAAATAAAGAAACACTATGAGGATAGAAGAAGAAAAGATGAAGAAGAAAGAAATATTGATTGCTATAAGATCCCTCAAAAATAATTCCCTTGTACCCAAACAAGAATCAAAATACATTGAAACAACATTCAAAGAATAGAACAAGAAGTAAGGCAATATTTGAAGATCATAAAAAAAAAGAATAAAGAAGAATACTAAGAGAATTAGGGCTAAGTGCACAAAGTTGTGACACAAAAATGATTCTTCAGATGCCACTTCTTTTTTGAAATTAGCAAATTCTAATGTTTGACAAGAAAATGAAGATAGTTATGCTCAAAATTTGAAGATGCAATAGGAACAAGAGTTGTAGTGCTTTGAATCTAATTTATAAACTACTTTTTTTTTTTTATAGTGAAGAATAAGGGTTTGAAAAATGGGGAGCACACAAAATGGTCCTATTTTTATCAAAAAATAGCATAGCGTTATTGTGATCCCCCTAAAATGTTAACTTTTTAGAATTTCAAAAATCAGTTTAGTGAGAAATTACCTAACACCATGTAGTTTATGCTAGTTTTTTCAGCTAATTTTTTAATGAATATACATTTTTTTTGCTAATTTTTGAAGTGGAAACATCCTGCAAAGTAGAAATTTGAGCATGATCCCCCCTAAAAGTTTTGAAACTAATCGATAATCAATTTTTTTCAATACGTGTAGAATAGAGTCTAGTTTCAAAAAATGTAATTTATTTCAAAATTTGATGAATGAGTAAAAAACTATACCCGAACTAGCACATGTTGGTTTTTGACAAAAAATGGAGACAAACAAAAGAAGTTAAAGATGAAAACCTTAACCTAATGAAAAATGTAAAAATAATGGTTAGATAGTTAAGAGATCCTAACGTCATCATGGTATTTTTATAAATTTTCATTGAAACACGTGCAAACCTGATGGAGAGCACAACCAAAAAATGTGGGAAATTTTTTTACCCTTTCAAAAAATCATGTCCTTTACATGAAATGGTCATCCAAGCCTTTGGGTTGGATTCCCAAGGTAAATCCAAGCGTTTGGGTTGGTATTTACCAATATAATCCATTTGGCGAGTGCCAAATGTAAATGCTAAAGCCAACTTTTCTTTCTCTTTGTCTCTCTTTGCCCCACTTTGATCAGGCTTAGAGTTTACAATTTATGATTGATGATGGATAGTTGAGGTTTTATATTTTACTCCCTCTTTGCCTCCTCTCTTAAAAAATACTTATCTTCTCTCTCAAATAGGTATCTCCCACCCTCTCTACCTTTCCTTGCCTCCTTATCCCCATCTCTATCCTGGTCTCCCTACCTCTCTCTTCTTCTCTCTCCCTTTGTTACTGTTTCTCACCCATCTATCTCATTTATCTCAATCACAACCTCTCCCTCCCACCCTCTCTCCCCATCTCCAAGTATCTCTGTCCTTGTCTCATTACCCAACTCTCTCCCCCCTCTATCTCTCTCACCTCATTCTTCTCCCTCCCCTCTCTATGCTATAACCTCTCTATCTCCTCCTCCCTATGTCTCTCACTCCCTCCATGTGTACCTCTCCCTCCATCCTTTCTTACTCCTCTACCAATACTTCCCTTTCTTTGTCCCTCTCTTCTCTCTCTCCCCTCTCTAGGTCTTTCTTACTCTCTCTCCCTATCACCATCTCTTCCTTTCCTTCCCTCCTTACCCCATATATATCCTTGCCTCCCTACCTCTCTCTTCTTCTCTCTCCCTCTATTATTTTTTCTTTCCCATCTCTCTCAATTGTATCGATCACTACCTCTCCCTCCCACCCTCTCTCTCTATCTCTAGGTCTCTCCATCCTTCCCTATTTTCCTCTCTACCTCTCCCTCCTTATCTCATTACCCACCTCTCTCCTCCATCTATCTCTCTAACCCCTATCTCTCCCTTATGTCTCTCACCTCTCTCTCCCTAGGTTGTAGGTCTCTCACCTCTATATCTCTCCTCTCTCTCGTTATTTCCCTCCCTCTCCACCTCTCCCCCTCCCTCCTTATCCCTCTTTCCCTCTTTGTGAACTTCTCTCTCATTTTCTTCTCTCCCCCTCACCTCTCTTCCTCTCCCATCTCTAGGTCTATCAGTCACTCCTTTTCACCCTCTCTATCCCTCCTTCTTCATCTCTTTCTCTTCATTCTTTTCTCTCCTCTTCTCTCTCCCTCCCCTATCTAGGTCATCACCTCTATATCTCCTCCTTCCCTATGTCTCTCACTCCATACATACCTTGTTACTCCTCTACTAATAATTCCTTTCTCTCTTAGCCTCTCTTCTCTCTCCCTCTCTAGGTCTCTCTCTACCTTGCCTTCCCTCCTTACCCCAATATATATCCTTTCCTCCATACCTTCTCTATATTCTCTCAATCACTACCTCTCCCTCCCACCCTCTCTCTCTCCTCCCATCTCTAGGTCTCTACCTCCTTCCATCTTTACCTCTCTACTTCTCTCTCCTTGTATCATTACCCACCTCTCTCCCTTCTCTATCTCTCTCACCCCTATCTCTCCCAATATGCATCTCACCCCTCTCTCCCTAGGTTATAGGTCTCTCACCTCTATATATCTTTAGGCTCTCTATTTATTTCCCTCCTTCTCCACCTCTCTCCCTCCCTCCTTACCCCTCTTTCCCTCTATGAACTTCTCTCATTTTATTCTCTCTATCCCTCACCTCTCTACCTCTCCATTTTGTAGGTCTCTTAGTCACTCCTTGTCTACCTCTGCATCCCTTGTCCATCTCTTTCTCTTTTTTCTTCTCTCTCCTCTTCTCTCTCCCTCCCTTCTCTACGTCATCACCCCTCTATCTCCTCCTTCCCTATCCTCTCACTCCCTCCATTTATACCTCTCCCTCCATCCCTTGTTACTCCTTAACAATACTTCCCTTTCTCTCTCCCTCTCACCTCTCTAGGTCTCTCAATCACTCCTTATTTGCCTCTCCATCCCTCATTAACCATATATTTCTCTTTTTTCTTCTCTCTCTCTCTCTCGTTTTCTCTCTCCCTCCCCTCTCTACATCTTCACCTCTATATCTCCTTCTTCCCTATGTCTCTCACTCCCTCCATGTCTACCTCTCCTCCCATCCCTTGTTACTCCTCTAGGTCAATACTTCCCTTTCTCCCTCCCTCTCTTCTCTCTCTCCTCTCTAGGTCTCTCCCACTCTCTCTCTCCCTCTCTAATTTTTCTTCCCTCCTTACCCCCATCTATATCCTTGCCTCTCTACCTCTATCTTCTTCTCTCTACCTATATTATTGTTTCTTTCACATCTCTCTACATTTTCTCAATCACTACCTCTCCCTCCCATATTCTCTCTCTCCCCATCTCTAGGTATCTCCCTCCTTCCCTCTTTACCTCTCTACCTCTCTACCTCTCCCCCCCTCTATCTCTCTCACCCCTATCTCTCTGCTATGTCTCTTACCCATCTCTCCCTAGGCTGTAGGTCTCACACCTCTATATCTCTCCCCTCTCTAGTTATTTCCCTCCCTCTTTGTGAACTTCTCTCTCTCATTTTCTACCTCTCATTCCATTCTTGTTACTCCTCTACTAATATTTACCTTTCTCCCTCTCTTCTCTCTAACCTCTCTCTCCCCTCTCTAGGTCTCTCCCACCCTCTCTACCTCTCTCCCTCTCTACCTTTCCTTCCCTCCTTACCCCCATATATATCCTTGCCTCCCTACCTCTCTCTTCTTCTTTCTCCCCTATTATTGTTTCTCACCCATCTCTCTCCATTCTCTTGATCCCTACCTCTTGCTCCCTCCCTCTCTCTCTCTCTCCATATCCATGTCTCTCCCTCCTTCTCTCTTTACCTATCTACCTCTCCCTCCATGTCTCATTACCCACCTCTCTTCCCTCTCTATATCTCACCCATATGTCTCCCCATATGTCTCTCACCCCTCTCTCCCTAGGTTGTACCTCTCACACCTCTATATATCTCCCCTCTAGTTATTTACCTCCCTCTCCACCTCTCTCCCTCCCTCATTCATCTTTCCCTCTTTATGAACTTCTCTATCTCATTTTCTCTCTCCCCCTCACCTATATACTTCTCCCCTCTCTAGGCCTCTTAGTCACTCCTTGTTTGCCTCCCCATCCCTCAACCATATCTTTCTCTTCATTCTTCTCTCTCTCTCCTCTTCTCTCTTCATCCCCTCTCTATGCCATCACCTATGTATATCCTCCTTCTCTATGTATCTCACTCCCTCCATGTCTACCTCTCCCTCCACCCCTTGTTATTCCTCTACTAATACTTCATTTCCTCTCTCCCTCTCTTCTCTCTCTCCCTTCTCTAGGTCTCTGTATAGGGTTGAGGGTTGAGGGATAGTGTTTAGAGTTGACTATATAGGGTTAAGTGTATAAGGTAGAGGGCTTATGGTTGAGGATATTGGGTAAACTATTGTGGGATTAAAATGGAGTTCTAAAGAGGAAGATTGGTAGAGTGTTATAACAATCAAACTAGTTACGAAGGTGTATGGTTGAAGGGTGTAGTCATTGATGTTGGGCATCTCAAATCATGTGATGGTTGCAAAATTACCAATGTCCAATATGAGGCATTTGAGGTCTAGAAGACAATCAACCCTTAAGAGAAAGTCGGTGTCATAATCATTTTAGGCCATTAGGTCACCTCTAGTGCCATTACCCAAAAATTTAGCTATCGCTGATACAATTGAAGTATTTCACAATGATTTTGTTTTTGTTCTTTTTTCCTTGTGAGGAACTAGATATATTATTTTGTGAGCCCATAACCTAAAAACTAGAAACATGATCTTCAAGCAATACCTTTGAGTCAATGACATTGTCTATATTGTTTAACCTGTCATTGATTAGTTCCTCCATCTTACAAGAGTGATGATAGAAGGTTTAGAGTACATAGGGTCTAGGGTTTAGGATACAAGGCCTCTTTGTCACTAATTCCCTTGCCTTTTCTATTTCTCATATTCTCTTCTATCTCTCTTAGTTTTCTTTCCCAATTTGTGAACACTTGGAAAATATCTACAAAGCTTATTTTGCACTTGCAAAATTTGGTGAGCGCCATATGGCCTTTGTTAAAAATGGTGAAAAATGCATCATATCTATGATATAGGCCCACATTCCCTGTTTTTGTCTGGTTACTATGCTTTTTCCAACAAGGAAATGTTTTTTTATGGTGTTGACTTCTTGTACAACCATATTTTGCATACTCCATCACCTTTTCAATACCATTTTATTTGCTTGACAATGTAGAAGAAATTCAAAGTTTTTACATCAAATTTGATTATCCCAAGTAATATTTTCATGTTTGTAGAATTTAAATGTTTATTATGATTTTTTTTTCTTGAATTTGAGAATATAGACCCATTCTTTTCATAATTTTACTAATCATAATAGATTTACATAGAATTCAACATTGAATTAGAAGGAAGTTTCATTAAAAGTCATTTTTTTTAGGAGTTTTAAGCAAAAAATGAAAGAACATTACATAATTTTCTTAGTGTAATATTGACCACTTATGTTGTTTATACCAATAATCACTTTGCCATATTTGGGCTTAATAAGCGATCTTCGAGCATAATTAATCACTTATATTATTTATACATGTAGACACTGAAAAATGTCCCAATTGATGTCATACATTTAAATCATATTTACTAACATCATTTCCTCTTTAATCCATCCTTTTTTCGCTTAATTGATTTAACTAGAGATAATTAATTAATTGCATCATTTTGATCTATTTGGCCTAATTAATTTAATTAGGTTAATTCATCTCTTTTCACACTAACACTTCATCTAATTAAATTAAATACATCAAAATATTTAATTTAATCTCCTAAGTCATCTTATTAATTAAATAACCCTAAGTTATTTAATTAAATATCATTTCATCTCTCTCTCATTTATTCAATCATCTAATTTAATAAATATCTCTTTAATTCTTCTAATTCCCTAATTGCATAAATTAAATATTTTTTAATTAGCAATTAAACTAATTTTCCTCTAAGCAAAGGGAATATTCCCATGGAATATTCCTTATCCTCTTTTTTGCACAATTAAAAATTTGTTTTAATTTGTAAATTAACTTTTTCCTCATCCAAAAGGAATATTCTAAGGAATATCCTCTCTCCTCCAATCAACTCACTTGGCTTCTTAAACAAGCTAAATCTTCAACCTCTTAAGCAAGTTACCTTTGGCCTGTGTGAGCAGGTCAAAAGTGTGTTTGTTTGAGGCAAGTGTGAGCCTTTGATTAACTTTCATCATGCATTCTCATCTGTTGATGAGAATCCATGATCCATGCCTCTTATCCCCTTCATCTTGAACCGTTGATTAAGATTTTTGATCTCAACCATTCATTTCTCATTTGCTCTCCTATAAATAGATCACTATTTGGAGACAAATGGATCCATCTTTCAATTGAAAACTTATGTTGTTGAATTCACTCATAGACACACTGATCTTTTACTCACTTTTAACTTGTTTTAGTTAATTTTCATTGCATAATAGCTTAGAGCATCCATTAATGGCTTCCATGCATCCATCTTAGTTTGTATATGAATTAGGGTTTTCATCTTTTAACATAATTTTAGCTTAGATTATCTTAGCAATAGCATAATTAGATCATTTGTAGTATAAAATCATGGTAACTTATCTTGCATCATGTTCATTTTTCACATAAACTAGGTTTTTATACATCAATCACAATGGTTTCATCCATTCTCTTCCATAGACTAAAACAGGCTCATTGATCACGGGATTGGGAAAGGGTTGTCATTCCACATCAACATGACACAAATTCTGCAACAAGATACGCTTAAGATGGATTGATGTTTTGAAAGCTTTCATAATTTAGTATGTTAGGTTTTGATAAAATGTTTAGTATCAATTTTATTTGATTGATCTTGTTGAGATTTGAGTATTGGTGGCTCCGTTATGTTTCAATTCTTCATGGATCAAATGTAATTTGACCAATACTGATATTTTTGCATCACAATACAATACATGTAGATTTATGCAATTATCAATCAAACTAATAATAATTAAAATTAATAAATTTTGTTCATAAAAGTAGCTATACATAACTTGGTAGCACTTTGTAAAAATTTTGTGGCCCCTGGTCCTTTTTCCCATTTTCTGAGCTTGCTGATGAAGTTTCAATAACTGGGGCATGTCAAACTTGTGTCTAGGGTTCCTTTTATATCCCAAACCTTTGAAAACCTTAAGTTGAAAATTCCTATAGCACTTTTGTTATAATTTTTTGTTGACTTCCTATTATCAGTTCCTAGTTCCTAGTTTTCCATGTTATAACTTGTGTCTTTAGAGTCATCTATTTACTGCCCCCCTCAACCTTGTGATTATTGATTAATCTATGTCTTCAATATTTAGTCAAAATATTTCACGTCTTTGAAATATTCTTTGTAAATCTCTAATGTCCACTTACCTTTGCTAAAGTCTATGTTCTTCACATTATCTAGGTGAGGTCCCCATTTCAAAACAAATTTATTCGCACATGCTAAATCATTCACTTAAGTTTCCTGAACCTGCTTTGCCTAAGCCATGTGGTGTATTGCCATTATAGCACACCATCTCAATTGGGAGATTTGTAGGACGAAAATAATTCAAGGGGGTTGGAAAGCTCTTTACTTGCTCCAAAATAGATGTAGATCGGCTAAGTTATGGGATTGGAAAACAAAAAGAAAGTTATTTGGGTTGCTTGTAACGCATGTGGCCTTATATGGCTACGAAGTTTGGGGTTGTAGCATGTCGGATATGAAATGGAAACAAATAGAAAGAGTTCAAAAGCACTTAATCACAAGCAATTTCAAAATAAAAAGTATAGTCTCATATGAGATTGTTTTGGCTGAAGCTGTGTCTTCCCAATGGAAATGGCAGCGGTAATCTGTTTATTAGGCTATTTGCAGAGGATAGAGATTATGGGGGAACATCGGTGGCCCAAAATTGTGGTGGAAAAAAAATTAACTAGAAGGAAGAGCATGTGGATGAAGAAAAATGTCAAATGGATGGGAAAATGGGGAATCAACATGCAAGAGTGCCCAAAAACAAAAGTTGAAATGAAAAAGAGAAATTCAAAAATACCATGTGGTCAAAACAGCTTGGCCGGAAAAGATAACATTATGTTTTTCATTTTAACCCCACTTGTGATCATGAGCAAAATTTTTACATGGGGGTAGATATAAAGTGGAAGGCTAAAATGCTAATAGCCCAGTTAAGAACTAGCTCACACTATTTGAGATGTGAAACGAGAAGGTGGAAAATACCCAAAGAGGGGTGGGAAGATAGGATTTGTTTTTTCTGCTCTTCGGGTTTAGTGGAGACAGAGTGGAACTACATTATGGAGTGTAAGGCTTACGAGGACATACGATACTACTATTCAAATTTGTTAGAAGTTAAGTCTTTAGCGGCCTTGTTTGAAGAGGAAAAGATCAATAAAACAAGTTACCTGATCAAAATTCACAATAGAAGAAGCAAAATCAGCAAAGAGTTGCAAAAAAACATGAAGTAGTTCAATGGGGTCAATTGTTGTTTTTCTTGTTTTGGCTAAGGTGGTCTTCCGGTTTCATTTCGTTGGTTCCATAGACTAGTTGGTCTCATGGATGTTATTAAAATCAATCAATCAATCAATAGCATATTGCCTTATTATGTTGTGTGATGGCCTCTAGACTCTTGACCTTGGAGTATAGGTATCAACTCATTATTCCATCACAGTGCCTCAATGCATCACAATTTCAAAGATGATCACACATAATGAAATTGCATTGAATGATAGTGAAGAAGATGCGACAATTGGCAGTTTGTGATTGCATCGTGTTGCTCCTTTAGAGTGTAATTTGTATGAAGGAATCTCACAATGAAATTATGCTATGTGAAGACTGTTAGGATTATGACATGTGACGAGCGATGTAAGGAAAAAAAGGACCATTTGTGTGCTCCCCATTGTTAATTCAAAAGGTAAAATGTGATGAGCGATGTAAGGAAACAAAGGAATCATATTCAAGCAATATTCTGGGGACAACTTTCTGTAGGTCATTCCATCGAAAGGATTCAATACATCGTAATTTGTAACCCTCAGCGCCAGGTATTAAGTGAAAAATATTCTTAGCCAGGTGTCAGATTCTTGGTTCATCGCATCGGTTCTTCCTATCACAATTTCATCTCAAGAAGCACCAGTGCAAATTGCGTTGTGTACTGAGGCATAAAGAAATATATGGATGATAGGTGGCAACATTTGATTGCATCGCATGGGTGCAATGCATCACGGTTTTATTTCTCGACACAAAGAAAAATGGTGATTAAGTTCAAAGGCAACTGAGGACGCGTGTCATCCTTACATTGTAACGCATGAATTCTTCACATCACGTTTTCATAAAAGCAAGTCCAAAAGAGAATTGTGATGTGAAAGGAGGTTGTGATGACCGTTGATCTTGTTTTAAAAGAATTTGATCAATGGTTCACATTCAAATATGAATGACTAGTTGGAAAATGAGTTGTTTCATACGCACGAGCTATCAAAATGCATTAATGGTGTATTTGTTTTTTTCCTAAGACAATAAAATAGTGAATTACTTGGTTTTTCACCATTATCATGATTGCATTCAAGTGATTTGGTGTAACAAGTGGGAAACGAGCAAATTTAAGCAGAAAGGAGCTAGGGTTTTTGGGTAAGTTCAAAATTTTCTCTCATAGTAGAATTTATTTGAATTATAAAAGTAAAAGGGTTGTAAGGGTTTCTTGTGGGTGATTGGGTTAGGGTTCTTGTTTGAATTTTGAAAAGAAAATTATAGAGCCCTAGGTTTTTCATAGAGGAATTACAAAACCCTAGAAGTTTTGAATTGCAGTTGTAAAATTTTGGAAATTCTTAAATAATTGAAAATTCCTAGTCTACTTAAAATCCAACTAAAATGAGTAAAATGAGCAGAACATCCAAACCCAAACCTAAGTCTAAGGGATAGAGGGATTTGGAAAGATTCATGGATCTCATGGCTCAATTCCTTGGTGTGAAACAAAGGGGTAAACATGCTTCTAGTGAGGGAATTTCAAGTGATTGTTTGCAAGATGCCGCCAGAAAGATTAGAGATGTCACAACCCCTCAAATTGGTTGGATAATTTTTTATTTTGCATTCACAAGGGAAACCATGCCCCAACCTGCTAACAATTTATGGATATCAAATTTGGGGAAATTGGTAGTGCCTAATGTGTTCATTGATGTGGATTTGGTAAAAGCACTTGTAGAACATTATGACCCAAATGATAGGATAATTAAAAGAAAGAAGGAAACACCCCTATTGGATATTTCAAGAAGAAAAATTGTAAGAAAATTTGTTTTAAATCCCTCTACAATTGTTTCAATTAATTTCATTTTTTTGTGTAAAGAATATGAAAAGGATAAGTATAGCTATAGAGCTTATTGGTTGCCAAAGCATAGAAGAAGGGATACTGGAATGAACAAAGTTAAATTCACCCCAAGAAGGTTGAGTTGTTCAATTGTGATGAATTTGAAGACTATTTCAAGAACACCTATTATGCATTGTGCCAAGTGTTGGGGAAGGAGTTTGATATAATGATGCCTATTAATTTGATGATGTTGGCTATGGCTATTCAACAAAGAAATGTTAATAAGGATTTTGATTATGTTGCATATCTTACAGAAGAGATTCACAAGTAGTTAACTAACTTGAGGGAGCTCAATGCTCCTCTCTATTTCAAATACTATTCTTTGTTGATGCACATGATCATGTGGAGTGGGGAGAAGGCATGGAAATATTTAATGGAGTTAAGAACCGAAGGTGGGTGTGGTAGAAGATTTCCAGTTCAGATGTGGACCCACTTGTGGGATCAAAATTGTGGTGAGGAAGATTTTGTATTCTTTCAAAATGTGTTGGTTCAGGGCATATTGGGAAATCTAGGCTATAAGCCTACTAAAAGGATATCAATGAACATCAAGAAAATAATAAGATCCCTACAATTTAACCCTCAGTCCACTAGAAAGCATAATTGGGATGATTGGTATTTGCACAACCACTCCACTGTATTTTAAAGGATTTATGGCACCTATGTGCAACCTCATTACCTGCCTATTTATGTGTTTGATAGGCTTTCCTTTTATGGAGATAATGTGGTAGTAAGATAATTTTTATAAAGAGAATTTCAGGTTAGCAAAGAAGGGATCATTTATCCTTGGGAAATTCAGGTTTTCACATTTTGAAGTCACTACTAAGGAGGGATTGGGGAATTTTTCATCCATGTTGAAGAATCTTGGCATGGGAGTACAACTTGTTAAGAATTGTGACCTTGAAGGTTTTATTGATGCGGAGAGGAAGAAAAGAGGTAGGTCTGGATATGAGCATCAAATCTATTTTTCAAAATATATTATCAGAAATTTGTCTACAAATGATGAGGTAAAAGGGAGAAAATAGGCTTGGATTAATGTGAATGAAGTGGAAGAGAAAATATTTAAAGTGAATCATAAATATGTAATCCCATTTTCGCAATACACAAACCTATTGGAGAAGGTAGAGAAAATGTTAGCTTCCTATAATGAGGGAAGTTTAATGAAGTCTTAGCAAAGGAAGCAACCAAGAAGAAAAGAGAAGAAGAGCTAGGAGAAATTGCAAAATGTGCCAAAAAAATTATCTGCTTCTACTCCCTCAATTCAACAAATGCAAGTTGATGATCAACCAGTGGTCAATCCACTTGTTGAATATTTAGAGGAATTTGGTGATGATATAATGGAGGAACAATCAACTAAACATGTTCTTGGTGATGAAGAGGTCCACCAAAGGTTCCCTTATCCAATTTTTAGAGATGAAATGGATCAACTTGTGTCTAAGGAGAGAATGATTACTTATGTGTATGATGAAGATAATGTCCCTAATGATATAAAATACAAGGCTTGTTCTAAGTGTGTGAATGATGAATCTTTTGTTAAGAAAAAAGAATTTAAAGAATTTGTTATTTAGGTGATGGATAATGATTATACAGAAAGGATAGAGAATGTAAAAGAGGGAGCAGATCCTTCTCAACATAAGGAAATAGAACTACAAATGGCACACAAAATTGATAATGAAATTTCCAATATTTCCCCTATTGAAGGAAGAACATTGGTGAAGAAAAGTGGGATCCTCTTGTTGCCTAGATGGGATTTTTCCTTAGCCATTGCTCTAGACACTATAAGAAATGATACTGAGGAATTCATATCAGAGGAGCAAATTGATAATGTTCTTTTTGGTTTTGGTTTTGGTTTTAGCCCTAAGATGCATACATTGGCAATATGGTCAATGGCTCCCAACTTAGGAAAGCCAAGAATTATCAAATTAGTTGGAGAACTTACTAGAGAAGTTATTGTTAAGAGAGCATCTGAGATTACCCCTAGAAAAGCTACAAAGATGGTTGTCCATACTGCAATGTTGAGTGTTGATATAGTTGAAATTGCACAAGGATAGTATAATGCTTTATTGGAAAAGTTTAATAAATTGTAGGAAGAGTGTGATAAGGTAGTTGCTAGGATACCACCACCAAAAATTGCAGTGCCTTAGATCAAAGCACATCCACCATCTACCTCCAAACAATTTTCAATACAATATAGAGAAACTCTTTCTCTGAGGATTCAAAAGCTTAAAGAGGAGGTGAGATAAGAAAAGGAGAGTGAGAATAGAACAAAAGAGAAGACTAATAAGGTGATGACAGATTTGATTAATGATATTTTGGGTCACAGGATAGTCTATGTATTGCATAAGTTGGAAAGTGCTTGGAGTGCATTCAAGGTAATACACGAGGCATATAAGAAGCATTGAGAAATCTAAGATAGTTTTCAAAATGTTTTCAATAAGTGGAGTATGAGAGAAAATGCAATAAAGGAAATGATAATGGCATTAGATGAAGATCCTAAAGCGGGTGATCCCACAATAGTGGGTTACACTTTTTGACCAAAATTGACATTGAACTAAACTTTTTAACTAAATCTTCACTTTTGGACACTTGTAGCTGCTAAACCATGAGGAATTTGAAGATGATGCAAAATAGTGACTTGTGACATTTTATCTATAGATTCTAAATATATACATTTAAAAAAAAATTGAAATCAAATTGCATTTCTTTTCCATCTCCCTTGATAACTAGTTTTTAACAATAAACACCATTTTCAAAGAGTGATGTTTACTGTATAACACGACTTTTTTCTATGAAGGATAAAATTCTATTTTTTAAAAATTTAGATTTGTAACTATGATATCTAGCTCCTTCATTTGTTTTCATAGTTTTTTATTGAATATTTTTTCTTAGTTAAATTTTGAAGTCAAACCAATTACAATTTAGGCATAGGTTTACTATATAACACAACTTTTTTGTATGTAACGAAATTCATTTTTTTTGTTGGATAAAGGACATCAATACCAAGGGAATATATATTTTTCAATTTTTTTTGGTAATCTACTATTTTTACACATGTGCAGAACAAAGAGCTTGATTTTCAATGAAAAACCTACATTCACAAGAAATAAAAAATAAATATAATAATCAAATAAAATATATTTAAAATTATACTTTTTGGGAAGCTTATAATAAATAATACATACTTACAAAACATAAATTTTAAATGAATTCATTTGATCACCCAAAAGGTAAATCAAAAGTGGTTTTTTATCAACATTTTGATAGGTGTAGAGGATACTACATTATAGGTATGGTTTAAAGCTAGTGGGGTTCTATCCAAGGGAGTTTGATCTAAGGGGGTTTGATCAAAACCTCTTCAATTATAATCCCTTAAATGGAAACTTTCAATGCTTAAATCATTATATTTTCTAAAAACATGTGATTTCAACAAAAAATAGGATGTCCTAGAAAGTGTAATCCATTATTGTGGCAACACCCAAGCCCCAACTAATTTGGCTCAAATTCTTGAAAGAATTAAGTTACTAAGGGATATTTCAGCTTTTTAGACTAAATTGGATACTAAATTCAAGAATAAATTGAAGATGTTTCGAGACATGGAAAGGGTGTTATGCCCAAGATATTGGATGATTCAGGTGAAATGAATTCATTGGGAGATTGGAAATATGTGTTTGGAGGTGTGGTTCTCTCAATGTCTTCATACATTTATAAGGATGGGAAGCTTGAGTTGATTGTGTTAAAAAATTCTATTGATGATTTGTTTAAGTTAGAAGTGAATTTAGATATATTTTCTAAAGAGGCTAGAGCTATTAATGATGCATGGTATAATGCACACAACACCAAGGTGCAGAAATTGCTTGCTTTCAAGTAGCCCATAGAAGAAGAATTCAATTCATGGCTCAAAAAGTACACTAAGTGATCCTTTTTCAGTTATTTTTCAGTTGTTTACCTTTGCTGCTGAGGTGGGACCTACCTTTTTGTCCTTTTTTGCATATGCTTTTAGTTCTTGAATTTATGGAGAATAAATAAAGTGAAGATGAAAGAATATTTTGTACAAGTACAACCACTTTCTACATTGAGTGCTTTTTAGAAAGCAAGAGAATCTTCTACAACTGTGTGCAACAAACTTTTGTCTTATATGGGATTTTCCCACATGAGGCAGTTGTATTAGTACGTTGTTATGAAGATGTATGTCAAATGAAAATGTGACATTTATAACTTGGCCTGAAGCTTGTTTTGCTCCCTTGTTTCTATAAAAGGGAATTCAAGGCCATTTGCACAAGATCTTGGATAAATTTTGTATTATAGAGCAATTATAATAGAGTGTCATTTTGCTCTAGGTTATTGTTTGAGAATAGAATTTTCTATAAATTGCAAATGTTGTATAATAGTACTAGCATCAATTTATGAATATACAATGGTATAAATTTCAATCCAATTGTCTCCTATATGTATACACCATACAATTTATGAATTAAAATTGATCAAGGATCATTTTCTTCATCTTTGCAGCCTTTCTTGTGTATGATTTTTTTTGTTATAGCTTTTACTCAAGTAGTGAATTAAATGCTTTGATGGAAATTTTGAATGTTTTGAATGTATTCAAGGAGTTGAAAGTAGAATTGGTTAGGAATTATGAAGAGTACTAGTGTAAGGCATTATTACAGAGCTTTGTGATGTTTGGGGAAAATACTATTATGTGAATTTTAATTGCATTCATCTTGAATTTGTATCCTAGGCTAAGGCACTGGTCTCTAGTATTTGTGTCTAATACAACTCCCTAGTCATCTACTTGAAAATAAAAATGAATTTCCATTTTTGTTTAAGTTAATTTGATTAATGTTATTTTTATGTTCTCTTGCAATTGAATGTTTGAAATCCTAAGGATTTAGCCTGCCTTTAGAAGTTTATTTGTAATTCTTTGGCATATTTGAGAGAACATATCTACTTATCACAGTGTTTGAGATAAATGGAAAAAGGAATATTAAGAAATACTATAAAGGATCACCCTCCTATATTTTGCATAGATTTTAGGAAAACTGTTATCCAATTTTTTCCTATTAAGTTGGCCAATCCCTCAGGATAATTGATCATTAGAATTGGTTGTTCTTCACATTACCTTTGAGATCTAGTTGGTATTTAAAAAAACCAACATAACTACACAATCCTCCTCTAAGTGTTGGTAATTTATATTTCATGTAATGCAATTAATTCATTATTTGTCTCTTATATTTACATTGGGATGCACTTTTACCACATATTATGCATATAAAAATATAAAAACAAAGCATAAACTAACCATTTTATATACATCAAATGATAAGATAAATGGATGATGCATCCACTATCTATAGATGCAAATAATACAAGATTAACTATCACTATCTACCATTAGACCATGACATATTTTTGAAACCTATATATTATCCTATGTTATTAGGTTGTTGGCTAACTAGGTCATACCTATTACCAAAGCATGATATATAACCTTAATCTAAGATACATTAATCTTAAAAATGAATACTAAGTCACTAACAACACAAAAAAAAAAACTAGAAATTTATTCCACACTTGCCCAATTATACATATTTACTCATTTATCAATGCTACAAGTTTGATTTTAGATTCTTTGGCCAAGTACTAGGTAACACTATATATAAAGTGAACCTTAATCTAACATAATAACATTTGAGCCTATTTTAATCCAATTCTTAAATTTGAATCTACAAGTAGACAAATCCTTGTTTGAAACTACTCTTTCTTGACTAGGTTACAAATGGCAATTGACACAAAAGGTGCATCTTCTAGGGACCAATTAACTATGAAAGAAAGAGTAGACAATCACCTTATCTAGTTAGCATTGTTAGCATTTTAATTTTTTCCTTGAGGTGTATTCTTTGAAAAGACTAAGATCAAACAATGATGAAATTGACCTTGAGGCAAACCATATCCAAAACACATGAAGATCCTATTAGATTTTTACTAGGCACCACTGTGTTGGTGAACCTTGAACCAAGGATGAAATGTCTCTCTAAGTAAAGACCATAATGCATTCTTCCTAACACCTTAATATTTGCAATACATTATCTCACTTCACACATGGATTTGGTGGTAAAGAAATGTAGATTTCATTGTGAATGACCTTAATAAGGATTGAAGAAATTTTTTGATCATCTTAGATATTTGTGATGCTCTTTTTTCACCCATTATCATACAATATTTTTCCTATGACCTTTCATACCATAGTTTTCTATTCATTTCCATTAGTCTCTTTAGATATTTCTTTCAATACTGCCGGTTATGGATTGTAGTCTCCTCTTTTTCTATGTCACAATACCTTGCTTCCCTCATATACTGCCATTTCTATCTCTCCCATATAGGGATTGTTATGAATATTCTCTTGAATTTCTACTTAGGGCTCTCAAGGTTTAAAACCCTTAGAAAAATTGCCATTCCTATCCTTTGTATAATATTTATCACTATCCTCTATATTTCATATTATCATTAACTATCCTTGATTCTACTATGTCACTCATCCTTATGACTATCATATTTTTCTCTTGGCCTATGAAATCCAAAAACCTTCATGTCATAACATAACAACATTCTTGATTATTCTAAATTCATTGAGATAATGTCATTCTTGAATATGTACTAGATTATTTTAAGATTCAGCCTCTTGCAACTATTATATAAGTCTATTAAATCATGCACAGGTGTTTGATATTTGAATAGAAGAAATTAAACTCCTAATAGAGTCTCACAGTGAAATACTCAATAATACCCTTTATGGACTATATTGTAGACTTTCATATGACTTGCAACACCCACAACCTTGGTGTGATCAATTGGAAATGTACTCTTATATTCCTTTTTTCTATCTTGTTTGAACTGAGCTCCTACTTCTTATAATTACTATCATGTCTATTTGGATGTGTGGACTGTTCTAACTTTCAAACTATATTTTTGCCTATCTCCATGGAATACCATACCACTCACCTTCTAGGTCTCTATCCATACCTTTCAAAGAGAATTTTATCTTTCACATTGTGATTTCTTGTTTGGCATGTTCATAACACATTTAACTTGATCTTTTGGTGATTGTATTTGAATTTACTTAACTATACAAGACTTTTGGTAAATTCTTGATAGTCTTTTCTCATGATCATCCTTGCACTTGATTATGCATTCTTCATCGTGCTTTAGCGCACTTAAATGAATTTAACACTATTCTTTCCCATTTTTATATATCTTTCATGTTTTTCACTTACCAAGACTCTTGTCACTAATCATTGCCTTCCTCAACTTGCTGACATTGTGTTCTTATCCTAACTGTGCTTATTGATGAGCCTAGTTTTTGGTTAAAACTTGGGTAGAATTTATAGTTCATTTTTTGGCATTATCATGAACTTTAGTCGTCCAATGTTAATATTTTGTATAATGATTCCCTCAAACCGTTGACAATGGGTTTATCCTATCCTTGTGAAGTTTCAATGACATTAACATATTATGCAAATTATCTATATTAATTTTGCATATGAATGATGAATGTTCTGTAAGGTGATTTTAGATGTGCAATTATTATGTGTATTGACATTGCTATGCAGGACACAATTGGTGGATGCTAAGTTGGGAAAGGAAACCGACAGATGATCATGTAGGGGAATCATTCAAAGGAGTCAATTGAGGAGTGACGATGGAAGATTCCCCATGAAAAACAATTGTATCCGCCTTGCATTTATGGCATTGAGAAATCACAGGTAGTACTACAACATTGAGTCCACATTTGAGCATGCATGTCTGACTAGATTCCCTGTAGGCATAACCGCTCTGCCACTCTTTTCCTGTTTTCCCTAAATGGCATCCTCCCAGTTAGTGGGAGTTGACCACCTTGTTAGCTAGTTGAATAAATATGGATTTGAATCTCCTTCTGGGGGAGTTCAACCCTTAGTTATTGATTGTTGAAAGATGATATTGATGTATTGAGCATTCTCTATTTTTCCATACAACCATGTTGATTACTCTAATTTACATAATTTTCAATGAATGAGATGATAGTCTGAATCTAAGTATTTGAATTTGTATTAGTTTTAGTGGATACTCATCCAAGGGGGGCCACTTGGTGAGTAATCCTTTTCTTAGAGTAATTAGCTTAGTGTTAATTTTTGTACTTAGTTCAAAATCTGGTATTGACTGTTCTTGCAGCCACTGGAAGTCCATTATGTGTCTATTCTTACAACCAAAGCAGACAGAGTAATTCCCTGTCTGTTCGCCCAAATATTTATTCTTGTTATGCATCTTAGTTTAGCATAGTCATTGGTTAATGCTTAGCCTTTTCTTTATTTCCTTCCTGCAATTTACTTTCAATATTGTGTGTTTCTTAGCCGTAGATTAGAGATGGCTACTTAGGAATTCCTAGTGCACATATAGTGTTGACCCATTTCAAGTTTACGTCCCTGGGTGACAAGTTAAATGCATGTGCAAGATGGTCGAATAACTATTCAGGTTAGACGTCCAGTCTCTGAATTATGGCTATAGAAGCCCAGTTAGGAGACCCTTGTAGGAGGCAAACACTTACATTTACTTCTTTCAATGTAATAATGGTCTTGACTAGGGTTTTTAAACTATCCCTTGTTCATTTCCATATGGATTTGGTGGTGGAACAAATTCCTCAAGAATATTAAAAGGAATAATTAATTATTACCTAACAACCATATTATGATTTTGTTATTGTCTTTCATTGATATTCAACCTTGACAATGAAGTTAAATAAATGAAAGTAACCATATCGCTATCATTTATTACAACAAACCTAGTACAAGGTTTTCATGGTAAGGCCACTTTTACCTATTTTAAAAATACAGATTTATAGATAGTTCTTGTAGTGTAGAAAATTGTCACCCTTAACAATTTCACACTATGTTTAGGCCCCCCTAAATTATTGAGCCTGATTGACTCCCTAATTTCCTAAAATTATGCATTATGGGAGCCCATTTGTACCACTTTTTAATAAACTACAAGCATTGAATAAATGCATCCAAATCATATGTTCTCAACATGCAGTGTCCTAGAAATTTAGGCTAGGACCCATAAGCCCTTGGGAGTATGGGTCCCCCTTCTTATATAGGACCTATTTTGGGACATGTTGGCAACATTTTACATTTAAATTTTAAATTTCAAGTGTTGACTTTTGGGATCTAATTTTTAGGAAATTAAAATGAATGCCTATGAATACCTAGTCTTTTCACCATTTCAAACTAGAACCACAATTAAGGAGAAAATAATATTGTCAAGAGCAAGTCAAGAGCAGCATTTTCAAAGACTTATTGTAGTAATTCAAGATCCAATATTATGTCAAAGTGTATGTGAGTTTATTTCATCATGTTATCATTATTTTATGAAGGTTAATCCTTGTGTAGGTCTCCAAATAATTCAACCATTCAAGCAAGAAAGATATAAATCCTTGAGGTGATGTGTAGGACTTCAATCCTTCAAGGAAGCCATTGAAGGGTAGTGAGTTGTAGCACTTTGTGACTTCATCATTCTTTGCTTTCAATTATCCATTTATCACTGACATTGCCATTGTGGAAGTGGAAACACTTACATGGGTTTTGACTGAGGAAAGCTCCTAAAATGGCCCAATATTTCCTCTATTTGTGAATGTACAAATCTCAAGTTAAAGAGGATAAAAGGAATATTGAAGATAAATTTTCCATTGTTGCATTTAAAGCCCTAAAAGTTGTCAATCATAGAAACTCACTTATAAAATTATCCAACATTCTAGAAACTTTTCAAGCATAAACGAAAGTCTCATATCTACCACCAAAGGACCCAAAAATTTGAGCAAGATCCCATATTAGGGAACCATACACCCCTTGGAAACTATGTTCTTCTATAGTGGTTGAAACAAGCTTTTTTGGGTTGGTACATATCACTCTGCACTTCCCAGATCCACCTACAAATTACTGTTTTTGTTTGTCAGTTGTCAAGATCTTACAATTTACATATTAGGGAACGTAGTTTCATTAGGTTAATCATTCCAAATGATTTCCAATCCATTCCCATCCTCAATTAGATGTAGATCCAGGTCTAATTGGCTCACCTTCATGGGTGATAGCCAGTCTATACACCTTGTTGATCTACATCTTAATGTAATTTGGAAAAAGGTTTCTTCCATCCTAAGCTCTTTACATTTAGTTCCTAAGATCCCCTTTTCTATATTAAATTTTGGTGAGCCTGACGTCTTACATCATAAACTTTCTAAAATTGGAAGTCTTTGAAACCCTAGATCTAGGTTTTGTATTGCATTGTTTGCATTTCTCATTTAGGGTTTCATTTTTTTGCATCATAAAAGCATAAAAGGAAAAAAAATGCATCACATATTGCATCATAGGTTGCATTAAGGTTTGTTTCAATCACTTAGACCAGATCTACATTCAAATTGCATTCATTACGTGGTTAAATTGCTCATTGTATTTAACTTGCATCTTTTATTTAGGTAAAAAATAAGTGAAATTTTGCATTGTTTTGTTTCAAGTTTAAATCAAATCATCATTTTCACAACTTCGTGTCTTAGACTCAATCAATTGTTGCATGATTAAGAACTAGAAATTGCATTCAAAATTGTCCTTTATTGTTACACATTTACATTTGAATCACTTTTTCTTAAATTGACCAAATAATGTAAAAATAGTCACTGAAAAACCTACTTGCAAACAAAAATAGCAATATTAAATAGAAACATTAAAAAAATATTTTTTTAGTTTTTTGAACCCCTGTTAGGGACTTAAATGCCCTTTGGCGTCTATGCACTCCTACAAGTGTCTTAGAGAAACTTTGCACATATTTATATCTTTGTATTTTTACTTTGTTCTTGCTTGTAGATGTTTGATTTGAAATTCTAAAACATGTTGGGAGATTGTTGGATGTTGTGGATGTGTTGCTGATATGTGGTTTTCATTGATGTTGTTGATGGTGTTTTCTGCACAGTAACAACTCAGACAGAATGCAATATTCTATCTCTCTTGAAAGGTTATTTTAAACAATAAATTACTGAAAATCACCCCAAGGTCTCTCGGGTGTTAGGTCATGACAATGCATAAACAACTCAGATAATATGTGAAATGCTGATAATCACAATCGGACCTTACTACAAGAAAACTGTATCTTTCCAATTTATCAGATTTTGCAATATAATGATCTCAAATCCTAAATCTAACCAGATAATAAAGAAATAGAAAAAGATAAGGGTGCAAGGATATGATAAGATCTAAACTATTCCTAGAATGAGCAATGCAAATGACAGATATCTGGAATGGACCAATCTCAAATAACCAATTCTTGCTTAACCCACAATGCAATATCACAAGAACGGTGCAATCTTCTAAGGTATATAGATTTTCAAATCATAGACATTCATCCACAATCGAACTTAAGCACAAAAAAATATATGGTCCGGGTTGACTTCACCAGCCTACTACAATCAGATAGTTACTGGGAGTATAGACTAGAGATTGCTACAAACATTCCAAATATGAAATCATGAACATCATTCACCACACTAATCTAATTCTCAACACTAAACCCTAGATCCTCAAGCAATTTGAAAGATAAAACAACAGGAACCATGCAAGATAAACCAACACAAGAGATTTCACTAGGAAAACCACAATGCCTTCTATTGTATTAGATCACCAAAATGCTGCAACAATTCCACTGTTCTGTTACAATATTTGCTTCAAGAAATTGACTACTACTACAAAATACTCTAGCTCTTTTATGCTCTTACTTATCTCTATTACTTTCTAACTCTTTTACAATGAGGCAAAAATGCCCTTTATAGAAAATTCTCAAGACATGTCGGCCCAGCCAATCATTTACAAAAAAAACAGCAAAAACAAGTCGGCCTTAGGAATTCAAAATAAGGCATACATTAAATGCCGATATATCATCAAGGTCGGCCTAGACACAACCCCCAATGTAGCCCGGATCAATACATGACCCATGATAATAGGGAAGCAAAAATCTCAAAAATGGGCATTAACTACCGCCTCCCTTGTCCTTATTCTGATCTCGAACCTTCAAAAATAACCTATCCAGCTCAGCAATAGGTGGCAAAGGAAAAACCCTAAGCCAACATTCAATGGCACCGATCTCCTCATTTGACTGTTTGACGATTCTATCCCAATAATCCTTGTGAGCTAGGTATTTATCCATTACTACCAAATAAGTTGCAGCATCGTCCAACTGGTGCCCTGTTATGACATTTTCAGAATCTGGGGCATAAACCTCATGCCACCATTCCCTCAACTGTTCCAGGCTCAGGTACCTAGGAGAAATTTTCCTCCTGCCAGTCATAACCTCAAAAAATGCCATGCATCCATCATAAACTGCAGTTAGATCACCATCCATCAGCTTCCTTCATTTCTCAATCTTCCTCATGGCCTTCTGCTGAATCTGCAGAGCCTCAAACCATTCCCACGGTTCACTAAGTCTGGAGGAAGGAAGAATTCCTGCAGCCAACCGATCCTTACCATACCCCATGATGACTTTGGATTTCTGCAGTAGAAGGTTGAAGTCCTCTTTGTCCTGGGATAATACCTACTCCAACAGTTCCTTGGCTCTGATAGCATCTTTCTCGACAGAGAGGATATCCTTGATTGCATTGTCTCCTTTTACTTGTACATCCTTCAACCAATCTATTGTAGTTTGAGTAGAGGCCTTCATCTTTTCAATTTCAGAAATGGTTTCCTTGGGCAAGAAACCAGGAGTGGCAGAGGAAGAGGGGTGGAGAGATTGCAGGGGTTTCATCACCTCTTCCAAGCATTTCTTAAGTCTCTCATTTTCCTTTCTTAGCTCATGCTTGGTCTGAGTCTCTTCGTTAACCTACCAATTATCATAGCACTAGACCCTTCATACTCCTCTATATCTTGTTCCACAGATGCTGGTCCAAGGTTAATGGTTTGCACATTGTAATCCTTACCAGTGACTTCTTCTATAGTCTTGTCTGCAGCAGGGGTGGCAATGTGGATCACTCTGTTGTTTACCTCGTCTCTCTCTATTCTTGAAACCACTTTAGCAGCCTTCTTCTTCTTCCCTTTGCCGATCTTAGACAACATCTCATCCCAATCCAAAGGAGTGTCCTCAACAACAACCTGTTTCTTCCTTGTGATCTCCTTTCAAGCCAATCCGGGACAGTAGGGTCCACCCGGATTTCATCTATTTTTGCTTCTTCCTGTTGTTTTTCTGGTGTTTCATCCTTTTCTTTCTCAGGAGACTGCTCACCTCGGTCACCTAACTCAGGTTCATCCTCTTGCACAGGTGATGGGGTTCTAACCGGGATATTCTCCTTCTCAGGTGGTTCATGGCCTTTGCTATCCTTCGGAGAATCCTCATATTGGACTAGTGGAGAAGAGTGCTTTTCCACCTCTTCAACCTCAAGCTCGGCTGCCTCACCAAATAGTTCTCCTTCCTTGAATGGCTCTGTCCCCACACTAGTTTCTTGTTCTTGATGGGCCATTTCCTGCCTAGATACACTTGGCACAGGAGAAGTAGCCTTGGGCTGCTCCATAACTGGTGATTTTGGAGGAGGATCCATCCTTTGCATGGTGTCCTTAGGAGATGGAGTCTTGGATTTTCTCATATAAACTTTAGTCTTTTCCCCTGAACTCTCCACATCAACAACCGGGGTCTCATCCTTGGACGTTTCTTGGCTCTTCTTCTTTGAAACTCTAGCTGTTCTTGTCTTCTTCGGTGGTGGAGGAGCATCCTCTTTTTCTAGCTTTTCAACTCCTTCCTCATCAGAGGACCTGCCTATTTTCAATGCTCTACTTCTTTTCTTTCCTTTTGGCTTTCTTTTTGGTTCCGACTCACTTTCTTTTGGGCCTCTGATTTTTATTTTGAAAGGTGAGCTCTTTTTAGCCTTCCCTTTGGGGTCATCTTCCCCGGATTCCTCTGAAGTAGACAGAGGATTAAGGTCTCCCATCAGATTAAAGGTACAGGGTACCTTCTCGCTCTCCAGCTCCCAAACTTTGTGTTTTAGCCAAGAAGTAGTAAATTTCATAATAGGGGCCATTAGGTCTTCCAACTCTGTGACCTCATCCTCATTCTAGTTTATTTCCTCGATTGACCTATCCTTAACAGATTCATAGGCATGATCTTGCACTAGGTTTCCATCATCCTCCAGTTGGTCAGGCATTAGCTTGACATTATATTGTCTAATCATAGCAACAGGGAGCCTAGAGTACCTCTTCTTCCTTGCCTCTAAATCATCTTTGATATTGGCCCAGTAGTCTTCTAGGTCATCTTTATGACGATACTCTTTGGTGGCCTTCTTCTGTGCTTCCCCGGTGATGTCAAAGTTTGTTCTTTTGGAATGGAAGGCGAAACCATGAGCTGCCAATTCATCTCCCGCTGTGTGTGTTGATTGAATGGAAGGGCACACTTCTGCCACGCCAATCCCAAGAGGGAAATCCCCACCAAAACCTGTTTAATGCTTCTCCTTCTTGACAACTGCATCAAATTCACATATTTGCCTCACCAATTCCAATAACACAATATGATCAGTAGGGTACCGAGGAAACCTGTATGGAGCAGCCGGACATCCATCAATTCTGAGGTAGGAGAAGGTGGGAAATTGAATGAACCAGGCTCCATAATTCTTTATCAACCCCTTTGCTCCCTCTGACAATCTTACATGCTCTGCATTTTGAAGCATCCTGGTGATATGCATTGTGAATTCATCATTGACTCTCCTATAATTCTTGTGTCCTAGGTGCAACTCTGGGTATACCTCATAGACTATGTCCTGTCCAAATGTCCCCTGTGGATTCAAACCCCTGTATGGGTAGAATCTAGCTAGCACATACATCACATATGAAGACATGGTGAACCTCTTGGTTTCTAGGACATCCCTCAGCTGTTTATCAATCATGGTGCTAATAAGTCTTTCCCAGTGATAATCAGAACCCTGTTCAATCTTGTTTATCACATGAACCATCCAATTCTCTAACGCTCCAGCGGTCTTCGAACCTGCCACTCTGCTCAAAAGTGTGATTGCATCGTAGATATCCGATCTAAATTTAACTCTATGCAGCTGCTTGGGTAATTTGGAATAATGTGACTTTGGCTTCTCCAACCAAGCATTAATCATTTGCTAAGCCTTGGTAGACTCATTATCATAATATGTTCTGGCCAAGTCCATGTTCAGAGCGCACACAAAAGGAAAATCCGGCATGTCAAAGGCCTGGGCAATAGAAACGGGGTTGAAATTTGCTAAGACCCTTCCATCAGTACTGACAACCCTCTGTGTGTCAAAGTCATACTGCCGGACACACTCTAGTATTAGTTCATAGCACTGGATTGCAAGAGGGAAACCTACCACATGCACCAGTCCGGACTTCATCATTCCCTTTTTCAGGACCGACAGATCCTTTTGAGCTGTTCTCTGTTTGAACTCTTCGTATCTCCAGGCCCCAACATTGGTGTCAGACACCTCGGACCACACCGAAGATATCTTACTTTCAGGGAGTTGACTCTTAGTGTCCAATCTTAATCTTTCGGCCTCTGAAATGGAAGACCCCTCTGTGTCACCCTTGGATTTTCCTGCAGCGGCCTTGCTTGACTCAGCCTGCACCCACAAAAGACCGTCATAAGTATCCCATTATCATGCATATCCAACCAAAGGTTAGCATAAAATCAGATAAAGCAGTTAGGAACTATCACAAATCGCTAATCCTTGGAAATCCGAAAAAACAAAGCAATCTGGGAAAACAAGGTAAGCCAGGAAAATTCAGTCGGGGCAGAATTTCGGAGAAATCCGACCCAGACGGATTCCTGTTGCCAAAACATCATTATTCAAATAAATCACTAGTATGGACACAAGATCATAAGATAATCATAAAATTCATTCATTGGCAACGAGAAATTAGCATTTAACCTTTACTCCATGAATCCTATCTTCGGAAAATCGAAAGAAGTAAAACCAGACAGGAAAACCGGAAAAATCCGGACAGAAAGGATTTCTGCGGATAATTCAAATATTCCGGAATTCGTTATACCCCGTGGAATCGACGGAAACTGGGAAAATCCGAGTGCGCAAAAATTCCGCGGACACCACGGGAACCCGACGAAAGACAACACGCGAACCAGCGACTGAATGTTCATGCAAAACCTTGCTAATTGGAATTCGAATAATTTTAAAACTGACACCAACCAACAAGATTTGAAATGCAGATGAACATGAACTTCAAAAGACCCTGAATGACCAAACTTCATGGCGAATTGATGATGCCCTAATTTCGAAGAATAAACCTCCCGCCATGAAAACCAAGGTAAACTCAAGGTTTGGAATACTATCCCTATGGATGAATCTAAGCACTTCGAGTCCTCACAAGGCAAGGAACGGGTTTAAAACCGGTGCAATATAGACAAAGCAAATTCATTGATCTGGGCCGAGCACCACAAAAAACCCTAACCTTGCACAATACAGCAAATTACGAACCTAGAGGGCAAGAATCTGACCCAGAACACCGTCCAAATGAATGCACCCATCATCTAACGGATAAATACAAGCACACATGGCACGGGTGATGAGGTTTTCACGAAGAGATGGGTCCAACCCCAATTCGATAGGAAGAAAATCGTGACTAAATATGGGCCGACCCGAAATGACCATCAATCGACTCAGAAAACTCGAACATTGCGTAAACCAATGGAAGGGCCATCGACAACTTACCATGGATTAACCCAGACGAGACTCGAGCTTGAAGAAGCGACCACAAAGAAAAAACACCCTAGCAATGAAAAACTCTGACACCGGCGCCCAAACAATCCACACGCAAGCAGTTCAAGATCAATCCTCAAAGCTCGAATGAAAACTCTCAATCGCCAGAGCAGCAAGCAAATGAACAATGAAATCGAAATGATGCTCAAAAGACTTTAAATCCACCCATATACGCGTCTGAGCAAAGGTACCTTAGGCATTAATGAGTGACAAGACGTGTCTGAAAATCTAGAAACCCGAGCCCATGACGAAATTTTAGAAAATCCCAAGATACGTGGAAAATCCGGATGAACACAGATTTCGTGGATATGGCAGAAACCAGAATTTTAACAAAGTTCGAGATTTTAGCGCAGTCCGGGAAAATCCGCCAGAACCGGAAAATCCTGGAGTCAAGAAGAAACCCGGATTCAGAAGATTAAGCAATGAACAGACAATGAACCAGGACCCGGAGAATCCGCCGGAGCTGGAAAATCCCAGAGTCAGGTCAAAACCCAGATTTTCACTAAAAGCCAATTTAAACCAATTCAAGCCCAAGGGTAAGACCAAAGCCAACAAGACCAACAATTCAAAACCTCTAAATGGAAAATCCAATAAAACCAAGGGTCAAAAGACATCATAAAAGAGGGTCCCTACTCCAAGTGGGGCGTGTGTGCAAAACTGCACAACAAATGGCGACTCTGCTGGGGAAATGCTTCTGAACATTTCGATGACAAACTGGAATCAAGAACCCAGAACTCATGGTTTCAACTCACCTATCATGCCACCACCCATGGTAAAACAAAGATGCCCCTAGTCATCTAAACTTTCCTACACCAGGGTCAAGGTGTGTGCATATGCATTTATTATCCTCCTTGAGTTGTAGCAGGAACCAAACCTGGTTTGAACAAGCTACGTAAAGATTCATACTCTAAAAGTAACCTGGATAGAGCCTCGCTGCCAGTCAGGAATTCATAGCCCCGACCAGGTTATCGCTGTGATTCTCCTGAACATAGCTCTACTGCCAGCCAGGCGTTCATAGCCCCGGTAGAGATATTCAGATTCCCCTGAGGAGTTGAATTCTATATATTTTTACATATTTTTTCTTTGGATACTACTTGTCTTTTTCACTGCCTTCATTTCAACCTGTGAACAATGAAGGTCACATTCAGGGATAAGAAACACAGTGGCATTAGAGTAGAAAAAAGGATTTTTCACTTGTTCAAACTTCATAAGGATCTTGTGCAGCTTTAGGTATTTTTAATATGAGAGTATAAGACCCTAATGTACTCCTGTTCAGTTTGACTAGAAAATCCCTTGCCTCAACACAAGATAAGAGACATTGGATAGAGAATTCATACCATAATGCCCTGGAAGGATGATTAGAGTTTGTAAAAGAAATACCAAGAACATCAAACCAACTTTGTCACCACTATCGTATAAATACAACCAGGGATCCCCAAAAGAGAAGGAACCAAGAGCATAAGCGACGCAAACCAAAACAAACAAACCAAAAGCAAACCTATTCTAACCAAACAAAACAATAGAAAGCAACCTAAACTAACTATATACAAAGCAGGGAGCTGAAAATAGCTCAAAACTGGAAATAATGTTTCAAATACTGCCCATTGACAGGCAGTGGAATATCTTCTCCCGTGAGAGTCTTTAGATGGAAGGCATTATCTCCAAGTATTTCAGCAATCTGATATGGGCCAAGCCACAGTTTGTCGAACTTCCCATGGTTACCCTTTTGATCATGAGGTTTATCCTAGTATAGGACCAGGTCAGAAATTATAAAGGCCTTGACTTTAGCCCTTCTATCAAACCATCTTTTAACTACCCCCTGATGTTTGGAAAAATTCTCAAGGGCATCGTCTCGTTTCTCCTCCAGGTGTAATAGTTCTGTCAACCTAGCCTCCCTTCTATCCCCCTCATCATAAAACTCATTTATAAACTTCAAGGTTGGGATCTTGAGTTGAATAGGGAATACTGGCTCCAGACCATATACTAAGTGAAAAGGAGATGTTCCAATGGATGACTTAAGTCTTGTACGATCTGCCCAGAGGGAAAACCGAAGCTGGGTATGCCAGTCTTTTGGGTTCCTTTCTAACAGCTTGCGGATGACAGTCAATAAGTTCTTATTGGAGGACTCTACTAAACCGTTACCCTGGGGATAATAGTTGGATGCAAACTTCACAATAATGCCATGATCAAAAGCCCAATTCAAAAATTTTAAAGATGCGAAAGTAGGACCATTATCACAGACAACAGAAATGGGGCATCCAAATCGATTAATAATAGCAGATTCTAGAAAATCAACCACCACCTCAGATGTACATTGCCTACAAGAAAAAGCTTCAGTCCATCTTGTAAAATAATCAGTAATAGTGAGAATGTACCTGTGTCCTGCAGAGGATGGTGGATTGATGGGGCCTATAAAATCCATACCCCATTGAGCAAAAGGCCTTACCTCAATGACTGATTGGAGTGGAAGCGCCGCATACCTTTCCCTCGTTGCCATGGTCTGACAGGTGTGACAGGTCCTAACATGATGGTGGATGTCTTTGAACAGTGTGGGCCAGTAATATCCTGCCTTCAAAATCTGATTTGCCGTGGCAATTGCAGAACCATGACCAGTGCCATACTTTTCATGAAATTCGTTCATCACTCTTTCAGCTTCCTGTTTCCCAAGACACTGTAAGTAAATGCCTTCATGATTTTTCTTGTATAGGACATCTCCCTTTAACATGAAACCATCACTCTTCAGTCGTAAGGCTCTCCTTTGAACCGTATTAAGATGACCCGGAGATCGTTGGTTCAGCAAGTAATAAACTATGTCATCATACCAGCCATTAGGAGAAACGTCCTCAACATTATAATTTTGAACAGTCAATTCAGGACCTATTTCAGCCATAGTCTGAGTAAGTCCCTGTCCTCTTACCAATTTCATGGGTTGGATCTCAATATCGTATTCTTGGAGCATTGTCACCCATTTAGCTCTCCGCTCGCCCAATTCATTCTGCATGAGAAGTAACTTGACTGCAGGATTTGGAACAATGGCATAAACCTTATTCCTGAGGATATAATGTCTGAATTTCTTTACTGCTCTGACCAAGGCATACGCCTGCTTTTCAACACTTGGATATTTCAACTCAGCATCTTTTAATGGTGTACTCATAAACGCAATAGGATGCTCACTCCCTTCATTGGACTTTTGAGTTAACATTCCAGCACACAAATGATCCGAAGCAAATGAATAGATGAAGAAGGGCTTACTGTAATTAGGACTGACCAATACTGGAGCATCAACAATGGCTCTTTTAATTTTTGCAAATGCCTCCTTTGCTTCCGTAGTCCATTCGATCTTAGCATCCTACTTTAGCATTGCATTCAATGGCTTAACAATTTCAGCAAATCCAGTGATAAATTTTCTGACGAAGTTGATCTTGCTGAAGAAAGATTTCATTTCCTTTTTGCTAGTAGGTGGTTGAATCTTCAGTATAGCCTCCACTCTTGCCAGATCAACAGCAATTCTCTTCTCTGATATCACATGTCCTAGTAGCTTTCCTTCTGTTACTCCAAAAATACACTTTTTAGGATTTAGGGATATGCCGAATTCTCTGCACCTTTGAAACACTTTGTGCAAATCTGAGATGTGATCCCCTCTATTTTTTAAAAAAATAGTCAGGTCGTTCATGTAAATAATGATGCATTTGCCTATGATATCTTTAAAAGCAATATCCATAGCCCTTTGAAATGTGGCCCCTGCATTAATGAGTCCAAAAGGAATCCTCCTGTAGGCAAAGGTACCCCATTTAGTTGTGAAAGCAGTCTTATGCCTATCTTCATATTGAACCATTACTTGATTGTATCCTGAATAGCCGTCCAGAAAGGACATCATCTGAGATCCATTAACCACTTGAAGTACTTCATCCAATGAAGGGACTGGATAATTATCCTTTTCTGACGATCTGTTTAAATTTTTGAAATCAACACAGAGTCTAATTTCTCCGTTCTTTTTCCTCACTAGAACCAGATTTGCTACCCATGTTGAATGTCAGACAAGAAATATGATTCTGGCAGATAGTAACTTCTGAACTTCTTTCTGTATGACTGGTTCCAATAATGCATTAATCGGTCTCTGCCTTTGCCTAAAAGGCTTGGCATTTGGCTTCAGAGGTATAGTATGAGTTATGATTGATGTGTCATAGGTCTTCAAGTCCTCATAACTCCAGGCTACTATATCTGGAAAGTTGTGCAAGGCTTCAATTATCCCTCGTTTTTCTTCTAGAGTGCATACTTTGCCAATAAAAATGTTCTTGGAATTGTCCTCAGTTCCCATATTGTAAGTGTCATACTGTCCATTGATAGATTCTTTCTTTGATTCTTGTTCCTGATCCCTAATCTTATCCATGTCGAAGATTCACTCCAACTGTACCATTTCTCTTGGAATAGTATTAGACTTTAGATTAATCACTCCTTCTAAATCCAGTTCTGCTTCCTAGAGCTCTGTTTCATCAATGATTTGAGAGGCAAAAACGTCTGTGTTTGTGATAAAATCTAGAATATGTTTATCATCCTCAAATACCTGGAAGTTGGTAACATTATCTGGGACCGATGGCACATGAGTCAATTCTACAGTGAATTTCTTCAGACCTGACAAAGATAAAGGCTGCAGGGTGCTTGTTGCCTGAGCCAGAGAATCGGCAGTTTGATTCTTCTGTCTTGGTATCAGTTGAATATTGAAGGCATCAAATCCCTCAATGAGGTCCCATACTCTATGCCTATAATTAGTCATTCTCCTATCATGGCATTAATATTGTTTCCTTACTTGCTTAACTACTAACTCAGAATCACCAAAAACTTGCAGAATCTTAACCTTTTTCTTAAGTGCCATAATAAGTCCATGAATTAATGCTTCATACTCTGCCACATTGTTTGTACAATGAAATTGAAGTCTATGGGCTGCAAAGAAATTTTTACCTTTTGGACTGATCAATTCGAATCTTGCCCCAGCTCCATGTTTGGATTTGGATCCATCAAATCTGAGAGTCCAACATTCAGCCGTGGTAGTCCTCTTTATCACATCCTTTGGCTTAATATTGCTGGATAGTTTTTTAGATGACACAGACTTCTTTTCCTGATACTCTTCCTGAGGGTTCTGTATATCTGTTTCAACTTTTGGGGTTGGGCTCATGCACTTCTGTACTTGTTCTACTGTTGTTTGGCATAAACAACATTCCAATTCTGAATGAGAAGCACTATAAACTCTACACCAATTAGGTAAGAGTAATTCTTCAAAGCTTGTCCTTCTACCTAGGTGAATTTGATTTTCAACACACTACTTGATGAATTCCTGAAAACTGTCTAATAAGCTAATCAGATTATCTTCAGTTCCCACTTCTTCCTCCATTGATTTTGTCAGAACAGTAACATGGTTGGATCCTGTTTCTGCATCGATAGGCATCGTGTGTAGCATCAACACCTCCTCTGAGTTTGACTCCTCATACTATGTCGACAACATATAATTTCCCATGCCAAATTTTGATATCAAAACTTCTATTGAAGTCTTTTCGTATTTTGTAATCATGTATTTCATTCTTGGCTCTCTCTCAATTCTGATCTGATTGGGAACTCCTTTCCAGGGAAGCCACATGTGAGAGTGATCAGTAGACACATAACCATTCAAATCCTTAGTAAAATCTCTTCCTAGAATCAGACCATACGCATCAGGGATATCAGCTACCTGAATATTGATAACCTGTTGAATCCTTGGATCAGAAGCTATTTGTATGTGAATCATGTTTAACTCTCCCACCACATTTACTTCAGTTCTGTCCAATTGAGTCACCTTCTTCTGAGAATCAGTAGGTGTAATCCCTAAAACTCTACAAACTCCAAATGGCATCACATTGGTGGAAGCACCAGAATCTAGTAGAAAATTATGTAGATTCTTACCGAATATGCACACAAAAATTAGAAATGGTGGGGTTTCTGTCTTACCCTGAAACAAAGTTGGCTGAGTATCTACTTGAGTTACCTGAGTCTTATCCTTCTCCTTTCCTTTGTCTCCAGGGGGAAAATTAGTCTGACTATGTGCCTGATCTTGTATTTTCACAGACTGAGAACTAGAAATCTTGCTATTATGGTCATTAGAATGTTTATCCGAAGACACAAGATGTGCATCATAAGTACCTAAAACTGCCTTCCTAATTGCAGGGAATCTTAATAACTCAAATGTTGAAAGATTTACCTTTAATTTCTTGAACTCCTCAGCAACATAGAAAGCCATTTTCTCCTCGCTCATATCAGTTGGTACTTCCCTAGGAGGTTCCTCCACCTTATCTTTGCTTGCTTGAACAACCTTTTCCTTCTGGGGGTCAGTTAGAGCTTGTCTTTCTTTCGAAAGGTACTGCCTGGAAACATGTGGGAAGGATGGATTATTGCTAGCATTAGGATCTGGGGGAGTACTGAAATTATTTGGAGGAATGGAAGTGGTGAAAGGCCCCCCAGCTTGTGGGCGCCTATGAGGCATATCTCTCAAACCTTGCCTCTGAAACATCTGTACCTCTTCGACACAAAGCTTCTTCCTGATCGAAGGGGCCATTATCATTCATTGTTTCTTCATTGAATAACTGAGCCACTTCATCCCCATTGCAGATCTGATCTGTTTTATCTTCCTGGGAATTAGATTCTTCCTCTGGAATATTTTCTTCACTTACTGGGAAGGGAGCGTGATTCAATACCAGCACAGGAGAATCATAAGGGCTGGAGGGTACAATCTCCTGTCCATTTCCATTATTCTCTACCTCATACTGAAAAATGGAGGCTGCAGTTTAGAACTCTGGACATTCTAACTCGGAATGCTGACTTGTCTTATGAAGCCTGTACCATCCTGATAGGGCTGCTTCAGCCAGATATACACCACTGGGAGGCTTGTCCTGACTGACTGGTTGATTTGCAGATTGGTTGACAACTTGATTAACTGGTTGATCCAATGGGGTGGGGACTCCTCCATTATTAGGTCCTGTATTCCATGTTCTGCTCTGTCCTTGTGATTGCCTCTTATCAAATCCTGATCCACTACTTTGTCCTCTATCAAAATTCTGCCTTCGATCATTATTGTAGCCTCTGTCATTGTTGTAACCCTTATCCTGATTGTATCCCCTGTCATTATAGAATCCTCTGTCATTACGCTGTCCTCTGTCAAAGTTCTACCCTTATGGAAACTCTCTGTTCTGATTGGATTGCATACTCTTTTGGGCAGCTTGTAATTGGCTGTTTTGATTCCTCAAGTAGGTCACCTCTAGGTTCAACTTCTTTATCTGCTCAGCCATTTCATCAATCCTCTCCCTATTTGGATCTCGACAAGGGGTCTGGTTTGGGTTATTCTGAGGAGGGACATGCATTGTAGCAGATCCCATAGACTGATGCAACACCTCAGAGTTCTACAAATAGGTAGGGAAACTATTAGGCTGTGGCTAATACATGGGCTGGTTAACCTGCTGCTGGGGAAAATTCATCACAGGAGAGACCTGACTCATGGGAAGACCAGGATGTGGCACCAAAGGTAATTGAGGTACTGGATTCATGATTGGAGTATGATTGGTAAGTGCCTGATTTATTGCCTGAACCTGATTAAGATGTGCAATTGGTCCTAAAGAAGGCAACGGTCTAGTCACATGTTGCCTCAGATCTGTGCTAAGCTTAACGGCTACCGTATAGGCATCAATTAGGTTAGCTGGAGGGTTGGGTCTCCACTGCAGAAAGGTCGACGTAAGGCTATCCAATGCTTCGTAATAGACTCCCAGGGCTGTATTATTTTCTAAAACATAAGGATCTTGAAGTCTGGTGTACGCACGGTGAAACCTATTATTGAAACTGGATATTGGCTCATTGACTTCTCTCTTGACTCTAGTGAATTGAAAATACAATTCATTAGCACTGATAGGTATTCTGAACTTCTGTAAAAAGGCAGTCTCAAGATCATTCCAATTAAGAATCGAACCAGAAGGGAGGTGATTATACCAATAAAAGGCCTCTTCTCCTAGTGAATAAGGAAATAACCTACAGGCAACATCCTCATGCACAATACCTCTATCTTTGAGACAGGTTTGGAAAATCCTTATATGCTCTTCTGCAGTCCTGTTTGGATCATTAACATGGAACTTTGAACAAAAGTGTTCGGGGTTTTTTGGCATTACATTGTAAGCATTGAAAGACAAAGGGGATGGATTATTAGCTAGGAAAGACATTGGCAAAAGCGAAGGTGGTGGTTGTGGTTGGTTAACGATAGGCTGAGGTTGTTGAATGGGAACCGCTTCAGGGATGGGTATGGCCTCAACCTCTGGATGTGAAGATATGGATGATGCTGGTGAAGGGATGGGTGATGATGATTCTCTCCTTTCTCGAGTCCTTGACCTAGTGGGGAACTGTAATTCCTGTAAATATTCCTCTCCTGCGGTAGATATAGTGTTTCTTCTGTATCTCTCAGGAGAGATGGCGTTCAAGAAACGATCCAGCGTGCTCATTCAAGCCCTCCTTCTAGCGCCAATCTATTGATGGTGTTTTCTGCATAGTAACAACTCAGACATAATGCAATATTCTATCTCTCTTGAAAGGTTATTTCTAACAATAAATTACTAAAAATCACCCAAAGGTCTCTTGGGTGTCAGGTCATGACAATGCATAAACAACTCAGATAATATGTGAAATGTTGATAATCACAATCGGACCTTACTACAAGCAAACTGTATCTTTCCAATTTATCAGATTTTGCAATATAATGATCTCAAATCCTAAATCTAACCAGATAATAAAGAAATAGCAAAAGATAAGGGTGCAAGGATATGATAAGATCTAAACTATTCCTAGAATGAGCAATGCAAATGATAGATATCTGGAATGGACCAATCTCAAATAACCAATTCTTGCTTAACCCACAATGCAATATCACAAGAACGGTGCAATCTTCTAAGGTATATAGATTTTCAAATCATAGACATTCATCCACAATCGAACTTAAGCACAAACAAATATATGGTCCAGGTTGACTTCACCAGCCTACTACAATCAGATAGTTACTGGGAGTATAGACTGGAGATTGCTACAAACATTCCAAATATGAAATCATGAACATCATTCACCACACTAATCTAATTCTCAACACTAAACCCTAGATCCTCAAGCAATTTGAAAGATAAAACAAAAGGAACCATGCAAGATAAACCAACACAAGAGATTTCACTAGGAAAACCACAATGCCTTCTATTGTATTAGATCACCAAAATACTGCAACAATTCCACTATTCTATTACAATATTTGCTTCAAGAAACTGACTACTACTACAAAATACTCTAGCTCTTTTCTTCTCTTACTTATCTCTATTACTTTCTAACTCTTTTACAATGAGGCAAAAATGCCCTTTATAGAAAATTCTCAAGACATGTCGGCCCAGCCAAACATTTACAAAAAAAACAACAAAAACAAGTCGGCCTTAGGAATTCAAAATAAGGCATACATTAAATGCCGATATATCATCAAGGTCGGCCTAGACACAGCCCCCAATGTAGCCCGGATCAATACATGCCCCATGATAATAGGGAAGCACAAATCTCAAAAATGGGCATTAACTACCGCCTCCCTTGTCCTTATTCTGATCTCAAACCTTCAAAAATAACCTATCCAGCTCAGCAATAGGTGGCAAAGGAAAAACCCTAGGCCGACATTCAATGGCACCGATCTCCTCATTTGACTGTTTGATGATTTTATCCCAATCGTCCTTGTGAGCTAGGTATTTATCCATTACTGCCAAATAAGTTGCAGCATCAACCAACTGGTGCCCTGTTATGACATTTTCAGAATCTGGGGCATAAACCTCATGCCACCATTCCCTCAACTATTCCAAGCTCAGGTACTTAGGAGAAATTTTCCTCCTGCCAGTCATAACCTAAAAAAATTCCATGCATCCATCATAAACTGCAGTTAGATCACCATCCATCAGCTTCCTTCATTTCTCAATCTTCTTCATGGCCTTCTGCCGAATCTGCAGAGCCTCAAACCATTCCCACAGTTCACTAAGTCTGGAGGAAGGAAGAACTCCTTCTGTAGCCAACCGATCCTTACCATACCCCATGATGACTTTGGATTTCTGTAGTAGAAGGTTGAAGTCCTCTTTGTCCTGTGATAATACCTGCTCCAACAGTTCCTTGGCTCTGATAGCATCTTTCCCAATTGAGAGGATATCCTTGATTGCATTGTCTCCTTTTACTTGTACATCCTTCAACCAATCTATTGCAGTTTGAGCAGAGGCCTTCATCTTTTCAATTTCAGAAATGGTTTCCTTGGGCAAGAAACCAAGAGTGGCAGAGGAAGAGGGGTGGAGAGATTGCAGGGGTTTCATCACCTCTTCCAAGCATTTCTTAAGTCTCTCATTTTCCTTTCTTAGCTCATGCTTGGTCTGAGTCTCTTTCCTTAACCTACCAATTATCACAGCACTAGACCATTCATACTCCTCTATATCTTGTTCCACAGATGCTGGTCCAAGGTTAATGGTTTGCACATTGTAATCCTTACCAGTGACTTCTTCTCTAGTCTTGTCTGTAGCAGGGGTGGCAATGTGGATCACTCTGTTGTTTACCTCATCTCTCTCTATTCTTGAAACCACTTTAGCAGCCTTCTTCTTCTTCCCTTTGCCGATCTTAGACAACATCTCATCCCAATCCAAAGGAGTGTCCTCAACAACAACCTGTTTCTTCCTTGTGATCTCCTTTTCAAGCCAATCCGGGATAGCAGGGTCCACCCAGATTTCATCTGTTTTTGCTTCTTCCTATTGTTTTTCTGGCGTTTCATCCTTTTCTTTCTCAGGAGACTGCTCACCTCGGTCACCTAACTCAGGTTCATCCTCTTGCACAGGTGATGGGGTTCTAACCAGGATATTCTCCTTCTCAGATGGTTCATGGCCTTTGCTATCCTCTGGAGAATCCTCATATTGGACTAGTGGAGAAGAGTGCTTTTCCACCTCTTCAACCTCAAGCTCGGTTGCCTCACCAAATAGTTCTCCTTCCTTGAATGGCTCTGTCCCCACACTAGTTTCTTGTTCTTGATGGGCCATTTCCTGCCCAGATACACTTGGCACAGGAAAAGTAGCCTTGGGTTGCTCCATAATTGGTGATTTTGGAGGAGGATCCATCCTTTGCATGGTGTCCTTAGGAGATGGAGTCCTGGATTTCCTCATATAAACTTTAGTCTTTTCCCCTGAACTCTCCACATCAACAACCGGGGTCTCATCCTTGGACGTTTCTTGGCTCTTCTTCTTTGAAACTCTAGCTGTTCTTGTCTTCTTCGGTGGTGGAGGAGCATCCTCTTTTTCTGGCTTTTCAACTCCTTCCTCATCAGAGGACCTGCCTATTTTCAACGCTCTACTTCTTTTCTTTCCTTTTGGCTTTCTTTTTGGTTTCGGCTCACTTTCTTTTGGGCCTCTGATTTTTATTTTGAAAGGTGAGCTCTTTTTAGCCTTCCCTTTGGGGTCATCTTCCCCAGATTCCTCTGAAGTAGACATAGGATTAAGGTCTCCCATCAGATTAAAGGTACAGGGTACCTTCTCGCTCTCCAGCTCCCAAACTTTGTGTTTTAGCCAAGAAGTAGTAAATTTCATAATAGGGGCCATTAGGTCTTCCAACTCTGTGACCTCATCCTCATTCCAGTTTATTTCCTTGATTGACCTATCCTTAACAGATTCATAGGCATGATCTTGCACTAGGTTTCCATCATCCTCCATTTGGTCAGGGATTAGCTTGACATTATATTGTCTAATCATAGCAACAGGGAGCCTAGAGTACCTCTTCTTCCTTGCCTCTAAATCATCTTTGATATTGGCCCAGTAGTCTTCTAGGCCATCTTTATGACGGTACTCTTTGGTGGCCTTCTTTTGTGCTTCCTCGGTGATGTCAAAGTTTGTTCTTTTGGAATGGAAGGCGAAACCATGAGCTGCCAATTCATCTCCCGCTGTGTGTGTCGATTGAATGGAAGGCCACACTTCTGCCACGCCAATCCCAAGAGGGAAATCCCCACCAAAACCTGTTTTATACTTCTCCTTCTTGACAACTTCATCAAATTCACATATTTGCCTCACCAATTCCAATAACACAATATGATCAGTAGGGTACCGAGGCAACCTGTATGGAGCAGCCGGACATCCATCAATTCTGAGATAGGAGAAGGTGGGAAATTAAATGAACCAGGCTCCATAATTCTTTATCAACCCCTTTGCTCCCTCTGACAATCTTACATGCTCCGCATTTTGAAGCATCCTGGTGATATGCATTGTGAATTCATCATTGACTCTGCTGTATTTCTTGTGTCCTAGGTGCAACTCTGGGTATACCTCATAGACTATGTCCTGTCCAAATGTCCCCTGTGGATTCAAACCCCTGTATGGGTAGAATCTAGCTAGCACATACATCACATATGAAGACATGGTGAACCTCTTGGTTTCTAGGACATCCCTCAGCTGTTTATCAATCATGGTGCTAATAAGTCTTGCCCAGTGATAATCGAAACCCTGCTCAATCTTGTTTATCACATGAACCATCCAATTCTCTAACACTCCAGCGGTCTTCGAACCTGCCACTCTGCTCAAAAGTGTGATTGCATCGTAGATATCCGATCTAAATTTAACTCTATGCAGCTGCTTGGGTAATTTGGAATAATGTGACTTTGGCTTCTCCAACCAAGCATTAATCATTTGCTGAGCCTTGGTAGGCTCATTATCATAATATGTTCTGGCCAAGTCCATGTTTAGAGCGCACACAGAAGGAAAATCCGACATGTTAAAGGCCTGGTCAATAGAAACGTGGTTGAAATTTGCTAAGACCCTTCCATCAGTACTAACAACCCTCTGTGTGTCAAAGTCATACTGTCGGGCACACTCTAGTATTAGTTCATAGCACTGGATTGCAGGAGGGAAACCTGCCACATGCACCAATCTAGACTTCATCATTCCCTTTCTCAGGACCGACAGATCCTTTTGAGCTGTTCTCTGTTTGAACTCTTCGTGTCTCCAGGCCCCAACATTGGTGTCAGACACCTCGGACCACACCGAAGATATCTTACTTTCAGGGAGTTGACTCTTAGTGTCCAATCTTAATCTTTCGGCCTCTGAAATGGAAGACCCCTCTGTGTCACCCTTGGATTTTCCTGCAGCGGCCTTGCTTGACTTAGCCTGCACCCACAAAAGACCATCATAAGTATCCCATTATCATGCATATCCAACCAAAGGTTAGCATAAAATCAGATAAAGTAGTTAGGAACTATCACAAATCGCTAATCCTTGGAAATCTGAAAAAACAAAGCAATCCGAGAAAACAAGGTAAGCCAGGAAAATCCAGTCGGGGTGGAATTTCGGAGAAATCTGACCCAGATGGATTCCTTTTGCCAAAACATCATTATTCAAATAACTCACTAGTACAGACACAAGATCATAAGATAATCATGAAATTCATTCTTTGGCAACGAGAAATTAGCATTTAACCTTTACTCCATGAATCCTATCTTCGGAAAATTGAAAGAAGTAAAACCAGACAGGAAAACCGGAAAAGTCCGGACAGAAAGGATTTCCGTGGATAATTCAAATATTCCGGAATTCGTTATACCCCGCGGAATCGACCGAAACCGGGAAAATCTGAGTGCGCAGAAATTCTGCGGACACCACGGGAACTCGACGAAAGACAACACGCGAACCAGCGACTGAATGTTCATGCAAAACCTTGCTAATTGGAATTCAAATAATTTTAAAATTGACGCCAACCAACAAGATTCGAAATGCAGATGAACATGAACTTCAAAAGACCCTGAATGACCAAACTTCATGGCGAACTGACGATGCCCTAATTTCGAAGAATAAACCTCCTGCCATGAAAACCAGGGTAAACTCAAGGTTTGGAATACTATCCCTATGGATGAATCTAAGCACTCCAAGTCCTCACAAGGCAAGGAACGGGTTTAAAACCGGCACAAGATAGACAAAGAAAATTCATTGATCCGGGCTGAGCAGCACAAAAAACCCTAACCTTGCACAATATAGCAAATTACGAACCTAGAGGGCGAGAATCTGACCCAGAACACTGTCCAAATGAATGCACCCATCATGTAACGGATAAATACAAGCACACATGGCACGGGTGATGAGGTTTTCACGAAGAGATGGGTCCAACCCCAATTCGATAGGAAGAAAATCGTGACTAAACATGGGCCGACCCGAAATGACCATTAATCAACTCAGAAAACTCAAACATTGCATAAACCAATGGAAGGGCCATCGACAACTTACCATGGATTAACCCAGACGAGACTCGAGCTTGAAGAAGTGACCACAAAGCAAACACACCCTAGCAATGAAAAACTCTGACACCGGTGCCCAAACAATCCACATGCAAGCAGTTCAAGATCAATCCTCAAAGCTCGAATGAAAACTCTCAATCGCCAGAGCAGCAAGCAAATGAACAATGAAATCAAAATGATGCTCAAAAGACTTTAAATCCACCCATATACGCGTTTGAGCAAGGGTACCTCAGGCATTAATGAGTGACAAGACATGTCTAAAAATCCAGAAACCCGAGCCTAGGATGGAATTTCAAAAAATCCCAAGATACGCGAAAAAGCCGGATGAACACAGATTTCACGGATATGGTAAAATCCGAGATTTTAACGAAGTTCAGGATTTTAGCGCAGTCCGGGAAAATCCGTCAGAACCGGAAAATCCCAGATTCAAGCAGAAACCCGGATTTAGAAGATTAAGCAATGAATAGACAATGAACCAGGACCCGGAGAATCCGCCAGAGCTGGAAAATCCCAGAGTTAGGTCAAAACCCAGATTTTCACTAAAAGCCAATTTAAACCAATTCAAGCCCAAGGGTAAGACCAAAGCCAACAAGACCAACAATTCAAAACCTCTAAAAGGAAAATCTAATAAAACCAAGGGTCAAAAGACATCATAAAAGAGGGTCCCTACTCCAAGTGGGGCGTGTGTGCAAAACTGCACAACAGATGTCAACACTATTAGCATTTGGAATATTAGTTGTTGTATATGTCGAGGATATTGAGAAAATTGTAAAAGAAAGTGTTTCAAGTTCCTAGTGGAATTGTGTAGGACATGAAGGAATTTTGTTCTGTACGTAAAAGATTAGTTGATGTGGATCAAAGGGTTTATTGTTGAGTATGTCTAGATCATCTACCAAAAATTTTAGAGGTCCGCATGAAGTTCTGTGTGAGTTGTGGTCTGTCAGTGTTCCTGAATAAAGATTGTGTGATTTTGTTATCTCAGTTGTTGTAGATGCTTCTCTATTGTTTCTTGGTGTTCTCAGATGTCTCTAGTTCATTCTCTATTTCTGTGGTACATCCACATTGATCCGTGTGCTTGTGGTTGAAGATCTTTTTGCCCATGTTCAATTTTTCTTGTTCTTGGCTGACATGTTGGTGGTAGTGTGTTGTGGATCTTTGAGGTGAAATTAATTAAAATCTTTTTGTGTTGGAGATGTTAATTTGGGTCTCCACTATGTTGTGGCCGACCTTGGTGGGTGCACATTAAAAATTTCATTGAAAATATAGGCTGACATTGCAAATATATTTTATTTTTCTTGGCCGACAAAGATGTGGTGAAATCTCCTATAGTGGATATATAAGAGCGATTGTGTGACTGATGGGAAGTATGCTTCATGTGCTCCTATGTGCATATGTGCAAATATCATTACTGAGCAGTGTGTGAAGAAGATTGTGTGAAGTGTGGAGAAGTGTTGAGCTTAATTGGAACTGTAATCAGGCTTGAGCAGAAGTTATTCTCTCAGTTTAAATCTTGGATTGTTTTAATCCAAACCCTATTGTTGGACAGTGAGTCCTCTTTTGTAATTGAGTAGTGAGCTCTAGGAAATGTGCCTAAATGCATGTGCATTCCCCTTATTGTATTTCATTATACTTTTAGCAGAGTAAAATCTTGTGGACTAACATGCATCATGGTTTTTCCCCTAACAGGGTTTCCACGTAAAAAATCTTGGTGTTATTTGTCTCTCTGATGTGTTAATTGTGTGTGGTTAATTTCTTGTTCATCAGATTTGAGATTAGAGTTAAGTTTGAAGAGTTTAAGTTTTTGTGACAACTGATTCACCCCCCCTCTCAGTTGTATGTCCTCGTTTTCCCAACAAAACAGTGTTGTTGCATGTGCAAAAAATGTGTCATTTTTCTTGATTTGTTGCACATTTGGGAAAAAATATTGCATTTCAGATCTATAGGCCAATTTTTTACATTATGTTCTCATTGAAAAAATCGTGTTATCATAGTTCATATTCTATTGTCAAATCTTGGTGAACATTTTAAGGAACTTTTGTTACAAGCATATGAAAATGAGTTTATTGCCCCTCTTTTGTTTTTTTTCATTGATCCCTCTCCCACTATACCTCCTATGTGTGAGGTTAGCTTGTTAAAAGTGAATAAAATCATTGACAATCATGTTTTTTATTCTCCTGATATCTCTCCTATGAGTGAAAAAGATATCTTGGTGTTAGAAGATCCAATTGTTGAGCATCATGTGAATCTTGTTTGTTTCTCTCCACCTACCTCTCCTACTTAAGAAGATATTGTTGGAAAAGAGGATGAAACCATTGACACATTTATAGATTGCATAGTGTAACGTCTAGAAAATGCAGAAGAAATAGATTAGAGAAAACATGCAATGCAATCTAAGCTAAGCAACAAAGAACAAAGGAAATTCAAAACATAAATAAACTGAACAATCTCACCCAATATGTACGTAATTCCATGTATCATCTCGATTTCCCTTCTCCATTTTGTCATTGTAGTATAATTTCCCTCAGATTTTCTTCTTATGCAAGTATAGCCTATGATAATGATTTAGCAAAACATCGAAGATTCAAGATAGGTGCTCCAAAAAGTCATAAGATTTTGAGAGAGATTGGAATGATGAAGAATAGATCAATTTATAGAAAATTGATTATTCAAACGACAGGTCAGGATTGAAAGATCAACGGACGGTTGAGATCGACCAATTAGACATGCATTATGATAACTATTAGTAGAGACATGAGTGATACAAATTAGAAATAGAATTAAAGATTAAATAAATGATTTAATCTTCAAGTTTGGTATTCGAAAATAGAAAAAATATCTTTGCATGACAAAGATAAAGATTGATTAAAGCAACTCTCTGTTCGAATGCACACACAAGGTTTAATTACTTAAATAAGAATATTTAATTAATCTGCATGTACACACAATTGAGTTAGCACTAGACGATTGAATGATTTGACGAAGAGATTACTCGAGAAAGCCACTCAGACATTAATCCAGAGTTAACTGAGCGATTTAAATAGATGTTGAGTTGAGTCAAAGTGAATACTTAGATAATTTACACAATTATCTAAATATAGAGGAATGCGTTAAAATAGGATTTATGAATTAAATAATTCATTTAATTCAAGATTTGATATTTGAAAAATAATTAAATAAATAAGATTTATTTAATTAAGTGATGAAGGAATTTACATGAATAATTAAATAAATAAAATGATTTATTTAATTATAGTTGACATATGATAAAGGGGGGAATTAAATAAGAATTTATTTAATTTGACAAGAAGAATAAGGTTAATTAGTAACATAATTAAATAAAAAGTGTTTATTTAATTAATCAGATAGAATAAAGAAAATGTGAATCAATTAAATAATTAGGATTATTTAATTAATAGAAGAATTAAAGTTAAAGTGAATTAATTAAATAATTGACATTATTTAATCATGACCATGGAAGAAATACGAATTATTAAGAATATTGAAGTCGCAGGCTTAAACCAGATTTCGGTGTCTACATTTGCCCCTATTTGATACAATGTCATTTCGGCGTTGTTTCAAAGAAAATCGATAAAAATATGCCCAGTCATGCCCCAGTGTAAACAGGTGAAGGTATGCCCCCTCGAGAAAATTGACAAATTTTTGAAAAATTCAAAAAAATTTGGAAATGATCCCGATTAGTCCATTGGATAGCCAGAAATGCAGTGGAGTTGACATAATTGAAGTTGGAAATGGTATGGATGGGTCGATTGAAATTGGAATCCAACACAACCAGTAGAAAGGAATGCCACCAAAACCCTAGGTATAAATAGAAATTGGGGTAAAAACCAATTCATTTTTACCCACCTAGCCTTGAGATTTGAGATTTTGCTCTGCACCCACAACGAAGATGTCTCATGTTCCAAACACCCACCATCGAGCATACATGATCTGGACTTTCAGGCAGCCAGCCGACGCGGACCCCCCAGTACGTACCTTAATCTTGACTTTTGAATTTTTTGATTTTTGCGCCTTTTTATGCATTAAATTGATTTTTTTCTTATGCATCATTTTATTGAAAAGCCGCATGTGAGTGTGCAATCGACGCATTTGTAATATCACATAGATAGGTAGCGTAGGTTTTCTACGGTTCAACGCATTTGTAATTTAGTTCAATGCATTTGATAAATAGCATCGCATATGTATTTAAAATAGCCGCATGTGTTTATTTTTCAATGCATTTGCATTTATTTTTACGCAGTTGTTATTTGATTTACGCAGACGCATTTGTAATTTTGCACGTATTTGCATATTAAAGTGATGCACTTGAAAAAAATGATGCATGTGTGAAATTAAATTACGCATTTGGTTTTCTGCAACACACTTGTAAAAGAATAGCACATGTGCAAAAGAATAACACATTTGAATAGCATTTGATTTTGTCATTTTGCATTAGGATAGATGTTTGATGCTGACATGAGACATGTATAATGCCATTGTAGGTTGTATTAGACACTATATATATGTGAGAGTCGAGACCTACGACTTTTTGCTTCTAAGACAACTTACGGAGTGCAGAGCGACGATTCTTATGGCACCTAGGTCTTCTACATGTAACAAACATGCCCCAAATTCGGGCAAACCGGGGTTTATTGACAACATTGTGTGAGCAGTGGCACTCAGAGACTTCGTCGTTTCACCTGCCTATTAGAGAGGTGACAGTGACCTTAGAGTACGTCTACAGGATCCTGAGACTTCCCATCAGAGGCACGAGGGTGAGGTACAATACCCATAGGGGTGTTACTGAGATGTGCAGATACTACCCTCACGCCAATGTCAAATAGTTAGGGTTTGATCACTATGAGATTAGATGGCGTGTACTGGCACAAAGGTATAGGTGGCTAGACTATCTAGTGTGTACATTGATAGGTGGTATAATGCTTCCTGACTGTCAAGGTCATGGTTTTCCTGTGAGTTGGGGGGAGATGCTAGTTGGTATGTTAGAGCGACGGGAGGTATATGCTTGGGGTCCCTGTCTCCTTGGCATGTTATATTTTCACCTGCATGATATAGCCTATCGAGAGGCTCAGTCCATGAATTGTGGTACCACGCTCCTGATGGTATGGGCGTGGGAACACATTGCCATTTTTTGGCCACCGGTGACAGTCGATGTACAACATGGAGCTCCGTATTCCTTCTGTTATGAGGGGGAAAACACTCAGCACCACATGGGAGATACTGGGTATTTTAGGCATGCCATATATATTATGGTTCAGTTTACATGGAGACTGTACTTGGGATGTGCAGAGTGGTCAGATGAGGATGAGCACTTGCCTTTTTGCTGCTAGACACAATACTTGATTGGGCAGATTGTTTTACACGTCCACATTATAGAGCAACATTTTCCAGATCATGTATTGCGACAGTTCAGAGATGTATAGGATGTGCCGAGAGGATGGGCCGAGTTCACAAGGTCCTTGCAAGAGATTCCTCTGTGGGGTCTAGAGATTCCAGTGGCTACGACTAAGGAAAAAATTGATGCATTGCATGAAATTGCATGGGGATGGAGAGATGGTCTGACAGACCCAGGTACCATAGAGGCTTATGATTAGTGGTGGGCCGTGCATAGGCTAATACCCCGTATAGATCTAGATAAGCCTGCGCTGATAGAGCGGTGAGGGACAGGACCGCGCGACAGGCGTGGCAGAGGCAGAGGTCGAAGAGGTGGAGGAGGTCGTGGTGATGATGGAGATGGTGGTAGAGGTGGTCGACGAGGTGGGAGGGGAGGGAGGTGTGGACAGAGGGGACGAGGGCCACCATTATCACCCATCCATGAGGAGGGACGGGTTGAGGAGGATGTTCACATGCCATATATTGGCAGAGGTGGGGAGGAGGTAGATGTTGAGATTGGCAGGGAGGAGGAGCATCCCGAAGAGGAGGCCATTCTAGATATTCCTACAGAGGAGGAGGTAGACAGAGAGGAGGCAGAGGTTGATGCCCTGGGTTTCCTGGGTGCCTACCAGGATGATGATGATCATGAGCGGGAGATTTGAGATAGGATTGTGGAGGAGTTGGAGGATGAGGAGGATGGTGTGCCGAGGGTTAGATAGGTTGACATAGAGGTAGTTGATCCCGATACGGTCACACTTCGTGCCTAGATTGCATCCTTGGAGGAGCAGATGAGGGTCCTGATGTCTGAGAGAGATTTGTTACAAATGGAGAGGGACAGGGCCCTCATGGACAGAGATCAGGCCATAGCTCAGAGGCAGGAGACCGAGAAGAGATTCACAAAGATCAAAGCTCTATGTACTAGGCCATCAACTACATTTTCCAGAGAGTTAGTCAGAGTTGGGGAGAGGGAGGCTTATTATTGAGATTTATATGAGACAGAGGTTCCTCCAGAGAGATGGGCGCCCAGCTTCTGAGAGGCCTGTAGCAGCAGGTCACAGACTAGGACCCACACCAGGACAATTAGTATAGAGGGTGTGGAGCAGCCATGCAAATCAGGTCCATACGACAAGCCCCACTCAGGTCACAGGTCATCAAGATCTCGACATCATTCATCCACACACTCTAGCCATGACAATTGTGGCAGTTCAGGATAAGGACACCTCTTGATATGTACCGAGACACTGTATTATGATTATATAGCTTGCGGGCTTCCATATTTATGATACATTATGACATTGTGATGTGACACTTTTGAGGGATATATATATATATATGATTTTGGCGGTGATTCTCATGATATGTAGTATTATTTATTGATTATGCAGTCGTTTATGTATATATGTCATGTTTATATGAGATGCCTATGTGATGGATGATCCTATCTACTCTATGATGTGTAATGCAACTTATAATGTGATGTGGATTCTATGTGATGATGTATGTTGAATATTTATGATGTTGATGGATATTATGTATGCAATTTATAATTATGAGATGCAATGTGATGTTATATGTACAATTCTTTCTACATGTGATGTTATACAAATGTAATGTGATGCATGGATTTACATTTGTTATGTACATGGAATGCTTATGATATGTATTGTATGATGATGAATGTCTATTATGCCATGATGTCCTAGATATGATAAATGCCTATATGTACATATGTTTCTAACATGTATGTGTATATGCAAGATGATTTATTGTTTGTGTGTGTCACAGGACTCCGTCATAATGCAAGAAGGAAGAATTGTTAGTGCAGAAAGAAAGATTGAGAAATAATAAAAGTGAGATGGATGTTAGTATTAACAATCTACGATGTTTCGTTGTATCACAAAAGGTGTTTCACTTTATCATCATTGGGCGAGACTAATACAAATGGAGAAAAAAACCATAATATGACATAGATCAAGGTGTACAAGGTCATCCACTTGCTAACAACAGACAGTCATAGACAAGGATTGTTGTTAACTCATACTAAGGGCACAAGTTGCCCCAGTCTTTTTGTCAAGACAAACCACATACAACAAACAAAATAAAATATGGGTCATGAGACCTCATTGTTCCTCTAAATCCTTCATGGTACATCCTTGAGGAAACTAGTAACATGACTCAAAATAAAATTTTAAAAGACAGTTGACAAACAACAATCAAAGAAAATAGAATTCTGATACATCGTTGCTTCTCTAAATCCTTCATGGGACATCATTGAGAAAGATAGTAACATAATTCTCATCATAAAGTCAAGTGAAAAGATAAGATAAATAAGTCAGAAAGTCAGAAAGCCAATAAAATATTTTCTATAACTTGAACTGTTTGCTTGATTCGTTTTGATTGATAGAAGGATTGATTGGTAGAGCCTGATTTCAGGAGATACACATACCGGATAAGAATTTGAGTCTGGTTTCGATGTTATGACTATCTGTATAAGGCATGACAAATCCTGGTTTCATAAAGACATGTATCGTATAAGACGTTGAGTCAGATGTCGTTGATGTGATAACCTGTGTAAGGCTATGTTTGATTGTTTGACAATGTCAATTATGTAGGAAGTATTCATCCTATATAAGACATAAAATTTTTTGTTGATATCAATATTCAGGAAGGACTCCTCCTGAATAAGACAAAGGGTGATTGTTTTGATGATGTCTGTCTGCAAGAAGGACACATCCTGTAGCAGACATTAGTTGACCTGTTTTGATTGTTTCATTTGGCAAGTTGTTTGATTTGACTTAGAGACATTGTTGACTTGTTCACTAGATTGATGCATGACATGATACGATGTGTGGACAATTGACTGTGAGTGACGACAAAACCCTAAAGGATTGACCTAGTGCAGCCTCAGGGGCTCATCGATTAATGGCCTTGCCTATGTTATACATGCAAAGACCTCGTAGTTCGACTTGAATTTGACTGACAAGACTGACTACAAATAAAATATGTGTGTGATAGTGAATGTGACAAACCCTAATGGACTGACCTAGTGCGGCCTCGGGGGCTCATCGATTAATGGTCTTGCCTACGTTATACATGCAGAGACCTTGTAGTTCAACACGACCCATGACCTTGTCATATAGACATATGGATTGAATCATGATTTGATATAGACAAACCTAAATAGACTGACCTAATGCCTCGGGGGCACATCGATAGATGGCCTTGCCTACGTCCAGTCGCAGAGGCAACGTAGTTCGACTAATGAAAAAGACTGACAAATGAGACTGACTTTGACTCTATTTTTGGATTTTTGACATGTTTTGATTTTTTTGTCTTTTTGAAGTTTTTCGATGTTTTTGTGTTTTCTCAAGTCATTTTGTGATGTTTTTGAATTTTTCTATGGTTTTATGTCTTCAACACAGCCAATTTATAACCAATATGACACATGTCAAGTTTTTTCCCCCAGTCGAGTATAAGACCAATTGATTATGAATAGGATAAAATGAGGGGTATGAAATGCACTCGATGTCAATTGTTCCAAGTTATGGGAAAGACTACCACTTATTAGGAATGGTATGTACAAGTGATGGATAGGAAAGATAAGTGATATGTACAGGGATGTGGAGTATACAGGGATAAGGGGTATGCACAAGGATAAGGACTATGTACAAGGATAGGAACTATGTACAAGGATAAGGACTATGCACAAGGATTAGATTAGAATGATAGTAGACAAAGGAGAAGAGTCAACTACACATGGCGCTCGTTTTCCAAGTTTTCACCATGGTGCTTATCCAAAGCGCCACCGAAGTGGTTTTCACTATTGGACGAATTATTTCTCTTTATTTTTTTTCTGGATTATCTAAAAAAAAAATTGGTTTTAGCAAGATGCCTGTTTGCCAAGTTTTCCCCTTGGTAACGATTTTTTTGATTTATGATTTATTTTTTTGTATTTTTGGCTAATTAAGACAAGGCCCTCAGAAGCTATACGTAGAACTTCTTCAAATGAAAACTATTGATTGGTGAGGACAATGGTTCCCCTTCAAGAGTAGAGAGTTGGTATGCTCCTGATCCAAAGGCTTCTGTAACAATATAAGGTCCTAACCATTTTGGTTCAAACTTTCCTAGTTTTTCTCTTTCTGCTTGATTCTTCGGGTTCTCCATTAACACCAGGTCACCAATGTCAAAGTTTCTATTCAAGACCTTCCTATTATAGCTATGACAAAGGTGATTCTGATATGCTTGGAGATGCTCTAGTGCCTTTTGTCTTTGCTCATCCAGGAATTCTAGCTCATGGAGTCTCGATACTCGGTACTCTTCATCATCAATGTGCCCTTTCAAGGATACCCTCAGGGAAGGAATCTCGACCTCAATGGGAAGAATGGATTTAGAACCAAATACTAGTGATTAGGGAGTGGCGCCAGTGGGATTACAAATACTTGTGCGATAAGCCCATAAGGCGGGATTAAGCTGTAAATGCCAATCACGACCAACATCATTGATAGTCTTTTTGAGGATTCTAATGATGGTTTTGTTAGATGCCTCTGCTTGGTCGTTACCTTATGGGTAGTATGGAGTGGAAAAGTGATGTTGAATATGAAATTCATCACAAAGATGCCAGACTTCTTGATTGTTAAATGGGCGGCCATTATTCGTGATGATGGGCTGAGGGACACCATACCAACAGATGATATAGTTTAGGACAAACTTAGAAATCTGTGTGTCGGTAATGTATGTCATAGGAATGGCTTCAATCCACTTCGTAAAGTACTCGGTGGAAATGATGATGAATTTGTGGCCATTAGATGATGTGGGGTGGATCTTACCTATGAGGTTGAGTCCCCATTGGGCAAAGGGCCATGGTGACATTATAGGACGGAGCTCCTGTGATGGTGCATGTATCAAGTCTCCATGAACTTGGCATTGACGACATTTCTTTACAAAGACATATGAGTCCTTTTCCATAGTAGGCCAATAATAACCTAGTCTCATAATCTTTTTGGCTAAGGTAGGACCACTAGAATGGGAACCACATATACCCTCATGCACCCCTTGCAAGGTTTCTTGTGCTTCATTAGAATCAAGACATCTCAGTAGTGTATTATCTAAGGCACGTCTATATAGGGTGTCTCTAACGATGGTGTATTTGGATGACTTGCGGAGGAATGTCCTACGTTGGTTGTTTGACAGGCCAGTGGGTATGACTTCAGCGTGAAGGTAGTCATAGATTTTTTTGTACCATGGGGAATCAGGACCAACAATGTCACACACCAATTCAGAATCTAGGATATCGTATGCTGGGACCAAAAGTTGTTATACCAAAAACTCAAACTTAGGCACGTTGTTAGGAATGTCTAGAAGTGATGCAATTGTAGCCATAGCATCTGCTGCCCTGTTTAAAACATGAGGTATCTGATGAAATTCGACCTTGTCAAAGTACTCTTTAAAGCTATTAGCCATGCATTTGTATGGAGCAAGCTTCTCATCCTTAGTCTCATAATCATCATTTACCTGTCTGATTACTAGTTGAGAATCACCATATACCTGTAGGTTCTTAATTTTCCACTTGACTGCCATACGTAACCATGTCACTAGAGCTTCATACTCTGCTATGTTGTTAGTACATGGGAATGCAATCTTGAATGACTTAGGGATGGAATCACCCTGTGGTGTGATAAACAATATACCAGCCCCTGAGCCATGACTTGTATGTGAGCCATCAAAGTATAGTTTCCATGTTATGTTTGTGTCAATTGTAAATATAAACTCATCAGGAAAGTCTACAACTAATGGGTGATCTACTTGTAGTAGTGCATCGGCTAACTAATCAACAATTACTTGTCCTTTAATAGCCTTTCTCTCCACATACTGGATATCATACTCACTAAGTATCATAACCCATTTGGCCAGTCACCATGTTAATGCTGCCTTGTTGAGAAGATATTTCAAAGGATCTATTTTTGAAATCAACATTGTTTGATGGTTTAGCATATAGTACCTTAGTTTTTGAGTAGAAAATACCACTGCAAGACATGCACGTTCAATGGTACTATAGTTGAGCTCACAACCTACCAAATTCTGACTGATATAATAGACTGCCCTTTCATGACCTTCATCATCATTTTGTGTAAGCAATGCTCCAAGTGATGAATGGGTTGTTGTAATATAAAGAATCAATGGTTTCCCTTCAACATGTGGCATTAAGACTGATGGTGTGAGTAAATATTCCTTAATCATTTGAAAAGCCTCTCCGCACCTAGCTGTCCATGCAAAGGGTATCCCTTTCTTAAGTAGATGTTGAAAAGGATGTGTCTTATCTGCTAACTGCACTATAAATCTTTTGATGGATTGCAGTATTCCTTGTAATGTCCTTAATTGATTAAGATTAGTTGATGGAGGCATGTCTATGATTTCTTTTACCTTGGCCGGATCCACTTCAATGCCTCGTCTAGAAATGATATAGCCTAAAAGCTTTCCTGACTTGATTCCAAACACACATTTCTTGGGATTGAGTCTCACTTTATACTTCTCCAGCCTTTGAAATATCTTGTCTAAAACTTGTAAATGTTCTGCCCTTGTCTTGGATTTAACAATAAGGTCATCGAAATAATCCTCCATAAGAGTGTGTACTAGATCATGAAAGATGGTGGTCATGGCACGTTGATAGGTTGCTCCAACATTTTTGAGTCCAAAGGGCATAACATTCCAACAATATGTTCCCCAAGGACAAGTGAAAGTTGTCTTAGGTTGGTCTTCAGTTGCAATTCTGATCTGATTATATGCTGAAAATCCATCCATAAGGGACAACATCTCATGTCATGATGTCATGTCTACTATCATGTCTATGTTAGGCAAAGGGAAGTCATCCTTAGGACATGCCTTGTTGATATCTCTAAAATCGATGCAGATGCGGATGCCCCCGGTTGGTTTGGTGATTGGAACAAGATTGGAAATCCAATCGGCATTGTCAATTGATCTAATGAAACCAACGTCTAACAGTTTCTTGAGTTTTTCCTTGACTAGTAAAGCAATCTGTGGATGCATTTTCCTCAACTTATGTTTCACTAGTTTGACACCTGGTTGTAAGGAAAAGTGATGTAGAACAAGTTCAGGATCCAACCCAGGCATGTCTGCATAGGACCAGGAAAAAATTATTTGTCTTTGTGCAAAGAAGTTGTGGAATTCTGGCTGCTCTTTTGTTGTCAATGACGCTTCAAAATAAACCAGTCGAGGATTCTCTTTTGTACCTATGTTGACTTCTATTGATTCTTCAACGAGCATGGGTGACTTTTCCTGTGCAATGGGGAGAATTTTCAAACCTCCATCCTTAGGTGCCTCAGAGAGGTTTTAGCCTTCGGATGCATCCTTTCTTTTTACTTTTTCATTGTCTAAAGGTGCCTTTCAGTTTTCACCTAGAGACGCGTCCTTTTTATCTTGTTTATTCTTTTTCTCATTTTTGTGACTGGAGGGTTGAACATATTCCCCAAAATATGCTTTGTTGTCCAAGTCAATGGTAAAACTAGCCTTGTGATCACCGTTAGGTATTCCTTCTCATAATCCCAGGAACTCAACAATTGCTTCGTCATTCTCAAAAATGTCTAAGACGGGTGTGTCTTGTTGGTCCCAATCAATGAGTTGGGGATAAACTAAGGGCATGTCATTGTCGGAGTTATCAAAGTTTAATGGGGTCAAGGTAAGGACCGAGTTGTTCATATGGTCACAAAATTCTTGTACTAAGTCTTGTTTTCTCTTAGGTTTAGATCTAGGTGGATTGAGAGGTGGGCCTAATGCCAAGGTTTGGTTATCTGAAACAGATGGATTGGGTTGCCAAGAGGTAGGATCAAGTGATTCCCAATAGTAGTGTTTAAACCATTCCTCTTTTCTCATATTCTTTGGTGGATAGGAATTCAATGGATTGGGCGAGGATCATAAAATTAAGTCAAGTTCTCCAAATAGCTTGTCAAGGTCCATGGAAGAGGTAGAGGATAGGGAATCCCACTCATAGTCATTGGAGTCGGGGGAGTCACAGTGATATTGGTCTGATGGTTCGTGAGGTGTCTTAATATCTTATGAAGCACTTACTTCCTTGATTAAGGGTGATGTGGTACTAGGATTTCCAATCTGAATCAGTTGAAACCCAAGCCCCACGCCTTTTGGCCACTGAGAAACAAAGATTGGTTCAATCCTCTCGTCTTGATTTAAGCCTAAACCACTCTGTCCATTATATCCTTTTCTCTGCATGATTGTGAAACCCTTTCCATATAGATCTGTAGGAATGTGAACAAGTGAGAGAGGTTCTTCATCCTCTTCCTTATATAGCCAAGAGGTGACATCTTATGTATTTATAGCCTCTTTGCTTAATTCTCCCCATTTAGTGAAAGTTGTTGTGGGAGGAACGTGTATAGTGACCATAGATTTTCTCCTATCTGATTTAGGTAAACCGTATGACTTAGGAGGAATCAGATGGCTAACACAATAAGATGTCTTCATGTAATACTCTCCACAACCCTTGTCTTGGATCTCAACCCTAGGAGTGGTAGGAATTGAGGGTGAAATAGATGTTTGAGTGAGTGTGGATGGATCAACATAGGGAGATGGATTGGATGATGAAGCCTCTTGGTTTACTGGCACTTGGCGTTGGGGTATCTCTTTTAGATTGGTGCAATATTGGAATGGATCCGGGTCACCATCTATAGTTATTTCTATGCCATTGTAAGGGAATTTGAGATATTGATGATATGTGGAAGGGACCGCCTTCATGGTATGAATCCATGGTCTGCCTAGCAGAAGGTTATAAGGAAGGGTGAGATCCAAGACTTAGAATTTTGTCTCCATTACTACATGACCAATTTTGATAGGAAGTGTTACCACCCCCTTTGATTTTCGTTCCTCATCATCATAAGCTTTAATGACAATAATTTTGGTTGTGTCTACGCATGCTTCTGAGAAACCTAATGCCTTAATCAATTTTAAAGTGCACAAATTTAACGTTGCTCCTCTGTCTACCAAAACTCATCTAACTTTGGTGTCATCAACAAGGACTTCAAGATGCAAAGGATCATTATGATTCGTCTTTTCAGTTGCGTAGTCTTGTTCGAAAAATGTGGCATGATGGTTATTGGTCAAATAGCCCACCATTTCCTGGAAACGATTGACATCAATATCATTGGGGATCATGGTGTTTTGTAAAGCCTTATCTAGAATGGATCGATGCTTAGGAGAGATACGCAACAGTTCCAAAATTGAGATTTGGGTTGGGGTCTTCCCCAACTAGTCAAGTAGGTTATATTGTGACTTGGAAAGCTATGGTGTTTGTTGTGATGGAGGACATTGGCTAGTGATCTTCGTACGATGAGTATTGACCACACACTCAAGATTTGTATTGATAGTAATGGTATTGATATTCTCATCGGCGACACGAAGGTGATGAATGGTTTTACCACTATTATAATCATGCTTGATACCCGCATAGTTGGCTGACATATTGGTCTTAGTACTCGAACTTGGAACAGTTCCTTTCCCATGGTCATGTAGCGGATCAGAAAAGACTTGATGATCAGTGTTTGATGACTTTTGTTTCTATCCACTAACTTCAATTATTCTCCTTTCGACAAGATCCTGTATGATATTTTTCAGTTGGCGACAATTTTGTAGGTTATGTCCCTTAGTTCTATGATAGTCACAAAAGGCATTGTCATCCCACCAAACTGGTTTAAATATTCCTGGATCATATTGTCTTGGCTCTTGCAGCTATATAAGATTATGTTGTAATAGTTGTTGGAATACAAACTTGATGGGTTCCCCTAAGGGAGTGAACTCACGTTTTTGAAACCTCCTTTGTTGTTGCGAACATTGAATATTTTGGACCATGTTGGGAGGTTGATTGACATCATTAAGCATGTTGGAGGATGTGTTAGGTCCTTGTAATGTGATGATTGGTCTTGCCTATATAGTTTTAGCATCAACTACCCCATCATTGGTGATGTTTTTGTTGCGAGACCAAAATTTGTTTCTATCATTGGAGGTGTTTTGCACGATCAGATTTCTATTGGATGTTGATGTCTTAAGTTTTCCCTTTTCAATGAGATCCTTTTCTATTATAACCCCTTTTTCCACTAGTTCCGAAAAAGATGTACAACAATGTCCCCTTAAGTTACTCCTTAGTTTTGCATGAAGGTTTTCCTAGAACATAGTAATTTTTTGTTTTTCAGGTATCTCGACAGGACACCGGCTAGCTATAGTCCTCCATCTTTGGAAGAAAGCGATGAATGTTTCACCTTCGTCTTGTGTTGTGTGACACAAGGTTGCTATATTTATCTCATGGTCTATGTTGAAGGAGAATTGCTCAAAAAACTTCTCAGCCAGTTCACCCCAAGATCTGATGCCATAGTCTAGACTTGAAAACCACTCTAGTGCAATCCCTACAAGACTTCTTGGAAATAGTCTCATAAGATACATGGGGTCATAAGTGACATCTATGCATATGGTAGAAAATTCCCTTATATGTTCTATTGGATTCCGTTTTCCATTGTACTTAGGGAGATTCGGTATGACATACCCATGAGGGAAAGGGGTCATGTACAATGATCTATCAAAGGGAAATGGGCATATGTCCTTTGTTGAAAAGGATTTCTTAGTTGACACCGCCATTTTTTCCATTTGTGTTTGTAATGCATGCATTTTTGTTTACGATACGTCAACATGGGTCAATGATGTGTTGGGTGGATTATGCGGATTTGTGTATGTATTCTGAAATCCAAGGTCTCATGATGGGTTTCGATTGAACGTTGATATTTGAGGTGGGTTTGGATTCAGAATGTTGGTAAACGTGTTATGGTCCAGAATCTGCATAAATTGGTTTTGACTTGGGATTTGTGTGAATGGATTCTAAGTACCATGCTGGGAGAAGGTATTCTGATTCAAAATTTGTGTAAATTGGTGTTGACTTGGAATTTGGGAGAATGGGTTCTGATTACCCATCTGGGAGAACGAATTCTGATTTGGAATCTATGTGAATGTATTCTGATTGCCAATTTGGGAAGATGGATTCTGATTTCCATATTGGAATGAGGGAATGCCTCTTGTTTGTGTAATCTGTGGTATAGTACCACTAGGTATGGCCGTTGACTGAGGTATGGTACCTATGACGTGAACACTAGGTATGGTTGTTGACTGTGGTATGGTACTCGTGACATTGACATTTGGTGTAGAAGCTGATGTTTTAGATCTTTTACTCCCAACAAGAGGACCAAAGGGAGTGGATGATGATGCCCCCACAGTGAAATTAAAACCTGATGTCATTCCAGACGTACCAAATGGAGACATATGGACTGTCGTACTCTGTGTAGGTATGCCAGAGGGTATGGTTGTATTTACTTGAGGTATAGTAGTACTGGCGTTCATTGTATTAGTCCCTTGTGTAGGTTGAGTTTGTAAAGTGCTAATATCGAATCCCTTAGGTAAGGTAGCACCTTCAACTAGCAATTTGGCTAAGTATCGTTGACTATCGTTTGCTAGGTACTCATCTACAAAAGAGGCAAACTCAGGGTCCTATGCCGCAACCTCTATGTCCTCTACTGTAATGTGTCCTTGAGTGTTTCTAGTGGTGAATTTGTCTAATAAAGTCCTGTGAGGTCTTGTGGAGAATGGATTGATGAATTCATTTGGGTTCGACATCTTTTCTCTCTCTCTTTTCTTAGACCTAGTTTCAACCATGTAAGATAAGCTCAATATGCAAGGAATGTAAAACTACGTCTATGGACAATATGACTCTAGTCTATGTTTTTGGGATTTTCTGAATGCAAAATAAGGAATGTTCTAGGATGACGCTAGTCTAATATGACAATATCCAAAGATGCAAAGTCTAAGCAAACTTCTAAGGTAATCAATTCTGTAAACTCGAGACGGGGTGACCAACTACCTAAAGTCTAACCAAGGAATCAATTTAGTTAATTCAAGGAACCAATGTAGGACGAGGATCAAAGATAAGTTGAGCTTCCTAACTAGACTGATGAGCTAGGAGGACTCTTTGTAGGAAAAAGGATAAGATGATAGGACTAGGTTCAATGACATATTTTGTTGACGCTGTGATTTTTCTAGAGTGTAGATGGTGGACCTATCCTAAAGTTTGTAAAACTAAATTTCCTAGAAGTTTAAATCTAAAGGTAATATGTACTCAAAGATGAATGTAAAAGTCAAAATCAGGACAACTATGGTAATGACTAAATGATACCCAAAGGATGCAAAAATTGAGCAAATCATTTCAAGTTTTTGTCCAAGGACAAGTAAGAAAAATCAAAGACTGGTATGATAGTGTTGACTGGACAGTGACTGTGAATTCTAGTTTTCTAATAATATGGCAAATGCGTCGCATAATTTATCAAATGCAGTTATGTTTCACAGTTGCGGCTTTCTGTCAATCAATTGTGTGTTTTTGGTAAAGTTCAGTGTTTGAATCTGGTAAATGCAGTTAAGTTTCTAACAGATGTGACTTGTGATGGCAATTGCGACTCAGACTATATCAGATGCGGTTTTCCTAAACTTATGCACTGGTAAAACTTCTGTGACAGTGGCAAATGCGTCATTTGAGACAGCAGTTGCGGCTCACCTTGTCAGATGCGTCACAGAATATCACAAGTGTGGTTTTCAAAGACATATGTGGTTTTTGACAGAGCAAATACGAGCTAATCTGGGAGATGTGACTCTAGGGTAAACATATGCGACTCTACAAAACAATTGCAAATGTGAGCTAATCTGGTAGATGCGACTCTAGGGTAAATGTGATGAATAATGTTGAAAAATCTAGCAAGCACTTGACAAGCACAATGTTTTGGGTGTAAGCAAGTGCACATAAGACAAGTACAATCCTAATAGGCCAATAGGTCAAGGGTTTGTATACTTGGTATATCCCACCGATATACCCCGGATTGGTGCTAAACACCTTTCCTTCTCGAGAGCAGATAACATAGAAGTGTGGTGGCATTGGCTCCCCTCCACGGCTCATTAACGTCATTCGAGCACACCAACTTTGGATTCTTGGGTAGTGACTTCCCAAGAAATGCTATCACTACTCAAGGGGATCAGTAGTGAGTGTCTTCGGGCATGATACTATACCTTGCACTATACCAAGCAATGACTGAAAAATGGTTGGACTCTAAAACAAAAGGTGTTTAGTACGGGCATTCCATTCGTAGGGCATGATCCATGTGGTGAGAGTCCCCTTTCGGATCCATCTCATCAGAACCATATGCGTGATTCTTGGGCTTTCCCCAAGAATCCACTTTTATATACTGGCTAGAAGTCCCTCGGGTTCAGGGTGCTACCGGTCTAAGTTGTCCTGGGGTGAGTACTTTTTCCCACAAGAACAGGCCCAAGTTCTAGAGTTGGTAACCATTTCTCTTACACCTAGGATCGTGCAGATGCGCAAGGGGAGAGGATACTTAGATGTACCAAATCGTGAGGGTAATTACACAGTTGTTCTTTCACACCAAACATAGTAGACACTTGTTAATTTTAATCCAAATGTAAAATTTTCTACACTACCAAACAATCTGTTTCAAAAATTTAACTAGGGTCTTTGACATGCGTTCTGCAGAAAGATTCATTAGTAGTTTTCAGTATTTTCTTCGTCAATCGTCCTGAAAAAACTCGTTAACTCCTCAAGACACACGCTGAAAATAAAAGATTAGCAAAAAATAAAAACACGAAAGGAAATTGTAAATTAAAAGTCTAAAACCTAAAAATATACCAGTCGGATGCGTCATTTTCTCTATCAAATGCATCGCGGTATTTTACTAGTCAATTGCGGCTCAGAAAATGGCAGATGCATCATTTTCATTCATAGATGCGGTCATGAATGTCAATTGCGTCGTTTCATCAAGCTGATGCATCTCTAAATGTCAATTGCGGCGTTTCATCAAGCAGATGTGTCGTTCCCTATAAAAACCTAAAATAAAAGTCTAAGGATACGCGAAGATGGTGTCTTCACGTTAGGTTCACCAAATGTAACGTCTAGAAAATGCAGAACAAACATGCAATGCAATCTAAAACTCTAATGCAATCTAAGCTAAGCAACAAAGAACAAAGGAAATTCAAAACGTAAATAAACTGAACAATCTCACCCAATATGTACATAATTCCATCTATCATCTCGATTTCCCTTCTCCATTCTTTTGTTGTAGTATAATTGCCCTCAGATTTTCTTCTTATGCAAGTATAGCCTATGATAATGATTTGGCAAAACATCGAAGATTCAAGATAGGTGCTCCAAAAATTCATAAGATTTCGAGTGAGATTGGAATGATGAAGAATAGATCAATTTATAGAAAATTGATTATTCGAATGACAGGTCAGGATTGAAAGATCAACGGACAGTTGAGATCGATCGATTAGACATGAATTATGATAACTATTAGTAGCGACATGAGTGATACAAATTAGAAATAGAATTAAAGATTAAATAAATGATTTAATCTTCAAGTTTGGTATTCGAAACCAAAAGAATTATGTTTGCATGACAAAGATAAAGATTGATTAAAGCAACTCTCTGTTTGAATGCACGCACAAGGTTTAATTAATTAAATAATAATATTTAATTAATCTGCATGTACATGCAATTGAGTTGGCACTAGACGATTGAATGATTTGACGAAGAGATTACTCGAGAAAGACACTCAGACATTAATCCAGAGTTAACTGAGCGATTTAAATAGATGTCGAGTCAAGTCACAGTGAATACTTAGATAATTTACACAATTATCTAAATATAGAGGAATGTGTTAAAATAGGATTTATGAATTAAATAATTCATTTAATTCAAGATTTGATATTTGAAAAATAATTAAATAAATAAGATTTATTTAATTAAGTGACGAAGGAATTTACATGAATAATTAAATAAATAAAATGATTTATTTAATTATAGTTGACATATGATAAAGGGGGGAATTAAATAAGAATTTATTTAATTTGACAAGAAGAATAAGGTTAATTAGTAGCATAATTAAATAAAAAGCGTTTATTTAATTAATCAGATAGAATAAAGAAAGTATGAATCAATTAAATAATTAGGATTATTTAATTAATAGAAGAATTAAAGTTAAAGTGAATTATTTAAATAATTGACATTATTTTATCATGACCATGGAAGAAATACGAATTATTAAGAATATTGAAGTCGTGGGCTTAAACCAAATTTCGGTGTCTACACATAGATGAAGATGCTAAGGTGACCTTAGATCCCCCTCATTAGAAAATCATTAACAAGAGATCAAATATGTTGAGGTTATGAGCACACAAGTGACTATTAGGTCTCCTTTGATTATTGGAACTCTTAAAAATTATTTTGGACCCCATAGAGTCCTCTAATTATTGGACCTCTTGAAACTCCTTGTGGACCTCCTAAGATTCCTCTAACTATTGGGCCTCCTAAAACTCCTTTTGGACCTCCTAAGTCACCTCTCATTATAGGACCTGCTAAACTTATAGGTGTTATCTTAAACTTTGTAAAATAAATTACTAGTAATCATGTGTCACGACAACCAAGTTATCACACTATAGCTCACACATATAACACTAGAATAAATAAAAACCAAGATAAACTCCAACATCCATTCTATTACCTCAACCATACCTTTCACATGCACCTAATATCCAGTAGCATAGTGGTAAAGAATATGATCTTGATGAAAAACTTTGTAATGTACTCCTGCTAAGATATCCTTGTGGGATCTCATTCAAACATAACCTACTTACCATGACATGCTTCAAAATTCCTTGCAGAAAGTTGTTGTCCCGCCTAGTGTGCAACCAAATGATGTGGCGACTTTGATTGAGAAGATGAATCAACCTAATCTAGACATTATCTTTCATCAAAGTGAGTTACCTCCTTTAAAAACACAAAAATAAAATGATGCTTTGATAATAGTGGTTGTTATTAGCAAGGCTGGTATAAGGCATACCCTTATTGACAATGGTTCAGGGCTTAATGTTTGTAGTATAAACCTTTTGGATAAAATTGGGGCAAATAAGACTAAAATTTAACCAATTGATTTGTCTATTCGTGGTTTTGACAATGAGGGAAAACAATTGCTTGGTGTGATAACGTTACCTGTCAAAGTTGGATACATTACTTTACAAACTCCTATCCATGTCATGCCCCAGGAACTTTCATATAATATTCTCTTGGGTAGATCATAGATTCATGAAATGAATGTAGTTCCTTCACTACTTATGTTTCCACGGAGATTGCACCCGGATGCTAAGTTTATACGCTCAACAATCTTGTGAAACATTGAAACATATTTGAGCCTATGGGTATGCTCATAGTGAAGATGAATCTCCATATTATGGGTTGGCTCCCTTATAATTTTTTTATGAATAAATGATTTATTGGAGGAAAAGGGAAGAAAGGCTCTAAAATGAATGCATAAACTAAAAATTAAACTATGGTGATGCACCTAAACGGAAAAGATGAGCAACCTGATTCACAAATTTTTCTCATTAAAATCTATTTTCACAACTAAAATTGAACAGTTTAAACACATAAATGTTTCACAAAAAGGCCTTATAATCTATCCTTTACGAAGGAAAAAATAATGCTTTCACAACCTAAAGGGAAAGATAAATTTGTAGCACAATCTATGACTTGTGGCTAAACCTGCATCTGTGTACATGCATCCATTAATGAGAAATAAATTTAAAGGTTTTTAGATTTAAAACTCAATAAATTTGCATCCAAATAATTAACAGAGGCAAAACACCTGAATCTGAGAAGGCAAACACTTAATTGCAATAAGAAAATTGAAGGAAACTCTGCAAGTAACAATATTAAGTAACCTATAAAAGTTGTTGCATATATTAATAACAACAAAAAAAGTGAGTTACAAGAGAAATCTCTTTTTGCAGAATGCAAAGGCAAGAAGCAAGAACTAAGAAAAAAGACTAAGTCTTTTTCAATATATACAATAGATAGCTTCAAAGAGCTAGGAGGTGGAACTAGTAGCTAACTGAAAGTAAAAAATATCTCCAAATACCTCTCCCATGAGCAAAGATGAAAATCCATGAAAAGGGGAGTTAGAACTGATATAAATTGGGCTCAAATAGTTGCAAACTCAATCTGCATGATGGTCAACCCAAAAAAGCTCCTAAAAAGGCTCCACCAACAGAAAAAGAGACTCAAAACCCTTGTTGAACTCCACTCTTGATTTTACATGATATAAGGACTTCAAAGGAACTTATGTTAACTCCACCTTCTAGTTTTGCATTTTATGACAAATGGTAAAGTAATTTATAAATTATTACTTTACCATCTATTTACAATATGTGTTGATTTTAAAACCATAAAAAAATTAGAAAGAAAATAATGATGTCAGAGATAAATGTTTATAGTTTTGCAAACTTTAGCAAAGAACTATACATGGCACCTAGCAATGGTATTAGTTTGAAAGTGATAACATAAAATTAAGGCAAAAATGCCTTAAACATTGGTCGACATACTTAGGGTAAAAGAAACCCTAAGTATACCCGTGGCTCTCTCATTTTCACTTTGCATCTTTTTTTTTTGGAGACTTCGCTATACCACCACCATGCTTAGGGTTTACGTTGAGCTTCTCTGGAGTTTACTGGGAGTCTCATCGAGCTTTCTCTATAGTCAATGTGATAAAACTACCTGGTAAGCTTTCCATTTTGAAAATCTTGCTCTTTTTGAAAAAAAGAATGAAGAATTTTTGCTCATTTTTTCCATTGAAGGCCACAACCTCTCAATTTTTTGTGTTTTTACATTCTTGTATAAGCTTAAATACTCCTTAATTTTTGTTTTTGTGATTTCTTTAAGTAAACCCTTGTGGGTTTGGTCATTTCTAGAAACAAAGAAGAAAAATAAAAAAAATCTCAGGTTGCGGCCTCCATTTGTGGGTGCTCATCATTCCTTGAACAAGATCAAATACTCCTTATTTTTTAAACACTTAATGTAAAATTCTTTAGTGATTTTGGCTTCTTTCATAAATAAATGGGGAGAAACTCCCAGGCCGTGGCCATACTCCATTTTTGCTTGAGATTTCAGCTTCATTGTAATACTCAATTTATTGCTCTCTGAAAAATGCATTTTTTGCTTCTAAGTGTGATAGAAGGAGATCATACTATTTATTTATTTGAAAGAAATAAAAGCATTCTAACTCCATTTTGGGTCTATAATTTCTTCTAGTATTCTTTCTTCAAAACCCTTCATGGCTGCCACTTTTTTTTTTGCATTTCCACTCTATGATGAAACAAGTAGATGTACTTTAATTTCTTCCATTTTATTGTTTTGGGTTCAAGCTACTACATAATATTATTTAAAAACAAAAATTCTTGGCCTCTCAAAGTTTCTTCTATGCAAAAACTCGAGGATTTACTATGTTGCTCCTTGTATTTGATGTGAAAACTTTTATTTTCATTCTGCAAATATATGTCTAAAAATTATCTTTTTACTTTTGTCTCATCAAATGGAAGCATAAAGTAAACATACAATCTTTACGCATTTCCCACAAAAACTGCATGTATACATGTCCAATACTACACTTTCAAACTGGCTAAATGATGAAGCATCCCTACATGCATGAGACCTGGTATTTTTGCATTTATTTGATAATGGATTAGTTGATTTAATGCATCATAGTTGTAAGTTATATGTCTGTTGATGAAACATATGATGAGATTTCATGTCCCGAGCTCTAACAAAATATTTCAATCATCTACAGGTGCATTTGGAGATCAAGAACAAGAGAATTTGAAGATAGGAGGATCAAGCTGAAGATAGAAGGACCAACATCAACATTAGCCCTTAAGGCAATGATGAATACAATCTCTTCTCATATGTTTTTCTTCTTTTCTTTATCTTTGGATGTATAGCTTGCATACATTGTTGTATTAATTCAATTCAGTCATTCCCACGACTTGTGTGGGATATTTAAGCATTCTTTTGATCTCAATGAATGAAACAACAATATTGTATACATTTTTATTTTCAAAATGAATGAAATACAACAATATCATGCAATTTTTATAATCTCTTTTTGTTGTAAAAGTTTGCATAATAAAAACTGAATTCCGCTTGAAACTTCACATGTAAAAGATTAATATTAGCAAAAATTTAATGAAGTACCTTTCACCTTATATTTAATAACTACTTCAGCTCTACCAAATTGAGTTGTAGGTGAAAATTTGGGAATATTTATGGTGATTTCTATTGAATGCTTGCCTACTAAGCGTGCCAGACTAGTTTCCTAAACAATCCATTGGGCATGGAGTCAAACTATGCTCTCCTCAAACTCTTGAAACCATTGTAACTCAGTTGTTTGGAACTATACAACAATAAAAAAAAACAAAAAACAAACTATCATGTCACTATTTAAGATAGGGCTAGCAAACAGTGCATCCACACTTATTGGAAAACAAAACCGAACTCAAAAGAAATGTGCCTTGAGCACTTATTAACTTGAAGACTACCCTACCCTACACTACCCAACAATGGTAGTGCTCAAACATAACCATTAAATGGTATTGGGAAATAACTTCCTCTCCTAATCAACATAGGATGTTTTGCAAGGTAATTTATTATTGATAAGATATGATACATAAACATACCCTAAAGAATGTTGCAGAACTATTTGAAGAACAAAAACAAACTCACTCACCATTTGAACCTGATCATGGATACTATTGTTATGGGGTGAATAAGTGATTTGATTTAGTTGTTCTAAGGTTGTGACCTTATGATTGGATGCAATGGTAACATGTGTATCCTTATTTATCTCTTTTCCAGCTAAATCTTTGATTGGACATCTTCTTGAAAGGATGAAATTTCTGCTCATACTGTTGATTTCTTGTTGGTTATTTACTGTCCTATTATCACTTGTAATTTGAATATGAATTATGGACTGATTAGGGGGGTCTAAAAACTTACCCAAATTGGAGTTGTCTAATTCCTACTCCTCTTCTAGACATCTAGCCTCTTCTTCTAAAGGCTTTAGTTGTATACTTTCCTTGTCCTTGAATTGATTAGCTTCATATTGATTAAATGAAAAAAGAATAAGTTCAAAAACTTGTCTTACCTTGTTGTCCTCACCACTTACTGATTTGGGGTCTTGGTCGTTACAAGAATTCAGCAGAGTGGCAAGCTCTCTACAAGTTGAGCAGTTAGGATCCCAACAATTAAGCATATAGTTGTCTTGAAAAGGTTGATCGTCTTTAGCTAGTCCACTTGATTGATCTTCAAGGTAAGTTGCCTTAGTTTCATCCATGTTAGCCTCTTCATTGTAGTACAAAGGGACTACTGAAAACAAATTAGATGCTTCGTCTTCATGGATAACCTAATTTGATTTGGTTACATGTTCAGCCTGGTAGTTAGTTCTATCTTCATGAAAAACTAGCTTGCTAGACTCTAAAAAAAAGCTGTCCTTTTGCTTCTCTATATGGATTGAGATTTTATCCTTATCCTTGCTTTCATGGACCAACAACTTATAATTTTTTTTAACATGTTCTTGTTGTTCCAAATCAGCTGCTATGTTGAGCACCTGTATGCTCTCTTCCTCATTGTCAACAAATCTAGGTAGTTGATCAAACAAAGAAATTGAATCTTCCTCCTCATGTGATGCCTTCTCCAGTGAAACCTTGACAACTTGTCTTTGCAATAGAAGAATTTCACCTTGTATCCTTTCCATTTTTCTTTCATTCATCTCATAAACAACATTAGAAAACTTCTCAAATGAATCAAAATGCAAAGGATTAAATTTCAAGCTAGAACCAACCTCCTCTACACACGTGTTATGTTCATTTTCAGCTGGGAACACACTATAAACAACAACCTTTTGCTCCACATGTGATTTTTCTGATTTGGTGGCACAAAAGGGACTGCAAGAACCTTCAACTACTGAAGTAGGATTACTAAGTTCATTATAAGGTGTTTCAGACTGCTCTTGGCTATGAATTGGATACTGTATTGAAGGAGCACTCCTAAAACTTGGAATTTTGATTGGTTTTGACTCTACAACCCCTTGCTCCAAATCAATCTTTTGCTGCTCTAATCGGTAATACTCTACAGCTAAATGTAGTGGATTTATAATTCTAATCTTCTCCATGATCAATAGGCTATCCTGATCAATGGGCTACTTTGTAACTATACTAGGTTGTACATGATTACTTTCCTCAACTTGCAATGGATGAAGGCTTATGAAATTTGGGATTTCAAGCTGAAAAGGATGATTTACAGAGTGAAGAGGCTCATCTTGCTTAAAACTTAGAATTTCATACTTACTAACCTCATCTTGAAAGGGCTGATCTGGAATGAAAGGAGTTGTTTGGACCTCATGCTTTTGTTTTTGAGAAAACAAAAACTTCATCTGCTCCTCTTTTTTAGCTAACTCCCTCTCAAGCTTTTCTTCAAATTGTATCCTTTGTGTCTCCAACTCCTGCTCATGAAGGTAGGCCTGATAATCTAACTCTTGTTGCTGCAAATCAAGCTCTTGTTGTCTCCTGAACTCTTCTATCTACTTTGTGAAGTCTGGCAATGTGTCCTTGATGTAATTCATGCTATTCTTCATATCCTTAACCTCCAAATCTTGGAGGTGACCAGGAGGGTGTTTGAACTAATTTTGGACATATAAATGTTGATATGAAGGTTAAGCAGGGGTGGGTAGGAGGTGAGCATGTTGAGCATGCTGATATAATGTTGTTGCATGGCTATTTGGGATAAAACTAGCTACACAACCATTTGGGTATGGCTGATAAGAAGGTTCGTTGACAGTATTTTCATAGTATGGGGGTGGGTATACATATTGACTATGAAAATTTGACATTTCTACTCATATAAAGGGCTGAAAATCATAATAAGAAGCTTGCTTTTGAAACATACTGGCACTTGATCTATTAAAACTAGTAGATTTGTATCGTGAGTCGCCAGGTGTGTGTGTAGATCCTGCCTCCAAAGGGTACAAATACTGATTTTCATACCAAAAATTAGAATTATGTGGAAACTATTTGGACTAGGAGAGTCCAAATAGTCCCATTAGGCATGACAAAAACTATTGTCACGGAGATTGCACTTGGATGCTAAGTTTATACACTCAACAATCTTGTGAAACATTGAAACATCTTCAAGCTTGTGGGTATGCTCATAGTGAAGATGAAACTCTAGATTATGGGCTGGCTCCCTTATGCTTTTTTTATGAATAAATGATTTCTTGGAGGAAAAGGGAAGAAGGGCTTTGAAATGAATGCATAAACTAAAAATTAAACTATAGTGATGCACCTAAACAGAAAAGATGAGTAGCTTGATTCACAACTTTTTCTCATTAAAATTTGTTTTCACAACTCAAACTGAACAGTTTAAACACATAAATGTTTCACAAAAAGGCTTGATAATCTATCCTTTACGAAGGAAAAAATAATACTTTCACAACCTAAAGGGAAAGATAAATTTGTAGCACAATCTATGACCTATGGCTAAACATGCATATGTATACATGCATCCATTAATGAGGCATACATTTAAAGGTTATGAGATTTTAAACTCATTAAATTTGCATCCAAATCATTAACAGAGGCAAAACACCTAAATCTGAGAAAGCAAACACTTAAGTGTAGTAAGAAAATTGAAGGAAACTTTGCAAGTAACAATATTAAATAACCTGTAAAAGTTGTGGCATATATTAATAACAGTAAAAAAAGTGAGTTACAAGATCAATCTCTCTTTGCAGAATGCAAAGGAAAGAAGTAAGAATTGAGAAAAAATACTAAGTCTTTTTCAATATATACAATAGATAGCTTCAAAGAGCTAGGAGGTGGAACTAGTAGCTAACTAAAAGTGAAAAATATCTCCAAATGCCTCTCCCATGAGAAAATATGAATATACAAGAAAAGGGGAGTCAAAACTAATGTAAGTTAGGCTCAAACAGTTGCAAACTCAATCTGCATGAAAGTCAACCCAAAAAAGCTCCTAAAAGGGCTCCACCAATTGAAAAAGAGACTCAAAACCCATGTTGAACTCCACTCTCGATTTTGCATGATATAAGGACTTCAAAGGTACTTTTGTTAACTCCACCTAATTTTACATTTTATGACAAATAGTAAAGTAATTTATAAATTATTACTTTACAATCTGTTTACAATATGTGTTGATTTCAAAACCATGCAAAAATTAGAAAGAAAATAACGATGTTGGAGTTAATTGTTTATAGTTTTGAAAAGTTTAGCAAAGAACTATACATGGTGCCTAGCAATGGTGTTAGTTTGAAAGTGATAACATAAAATTAAGGCAAAAATGCCTTAAACATTGGTCGACATAATTAGGGTAAAAGAAACCCTAAGTATACTAACGACTCTCTCATTTTCACTTTGCATCTTTTCTTTTTGGAGAGTTCACTATACCACCGCCATGCTTAGGGTTTTCTTCGAGCTTCTCTAGAGTTTACTGGGAGTTTCATCGAGCTTTCTCTGCAGTCAATGTGATAAAATTGCCTGCTAAGCTTTCCATTTTGAAAACCTTGCTCTTTTTGAAAAAAAGAATGAAGAATTTCTTCTCATTTTTCCATTGAAGGTTGCGACCTCTCAAATTTTTGGGTGTTTACATTCTTGTATAAGCTTGAATACTCCTTACTTTTTGTATTTGTGATTTCTTTAAGTAAACCCTTGTGGGTTTGGTCATTTCCAAAACCAAAGAAGAAAAATGAAAAAAAACTCATGCCACAAACTCCATTTCTGGGTGCTCATCATTCCTTGAACACGCTTGAATACTCCTTATTTTGTAAACACTTAATGTAAAACCCTTTAGTGATTTTGGATTCTTTCATAAATAAAAGGGGAGAAACTCCCAAGCCGCAACCATACTCCATTTTTTCTTGAGATTTCAGCTTCATTGTAATACTTTGTTTATTGCTCTATGAAAAATGCATCTTTTTCTTTTGAGTGTGATAGAAGGAGATCATACTATTTATTTATTTGAAAGAAATAAAAGCATGCTAACTCCATTATGGGTTTATCATTTTTTCTAGTATTCTTTCTTCAAAACCCTTTATGGCTACCACTATTTTTTGCATTTCCACTCCATGATGAAACAAGTAGATGCCCTTTAATTTCTTCCATTTTGTTGTTCTGGATTCAAGCTACTACATAATATTATGTAAAAAAAAAACTCTCGGCCTCTCAAAGTTTCTTTTGTGCAAAAACCCGAGGGCTTACTATGTTGCTCCTTGTATTTGATGTGAAAGCTTTTATTTTCATTCTGCAAATATATGTCTGAAAATTCTCTTTTTACTTTTGTCTCATCAAATGGAAGCATAAAGTAAACATACAATCTTCAAGCATTTCCCACAAATACTACATGCATACATGTCCAATACTACACTTCCAACTTGGCTAAATGATGAAGCATTGCTACATGCATGAGACTTGGTATTTTTGCATTTATCTGATAATGGATCAATTGATTTAATGAATCATTGTTGTAAGTTATATATCTGTTGATGAAACATATGATGAGATTTCATATCTCATGCTCTAACAAAATCTTTCAATCATTTGCAAGTGCATCTAGAGATCGAGAACGAGAGAAGTTGAATATAGAAGGACCAACATCAAAATCAGCCCTTAAGGCAATGACGGATATGATCTCTTCTGATATATTTTTCTTCTTTTCTTTATCTTTGGATGTATAGCTTGCATACATTGTTTTATTAATTTAATTCAGTCATTCACATGGCTTGTGTGGGATATTTAAGCATTCTTTTGATCTCAATGAATGAAACAACAAAAATGTATACATTTTCATTTTCAAAATGAATAAAATACAACAATATCATGCAATTTGTATAATCTCTTTCTATTGTAAAGATTGCATAATAAAAACTGAATTCCACTTGAAACTTCACATGCAAAAGATTAAGATTAGCATAAATTTATTGAAGTACCTTTTACCTTAGATGTAACGACTGTTTCAGCTCTACCAAATTGAGTTGTAGATGAAATTTTGGTAACAACTTTATCATTCATTGAATTACATATACAACAATAAGGTTTACACAATAAAAGTTGACCCTAAATTTGAATAGTGTTTACAAACTGAAACAAGAAGGATTCTCTCAGAACATTGACACCAACTACAAAAGTGAAACATTTACAAGTTGAGGATAGAGATGAGAGATTTCCATTCATGAAAAAATCATTGGATGATGATTGGGGACCATTATATTTCACACCTAAATTCGATGGAGAATACAAGATTATACAACCAAAATCAGGAAAAGAGAAAGAAGTTGTCATGATATCAACACAATATATCACTAAGTTATCAAAAGAATTTGAGTCTAGAACTTGTAGAAAAGAAGAGGAAAAGAATTATACATCCACATATGATGTGAATAATCATGAAAAACAACCTTCTTTGAAAGAAATGGAAGATATTTATGGAAGAGGATATCAACTTTTGAAACAATGTGGCTATTATGGAAAAGGGTGTGGTGTAAGAGAAGAAGGTATTTGTGTCCCCATAGAACCAATACACAAGAAACAACAAGAGGTCTTGACTATTGTCCTTCAAAAACATCAAAAATTATTTCACTTAATCAATAGCATTAGTTGTTGCTCCTTATCATGTGGTAGTTGTAGTATCATAACATATTCGCTACCATGCATGGGAGTATAAACTTGGCTTTATGCAATCATATTTCATTTCACAAGGAGTAGCATATCATCCATCTAGGCTCATCCTTTTCCCTTACACTTGGGGGTCAAGGGGTTAGGTAGCCTTTTCCTAGGTGCATTCCTTCTAGCAAGAGATCCCTCTTTATCTCCTTAAAATGTTAGTGTAGCAAGTAAACTAACATTTTAAGGAGGGGGCATATAGTCCCTTACTCATTTTTTGTATAGTAAATGGTCCCTTCTTTGTGATGATATAATACATCTCCTAAGAAGTGTGACCTTGTCAACCAAAGTGTGGTCTTCTTTATCCATGCGATGTGTCTCCTTTGTGGTGATATTGGACTGGATGTCATACAAGAGTGTGACCTTTCTTAGCATATGATGTGGCCCTTAGTGGTTATTCTATGGTTGGTATGCCCTAAGGCATGACATTTTATTCCTCAACTATTCCTCTCTTGGTGGTGATATCATGTTCGATGTTCCTTAAGGTGTGACCTTCATGTACTAAGCAAAGCCCCTTTGATTATTACCTTTTGTGGTGATATTATTTCAATATCCATTGAGCTTTGTAACCTTGGCATAGTCATCCCCTGAGACATTAAACCTTTTTTATTTCATGGAACCTAACATAATACAACTTGATAGCCATGCATAAACCCTTTTTATTTCATGGAACCTAGCATAATACAACTTGATATCCATGTGTAGCTTATTTTTATTCATTTTGTTCACAGGAGTTGAACTTAGTGTAGCATTGACATAGCATCTTGTGGTACCTTATCAAGGTTGTCCATGAGTATAACTCTTGGTATGGTTTTTGTGGGAACACCTTGTAGACCTAGTGTGTGCTTTCCACTTTTCCACCTTTTTATGGGCACACCTTGTACACCTAGTGTGTGTTTCCCATTTTTTTCACCTTGCTATGAGCACACCTTGTAGATCTAGTGTGTGTCTCTCATTTTACCTTGTCTTGGGAGCTCACCTAGTGAATATCAGACATCACTAGCCTATGTGTCTCCTGGTTTGTGATTCACTTAGAAAATAGCTGACTTTGCTATGGTGTGAGTCATGAAATCCCTTTTAACATTGCCACCTAGCATAATAAACTTTTCTTATAAGTGGAGTCATGTGTTCCATGAGTGATGTGTATGAATTCAGTCCTCATGGAGAATTTTCTTTATTTGATGGATGATGTTTGGTATTTGAAACAATTTAAAACTGAGGTCTCTTTGCCTTATCGACTCAAATATTTTAGTACTAACCTTGTGTTTTTGGTACATATTTTGTTTGTCTTCTTCATGTTTACATCGTATTTTTTTTCATTTTGTCGGCATATATATGTTCCATCATTCCATGTGTTTTCATCATGTATGCTTCGTGATTTCCAACATGTATGTTTGTTTATATTATCTTATTGCATATCATACATATGTGTGTTCCTTTGTGCTTATTTTGGCTTTCCATGGGATCTTGGATCTTGGGGGCTTGAGCTCTCCCCCTAGATCCTTTGTCATCTTATTTCTTCAACATTTGGACAATTGGACCCCTCTTGACATATTTTTCTACTTTAGTGTGAGTCTGAGCATAAGTTAATACTCTCACTAAAGTGGGGGCTAAATGTAACATAGAAAATTGTCACCCTTAACAATTTCACAATATGTTTTGGCCACCTAAATTATTGAGCCTAATTGACCCCCTAATTGTCTAAAATTATGTATTTTGGCCCATTTGTACCACTTTTCAATAAACTACAAACATTGAATAAATGCATCCAACTCATATATTGTTCCTGACATGCAGTGTCTTAGAAATTTGGGCCAGGACCCATACGCCCTTAGGTGTATGGGTCCCCCTTCTTAGCCAATACCTATTTTGGGGCATGTTGTTGGCAACATTTTAACATTCAAAATTTAAATTTCAAGTGTCAACTTTTAGAATCTATTTTTTGGGAAATTAGAATGAATGCCTGTAAACACCTAGTCTTTTCACCATTTGAAACTAGAACCACAATTGAGGAGAAAATACTATTGTCAAGAGCAAGTCAAGAGCAACATTTTCAAAGACTTATTGCAATAATTCAAGATCCAACATCATGTCAAAGTATATGTGAGTTATGCCATCATGTTATCATTATTTTGTGAAGGCTAATCCCTGTTGTAGGTCTCTAAAACATTCAAGCATTCAAGCAAGCAAGATCCAAATCCTTGAGGTGATGTGTAGGACTTGTTGGAATTGACTGATTCAACCCATAGCTCTCATGAAACACCTGCAAGAAATTACCTATCACAATAGAGAAGATCAAAAGCGAGATTTTGCTCAATAACCTGAGAATTATTATTGATGCAAATAATCTAGATGAATTAACAAATGAATGTGCATGCTTATATAAGCAAAACACAAGAAAATCCTACATGTGGATTAACAAGATAGTGACAAGTGTATTAATCTCATGTAATGAGACAACTTGTCCTAAATTTAGTCTAATCTAATAATAAGAATTAAACTAAAGATTAAAATACAACTCCTAAGTTTAGCTTAAGTGAACTAAAGTAAAAAAAGTCTCTAATAATTAATTACTGATTAATTAATTATTAGATAATGACTTATTTACTCCAACACCCCCCCTTCAGATTAACTTAGGGAGAAACTAAACTACTGATAAGGGAAGCTAGATGAATGCAGAGTGGGTCCCGACTACAAGGCCAGATGAGGTACCCATGTACATAAATAAAACTCTCATAACTGGAGAAAAGGAGAAAACCACATGGGAAAAAATCCTCTCCAAAAGAGAGGAAAAGAAATGACTGTACTAGAGAAATAAGGATAGAAGGAGGACTCAATGTGACCCCCCAAGCAATTCTTCTATCATGCAAGTACAATAGATGTCCCCCTAATAGGAGAGAGAATGAGGAATTTAATCCCCCCCATAATGAAAGAGCTCTTGTGCCAACGATGAACGCCTGGAGATAGAATATGATCCACTGCCTACAAACAACATTTCTCCCCTTAGAAAAAAAATGATCCACTGGTGATTGGAGAAGCCAATCCAAAAGGATGGGTGATACTGGAATCCAAATCCAGATGATGCGTGCCTCTAAAAAGTGCTTACATATCCACATGTCAGAAAGCGGTGATGGCGATCCAAGATCCTATGAAGACTGATGTAGAACAATCTGAAAAGTTGATGAATATGGTGGGCCAATACCAATGATGTGGTTGTCAACAAAGAGGAAATGAATTTCCTCAAATTAATCCTCTAGATCTACAATATAAGAATCTACAAACAAGGATGATATGTCTATGAGTTACGAGTACCAAGTAGCTATTTCTGGAAGATGTATGATGTCCTACTACACTGAATCAATAGGGTCCAAAGATGTGGCTGTGCCAAGCTAATCAGGAACAATAGGAGATGATGATGTAGCCTCAATCTGAAGAGTGCGAACATGAATGCAAGTCTCTGAACCATCAAAACATGCAAGACATGTGATATACTCAAGCTCCTCTAAAGTATTGTCATCAAAGGGTATGCAATATGTATCTGCAAGAGGGATGAGATAATCTATAGTAGGATCCTTTGGGTATGGAGAGATATGAGGGTCTCCACGAATCTCCCAAAGATGTGTCTGAAGTATGTGGGGACATTCAATGTCTGATATAGCATACATAGTGTCAAGATCAACACTAGAACATATAACCCCTACAATATGATCTATGATGATGCCCCATGTTGATAAAATCCTTGGTGTGTCTGGTGTAGGTATGAGTCCATACAAATAAGGAAAAATATCAAGCTACCTGAGATGTGTCAGGATGCCATTTCACCAAGACTCATAGCTATCATTTTCCAAGTTGATCATAGAAGGATGAACAGAAAAACCCATGATACTCACTCAAATGAAAAAATCAGAGACTAAAACCCTCAATACTAATAAAGTAGATCAAATGATGTCATCTCATGCAAACAAATCCTTTCCAGGTGCCAAGACGTCCAAGTAATTAAGCAAAGTGTGAAAACACAAAATACTAAATAAAATACCTAGGGAATATTATGGAAAAAATGCATGTATAGATCTAAAGAGCTCTGAAATTCCTTTCCAATGCCACTTGGATTGCAAAAATCAGAGATATAGGCAAAAAGTATGAGCTCGGAAGTGAAAAATGAAGATTTGACTTTGAATGAGAATAAAAGGAAACACTGGAAAAATCTAATGATGAGACCTACACCACTGGAAAGTTCGTGAAATCAACTTTCTGAAGATATCTCATTTTCCCGATTTCGACACCATATGCCCAAGTTATGCCAAAAAGAAAAAAAATAGTTGCTTTAGGGAAAATCAGAGCTAGGAGGGGGTTGAGTGGTCATACGTCTGGCTAACATCAGCATGGCATCATCATTTTATGAGCTTAAATTTGATAGCCAGATGGATGTCACATAAAAAAGCACCCTCCCGATAAAAATTGATGTCGCCAAGAAATTCTTCCTACTAGCCGGAATATTCTTTAGGGTCACCTTGATTCTGTGCCCAAAATTTTGAGGGAATATTCCCTTTGACAACACTGTCAGATTTGGTTTGCTCACCGCCAACTTTGGGCACTGTCCAATTTTTTTTTTCAAAGACCCCTGCCTAATTTTCAAAGGGTTTCCCCCCTTTGAAGCTGTTGTCGTGGGCCTTAAGGCTATCGCTGGTGGCTATGGGAGCCATTGAGTGGGCCCCATGACCAGTACGACTTGCTCAGGATGTGACTTCCTACACAGGCTTTGAAACCTACCCCATTTTTTTATATATTGTTTTGCTTTGATTTTTGCAAAAAAACTTTTTCAAATTTTCTTTTTTGATTTTTGATTTTGATTTTTCAATCTAATTTTTTGCAAATAGTCCTTTTTTTATTTGATTTTTTTTAATAAAAAACTGGAAAATGAAAAACCATAAAAATATATATAAACCCCACCTGCAAGCATACTTTCCTACACAAGTTAGAGGTAGACGTACGACCGTATGGATTTTTCCTTGAGATCTGTGTAAGAAAAAAAAAATCTTTTCTTGCAATTGTTTAGTTTTGAGCAAATTTACAGGTGATTCTTAGGTTTTTGGCTGCTCTAGACGTGATGGCAAGGCCCACTTTGCTCCAAGGTGAACCAAAAAATTTCTCAAGGTCAGATCCCTCCAGAAATTGAATAGGGGGCTGCATATCTAAGCTTTGATATTATGTTGGAATTGATTGATTCAACCACAACTTCCATGAAACACCTGCAAGCAATTACTTATCACAATAAAGAAGATCAAAAGCGATATTGTGCTCAATAACCTGAGAATTATTATTGATGCAAATAACCTAGATGAATTAACAAATGAATGTGCATGCTTATATAAGAAAAGCACAAGAAAACCCTACATGTGGATTAACAAGATAGTGACAAGTGTATTAATCTCATGCAATGAGACAACTTGTCCTAAATTTAGTCTAATCTAATAATAAGAATTAAACTAAATATTAAAATGCAACTCCTAAGTTTAGCTTAAGTGAACTAAAGTAAAAAAGCCTCTAATAATTAATTACTGATTAATTAATTATCAGATAATGACTTATTTACTCCAACAGGACTTCAATCCTTCAAGGAATCCATTGAATGGTGGTGAGTTTAGACACTTTGTGATTTCATCATTCTTTCCTTTTAATTATCCATTTCTCATTGACATTGCCATTGTGGATGTGGAAACACTTACATGGGGTTTGATTGAGGTAAGCGCCTAAAATGGCCCAATATTTCCTCTCTTTGTGAATGTGCAGATCTTAGGTTAAAGAGGATCAAAGGAATCTTGAAGAAAAATTGTCCATTGTTGTATTTAAATCCCTAGAATTTGTTAGGCCACAAAAACTCACTTACATAATTATTCAATAGTGTTCCAAAAACTTTGCAAGTAGAAACAAAAGTCAAAGATCTTCCACCAGAGGACCCCAAAAGATGAGCAGGACCCTCTATTAGGGACCCATATTCCGGCCTTGGTGACTATGTCCTACAATAGTTGAAACAAACTTTTATGGGTTGGTACATATCACTCTACACTTCCCAAATCCATCTGCAAATTACTATTTTTGTCTGTTAGTTGTCAGGATCTTGCAATTTACATATTAGGGCACTAAGCTTCATTAGATTAATCATTCCAAATTATTTTCAATCCTTTCCCATCCTCAATTAGATGTAGATCTAGGTTTGATTGGCTCACCTTCATGGTTGATCGCCAATTTATACAGATTGTTGATATACATCTTAATGTAACTTGGAAAACTATGTTGTTATACATTTCATATCAAACTTTTCATTTCCTTGTATAAATTACATTATAAGCAATATGAAATAATGGTAGGCAATGCCACCTAAAGTCTTATTATTTATGGTATCTTGCTTATAAATGAAATAAAAAAGTTGACATTTAAATTGTTTGAGCCCAACTATTTTGAATATAGCACTCAATGGTATTGAATAGACTAATTGCATACATGGTATTCAATATAGTATAGCAATAAATGTTATGTGTATGTATATGTATGTATCTATGTGGGAAACTATTTACAGTGTTGGAAAACATAATATCTCCTGTTAATTATTTCCTCATTAATTTTTTTGTTTTGTATGCTCCAAGAATGTAATGAAGTCCACCTTCAAATTTTAGAACAACTCTTTGGTACAGTAAAAATGGCATTTCACTTTATTCATTTGATTGGAACAAATTAAATGCTCACATTATTTACGGTGTTGGAAAACACATTGTCCCCTCTCAGTTATTTCCTCATGAATTTTTTTCTTGCTTACGCACCAATAATGTAATGAATTCCACCTTCAAATTTTAGAACTCTCTGGGGCACTAAAAATTACATTTCACTTTATTCATTTGATTGGAACAAATTAAATGCTCACATTTTTGCAATGTTGGAAAACACATTGCCTCCTCTCAGTTATTTCCTCATGTGAACAGTTTTTGTTTCGTATGCACCAAGAATGTAATGAAGTCCACCTTCAAATTTTAGAACAACTCTTTGGTACACTAAAAATGGTATTTCACTTTCTTCATCTAATTGGAACAAATAAAATGCTCACATTTTTGTAGTGTTGGAAAACACACTGTCCCCTCTCAATTATTTCCCTGTGAACAATTTTTTTTTTGTATGCACCAAGAATGTAATGAAGCCCACCTTCAAATTTTAAAACAACTATTTAGTACACTAAAACTCTCAATTATTTCCTTGCGAATAATTTTTGTTTTATACGCACCAAGAATGTAATGAAGCCCATCTTCAAATTTTAGAACAACTCTTTAGTACACTAAAAATGACATTTCACTTTCTTCATCTGATTGGAACAAATTAAATGCTCACATTTTTTACAGTTTTGGAAAACAAACTACCCCTCTTAGTTATTTCCTCATGAATAGTTTTTTCTTCGTATGCACCAAGAATGTAATGAATCCCACCTTCAAATTTTAGAACAACTCTTTGGTACACTAAAAATGACATTTCACTTTCTTCATCTGATTGGAAAAAATAAAATGCTCACATTTTTGCAGTGTTGGAAAACACACTGTCCCGTCTTAGTTATTTCCTCATGAGAAATTTTTGTTTTGTACGCACCAAGAATGGAATGAAGTTCACCTTAAAATTTTAGAACAACTATTTGGTACACTAAAAATGGAATTTCCCTTTCTTCATCTAATTAGAACAAATTAAATGCTGACATTTTTGCAGTGTTGGAAAATAAACTATCCCCTCTCAGTTATTTCCTTGTGACTAGTTTTTGTTTTGTATGCACCAAGAATGTAATGAATCCCACCTTAAAATTTTAAAACAACTCCTTGGTACACTAAAAATGTTATTTCACTTTCTTCATTTGATTGGAACAAATTAAATGCTCACATTTTTGTAGTGTTGGAAAACACATTGTCCCTCTCAATTATTTCCTCATGAACAATTTTTTTTTTGTACGCGCCAAAAATGTAATAAAGTCCACCTTAAAATTTTAGAACAACTCTTTGGTACACTAAAAATGACATTTCACTTTCTTCATCTAATTGGAACAAATAAAATGCTCACATTTTTGTAGTGTTGGAAAACACACTGTCCCCTCTTCATTATTTCCTCGTGAACAGTTTTTGTTTTGTATGCACCAAGAATGTAATGAATCCCGCCTTCAAATTTTAGAACAACTCTTTGATACACTAAAAATGGCATTTCACTTTCTTCATCTAAATGGAACAAATTAAATGCTCACATTTTTGCAGTGTTGGAAAATAGACTGTCCCCTCTCAATTATTTCCTCGTGAATAGATTTTGTTTTGTACACACCAAGAATTAAATGAATCCAACCTTTAAATTTTATAACAATTCTTTGGTACTATAGAAGAGGGGGATTCTCTACTCACGAATTCTCTTCATTCAAAGAGCCTCACAAGGTGAACTTCCCTAAACTACCTCAAGGAACAGTGCAGAAGTTTCAAAATAAAAAAGAGCAGGTCACAAAGATTTTTTGGACAAACAGACAAGTTCTTGACCAAAGGACGTCAACGTGGGATATGAACGACAGTGCGGCATGCTGGCATCCCAGAGGCGCGTTGGCGTCTCATATGGACCAGAGAATGAGTTTATCACAGAAAATGCCTAAATGACTACTAGCTATCAGATTACTAAGAGATTATAGAATGTAGGAAAATGATAGAAAGTAATAAAGCAAGGTAAATGATAAAGAGGAGAAAGAAATGAAAGAAGATGCTAACAACCACACAAGTGATGAAGCCTCACGTATGTAAATGTCTTCAATACCTGCAAGTGTGATATCTGGAGAAAGTGTTGGAGCTGTATAGGGGTTTGCCTCAGTCAAACCCCTGTTTTGGTGTTCCCACCTCTACGGACAGCCAAGAAGAGAGAGAAAGAGATGAACTAAAATGGAGAAAAGCATGTGGTGAAAGAAAAACCCACTCAGGAATAGAACTTGCACCACCAAGTAGGAGTGATAAAAGAAAACCTCGCTTGAGGAGGAGAACCCGTATCACAAAAGAGGTAATAAAAGCAATCCCCACTCAAGGAGAACTCGTATCATGAAGTAAGGATGCAAATGGTAGGGGATATGGAATCCCAAGATGCTCACAAGCATGAAACAAGGGAGATAAAGTTGCAAGAAGAGAGGCTAAGAGAGCTTGGAAGTGCTTGAAGCTACTATGGAAAGCTATGTGCAAGCAAGATTTGGATAGTAGAAGGCTGAAGCCAAAGCAAGAGAGAAGCTAGAAGCAGAAGAATGGAGCTAGAAGAAGTTAGAGAAAGTTAGAAGGTGCAAATGGAGTGAAAAGACTGCTTTTAAGGATAGAAAAGAAGCTTCTCTAGCCATTACAAGGCATTCCCAGCCGTTACCATTGACAAAAGGTGAAGATAAGTGGCAAACATGCTCAGAGATAGTTGTTTGAGCATTGAAACGTCGTAGGATGCTAGTGTGACGCACAGACATCCATGTGATGCGCTAGTGTCTGTACACATCACACTACAAAATGATGAGAATGGGAGAAGCCCAAAGTTTGATGTAAAGAATATGTGCGAAGGGTAGCTGCTGAAAAGGGGTGTTGGAGCATCTTGAGAAGAGAAAAGACTGATGCAAGGGCTAAAATGAGCCTACTCAAGATGCTAATAGAGTAGACACTAAAGCAAAAGCAAGAATGTATGTGAAATTGCAAGGGGTGCAATTTTACGCTTATACATTTTTCCCCCACTTTAGCAGGCATATGAATCTACATTAATATGCACACTAAAGGAAATCTACTAAACATAAATAACATCATATGCCAAAAGGAAACTATAGAGGAAGCATATAACTCTTCGAAGCATGGAAGCATGCCCCCAGGTTGAAGGCCTACAAAACAAATGCATCAGACAAGAAAAAACTACACCAGACAACAACGTTAGAACATAAAAAGCTAAAGGATTCAAGTCAACAAAGTAAAGAGACCTCGATGTAGAAGGTTTTCTCAGTACTATATGTCATCCCCAAATTAAGAAATTACGCATAAAAGAATTCTAAGGTGAAGAGAGGAAGGGAATATACTCAGGATGAAGAAGATGTAGATCTTCGATTTGGTATACACAAATTGAGAAGAGAGATAAAAATGAAATGAATGCAAGAGTAATAAAATCAATCCCCACTCAAGGAGGAAAATTTGTTTCACAAAATATAGGAGATAAAAGCAATCCCTGCTCAAGGAGGAAAACCTGTATCACAAAATATAGGTGATAAAAGCAATCCCTGCTCAAGGAGGAAAACCCGTATTACAAAGTATAGGTGATAAAAGTAATCCCTGCTCAAGGAGGAAAACCCGTATCATGAAGTATAGGTGATAAAAGCAATCCCCCATCAAGGAGGAAAACTCGTATCATGAAGTATAGGTGATAAAAGCAATCCTCGCTCAAGGAGGAAAACCTGTATCACCAAATAAGGATGTAAAGGAGCTCTACAAGTTCTCGGTCCTATAGAGCAAGACAAATTAGAGAATCATGTGGCTGCTACAAGCTGCGTTTCAAGACAGTCACATAAAATATAGGTCTAGTTAGGTTTCCCCCAAGCTAGATGTGACTATATGAAATAGGTCTAGTCAGGCTGCCCCCAAACTAGATGTGAAGAATTCACTCAAGATAGAATCTTTCAAAGGGGTTCCCTCAGGAACCCTTCAAAAGAAAAGGGGTCCACTCAAGGGACACTTCAATTGAAAGATAGAGAGAAGAGAAGGGGTCCTTAGAAGGACACATATCTCCCGAATAAATTATCACTGCCCCCAACATATAGGGCAGGAGAACCATGCAAGATACTTTGAGCATGCAGGATAAAGGTAAACCTCAATATCACTTGTCATGTGAAGAAAAGGCAGGTGCATCAATCAAACGGGAGTTTGATGGAACCTGAATCAAGAAGTTGTATTTTATCTTATGGAACCTGAATAAAGGATGAGGAGCAGGAAGCAACCCTTTCTCTTATGGAGAAAATTTTGACTGCTCGCAAGAAGAAGATGTGAAGATGGAAGACAAAGGAGGGGGATCTCCATAGAGAGCATTATTCTAGCAAGGGGGATCACACTCCTCTACGGGATCACCATCATCCTCTTTGATAGGACTTCCAACATTAACCTCCTTAACATAAGGGTGATCATCTTCCTTAGAAGGTGGATCAACACCAAGAACATTAGAATTTGCATTCACCTTACCCTGTGATACAAAAGAATAACCATATTTGATAGCGGGTGTGGATGATGTTATCAAAAGGTCTAAGTGGGTCGGGTTGACTTTATATTCCTGAATGAAGGAATCTAAAAAGTCTAGAGAACCCCAATCATCACCAAGAAATGCATTCTCTTGGGAAGAGGTAGGATTAGGATCTCTTGCTTTAGAAGGGTCTTCCTTAGGGACGTCTATCTCAAGAGTATCCTTTGTGGTAGGTATTGCAGGAGTAAACATCGACACATTGGCAGACACTAAGGAATAAGAGTAGGCACAACCGAGGCTTGACCAGTAGCTGCCATCTCACACAAGTGCATAGCATCAGGGTCAGCCTTCATTGTGACTACTTTATTGTTAGCAATTAACTTAATAGATTTATGTAAGGTAGATGGGACTGCACCCATAACATGAATCCACAGTCGACCAAGAAGAAGGTTATATGGTGATTTTTGTGACATAACATATAAAAGGGTGGGTACAGTAATGGGTCCTAACCTCGAAGGAAAGACTATCATGCCTAGGGCTTGTCAACCAACATTATCGAACCCACAAATAACAATAGAGGAAGAATTAAGAGAAGATGAATCAATACTAATCTTAGGAAATAGATCAATGCTACATACATTGAGCACCAAACCAACATCAACGAGAGTACATCTAATGATGATCTTATAATGTTGACTATAATAATTAGAGGATCTGCTTGCTTATGTACTTCCAGAGGTGGGAGCTCTTGCAGATAGAATGTGATGTTCATCGAATCTGCATGAATATACGCCATCAATGCATCAACGTCTGTTGGCCTAGTGGAAGAAGGCAAGAGGATATTTTGCAAGGCTTCTTGAAGCATACCTTGATAAACTGGAGCAGACTGAAGCAAGTCCCACAGTGAGATCTTAGCCGGAGCAACTTGGAGTTGCTCGACAAGATCACAATCACTAGGTGCTTTAGTCATAGGTTTAGGAGATTGAAGAAGGTTTGGTTGTTTATTCATTCTATTCTCATAAGTATGGCCTACCGCTTTATAAGAGGAAACCTTAGAAATATTAGGAGAACCACCATCAAATGGAACACCATCAATAGAACAAATCCTTTTAGTAGAATAACTAGCTGGAGTCACATAAATGACCGGTCTCTTAGGCCTTTAAGGGGCAGCAGAGACAAATTACATTTAAAGAATCATCACAACTAGTAAAACACTTATTTGAAGACACATTCTCAACATCAATCCAAAATGTGGAATAATTTTTTGAAGAAACATTCTCAACCTCAATCCAGGGAGAATCAAATGTGGAAGGAGATTCATTGTTCGCCAATGCATCATCTCTGGAAGAGAGTGCATCAAGACAAAGACGATATTTATCATTCACACATGCAACGTCTCTAGAAGAAAGTGCATCGAATGAAGGGTAGATTCATCATTCACAAATGCATCATCTCTAGAAGAGAGTGCATTGGAATGGAGAAGAAACTCGTCATTCACAAATGCATCATCTCTAGAAGAGAGTGCATTGGAATGAAGATTAGGTAGAGTAGTGTTAAGAAAGGTATCAATGATTTCATCTTCTTGCAACAAGAGATCCTCCCAAGCAGGAGGAATCTCATGAGAAGGATCAAAGACACCAAGTGACATGGGAAAAGCCAAGCCACCATCACATGCATGAAATAGAATATCATTAACATTTTGAACAAAATTAGATACTGAACCAATAAAAGAAGATATTAAATTCATTACGATTTTTTTGATATTTTCTATGTTTTAGTAATTTGCATTTTCAGAGGTTTCTCAAGTGGAATTTGAGGTCGGAACATACGTCAGTCCCTAAAATTTGACTAACAAAGGAACTTTTATTTTAGGGACTGAACTAATTCTCTAGAAGACCTTTCCAATGGTGCAAACGGTTTTGAATTCTAAGCACTGAGTCAAAAGTTATGACCCCTCCAAATAGGGGTAAATAAATTCCTAGTTTTTCGAAGAATCACATTGGGTTCACCAAAATGTAGAAGAGGGGGATTCACTACTCATGATTTCTCTTCATTCAAAGAACCTCACAGGGCGAACTACCCTAAACTACCTCAAGGAACAGTGCAGAAATTTCAAAATCAGAAAGAGCAAGTCACAAAGATTTTCTGGACAAATGGATAAGCTCTCAACCAAAGGACGTCAGTGTGGGATATAGACGATAGTGTGGAGCACTAGCATCCCAGAGGCATGCTAGTGTCTTGTAAGGACCATAGAACGAGTTTATCACACAAAATGCCTAAATGACTGCTAGCTATCAGATTACTAAGAGATTACAGAATGTAGGAAAATGACAAAAAGTAATAAAGCAAGGTAAATGATAAAGAGGAGAAAGAAAGGAAAGAAGATGCTCACAACCACGCAAGTGATGAATCCTCCCATACATGAATGTATTCAATACGTGCAAGTGTGATATATGGGGAAAGTGTTGGGGTTGTATAGGGGTTTTCCTTAGTCAAACCCTTGTTTTGGTGTTCCCACCTCCACAGACAGCCAAGAAGAGAGAGAAAGAGATGAACCAAAATGGAGAAAAGCATGTGGTGAAAGAAAAACCTGCTTAAGAATAGAACCCGCATGACCAAGTAGGAGTGATAAAATAAAACCTCACTCAAGAAGGAGAACACATATCACAAAAGAGGTGATAAAAGAAATCCCCGCTCAAGGAGGAGAACCCGTATCATGAAGTAAGGATGCAAATGGTAGGGGATATGGAATCCCAAGATGCTCACAAGCATGAAACAAGGGAGATGAAGTTGCAAGAAGAGAAGCTAAGAGAGCTTGGAAGTGCTTGAAGCTACTATGGAAAGTTATGTGCAAGCAAGATTTGGATAGTAGAAGGTTGAAGCCAAAGCAAGAGAGAAGCTAGAAGCAGAAGAATGGAGCTAGAAGAAGTTAGAGATGCAAATGGAGTGAAAATACTGCTTTTAAGGAGAGAAAAGAAGCTTCTCCAGCCATTACAAGGCGTTCCTGGTCGTTACCACTAACAAAAGGTGAAGACAAGTGGAAAACATGCTTAGAGACAGTTGTTTGAGCATTGAAACATCGTGGGACACTAGCGTGGCACGCGAACATCTGCACGACACGCTAATGTCTGGACACATCACACTACAAAATGACGAGAACGTGAAAATCCCAAAGTTCGATGTAAAGCATATGTACGAAGGGTAGTTGCTAAAAAGGGTTGCTAGAGAATCTTGAGAAGGGAAAAGACTGATGCAAGGGCTAAAATAAGCCTACTCAAGATGCTAAGGGAGTGGAAACTAAAGTGAAAGCAAGAATGTATGTGAAATTACAAGGGGTGAAATTTTACGCTTATACAAGTACACTAAAAATGCATTTCACTTTCTTCATCTGATTGGAACAAATTAAATGCTCACATTTTTGTAGTGTTGGAAAACACACTGTCCCCTCTTAGTTATTTTCTCATGAACAATTTTTATTTTGTACGCATCAATAATGTAATGAATCCCACCTTCAAATTTTAGAACAACTCTTTGGTACACTAAAAATGACATTTCACTTTCTTCATCTGATTGGAACAAATTAAATGCTCACATTTTTGTAGTGTTGAAAAACACACTGTCCCCTTTCAGTTATTTCCTTATGAACATATTTTTTTTTGTACACACTAAGAATGTAATGAATCCCACCTTTAAATTATATAACAACTCTAAATGGTACACTAAAAATGACACTTCACTTTCTTCATCTGATTGGAACAAATTAAATGATCACATTTTTGTAGTGTTGGAAAACACACTGTCCTCTCTCAGTTATTTTCTCATGAATAGTGTTTGTTTTGTACGAACCAATAATGTAATGAAGCCCACCTTGAAATTTTAGAACAACTCTTTGGTACACTAAAAATGAAATTTCACTTTCTTCATATGAGTGGAACAAATTAAATACTCACATTTTTGTAGTGTTGGAAAACACTCTATCCCCTTTCAGTTATTTCCTTGTGAATAGTTTTTGTTTTGTACACACACAGAATGTAATGAATCCCACCTTTAAATTTTAGAAAAACTCTTTGGTACACTAAAAATGGCATGTCACTTTCTTCATTTGATTGGAACAAATTAAATGCTCACATTATTTGCAGTGTTGGAAAACACACTGTCCCCTCTCAATTATTTCCTTCTGCAACTTCAAAGCTACAAGGTGGGGAGGATGGGGAGGAGTTGTAGGTTGGGGATACATAAAACTATCCAAATTCACTCGAGGGTTGAGTAACCAATGGGGTTGTTCCATATACAGGGTTTCAAAGAGTATGTGGGTGGCAGGCTTCTTAACACTTAGTGTTTTCCAAAATGTGAATTCTGAAAATACTATGAATGCAATGGAAACCTTACAAATCAGACCTTAAATAAATAAAACTATTTTTGGTTGATTCAATATTTATCTTACACTCTGGGATTCTCCTTCATCATCTTTCTAAAGTGTGGAATATTTTATGTAAAGTATAAAACACGTTATCCTTAGTTTTGCACTTCTTTTAACTTGTATCATTACATGCACTTAACTTTTGAAAGGCAAGTCCTTAATCATATCCAAAATATATTGAGCCTTTTTATAGTCATTAAATATATTACTTGTGCTTTGTTGTATGAAATTTGGTGACATTGCAATGCCTTTACTTGTGAATATAATGTCAAGCTTATTGTGTGTTTGCAAAAGTATAAAATGTGTGTATATAAAACATGACTATAGCATAATAAGTCTTAATTATTACTACAAATTCTCCTTTGATATAATATTAGTTGTTGGAATACATTCAAATGAATGTTCTCCTCGTAATTTGTGGGTTAAATATGTTCTCTTCTGGCATGCATGGTGGATCATTTTATTCCAAGAGCGGTGCCTATTTCATCAGGTTATAAAGTTATAGAATACCAAGGGAAACAAGATATCTCAATAATAAAGGAATCTGACTTGGACATAAGAAAACAACACAAATATCATGTGAAACAACTAAGTGTAGTTATTTATCCTTCTAGAAAAACTAAAAAATCATATGTTATAGATAAATAGTCATTACAAAAACCTAAAAAATCATATTCATTATGGTAACCATAGTGTGTTATGTATTTACTGTCCATAAAAATTCCAAACAACACTATAAGTATAACACATGGCAACGAGTGTGAGGAAATCACTAATGACATCAAAGTTCTATTGAAATTGGATATAAACATATATACAATGTGTAAAAACTTTGCAAACATTTGTGACTAAAAATTTCACAAATATTGGCTATAATAACTAAATAGTTTATAAACATTGTCAACTAGGTCAACCATTTATGAACAGGTAACATTTTTGCATTGTCACTATTAGGAAGAATTCTCCACGCTCTAATTTTCAAGTTAGCCTTCATGACATACAATGTAGGTATCCTGTAATTTGTGTGTAACAACCTAAATGACGATATGAAATAGTGCACCTCAAACTTGACAGCATAGTTAAATTTGAAGACAACAAACAACCATTCCTCGACATGACCCTTGTGATAACTAATTCAAGATTCCCCCTTAATTAATCTAATGAATTTTATGCTCAACTCGTTGGGAAGAATGTGCTTCTCAATGATTAGTGTCAGTATAATGGATACCTTCCAAATGCATCTACCTAGGAAAAGGTCTTGAATCTCTTGGTAAAAATGAATTGGCCAGTCACAAAAAATTTACAATTTCTATTTGTAGATTGTGATATTTAATGTCTAAGCTCGTTTTCCCCAATACATCGTAGACACAATTAAAGTAATGAGCATAATTATGAAATTTGATGTCATCACACTTTGACCCATTTCTATCAATTCTCCTTAACATTTTTTCACTCAACCTGTATGGGAGACTCAATTTCTCTATCTAAGCGAGGACATTACATGGAAGATATGGGTGGTAGTTCATCAACCAACTAGAGACCCATGTATCTATCTGCATTATGTGACATCTTGTATACCTACATCAAAGAAATTATTAGCTTTCACAAAATTAGAACAAGCAAAATTAAATAACATAGAACCCATTGTGTTTTCCACCCTGCCAATATGTTGTACATTTCCTTTTTGTTAATAATACAAAGAAATTGAAATTCATTTTTTTCTCAAACAAATAGATGTGGTACATGTTCATAGTACGTGTATTGACTTAAGATATTTTACTTTTTTTGAGAGGTTGACATTTCACCCAACAAAATCAAATAACACAGAACCCACTGTGTTTTCTACCCTATCAATATGTTGTGCAATTTTTTGTTAATCATACAAAGAAATCAAAATGTAATTTTTGCTCAAAAAGATAGATGTAGTGCATGTCCAAGGTACGTGTATTCACTTAAGAGATTCTACCTATTCTTGAGAGGTTAACCTTTCACCAAAAAAAATCAAATAACACAGAACCCACCGTGTTTTCCACCCTGCCAATATGTTGTGCATTTTTTTGTTAATCATACAGGGAAATTGAAATGCAATTTTTTCTCAAACAAATAGATGTGGTGTATGTCCAAGGTACATGTATTCACTTAAGAGATTCTACCTATTCTTTAGAACTTGAGGAAGGAGAGTGTGCAATATGTGCAATGGGAAAATGGAAATGCAGGTACTAAAATGCCTAAAATGAAAAAAAAAAAAAAAAGTTGTAAAAACACTTGAAAAAAAGTAGAGTGAGTGAGATAGATAATGCATTGAGTGAAAATTGTCTGATGTTAGATAGATGTTAGTGTGGAAAAATAGAATTAGTTTGGTGGAGACAAGAAAGTCTGATGTGAAAATTGTAGACAACTTGTGTGAACAAATTTTTCATTAGATACAATTGCATTCTCTAATTAAAGACACTCAGTGTTGACCAAAAAGCGGCTGTAAAAATACATAATAATATTGAAGAAGGTGCATGCGCAGTATGTGCAATGGATAAATGACAACACACAAGTGGAGCAACATGTACTAGAATGCTTGAAATGAAAAAAGAATCTACTATGAAAACACTTGAAAAGAAGCAGACCAAAGTGAAAGAGATAGATAATGTTTTGACTGAAGAGATTCTTCTTGATCTTCACAAGTTGAGGAAGGAGCATGTGTAGTATGTGCAATGGGAAAATGGAAATGCACAACTAGAGCAGCAGGTACTAGAATGCATGAAATGAAAAAAGAATCTAATGTACAAGCACTTGGAAAGAAGTAGTGAAGAAAAACAGAATCAGTTGGGTGGAGGCATGAAAGCCCGATGTGAAAATTGTAGACAACTTGTGTGAACAAATTTTTGAAAAGATGAAATGCTTATCTACAGAAAAGGGTTCACTAATGAATCATTTTTCACTCCTTAGTAACTCTTCAAGACACACCAGAGTGAATGCATGTTGGCCAACATCAACCTATCACCGTAGTCAAAATTTTACATGGAAGCATGCTATTGCATAATGTCATACCAAAAAATGGACTTACCTATGTATAGTTGTTAAATTGGAACCATACCTTCCATTGGGTTTATAGTCGTGAAAGATAGTTGTCGACGAGGACTCCTTTTCGCACATTCGAATACTAAAGAGAACAAAAATGACTAAAAGAAATTAGTATATTTATGAGGTGGTCGAAGTTGGTTAATAGAAAAATAAATCTGCAATACCATTACTATTATAATATAGAAATTGAAATGGGTTTCCTCATAGTCACCTGTTTTAGATGTTGTATCCTCTGGCCCATCCACAGTAGATGCACTTGACGTCTCACATTGCATATTGACATTCATATTAAAGCTATTATCCATGAACAAGAGAAAGGAGTCACACACAGGAGTTTGGTGATCTAATTGTTGTGCAACACGCTCCCTACGATGGGTTGCACGTCAAGGACAATCCCTGCTTGCACTAAACCATGGACGCATGCAAATAGTGCTAATTGCAGTTGCATCGAGATCTTGAATGAATTCAAATAGCAATGCATTGGATTGTTGTAGATCCTGTAGAAACCTCTCAACACCTTGTTCATATGGTTGTACTTGTTTTAGACACTCGTGCGATGTACACATCACTTTCTTCAAGATTTCATTTGTGTCATTCAAAATACACATTTTCTGCAAATGTTCATCATGTTCATGACTGACAGAAGGAGATTGTGTAGGGGTGAGAACATTAGGACTATTTTCTTGGATGCCCCCTATGACAATGTCTCATTTAAATCGGTCTCTCTATCAATGACTTCACCTCCATCATCTAAATGACAACACACAAGAAACTTGTATTAGGTGGTAGAAAATGCAAAACACAATTGTCTCCCATAAAGTAACACACTTCAAATTGAAATTCACTTATCATGGACCCCCCCTTCAACGTTAGATGATTTTTTAATCAGTTTGGAAACCTTAAAGACATGTTTGCAAGTGTTCCCTTGCAAACTCTAAGGGCACTGACAAACAAAAAGGTGCTCGCCAAATTTTTGAACCAGATAGTGGTCACACCTACTTTGACTTTTCACCCAATGCCATCCAGGATGTGTTTCATTTGGAACACAATCATTGTCTAAAATTTCCTTCACCCTCTCCAAACAAGATTTATTATTTTGAATCTTATAGTTCATCAAAAAACCATGATGCTGCAACTTTTTCTTTTGCCTAAAGAATGGTTCTATTTTATACACAAGTGTGTAATACAAATAGTCCATTTGCCTTGTGAATTTTTTTACAATCACATAAGTATCAAGTTTTTAACATAAAATGGTATGACTCAATGGCAAGGTTTGTATCCTAGTTGGCATGTGGGAATAGTCTACAATTTTCCCACATGGCTATGACAAAATGTAATAGTCAAGTAAACCACAATGTATTAGAGGTAATGTCAAAGAATGTGAATGGTGAAAATCGAATGACATGATATAAATTGTCAACCCATCAATTTGACCATCTCCTTTGCACCAAGTCTTCTTGAATTACTATAAAAACCGGGGATAATAATTGAACTCCTCAAAGAAATTGTTCAATAGCTGAGTGATGTTTTCTTCACTATCACCGATTGCCATCATGATCATGACAAGTCTATGGAAGATGTTCATTTCCATTTCCTTGGTTGTGTACTTATTTACATTCTTCATCCAAGCCCTTCGAACGTACCAAATGCATAGAAGCACATTGCATCCAAAGACAACCCTAATAGAAAATACAAAGGATATTGTTTAGCATTCATTTGCATGACAAAGTGACATTGAAAATAAATAGAAAATGAGAAAGGTACATAAACCAACCAAAACATGCACTTACTGTATGGCCTGAATTTTTGTAGTGGCATCATCGGTCAAAAAAGAATTGATTCTCTAGTCTGATCTGGCTTTTCTTCAACGGGCATGCACCACGTATAACCAACTATAAAAATCCTCAATCTTATTTCACAAGGAGATTGCCTATGCAATGAGCACACCACTCTATTTCTCATCGAAAACAAGCAAAGTATACAATTCGTATTGTAGACATAACAAGTCAGTGTGAGCATTGTTAGCTATATAGCCAATAAGATCATTGAAAAGATGAAAAAGTATTTGTTGATGTTTCTAATGCCTCGCCCCATATTTGTTAATGGAAAACGTGGAATCCATAGAGATGACTTAATTGTATGAGTGGTGAACCATCTTATCTAGCATCCATGGATTCTGAACCATGATAACGAAAGGCATCTCGTTTCCATGGGTCCATTGAAAGTAGAATTGGTCCTTTTCTTGTGCATTCCACATCATGATACTTGTCGAATCATATCTACGTTTTTGTGCATGAATAGAGTGCACCTTTCTCCAAGCATTCATTACATCCTTTCTTGTTAAGAATTCATCTCTCTTACTCACCATGTCACATAAAATAGGATCAATGAGGATTTTGTCCATTATTGCATCAACACTCATGTCTATGAGTAAAAGGCTTTCAATATAGCTTTTCATTTTGCAGATAGATTGGGGGAAAAACTAACACGTAAGTCTCCTCTTGGGTCATCAATGCCATGGAAAAATTCACCATTAACATTGACGTGAAACATTTCTTTGAAGAGCAGGTAGACAACATCAGGTCTACTATACATAACCTTTGTAATGAAGTGGCATTAACAACCTCACTTGTTTATAAAAATTTGTTATCTTTTATATGGTGGAGGCTTGTCCCTGAGGTCTTCAGGACTGTATCCACACCAATAGTTGTAAAAGAGCATCATCTCATCATCTCCAAGAAAGAAAAAAATATCATTGGACCATACACATGAATGTTAAAAGGTATAAACCTATGCCACAATTTTTTTTCTATAACTTTTGTCATTGATTAGAGCCGTGATTGTCTTCTTCTCTCTTTTTTTCACATGCACAAATGAAGCTTTAGAACCTTCAAGAAACCCATCACCACGAACAAATTCTAGTTTTCTATGAGGAATTATTACGACAAGGTCAAGGACCCCATCCTTTTTTATGACAATAGGAGTCCACTCCAAATCATAAGAGGAAAAAGGAGAGCGTCCATCTGGTACATCTTGCACATCCAAATCATCTTCCTTTTTCCATTTCAAGCCTCTCCCCATTCTAGGTGAGGTAGGAATTGGATGAACATTTAAAATTAGAGTAGATTATGTCAAACAAAAGAAATAAATTATTCATTGAACGTAAATGAAATGTGCTTGCATTGCTACCACCAACATAAAACCAAAAGGAGATTGTCGACTTCTACTAAGGAAAATAAAATGTGATAGATTGAATCAATCTAGGAATAAAATATGAAAAAAATGTGGATAAAAAATTGGAGTGTGCAGCTCAATGTACAAGTGGACATAGACAACGACAGCACAATCACAAGCATATGTGGACATTCAATGATGAGTCCATTTTAGGTGTGGCTGTCACAAACCTATTTTACCTAAAGAGGAAGGTTGTGAAAACCAACCATCGCTTTGAATTAAAGTTGTGTTCTTTGAGCATAACATGATGAGTGGTTCAACCTTCAACATTGTATGTGGTGTACAAGTGTAACGTGCATAACAATATGTAATTACTTCTATAGTTGCAACAAGAAATGTATTATTTTGGGAAGATACGTTGGTTGTGGTGCATGTGTATTTGTTAATGGAGATGAAAGGTTAGAGGGCAACCAAAACCTTTTATGTAAATAAATGTGCATCCATTGCTGTCAGCAATGCTAAAAGGATAACACATTTGTTGCATCTGTTCACAAAATAATGAATTAGTAATGGAGAGAATGAGGAAAGGTAGAAAAGTGTAAAAAAATTTATCAACCACGATGTAAGCCGATGCAAGATGGAAAACACAGTGTCTACTTGAACCTCCAAGCGGACATATAGACCACAAGAAAATTCACAACCCCGTATGAAAATAAAACTAAGAGTTTACAGTATATGGGGTGTACAAACCTCTTTCACCTGAGCAAGGATGTGATATTGAGCCTTCCATTTGTGGTGACTTAACATGAGAAACAAAAGCACATTTGACAATCCATGAAATAAAAAAGTGCAAGTTGAACAACACAATGAGTGGTTCAACTTGCAACTTTGTGGCATACTAGTGCAACGTGCATAATAGTGTGTAATTACTTCTACAATTGCAACAACAAATGTTTTATTTTGGAAAGATATGTTGGTTGTGGTGTGTATGTGTTAGTGGAGATGAAAGGTTACAAAGCAACCAAAACCTTTTATGACAACCTTGTATATAAAAAAGTGTGCATCCATTGTTGCTAGCAACTCCAAAAGAATAACATGTTTGTTGCATCTATTGACAAAATAATGAATCAGTACTGGAATGAATAGGAAAGGTAAAAATTTGTAAAATTTCCTAGCAACCATGATGTGAGCCAATGCAGGTTGGAAAAAACAATGTCTAGTTGAACCTCCAAGTGGACATAAAAACTACAAGTAAATTTCCAACCCCGCATGAAAATAAGACTAAGAGTTCAAAGTATATGGGGTCTACAAACCTCTTTTACTTGAGCATGCATGTTGTGATGTTGAGTCTTCCATTTTGGGTGACTTAACATGAGTAGCAAAAGCACATCTGGCAATTCATAAAATAAACAAGTGCAGGTTGAACAACATGGTGAGTGGTTCAACCTACAACTTTGTATATGGTGTATGAGTGTAACATGCATAACAATATGTAATTACTTCCATAGTTGCAACAATGAATGTTTTATTTTGGGAAGATACATTGGTTGTGGTGCATGTGTATGTGTTAGTGGAGATGAAAGGTTAGAGGGCACCCAAAACCTTTTATGACAACCTTGTATGTAAAAAAAATGCATCCATTGCTACCAACAACACCAAAAAAAAACACGTTTGTTGCATCTATTGACAAAATAATGAATCAATAATTTAGAGTGAATCAAGAAAGGCATAAAGGTGTAAAATTTCCTATCAACCATGATGTAAGCTAATGCAGGTTGGAAAACACTGTGTCTAGTTGAAATTCCAAGCGGACATAAAGACTACAAGTAAAATCACAACCCCACATGACAAAAAAAGATAAGAGCTCATAGTATATGGGGTGTACAAACCTCTTTTACCTAAGCATGCATGTTGTGATATCAAGCCTTCTGTTTGGGGTGACTTAACATGACCAGCAAAAGCATATATGACAATTCTTGAACTAAAAAAGTGTAGGTTGAACAACACAATGAGAAGTTCAACTTGCAACTTTGTATGTAGCCTATAAGTGTAACGTGAATAAGAATATGTAATTACTTCTATGGCTTCCAACAATGTCAAAAGAAAAAACATGTTCTTTGCATCTTCTAATAAAATAATGAGTCAGTAAAAGAGTGAATGAACATATGATAAAATGTGAAAAAAAGTCCCTCTGTTGTAGGTGGTAATACATCTTTTAGGTGTAGACAAAGGTATTCTAATCAAACCATTTGTTTGATGTAACTTTGAATGGGGAAAAAAAGCAGATCTTACACATGAAAAACTACTAATTGTGCAACTTCAACAACATAAAGTTTATTTGAACCTGCAACTTTTTGTTTGGCCTAAAATGGTATCACGGAAAATGAAATGTATTTACCTAAAGAAATGAACGACACAATAGAAAATACAATAACACACGTTGGGTGTGGTGCACCTATATATGTGGGTAACTTCTTACCCATATTTTGTTATGGACTATGAAAATATCTCATTTGAACATTCACAATGTTGAAGTCTACAGTCATGTTTTTCTTCTATCTTCACCCTTTGACTAATACAAATCTTTGACAAATTCACTTTCCTTGTATTCGTTGAAATATTCTTCGAATAGGGATAATGCATGAGTACTCATAGCTTCGATTACACCAACAAGAGAAATAATAAATCTAACAATATATTGTAGATAACATTGAATGGAAACCATTTGTTTCATCACTGCACTAAATCTTAGTTCATTTCCTTGTTCTTTACATATTTCATCACAAATTATGGATGGAAAGAGAAAGTTAAATTTAGAATACATTACAATAATTAACAAATCATGTGTAATTTAGAAATCATAATATCTCTGTCCAATGATAGAAATCATATATTATTGTGAACTATTTGTTCTAGTAGGCAGCATGTCCATTATAAAGTGTCTATTCTAAAAGTTCACCTATGCCATTATGAAATTGCAAGTTAGAAAACACTGGGTGTTACAAAACCTGCAAGTCCCATACTATTTAGAAGACATTTAACACGTAAAAAAAAAATGGTTAGTCATCCTTCACCTCGATTTTATTTTTTTTTCAATGTGTCTCCCACGTGCAAGACCTCCCCAAGCTGTCGACCTTTTACCTTTCAACAAGCAGAAGGAAATAAGTAAACACCCTCCGTGTTATACAACCTACAATTTTATTTTTTTTGTGCATTTATTGGTCAAACATATGAAAATTTTGAAAAAAAAATTATAACTCTAAACCACACTTGCAATAAATTATGAAGCTCACTTGCATTAAAAACCATGGTGAATGAGATAAATAATGTGTTGACTTAAGAGATTCTTCCTACTCTTGAGAAATTGAGGAAGGAACGTGTGTAGTATGTGCAAAGGCGAAGAGACAATGCAAAATTGGAGGTAGTAGGTACTATAATTTATGAAATCGAGGAGATCAAACTTAATGAGATAGATATTGTTTTAACTGAAGAGATTCTTCCCACTCTTGAGAAGTTGAGGAAGGAGCGTGTGCAGTATGTGCAATGGGAAAATGAAAATTCACAAGTGGATAAACTTGAAAGATTTGTATTGTATATTAATTTGTACGAGCAAAGAAAGTGAGAGATGATGTTGTAAGTGGATTTCAACTAATGAAGTCAAATATGTTTGAATGTATAACTAACTCACCACCCCAAACTCTCTAGACGAAAAGACAATGCAAAATTGGAGGCAACAAGTACAATAATTTATGAAATCGAAAAGGAATCTACTCTAAAAACACTTGAAAAGGAGGAGATCAAACTTAATGAGATAGATATTTTTTTAACTGAAGAGATTCTTCCCACTCTTGAGAATTTGAGGAAGGAGTGTGTGTAGTATGTGCAATGGGAAAATGGCAATGCAGAAGTGGATAAACTCAAAAGATTTTGTATTGCATAAGGATTTGTGCGAGCAAAGAAAGTGAGAGATGTTGTTATAAGTGGATTTCAACTAATGAAGTAAAAAAAAAATTGAACATAAAACTAACTCACCACCCTGAACTCTCCACACTTTAGCTTTGAACAAGTAGAACAAACTAACTCACAACCCACTGCATTTTCCTATTTGCCTATATTTTAATGATATTAGAAAATTCAAATGCAACTCATATTGTAAGTAACAATTTTGGTAAATTTTAAAGGTTCCTTTTCTTACATTCATATTTTCTAAAAACAAAAGGTTTTTATTACAATCATATTGTCTGTATAATTGGAGGTTGAAAAATACAAGGCATTAAGAAACCTACAACCCACATAGTGTTGTAAAACCCTCTATATATAAGAACCCAATTGGTTGGTCACCCCTCAGCTAAATCTAGTTAGTTTTACGTATTCCCTAGCTACAACTCCTCCCTGAACTCTCCACCCTTGAGCTTAGAATGAGCATAATTATATAAATCACAACCCACAGTGCTTTCCAACTTGCCTTTAGTTTATTGATTTAAGGAAATTGAAACACAATTTTTAGTCTATCTAAGACATATATTTTGAAGGGGTGCCTTTCATTATATTCATATTGTCTAAAGAAAAAAAAAATCATTATAATCATATTGCCTATATAATCTGAGGTTGGAAAACACAAGGCGTTAAGAAACCTGCAACCCACATAGTGTTGTAAAACCCTCTATATATAAGAACACAATTGGTTGGTCACGCCTCAACTAAATCTAGTTAGTTTTATGTATCCCCCAACTGCAACTCCTCATCAAACTCTCCACCCTTGAGCTTAGAACAAACAAAATTATATAAATCACAACCCACAGTGTTTTCCAACCTTCCTTTAGTTTATTGATTTGAGGAAATTGAAACACAATTTTTAGTCTATCTAAGACTTGTTATATATTTAGAAGGGGTTCCTTTTATTAAATTTGTATTGTCTAAACAATAAAAGGTTTTCATTAAAATCATATTGTTTGTATATTCATAGGTGGAAAACACAAGGCGTTAAAAAACTTGCAACCCACATAGTGTTGTAAAACCCTCTATATATAAGAACCCAATTGGTTGGTCACCCCTCAGCTAAATCTAGTTAGTTTTATGTATCTTGCAGTTGCAACTCCTCCTCAAACTCTCCACTTTTGAGCTTTGAACAAGTAGAATGAACTAACTCACAACCCACTGCATTTTCCTACCTGCCTATATTTTAATGATAATAGGAAATCCAAATGCAATTCATACTTTAAGTTATAGTTTTGGTAAATTTTGAGGGTGTATTTTCTTACATTTCGTACTATCTAAACAACAAAAGGTTTTCATTACAATAATTTTGTCTATTTATAATTCAAGGTTGGAAAACACTAGGTGTTAATGAACCTGAGATCTTCTCAATGCTTTACGAGGCAATGGGTACTAGAATATATGAAATGAATAAGGAAACAACTGTAAAAACACTTGAAAAGAAGTGGACCAAAATGTATGAGATAAATAATGTATTGACTGAAGAGATTCTTCCTGGTCTTGAGAAGTTGAGGAACGTGCATGTGAAGTATGTGCTATGGAAAAATGACAATGCAAAATTGGATGCAATAAGTACTAGAATGTATGAAATGACAAAGGAATCTACTGTATAAATACTTGAAAATAAGCATACCAAAGTGAATGAGGCAAATAGTGTATTTAATGAAGAGACTCCTTGTTGTTGAAAATTTGAGGAAGGTGTGTGTGTAGTATGCACAATGGGAAAATAGCAATGCAGAACTTGACAACAAGTAGTAGAAAGTATCTAATGAAAAATGAATTTTCTCTAAAACACTTGAAAAGAAGCAGGCCAAAGTGAATGAGATAATGTATTGACTGAAGAGATTGTTCATGTTCCTAACAACTTGATGAGGGAGTGTTGTACAATATGTGCAATGGGAAAATGAGTAAAAGTACAAAGTTGTGTCACACTTTCAGCCAATTTATCAGCACAAGTGAATTTAAGTATTTCTAACTAAAAATATATTCTGGTTAAACATATGATCTTGTAAGATTCATTATAGCTAAGTTAGATATTTCCACAACTTTTCCAACTAAAATTGTTGGCTAAATACATATGTAGAACCACTTTGAGGCCAATTTACCAAAAAAATAGATTTATTTGAAAAAATTGACATTTCAACAATTTTTACTCATATAAATAACATTTTTCTAAAATATAAAATACCCTTTTGTAGATCCATAAGTCTAATTTTCAAAATATATATATTTTAAAAATTAATTATTATTTGTATTTTCCGTTTTATTTTTACCAAAAGAAGGTTATCAACATAAATATTAGGTTGATTACCATGTAAGGAAAAAATAGTAAAACTTATTAAAAAAAATTGAAAAAAATATGATGCACTAGATAAAAGAATCTTGTTGGTTGAAAATTTTGCAAACTTGTGAGGTTTAGCAAAATGGTGGTTTCAGCCACAGTGTGTGAGAATAAATCTCTCCTATTTATATGAGGGAAGGCTCCCCCTCGGATTTACTATTCTATTTGTTGCGAAAATGGTAGACTATATTAATCTATGCTATAATTCATGGTGATACTCATCCTATTCTCTTTTTTTAGAATAAATGTTTAATCTTTCCTCCTTTCAAGAAAGAAAATTCAAAATAGTAAAGGGAAAATTTCTGCTATTTAACTATTTCACAATAGTTACATAGAGAGCAAGCTTGATGTGGTTTTTAAAGAAGCAAAGTTTCCTGAAAGCACAAAGTCTTCTATTGCTTCCCAAGACAGGTAGATACCACTTGAAACACAAAGTCTTCATAGCTTATCTTCCTATCAACCTTTTGAGATATGACTTCCATTAACCAATAGTATAAAACTGAGTAACAAAATAAATCACAAAGTCTTTATTCATATACACTTCTAAGCTATAAACGAGAAAGATAATATAAGCACAAAGTCTTGTATTATGTCTCTTGTTATGAATTCACCTATTTCTAATTTAGTCCTTTAAATTTGCAGCACAAAGTCTACAAGAAATCAAACTAAAGTCTTTCCACAACAACTCCACAACTTCTCAAGAAAAACTCGGAAAAATATACTACTATGACATAAGAACACAGTAATAACATGCAATAAGATTCAACACAAAGTCTGAAATCTCATATGCCTTCCTTGTATTGCTTGGAAATCAAGTTTACTTACACAAAGCTCAAATTCTCTTTGTTGTAAATTTCTGCAGAGTTCTCTCTATTGCCAAAAAGTTAAAGAATACAAAAGACCCCCTCAAGTATTTATAGGAGAGAAGTCTTGAGAAAAATGTGGAGGGATCTCAACTAACTTGAGAAATTCTCTCAACCACTAACTACTTGCAATTGAATTATTCCAAATTACAATCCTAATTTATTTTGACTTGTAACTTGATTACATGTAATTACAATCTTCGATAATGCGAGTAGCATGACCACTTGCCATTACAATTTTTGAATTTACATGTAATTTGTCAAAAAGAAAACAAAACTTAAAATCAAATAACATTTCAAATATTTCCATTGGTATCCTTGAAACATTGAAACTTGTGAATGGATTTCTGCAGTTCGTCAAGATTTGGCCCTTGAGTGTTCTTGGCAACAACAATTGTTTTGATGATGGTGTCATAACATCTTATGGCTAACAATCTGTGTTCTTCTAATGCAATTTTCATCTTATCAAGAAATGTGTGATGATCTACAAATCTGTTGATGGATTTCATCGTGAAGGTTTCAACTTCAAGCTCTTGATGAAACTTTGTTGTCAATGTTGAAAGTATAGCATCCTCAGGGAGCACTTCACCATTTTGATCTTCTATCTTACAAGATTCCTTTTCAAAACTTGAAATAATATCCTGTTTTGCTTCAACTATCATCTCTTGAGCAGCTTGTATATCTGAAATTAGGTCTTTGAATACCAATGTCTTATTCAACAAGAGCTCTCCAGTCTCAATGTACATCTCCCTGTTTAGTATCATTGCATTTGTACATAAGATTTCTAATTGTACTTCATTCAAAGCATACCAATTCTTCAAATCACTTTCCATGGATTCCAAGCTTTGTTTGAAAGTGTCAGAAGTTTGGTGTAATTTGAGTTTTGATATCTTTGTATTAACCAACACATTGTGAACCTTTTTCACCACTTGAATACTCTGATCTATCAACCGATCAATCCAAGAATCAACTGCCCTTTCCTTTTGTCCTACTTTTTCAGCTTGTTTCATGGATTCTTCAGAAATAGAGGAAGATAATGAATCAACCTTTTATGAAGATATAGTAATCTTTTGAATAACTAAAACAAGTTGTGCATTCTTCTCTTTTAACTTTTCTTTCTTGATCAAGAGTTCATTATAAATCTCTGTTAACACCGTCACGGAACTTTGAGTATCTTGCATCATATTGACATGCGTCTGTTTTCCCAACTCTACTCTGTGAATTTGTAATCAAATACCTGCATTTCTTCTTGAGGCTTGTCTGTAAGAGGCTCTGCTACTTCTACATATTTCATTTTCTTGTTGTCCACAACCACCCATGAGACTTTTTTAGCTTTCTTTGCAGCCTTTGGCTTAGACTTTCTCAATTGCTAGAAATTGACCACATTAGGAGAAATTGCCTATTTCTTCCTCTTTGAAGTGATTGAACTTAACCATGGAGGAATATCCAATGTACCTATATATGAAACAACAATTGTGGTTTGTGTAGAAATAGATTCATTTTGTACCACAGTTGTCATCCTAGGAGAGGTCTCAATTTGAATAGCAACAAGAGCTTACTCAGATGGTAAATTATGACCAACATCATTCATAAAATTATCAAAATTTTCTGCAAATGTATCTATTTCTAGAAGTGTCATTTTTTATATCATGGGATACATCGGATTAGCATCAAATACATTCTCCAAACTATCATGCAAGCTATCCATAGATGTGTTCAATGCTGACGTAGATGTAGTATTATGAATAACTCTCGTAGGCGCGATGGGAGAAACAAACACCACTAAAAAACAATCAACATCACTATCAACTGGAGGCATACGAGATAATACTGATGTTGGTGGGTCATCAATGTGAGGAGATTTGATACTCAAAATAGCAGGAGATTCAAGAACATCTCTTTCTTGTTGATCAATGACTTGGATTTGTGTCTCCTTAACCTCCTTTCCTTTTAGTGTTGTTTTCTCCAAAGGTTTTTCCACAACTCAACTAACCTTTAACTTGATTCTTGTTCCTGAAGAAGACGCTCCTTCTTTAGATTTGTCTCTAACCTCTGACTTCAATCCAACAGGTCCAGTTGTATCATCCTCAGCCCCAATTCTGATTTTTATTTCCTTAATACCTCTACTCTTAAGCCAAGTATTAGTATTTGCAAGGATTGATTGAAATCTATCAAAAATAGAATTGGATTCCTTCTGAGACCACTATATTGCAGGAATAGGAGCATCAACGACTCTTTGTTCTTCATACTCTGAATCTAGAATTTGTTCATCATCAATTACTCCTTCTGGAACCAAGGTCAGATTAAGATCAATAATCTATTCTATTGTGAGCCTGTAGTAATCCATCCTATGGATGTCCTTCTCTATCCAAAGATCGACCCAAATGTCTTCTATGCAATGCACATGTGTAAAAGCTCTTTTTATTTTATCTTTCATCCTTCTATAATCAAAATTCACTCTTTCCTTGAACTTCTTCAATTTGATTTCTTGAAGTTTAGCTTCCATTGCTTTTTCTTTTGAAGAAGTTGTTAAGGAATATCTTCTGATCTGCAATGGATTATGTGAAGAAATACTAACCCCAGTTTTGTGTTGTGTAGACTGTCGTGCATGTACTGCCATTAACTGTCTTGCTAGCTCCATCAAGATGATTTTATCTATTGGAAATCTTGGGAGCATGTAGGGTTGATCTTCAAAACAACCAAATCTCATGTAAGTGAAGGTTTGATATTGAAGAAAAAGATAGCCATATTCATTCACCTTTTTCCATGTAACCTCAGATACCCTGTTGTTTTCTAAGGCCTTGTCAAATAGACACATGAAATTACCAAAGAATGCATCTTGAACCCTTCTGTAATGAATTTGACTTCGTCTCAAAGGTAGCTGATCATAATACTCCCATACCGCTACTAATGATCTATTACCTTTGGTAGAAAGGCTAGGAAACTACCTTAATGATGCTGCTATGTAGACCAAATAAGAGTTCATATAGAATGTGAGTGTAATAGGGACTTGTGCAAGCTGTTCACATAAGCTATCACTGATCACTTCACCCCAGAAAATTAGATGTTGTGCTTTCCTTATGACCACTATGAATTTGTACATCCATTTTCAAAAACATTGGAGCATTCCAATCCCATTATTTTGCTTAGAAGAGTGATTATATCATTAATTTCTTCTTTGAAATCAGATCAGTATAACTTGGGCCATCGGGATAGACAAGTTCGTGGTTTTTGAATCCATTTAGTATTGATATGTCTAATACAGTCACCTTTCTTATGTTCATAATGATCATAAGCACTCTTTATTGAGATATTTGAATACAAGGGAGCATCAAGAACTTTGAAGATTTTATTAATGGTTTTTGGATAAAGTCTAATGACCACGTTACCATCATCATCTCTGATAGTTCTAGACTCTTTATCAAAGTGAGTTGTGCATGCAAGGACAAATTCTGGCTCTAAGGCATCAACAAGAAAGGTAGAAACCAAATGAATATGACCTCTCAACAATAACTACATATCATGTGAGGTTGATTTTTCAGCTCTCTCGAGAAATTCAGACATATCAACATGCCCAATCTTTGTATCTTTGATTTCTTCAATGTTTGAAACTACATGAGATGGAGAGATCTCATTCTAATATTTATCATACTTGCATTTCATTTTTTTTTTGTTGGAGAAGTTGGTTCCTCTGTCATAAAGTTAAGACATCATCAACATCAACATGTGAAGACATGGCAAAGACTCAAACTCAGTTTGGTGTACTTGATGTATGAGGGTAAAAATGAGGATTATAATCCATTTTGGATCTTGGAAGGCTGATTGCAAGTGAAACTGACATATGATTTTCATGGAAAAAGGAAAACTTGGGTTACATCTTTGAAAATTGCAAGTCAAAATGTTTAACTTGTACTTGCAATCAAGTCCAAAAAGTCTAACTTTTAGGCATTTTTGAAGCATTTCAGGTTTTTGGATGCTGGCTGCAAGTGAAGTGTGTAATCGAAATGTTTGGAACATATTGCAAGTAAGTACAAGGTAGGAAAAATGAGGGGTAACTGCAAGTTACTATTTCAATTTGTAATTTTGGTCAAAATTTCCTACTTGTAGTGATGCCATGAAAACCCGATTTGTATCTTAGATGTCATTTTTGCAGAAAATGACAATGATAATGAAGAAAAATGGTAAGGGCGAATGTGGAGAGTGAATATGAAATGAAAGGAAGCAAATGAAGGGTGAAATGATGGCTAATTGAAAGGTGAATGGAATAAAGAGAGATGAGGGTGAATGGAATGGAAAAATGATGGTGAATGAAAGGAAAAACACGTTTTCCAACAAGGACGCGTTATATACAATGGCATTTTTAACAAAGTCAAGGTGCATGAAATGGGAAAATGATAGTGTATGAAGTCAGATGAATGAAAGGCATATAAAAGAGAAAAAACGTGTTTTTCAGCTAAAGTGTTTTTTAAAATGTGCAATCTCATTTTTCAAGAACGATGACCTAGGAACAAGAGATTTAAAGTAATAAAAAGACTAAAATAAAAAGAAACAAAAGAAACATACCTGAAACAAGAGTTCACAAGCCAAAAATGAAGAAAAAAACCCTAGGCGTCTTGCAAACTCAGAAAAGAGGAAGACGACTTGATTATCTACAGCTGAGAGTCCAATTTTGTTGCTTGAAGATTTATGAAATCTCCATAAAATGAGGAATAAAAGCGAATTCAAATACAAACTGCCCTTTCCATTAATGGTGTTGGGTTTTTGAGAGATTAGAGCAAGTAAAATAAAAATCAAACTCTTCAAAAAAAGACTTCAAGTAATTTTATCTTAAATCGGGCTTTTTTAAATGCATTGCAAGTGATTTAAGTGAAATTTGGGTTTGTAAATACACATAACAAGTGAACTTTTTCTCTTCAGATTGAAATAGGGCTTTTGCAAGCTCTTTACAATTTCACTTTTCACTTAAAGAGGAATCAGGTTTTTTAAAGACCATTACAAGTGAACTTTATGAAAAATGGCTTAAATTAGACTTTTTGAGGTTCATAACAAGTGAACTTTTAAAAAGTAACTTGTAATATGAGCAAAAAGTTCCTACAACTTGCAATTAGAACAAAAATTTCTTATTATTCACTTGCAATGAGGTGAAAATGTTCCTATACTTGTTATGAAGACAAAAAGTTCCTATAACTCACTTGTAATAAGAGACCAAAACCCCTACTTGTAGTGATGGCTCAGAAACTCAAAATTGACCAAAAACACAAGAAAAATGACTCAAAAACTTATGAAAATGAAAAAGCATGGATCAAAAAGGATGTTCAAGGGGATCATTGATCCAAAACTAAAAACTTTCAACTTTTGCACCTCGTAAAACATGCCTTAAAGAAGAAAATTTTCAATTTTAATCAAAATTTTGATAGGTTATCCCAATTTTGACAAGTCAAAAATTAGGGACAACAAATCTATATCAAGAGGGTATAATTTATTTTCTATTTTAGATAAATAGATAATGCAAAAGTTGGCATTGAATGGAAACAACTATTTTTTAATACGCGCACATTTTAATATTTATTTTAAAATATATATTTATCAAAATTGGAAAAAAATATTTATGGAAGAATAGTAGTTGATCTTAAGCCTTGTCAGTTGAATTTTGTTGAAGACGGATTTTGGTAAATCAATGCCAGTATTGCAGGTGGTCTTCTGAGCATGTGCTGGAGAAGTTTTTTGGCTTGACTGGTTAATAGTCTATCAATCTTTTTGGCTTTTTTGTATTATCTACAAACTTCTTCAGATGTTGACACTTATTTGCAGATATGCATATGACATTTGAGCAGAATGCATAGAAAAACAATATGATATTGTACTCTTTTATTATATATTAATATAATTACAAGCTTCTAAGCCTTTTATTTAAAAAAAAAGTTATAAATACACACAAAAATTTTGAAGGAGAAAAAATAAAAATTACTATATAAAGGTTGACGTTTCATGTAACTTCATTTTTCGGCAACTAAATTGTAGTGTCAATTTATAAAAAAAACTATATTCAAATAATTTTTATTTTATTTTTTAAAAAATACAAGCCTAAAATATACTAAAAATTAAATATTTTCATAGTTTACATCATTTCAAAATTCGAAAAATATATGCCACTTTTTAGTGATTCAAGTTTAGAAGTTGGATCAGTGTTGACTATTTCCTTTTAAAAGTGTGACATGGCTTTGTACTTTTACCCAAATGTCAATGCAAAAGTGGATAAAGTCAATAGGTTTTGTATTGCATATGCTTAAAAAAAGAAAGTGAGAGATGATGCTATAAGTGGAGTTGAACAAATGAAGTCAAAGATTCTTGAACTTAAGGATTCCATGGAACAAATACAATTCAAAATAGATGATAAGGAAAAGGCAAAACATATCTTAGTGCATAAAAAGAGAATTAGTTGGTTGGAGATGTGAAAGACCTATGTGAAAAGGTAGACAAGTTTTGTAAACAACTTATCAAAAATAAAACATATGTATTCTCTAATCAGAAGACACTCTCAAAGCTAAGAAAAGAGCGGTTGCAAAGCTAAATAAAAGTATTGAAGACATTGAAAACTCTATCCAAGAAATGCATGGTGTTGTCTTGAGGGTTGATGAGGGAGTAGTTGCTCCAAAGCTTAAAGTAAAAGACATGAAAAAGAAGTTAGACACTCATGAAAAGGAATACCAGGGGGGTGATAATAGGTAACATCAGTGGAGATGAGGAAAAATGTGTGTCTAGTCAACTTGCGGATGCAAAAGTAATAGTTGAAAGTGTTAAAACTGAAGTAAAACAACAGAAACACGACAATTAACCAATTAGAAAAGGAATTAAAAGATTAAAAGAAGATTTTATCGTCAAAAGAGGAGTTTAATTAATGCTATTGACAGACAGCTGCAATCTAAAAGACAAGAAGTTGAAAAAATAAACACACCAATGGAAGGTGGTGCTTATGAAGGAGGGCACATGGGCACATTACAAAATGAGTGTGTGCAAGAAGCAAAGGCAATTCAGAAGTTGAAGGCTGATATCAAGCACCTTGACGCTCAATTAGGAAATGTTCAATTTACCTATAATGATCATGTAAAGCATTTTGATAGATCAAAAGTCAAAGGTGTGGTTGCACAACTTATAAAAGATAAAGATGCCTTGACAACAACAATCATATGACTAACAACCCACATTGTGTTTTCCAATTTGCAATTATTTTGTGCATTGTTTTTCAATCATATGAGGAAATTTAAATGCAATTTTTACTCTAATTAAGAATGGTTATAAATTTTAAAGGGGCCTTTCACTACATTCGTGTTGTCTAAACAACAAAAGGTTTTCAAGACATTCATACTATTTTGTAATATTACATGTTGCAAAACCCTATGTGTTAAGAAGCAAGCAACCCACATAGTGTTGTAAAACCCTCTAGACGTAACAACCCAATTGGTTAGTCACCCCTTAGCTCAATTTGGTTAGTTTTATGTATCTGCCACCTACAACTCCTCCTCATGAGAAAATCCTTTACATTTAAACATGGAGAATCAAATAACTGACAACCCACATTGGGTTTTCCAATTTACAATTATTTTGTGCATTTTTTCAATTATATGTGGAAATTTCAATGCAATTTCTACTCTAATTAAAAGTCATTATAAATTTTGAAGGGGCCTTTCACTACATTCGTTTTGTTTAAACAAAAAAAGGTTTTCAAGAAATTCATACTGTTTTGTAAAATTCCATGTTGCAAAACCCTAGGTGTTAAGAAGCAAGCAACCCACATAGTGTTATAAAACCTTCTACACGTAACAACACAATTGGTTAGATGCCCCTTAACTCAATTTGGTTAGTTTTATGTATCCCCTACCTGCAACTCTTCCCCATGAGACAACCCTTTACATTTAAACATGCAGATTCAAATAACTGAAAACCCACATCGTGTTTTCCAATTTACAATTATTTTGTGCACTTTTTTTTCAATCATGGTGAAATTTAAATGCAATTTTTACTCAAATTAAGAGTCCTTATAAATTTTGAAGGTGCCTTTCAATACATTCTTATTGTCTAAATTACAAAATATTTTCAAGATATTCATTTTGTTTTGTAAAATTCCATGTTGGAAAACCCTAGGTGTTAAGAAACAAGAAACCCACATAATGTTGTAAAACCCTCTACAACCCAATTGGTTAGTCACCCCTCACCTCGATTTGGTTAGTTTTCTCCTCCAACTCCTCCATGTGCACTCCAACCTTCAGCATTCAACATGCAGACTCAAAACACTCACAACACAGAGTGTTTTCCGCCTTCTTTCTTGAAAAACAATTCTTCTTACAGTTGTTGAAAACACAGGTCTTGCACACTTCAATCCGCCTCCAATTCTCACACCAACACATAAATTCATTGAAAATGGTAGCTTCTCACACAAGCCATGGGGCCCATTTTTATGGTCCAACTCATGGCTGATAAAAGGAAAGAAAACTGACCTTACGATGTTGTTATGGGTTCCCTTGCATCATCGTAATATTTGCTTCCATCTGTTGGTTTCGTCACTTTTATCCCTCACCTGGCGAGCCCTACACTATGTTGTCCCATTATGTTATGGATGTTTTTGTGTATGTTTTTATTTGTTTTTTGTATGATACATGCCTATATGCAGTGGGTTTTGTTGGGAAATTAATTGTGTCCTAAAAATAAAATCTCACTCCACTATTCTTATTAAGGAGCTCTTGTCGTGTGATTTTTCATACAAGATTTTTAATTTTTTAACTTATATTGTTTAGTTTTTACTTAACTTATTTTATTTGCATTTTATTTTTTTATTATCTAAAACTCATTTAATTAATTTAATAATATCATGCTACTAAATTTAAAAACTTTATATTTAAATATTTATTTTTATAATAGTAATATGTTTTCTTTTAAAGTAACAATTATGTAATTTAATTAATATTATTTTATATTTTTTTTTATTAAAAGTCTTTGTATATACTTATTAAAGCAAGCTATTTATATATTTATTTTGATATATTAATAGTATTATATAAATTTAAATTATGCAATTAACTTTAGAAACTATTTGTACATCTAATAACAAAATTTGTATATTGATTTATTTATATATATAAAAATAATATAATATTATTATTAATAAAAATTAATTAATTAGTTTATACAACATATAAAATATTTTATTCTTTTAATCAATCAATGATTTTTAAAAACAACATACCCTGAGACATATTTTTACTTCACCAATTAAATTTATTTTTGCTAGCGTGATAACTGTAACATAGCCATCTAAGAAGTCAAAACACACAATGGCATATTCAAAGAACACAAAAGCATTGATGTATCCAATATAACACAGTGAAATCATGACATACTCAATGCAATTATGAATGCAACTATGTGTGTGTGTGTATGCCTTGGGAATTCCATCGTACTAGTTATTGCCAAGCGGCTAGGATATCCCTACCTCAACCATGTTCTCACCTTCGACTGTTACCTACTCATATTCTTGCACTGAGTCACACATCAGTGTTTAATCTTTAAAAACCATAGTCAAAAGCATATACTAGAATTAAACTCATAATCACAACCTGATAATTATTTCCATTTCATTTCAAATTCATATTCAATTTCAATTTTAATTTCAATTTCAAGCATTTAAAATAACATCTAATTTAAAACATATTTATCCATATTCATAAGATAGTCAACCAATATTCACAACCATTTCAATTTATCTAACAATTAATTTTATTCAAGAAAAAACAAGAGGTGACGCATACTTATGATCATACCCTTTATCATTGTTATCATGTTCTAGATTCAAGAATGAACATTATTATTTCTTAGAATATAATTCTATTTTCCAATTTCACATTGAAGTTGGTTGCTTGTCTAATGTTTTCCCACTTTTACTAATATCATATTTTTGAGATCTTTAAACTAGATCTTTAGAGTACTCATAATCATGGGTGTATAATTTGCCTTTGTTATCTTGTCCTACATTTAGCAAGAATCATTATTATTTCTTATGGTAGATTTTTTTTGTTGGTCATTTTAAAAAAATGATTTCTTACAACAAAAAATTAAAAGAAGTATATATCTTTAATAAATCTATAATAAATAAGTTGAGAGATATCTTTCTTGAGGTACCTATTGCACTTTTATGTGAAACTGATTAAAATAAATAGGCACTTCAAGAAGGATATCTCTCAATGTACTTTTTTATAAATTTATTAAAGATATATATGTTAGTAGCATCTGCAATTGCAAGAAGACATTAAATGAATTTCCATTATAAATATAAGTATAATTTAATTAATTGAAGAGAATTAAAATATTATTATATGAAATAAAAAGTTTAACTCTTAAGCCTAATTAAACCCTAGCTCTAATGAACCTTGACTCTAACCCTAACCCTAATTAGATTAAAACCTTAATTGAAATTTAATTGTAATCCTAACCCTCACCCTAATACAACCCTAATCCTAATTGAACCCTAAACCTAACCTCAACCCTAATTGAATCCTAACTGTAATTGTAACTGTAACCCAAGATTTAACATAGAATGCTAACTTTAACCCTAATCTAACCCCAAGCCTTATTTTATAACCCTAATTGAATCCTAATTGAACCATAAGTCTCACCCTAACCATAATTGAACTATAAGGCCAACCTTAATCCTAATTGAATCCTAACCCTAACTGTAATATTTTTCCTAAAAAGTTAACCTTAATTGAACAGTAATTGAAACCTAACCCTAACACTCATACTAACCCTAACCCTAATTGAACCCTAACCATAGCTCTAAACATAGCCCCAACCCAAATTGAACCCTAACCTAACCTTACGCCCAAAATTTATCTTAGAATCATAACCCTAAACTGTAATCATAATCCTAATTGACCCCCAACCCTAACCTTAATTAAATCATAACAAATTGTAACCCCAATTTTAACACTAATCATAATTAAACCCTAACCCTCATCGTAACCATGACCTTGACCCTAACCCCAAGGTTTATCTTAGAATGCCAACCCTAACCCTAACCCTAACTTTAATTGAACTCTAACCCTAATCCCACTCTCAAGCTTTATCCTAGAACCCTAATTCTAACCAATAATGGGTTTACATTTTTTTATTTTTATCTTGTCTAACATTCAACAAGAATCGTTATTATTTCTTGCAATAGATTTTTATATTTGTCTATTTTTTATATGATTTCTTATGACACATTTTAAAAATTACATCGAGAGAGCAAAAATGTTTAGAAAGATAGGGGAGAGGGGTCAATAATTGGACGAGGTTATACTGTTGCTATAGCACTTATGGTTATAAGATTTAGTCTTGCAACGTATTTATACTATAAATTATCGATAATTATTCAACATGTAAATAACAAATGATTAATTGTTTGTCAAGATGGACCCTTACAAAAACAAATGAAAACTTAAGAATGTCATATAAAAAAAGCATAAATACATTCATTAACAAGTGTAATAAATTTTGTTTGCTTCATATAAAATATCATAGCTATCTTTAAATAAAAAATGTCATTTATAAAGAAAAAAGGTGTTCATCTAAACAAGTATTGTTGTTATGTGGGTAGATACTATTCTTATGTGTACAACTACTAGGGTGGCAATATATATGCATTGGAATACTTTATGTTATAGGTTTGTCCTATTACAAATGTAAAAAGTGATTACAATATATACCTTGCATTTTAACATGAAATGTGAAAGATTACCAAAAAGTTTTGTGATCATTTAAAGTTGAATATAAGTTGTGCTTTAAATGAGAATGCATGAATTTTATAAGAATAAATAATATTTTGTGTTCAACTATTGGAGCATTTGTGTGCAATATAACAATTAGAGATGACAAAATTTATGGTTACCAAAAAGTATTAATTACTAAAGATTCCATGATAAAGTTTTGATCAAATCTTTAAGAAATCATTTTAGGAACATTTCTCACTGGATATAGTCATGTGACAAACTACACAATAAATCATGCGAATTCCATATTACATTTAAAAAAAAACATAAATCTTATAAAATTATGTAACCACTATATGGTTGCAAAGTTAGCCGACATGACTACTAGCCCCTCATCCCTAATCTATTCCTAAAAAAAATCAAGGAAATTTTACATAGGCATGTTCTCCAATGGGAAAAGATTCAACATTTTGATGCAATCGTATTCAATTAAAGCTTATTCTTACTTCACAAAATACAACTCCTAGATGGTGAGTAGAAATGAATTCATTGGAAAGGTGGACACACTTGCATCATGTTTTCCCCAAGAAGCTCACATAATCCCAATGGACAATATGCCAAACGCTTTTGATGTTGCACCTAATCATCTAATGGTTCCTAAGACGGCTCCTCCCCATGATAGAGGAGTGATAAAAAGAAGATGGAATTCAAATTGATGCCATGCCCAAGAGGATGTAACTATATAGCACCTCAAAGGATGTGATTAACATAATCTCCTCTCTTTGATAACACATAAGAAGTGTTGAGAGACAATTATAGATAAACAATTGCAGAAACAAAATTAAAAATACAAGACTAAAATGATAAGAACACAAGACACCAAAATTTACGTGGTTCACCTTAAAGGCTACATCCACGGGAAAGTAGGGAAAACTTTGTTTTTATTAATAATGTTATTACACTACATGCTACAACAATAAATCTGATAATCTTTATTACATTATCCATATGAATCTTGAGGTCTCTAAAAGAAACCCAAGTGGCAAACATTGGCAAGAGAAAAGGAATGGAAAGTGAACCGATGACTGTTGGATTTCACATCACAACAATCTCCCACTTGAAGTCCAACTACTACTGCAAAGAGAGTCACTCAGAGATGTTCCCTAACTTTCTGAAGGTTATTGTCACATCTTGACTATACCTGCAAGAGAAGCCCTGCAAAACTCGAGCTTCTCCCTCAAAACTACCTTTGTCAATGCATAAGCTAGATTTACCTTTGTATGAATTTTGCAAAATTTTGAGTTTACCCTCTTCAATAACAGTTTGGATGAAGTGATATCGTAGCTCAATGTGCTTGGTTTGATTGTGAAATGTTGCATTCTTAGCCCAATGAATGGCATTGTTGTTATCACAAAAGAGCGTAAAGACATTTTGTTTACATCCTAATTCACTTGACAATCACTACAACCAAATCATCTCCTTCACACCTTCAGTGAGAACAATGTACTTAGCCTTAGTAGTAGAAAGGGAAACCACTTGTTGCAATCTAGAGACCCAGCTAATTATTTCCTCGACAAATGTGAAAGCATAACCTATTGTTGACCTTCGTTTGTCCAAGTCACTAGCCATATCAAAATCAACATGACCTCGCAGTTATGCATCTCTCCCTCCAAAACACAAAGCATAATTTGCAGTGGCTTTTAAATACCTCAAAATCCACTTAACTACATCCCAATGAGTTTTACACGGATTACTCATGAATCTGATCATTGCTCCCATTGCATGAGAAATGTTTGTACGAGTGAACACCATAGCATATATAAGACTCTCAACAGTTGATGAATGTGGAATGCCTTTCATGTAGTTTGTCTTCTTATGTTTTTGGACATATTGCATAGGAAAAACGAAAGTGATCAACAAGTGGAGTGCTTATAGACTTAGCACCTTTCATGTTGAATCTCTCCAAAACTTTGTCAATATACTTCTCTTGTGACAAGTTGGTTTCTCTCTTCTATATGTCCTGGATTATGGTCATACTGAGTATCCTCTTGCTACCCCTAAGTCCTTCATTGCAAACTTGTGAGGTAAGAGTTGCTTCAAATCATGAACAACTTTCACGCTAGTGCTGGTTACTAGCATATCATCGACATAAAGCAGCAATAAAACAAACTCACCATTTTCCAACACCTTGTAATGGACACACGAATTAGATTCACAGTGCGTAAAATGTTGCTCATTCATGAAAGAGTCAAACTTGAGATACCACTATCATAGGGCTTGTTTGAACCCATACAAACTTCTCCTCAATCTACAATACAAATCTTCTTGCCCTTATTTCTTAAAACTTTCAGGCCGATGCATACATAATTCCTCTTCTATGTTGCCATGGAGAAATACAGTCTTCACATCATGTTGTTCCAACTCAAGGTCATATATTGCTGCTAAGCCCAAAACTGCTCGAATGGTGGTCATCTTCACAAATGGCGAGAAAATTTCATTGAAGTCTATCCCCTTTTGTTGATCATAACTCTTCACTACCAATCGAGCCCAATAACATTTCTTGCCTCTCTCTTCATCTTTCAGTCAGTATACCCATTGATTCTTCAAGGCTCTTTGATTGGGTGGAATATTTACCAAGTCCTAAGTGTGATTTGCATCAATGAATCCATTTCCTCTTTCATTGTTGCCAATGATTTCTCATGATTAACATCGTTGCATGCTTCTTTAAAGGTAGCTGGCTTTGATTGATCATATATCAACAACTAATAATCATCTAATTTGGCTGGAGGTCGATGCTCTCAAGTGGACCTCCTCAATTGAGGAGCTTGGCTCTCTATATTTGATTGTCTTGACTGCAAATTTGTCTCTCCTAATGAATTACCAACATTATTATTATGCATATTATTGCTCCTTTATATACCCCCTGGCAACATATTATTATTTTGGTTTGATAAAGTAATTTTTGTGGGATCATTGCAAGCATCCCTAGTTGTGGCCTTAGTTGCTAAATCCCTCATTACACATGGTCAATTATTTGCCTTGTTGGTTGGCTACGAGGAAGCAACATGTATGAGATTTAATGTGGGCAGCAGATTTGAAGTTTCCATGTCAAATTGTGTTGGATGCACTTCATAGGATGATGAGGGGGCATCAAAATTATTTGCAGTGTAGGCAGGTTGAAATTGTTATGTTGGCAACACAAAAAGAGCAAACCATGAGCATGGAAAATGCTTTTTTTGGAGTTGTGTGTCATCTACAGAGTGGCAACCAATTCCTTTTGTGTTTGGTTGCATAACAATTCCATGTGTTTCACCAAATATGCCATGTGCAATTGGGTGTAAATTTCTTCCAAATTGTGTTGCCTATGAATTGTCAATACCATATTATTGTTGAGGCATATGTGGTGCGGCATTTGGATGTGAAAACTACAAATCACTGCCATTACCAATATCATCAACTGGCACATATTCTTTTGCTGGTATCCCCTGTTTTTGCAAACCAGGAAACACTTTTGCATTAAAGATGATGTGTCTATTGCAAATGAGTTGCTTGGTAACTAGATCCCATAATCTGAAACCATATTGTTCCTCTCCATAGTCAGTAAAGATGCACCATTTGGAATTGGGATCCAATTTAGTCCTCTTCTCCTTGGGAACGTGGGAAAAAGCTTCACAGCCAAATACTCATAGGTGGTTGTATGAAATTCATCTTCCCAACCATCTCTCCTCTAGAATGTCAAAGTCCAGCCGAGATGAAGGATTGTGATTGATCAAATATACTATTGTATTGACTGCCCCTGCCCAAAATTCCTTGCTTAAACCTACATTAAAGAGCATACTTCGAGCTCTCTCTAAAATCATTTGATTCATCCTCTCGACTGCACCATTTTCTTGAGGTGTGAATGGAACAATTTTAATGCATTGGATGCCATTATCTGCACAAAAATTATCAAACTCCAAAGAGCAAAACTTTCAATTATCTGTCTTTAAACATTTAATCTTATTGCTACTCTGATTTTCAACTATGGCTTCGAAAGTTTTAAATTTTGAAAAAAAAAATGATTTCATATTGAGCATATAGACCCACACTTTGTGAGTACAATCATCAATAAAAGTGACAAAATAATTAGCTCGTCCAAAAGAGGTTACCTCTATAAAACCAAACACATCTGAATGTACTAGCTCCAAAGGCTTTATCTTCATGTCATGACCGACCTTTGAAAAACTTATTCACCTTTACTTTCCATAGATGCAATGCTCACATAACTCCAAATCAATGGATTTCAAGCCAAGAAGTTGATCCCTTTTGAGCATGATTTCAAATCCCCTCTTGCTCATATGTCTGAGCCTCTTATACCAAAGTTTTGTCTCACTGTCCACAACTGCCATCGCAGGTCCCACTTCAACATGACTGTCTAGCACATATAAAGTACCCACTTTGCAACCCTTTCCAATTGCCAAAGCTCCTTTGGTCACCTTTCAAGTGTTTGAAGAAAAGATGATGCTACATCCTTGAGCATCAAGCTGACCCGTAGAAATCAGATTTATTTTTAGCTTGGAAACATGTCTCACATCTTGTAAAAGCCATTTGCTTCCATCTTTCAATACCAAAATCATTTTGCCAATGATATCACATGGCTCATTATCACCCTTTTCCAAATTTTCCTTCTTGATAGTTTTGAAAGGCTTCTCGTCATGAGGTTGAGTGGAAGGAAGCACCGGAGTCCAACACCCACGAACTAGTGGTAACATCACTTGTTGACAAGACTAAAACACCTTCATCTTTCTTGTATGTGGTGTAAACTTTATTGTCCTTTGATTGATTTTGCACTTTCTTATAAGACCAACAATTCATTTTGGTATGCCCTTCTTTGCCACAAAACCAACAACCTCCATTTCTCCCTCTAGACATTGATCTTCTTGCAAATTTTGATCTCCTTCAATTGTTATTTCTACCTCTTTCTTGATGTCTACTTCTATTTCCAAAAATCAAGGCATCACTGGATGAGGTTCCTTGATTTTTCCTTTTCATATCTTCACTAAGAAGAGTTCCAACAACATCACAGAATTTGAGTTTGCTTTTGTCAGATATTGAAGTGCTGATTGCCATCACTACTCCTTCCCAGCTATTCGAAAGAGAGCGCAATAATAAAATAGCTTTGATTTCATCATCAAAATTTATATTTACAGAAATCAATTGACTGCTTAGAGTACTGAATACATTCAAATGATTGGACACAATACCTCCTTCATCTTCAGATTATACAACTTCTTCATAAGGAAAACTTTGTTCGAAGTTGAATCCATCTCGTACATATCAGTGAGTTTGTCCCACAATTCCTTTGAGGTCTTTTCCGCTGTAACATTAAAAAGAATGTTGATGGATAATGATAGGATAATGGTTGCTCTCACTTTCCTATCCAATTCCTCCCACTCCTCATCAACCATCGTAGTTGGCTTTTTGGCCTTACCTTCCAACGCGAGTGAGAGATCTCCTTTAGTCAGTAACAATTCCATCTGCACCTTCCATAATCCAAAATTCTGCCCTGATAATTTCTCAATTTTCCATTTATCCACATCTTCCATTTTTTTGGAAATCATTTTGCAAATTCCCGATCAACTCCTTCATTGAGCTCTGATACCAATTGTTGATAAACAATTACGGATAAACAATTGCACAAACAAAACTAAAAATACAAGACTAAAATGATAAGAATACAAGACACCAGAATTTACGTAGTTCACCATAAAGGCTACATCCATGGGAAAGCAGGGGAAACTTTGTTTTTATTAATTCTATTATTACAGAACATGCTACAGCAGTATATCCGATAATCTTTATTACATTATCCATATGAATCTTGAGGTCTCCGTAAGAAACCCAAGTGGCAAACATTGGTGGGAGAAAAGGAATGGGAAGTGAACCAATGACTGTTGAACTTCACATCCCAACAAGAAGTGCTTGTAATGCTACCACGGCCAACTTTGATTTAATTATCAAACCTTGATAAATTACAAGCACCCTGAAACTTTGTGCTTAAATAATATCCTTGCAGGCCAAATAGCTTGGTTTCACTTTCTCCATTGACCTTTGAAGTTGTGGTATATCGAAGTTAGATATAAAGTATTTTGCATCATGTGTGTGAGTCATAGTACTTTGAATATTAATGGCCATGTGGACCCCCAGACTACTAATTTGGTGGAGTAGAAATAAGCAATAACATAGGGATCTCTATCAATATACTCTCTATTGCGACAGAGATTTGTGATTTAATCATGACCAATGCAACGCAGACAAGTATTTTGTTTGAATATAGACATTAGTTACAGATAGTACTTTCAACATTATTATTAATATTCAATCTAACATGGTTATAGCATGAAGAGGACTGGTAGTTCATGTATATGCTGTATATTAGCAGTAGCTTCATGAAAGTTACCCATTTATGATTTTGCAGGATTGTGAACAAATTGAAGAATTTGTAGGCTTCTGTGGCCACCAAATATGTGCATTCCCATTCTGCGGTGGCTAGCAATCAGCATCAAACATAATCTGAGAGCGCAGCATCCTCTTAGAGATGCTAGACACACTAGGTCTATGGAGTTCCTTGATTTTCTAAATTAATTTGCTGGCATCTGTGGCCACCACAGATACAAATTGTCAATCTGCGGTGGCTAGCAATCAGTATCAAGCATAACCCAACACCACAGTATCAGTATCAATCTGCAGTGGTTAGCAATCAGTATTTGTGGTCTATGGTGTTCCTTGATTTTCTAAATTGTTTTGCTGTCTTTATGCTGTTTGGATATGTGCTAGAAATTTTAAACTTTTTTAGCACACTCCTATCTGTTGTAGAGTAGACCTAGGGAAAATTCCTGTTGAGACCACATAAACTGCTGCCAATTGCCTTCAAATGCCTACAAGTTGAGGTTTTTTAAATAGAGTTCATTATTAAGCTAGTACATTATGTCATTAAGCTTCCTGCAAGAGCACTGGAAATAGATTACATATGTTTGTGAGTTAAGCTAAAAAATGTGAACATAGATAGCTATACATGTCTCGTAATATCAATAGCTATCATTCAATCTACCCTCCTCTCTTGAGCTTGTGCCCTTTGTTTCTTTTTATAACAATCTCAACTTATTAAAGTCATCTTACTCTTCAGTTATACCACAACAATGTAACAACAGCTGCATGTCCAAAGTTAAATATAAATTCTATAATAATCTGTTGAATTTACTCCCAGTGTACAAAAAAACATGTGGACACTAGAAAGCCCAAATTGGGACCCTTGATCTATCTGCGATATAAGAATTGAAAACAATAAAACAAGCCAATAATTAAAGGATAATCATCATTATACATGGAAAAACGGAATTAACCCACCTGCCAAAAGCCTTCAAGTAACAAAACATTTTCATTAGGATAGGCTGGCCAAAAGGTGTTGTTTATGTTTAATTTCCACAAAAGTGATGCTTCTAGAAGTGAAAACACTACCAATACTTCTCACAATGGGTTGATGCTACCATGAACAATATTGAGATGGTTAAAGCAGAATTATCTGAATGAATCAAGCAGAATCCACTCCATACACCTTGCTACAGACAGAAGCTTCATGTAATGCATTCCAGCAAATCGAGAAGCAATACCTTGGACAGGAGTAATAACCACAGTCGATTGCACATCTACAAAGTCTGAACCATCTTCTGCAGGCTTCATGGTAACATCACTATCAACCCAATCTTGTCCCGATGTCATCACAATACGGTCCTCTATGAACCTTAATTTCTTTCCAGATTCATAAAATTTACTCCGGGACACCTCTGGTGTTAATGATAGTGCCTCATGGAATGTCTCAGCATTAATATCTGCAGCATGTACAATTTTTGATTGCTTATCAGACTTCCCAAGTAATTCATGAATAGCATCATAACTCTTCATCTTGATCCATATGTTCTTGATAATGCCAAATTTATCAGCAGGAGAAGAGTATAATTGCACAAATATGCGTTTTGCTTTTGCATCAATCCATGGTTTGGAGTACACAAAATTATCCAGGTAATCATGTTTGATCACAACTACATTCTCTTCTTTGAGCTCTTGTAAACCTGCAACTTGAAGTTGCCAATGTTTAGCTTGCCTTTCCTGATTGTCAATTGCTTCCCAAAATGTCTTATACAGTAAATGTGTTTTCTTCAGACATTTACTTAGATTTTCAAGAGCCAGTTGCCTCGTTTCATCTTCATCTTTAACATGCAGTGTAAGAAAGGATACGATAGATTCTGCTGTCTGAGATCTAGCATCTTCAAGTGAAATATGAGCATCCATATCACCTCTTTCTCTATTAGGGATTCCATGACTAAATTGTGTATGATTCATTCCAGGAATAATAATAACAGGTTTGGTTGCATTTGTGTTAAAATACCCCATTTCTGGTTCAAGTGAAAGTATTTCACCTGCATGCTTTGCCATGCCACCTACTCTGAGTTGGCCATCAAGCCCACCACCCAGGCTAAGAACAGGTTTTGGATACTGAGCCAGATTGTCTGGGTTGGTGTGAAAGAAACTACCCATCTGTATAAATCCCTCAGATTTTTTCATTGAAATACTTCTGGAGAACCATGCACCAATACTGCCAAAGACAGGAAAGACCAATCTTGCTTCAAATGAAATAAAACCAAAACAAGAGAGACCGATTTAACAGAAAGTAAATGCACCAATATTTAAGTCATTTTAGATCTGCAAAATAAATGAACATGATGAACATGAAGAAAATGTAACATTGAGGATTACCATAAGCTATTTCAATTTGGCCATGAAGATCAAGTGCCAAATAGCTCAAACATTGACTACAGTAAACCTTAAAAAATCCTAACTCCTCTCATTGGATAATCCTGAATATTCCACTCATCATCTTATCTCTGTGTTTTTGTACTACACTTCATTCTAGTTTTTGCATATAGAATAACAACTTCAGTTTGATTTTTCTTCTGTACATATTCCAGGTCATAAATATCTCCCTAGTTGTTTTCCTCAAAAAGGATGGCCGAGAGAGTGTAAGATTGTCTAGAAATATTTTTAGGCCTGCAAAGATTAGTCTAGAAATGTTTTTATGGCCTTAAAGATTGTATTGGGTAGTTAAGTTAAACTAAGCAGTTGTGGAGTCCCAGGTTTCCAATAGGAAATGCCATCTGTTGGAAGGAAACATGCACGGCCATTTCCACCCCCTATGGATATTTCCTAAGGTTTTCAAAACAGGTAATTATGTACAAGTTAAAATCCATATGATTACAAAATTATATACAAATTCTGTAATAAATTGTGCTACAATAAGGAACCCAACTATATGGAGAAGTCATTGGCAAGCACTTACTCCCAACTGTCATGTTGCCTGCTACAGCTATTCAATCTACATTGAGCCCTCCATTCAATTTTACTTTGTGGTTTAAGTATATTATAGTGTGATAAACCTTACACAATTTACATGAGATTCATGGGATTTGCATTTGATGGTTATCTAGGCATGTCTGGTGATTTTGCACCTAAAATACAGGGAAACTTTTAATAAGCAAGTATTTGTCACCAGCCAACCAATTCAAGAACCCGTCAAATAAGGTACATATAAATTAACTGTTTGAAAGGTGAGATTTTTTGCTATGGGCTGTGTAGAAGAACCCTACATAAGTCTAAGATGGAGCAAAATATAAAATGCGAAAAAACCTTTCCCAGTTTGGAAAGCTTTTCATTGAAGTAATATGATGAGCAGATGAAGGATTGATTATTAAGGAAGATATATTGATCCATCTTGAGATTGAATGTTAAAAGCTCCAGACAAAATGACTTTGACAAAGATGCCTAAACAAAAACATATAAGAGCATGGTAAGCTTTTCTAATTTTCAATGCCTTGATTATCCATCAAATTCATTTGGCAACTTCAAAAAACAGCCAAAAGAATTAGTTTTGAGCTTCTAAAGAAAATGGGATACATAGGTTAAAAATTCAACATACATGTTAATGGAATTCAACAGAAACCATACTTGCCAGGAAATTACATTATAGAAACATGGACCACATCCCCATTCCTTTACCCACAATTTTTGGGGACTACATTTATATACAATAAAGCTGTCTCCTTATTCATTTACTTGGGTACCCTAATTTGATTGGCAGCCCCATCCTTGTCCTTGTACTAGCACCCCTATGTCTTCTGGTAATTATGTCAAAAATTAAGGGAGAAATGAGTTCCAAGAATTTTGTTCTTAAGTACACTGGGTCAACTTGATGGGGGCATAACTCATCTACCATTGATTGACATTTTGAACAAATCCTTGATTCATGGATTTTTTGAGTTGCAGATTCTAGGTTGAAGAAAAGTTGAAGATCTCAAAGTTGCAAGAAGTTGCATTCGTTGTCACCTTTGTTGTCATCTCACAGAAACTCAAATCCCGAATTCATTTCTGGCTTTCCAACAATGGGACCAAAGGGAATCAGAAGTGCAAACCCAAGGCTTGAGAATCCTGAAATCAGATTTTAATTCCTATAAAAAGGACTCATTAGCCTATAGGCGAATGAGTCCCAAGACAGCTTCCAAAAACAACATTTTGTAACAGGTGCACAACATTTTCCCCTTCTCAGATCTGCTAGAGGTTTGCTGTTTCTGTTAATTCTATGTTTTATCTACTAGATCCAACCTTTACATGTCATGAATGAGTGCATTCGGTATTTTTAATCCTTCTCCCAAAACCCTTGTTCAGTCATTTTTGTCACTGTTTCTATCAAAAGGACACTTTGCAGCATTTTTTATGGCATGTTTGTAATAATTTAGATTTCACAAATCTGAAGGGAAGTTGTGGATTCTCTTAGTTCTATGCTTAATCTACAAAATCCAAGTGTTAGTTTGCATTTTTGAGTTGATTTACTATTTTTAGTTTGTCTCCCAAGAGTGCATTTCAGTCATATTTACCCCATCCACACACATGAAATTGTCAGATCTTCCATAGAATTGACTCACCTAAAAGCTGAAAGTTAATTCTATCTTGGAGGATCTTATTTCTTGAGTGAAATAGAAAATAGGTAGGTTCATTACACCCCATTTTCCCCTTTCTATTTATAGTAAGTCTGGTGAAACATTCCAAATTTAGCATAAAACCCCATGTTTAATTAAACCCAACCTATTTTTTTATGTTTCAAGAACCATTTACCATAATCAAATTGATTAATAGAATGAAATCATTTATCACAACAATAATAGTTAGTAGTTTTCCATAACTAGGTATTAATAAACTATTGACCAATCATTAATTCAATCACAAAGTACTCTAACATCTTTGGGGGATTCGATTCACCATGATGGAGTAAGATTGTGAAAGGTGTCCTAGTAGCCAACTCTCCTAGGCCCAAGGGCAATACCCTTTGAGACAAGGGCAAGTTCCCCCTTGGCCCTTTGTGGGCGGGCTTATCTTGTCCCCCCTGGGTGGCATACCTTGAAGAGGTTCACTCGTTGTAATCCTTTAGCATTCTCCATTCCCTCATGATTGATCTCCTTGTATTGTTATATCATGATAGGGGAATGAGGTTACAAAGGGTGTCCTAGTGGCTCTACTCCTAGGCCCAAAGGTAGTATCTCAAGTAACCCTTTGGCCTCCTTGGGACTTCTTGGTCCCCCATTATAGGACACTAGGTCCTCCATTATAGAACACATAGGTTCTCCATTATAGGACACTTGGTCCTTCATTATAGAATACACAAGTTCTCCTTTATAGGAGGTGGCGTACCTACGGAGTGCCCCATCACTGTCCGTTTTTGTAATCCCCCTTCTATCATGGTGCAAATACACACAATAATTTAACCAAATTTAGATTTGCAAATAATCATATCAGCAATACATAATGGATTATGATTATGCTATCATAGAATATGAGTAATGATATGCATGAAACCTTGATCCTACATTATGAGTATTGTTCATATTTGAACAATACATTATAATCTATATATATAAGGATCCTACCATAATACCAGTTAATCCATAATTCTGAAATTATAAATTAATTATACTAGCTGACAGTGCTGTGCTGCTCCTATTTAACAATACATTGTATCCTATAATTATTCCCTCGCAAATATTTTAACTTACAATACAAACAAAATCCTTGTTGCCAGCAGATACCTTACTTTATATCCTAATCGATCCCTTTTTCTTTCTCTTCCTAACCGATCCTTTTTTCACTGTTTTGAGATTCTTTCCTTTTTTATATTTATTCGCTGCCAAGGGACATACTCATTTGCTGCCCAAGGACATGTTACTTGGTAATCATCGTATCACTTCAGACCACTCCCTCCTCCTAATTTAATCGTGCCTTTTGGTTATGTTGGTAATTGCTTTTCAGAGATCGCTGCAGTTTTAATAGTTGTTAAAGTGTGTCCTTAGAATCGATGCCTTTATATTCTCATTTAGGAATTGATGCCTTTAGGATTCGTTGATTTGCTGTTAATATATTTTATTTAAATACTTCTTGTTTGATATATTTTTATTAATATTATTTTATATTGTTTTTCTTGTGAATATTATTTATAATTACTAATATTAATTATTCTGTTTCATACTATGATATTTGTATTATAATTATAATGTTATCAATGATAATTATAATTATAATATTTAAATTGCAATCACTCATTTTTATATTTTAATATTCATTTGACTTTGTTATTTGTGTTTTGATATTTCATATTTGGTGTTACAATTTTGAGGCACATGACACTTTACTGAAGGCTATAGATAATCACTAAACTCTATTCAATTCACCAAATTAACACAGATGGCAACACACTAGCAACTTGAACAATAATTTCAGCATCAAGTAGATACAAAATTACATTGGATAAAGTCCAAATGCATAAAGCACTTATTATAAGTGTTTACAAAGATTTGCATGCTCATGTAGTCATTCAATTGTATATTTTGCATCATAATGCAATTTATTAAAGATAAATACAAAAATAAATTAAGATTTTGTCCAAAATAATTGGTTGAAAACCAAGCAATCTCTTAATACTAAAATTATTAAAATAAATTGTTTTGAAACAGAATATTTTAGATCAAAATCAGAACTTTGGGGGTCTCATGTCACTTTTTATTACTTTAGAGACCAAAATTGCATGTTTTGATTTTAATCATTTGGGCAAAATCATGTGATTTTGGCACTTTTTAGCTATGCACTTTTTTTTGTCATCCTTGTACATAATCATGAATGGACCCTCTTGCCACTTTGTAACTTTCTTTATTTTTGGGGCACCCAAATGGATTTTGACATGTGATTCACTAAAGCACACCACTTTTTGACTCTGCTCCTTTTTTGGGCACCCTAATGGTCTATTGTGTGACTCACCAAAGGCATGTCAATTTTTTATTGTTCAGTTTTTGGTCACCCCAATGGTCCATTGTGTGACTCACCAAAGGCATGTTATTTTTTGACCTTGCTCATTTTTTGGGCACTCCATTGATCTATCACACAACTCACCAAAGGCACACTACTTTTTTATTTTGTTCATTTTTTGGCCACCTCAATGGTTTGTCATATGACTGATCCAGGAACTTGGGGCAGCTATGCTACACTTTGGTATTTGAAATACGGATTTAAAGTGAGATACCTCAAACTTCCTCTACGTGCATTCAACCACCTATAACATATGCATTGAAGGATAGAATAAAAACATCTCAAATGCAAGAAAGGGTTTGCATCATACACACAAAATATACGCAACACAAATGTGTTTGAGAGAACTAGCTAAAAAACTCCGAGAAGAGTTAGCACATATATTTGACTTAATGGGGTCATCAAATCAACCTCTGAAACACCCATATTCTACAATACACCAAGTTTGCATTATAGAGGTAGAAGTTGTGGCTAGTGAGAATTGACTTGCAAAACGCCGTAGAGAGCATTAGAGACCCAACAACTTTATGAGAGGGATTGGGCACTAGCCTTTAGAAGCATAATTGGCGATCCTCACCATGCGATGCCAAGTAAAGAAACTGCTAACTTTGAACAATGTCCCACGTGCCTAAAACTGATGTAAAAATGAAATCTCTTCATGATATCTGACAATCGCTCTAAGAACCTATATATTTCATTCTTATTGCCTTGAATTGATTATTGACTCTTGGGTGTTCACTATGAGTGTTCTCTTTTATTCTTATACTAATTTTCTTCACTCTAGTATCCTTCAATTGCTTGCTTTCATAAGTTTCTTTTTGTACTAAGATTTTGTTCATTTCACTTAAGTAAAACCATATATCACCTTTTCTGAAAAATGTCTTCAACCTGAGGATAGGACATTCTATAACTTTTTTCCTTTTACTTTCAGGAACACAGCCTTCACCAATTTGAGTAATGTCTTTTCACAAAAAAATGTTGCTTTGCAGGCTTTGCCACTGCAGTTCATCCCATTCAGTACTATGAAGTTTGAAAGTATAAACAAGAAAATTTCTGGCAAGAAATTGAAAGATTAAGAGAGAAAAATACAATAAAGTTAGGAAGTTTGTCAAAAAAATTAGAAAGCAACCCATGCTAACTACTCAAATAAGAGGTCAAGGAATACATATGACAATCCTATTTATTAAGCCTTTGATGAGCTTTTACTAAAATTTGTGCTTTTTATAATCAACACATCCACAGTCAGGGAATTCCTTGTGTTAGCATCATTTGCAGTGACAAGTTTGCCAGGATAAACTTTCTCCCTTTTGAATGGGGTATTAGTGTTTGAATTAATAAATGTTAACACAACCTCATTCTTACATCAAGAAAACATGTAAAATAAGATATAACTAAATATTTCATATACACAGCTACCTATAATGTTAGATCATTGGACTCAAGTAGACAGAATACAAAGGTCCATCAATAAACTCAAGTTGTTTACTGTCTTTGCTATGTTCTAAGTCCATCAAACTTATTTTCCTATCCATCAATTGCCATCCAACCTAAACAGAAGACTAACCCTATTTTTAGATATCCTCCCATGGTAAACACAAGTACCTAACAGAACATACCCATCTGCAATGACAGAATAAAGATTATCCATATCTCCATAAATTGGAGAATCCAATTTTAAAATCAATGTTAATCCACTATAGCAAAAGAGATTTCTCTGGTGCTGTCTTTATCACACCTAGGCAGCAGAAAAGGGCCTCAGTAAAGGGGATAGGAAATAGTTAAACTTTGTGAGGATTGGCACCCAAAAATTTTAGGCAGTATTGTGCATTAAATTGAGAGAGGAAAACAAATAGAGCATTGAAAATGAATTGCATTGAAAGCTGAAAGAGATATGGAAGGAAGTTCGTGTATACCTGTGCCCTGCCACAAATATTCTACTTATAGATAGTTCTCCAGATACAAATCCAAGTTCTTTTGCCCTTGTTATCATCCCATCAAAGCTAGCTTCAACCATGGGTGAATTGATTGGCCTTTTCCCAGGATCAAGAATTGATGCCCACAAACGGAAACTTGATTTTTTTTGTATAGTGTTGATTAGAGGAAAGTATGCTTGAGGGGGAGTAAGTGCTCCAGGGAAAAAAAGCAATAGGACATCTATGCCATCTTCTCGAACAGGTTCTAAAATCTGTTGTCACATCCAGTGAATGGAATGATTAGTTTGTTCTTGAATCATCCTACCATAGATGATGATATCAATTTGGACTAAAATAATCAACTATGTAAAAGAAAGATCAATGCATGCATAGTATTAAGAATTTGATTTCTTGAACAATGAAAGTGCAGTTCATTTCCACAATTACTATGACAAGAGTTCCATTTCAAAGTCTAGAATAATTTCAGTTCTGTCTACATACTGTTTCAGTGTTAGAAATATTTACTACTGCAAGAAAATTGATGTAGATAAGTAAATTTGTTTGAAAAGCTATAGAAAGGAATAAATTGATTTCTTAATAGCATAGGTACATGAATTTTATGGGTATGAGAAACTCCAAAACACAAAACCCAAATCAATAATTTTTGAACTGCAACTGCAAAAGAACACCTTTTAAACATATAGAAGGTTTTGATATAGAAAAATTCAAGTCAAAGAATGAAATGTGTTTTAAGCAATTTAATGGCTTGGTCCAGCTCCAAAGATTGAATAAGCAGATATGTCCGCAATAACATATTTGTTTTGTTATCATTATGCTAAAAAACCAATAGTAAAAACCATTGTATTGATTGGTCCAAATGCTTATTGTTGTACTTGATAGAGCAAAACTGAGGCAGATTTATGAGAGATTTAATTTTTTTTTTTTAAAAGTCAGTTTTATCCTTGTGTCAATCCAAGGCATAAACTTATGAAAAGCGTAGAGACTATTTCACGGGGGCTGCAAGTAGTGAGCTTGAGAAGGAATGCAACTATTCTAAAAATCAAAGCAAAATCATTCTTTTAAAACTGCTACAGGAATTATAAACATTGCTATAGGGACTGTAAATAATAACCATATATTGGTACAAAAACTGTTCAGGCTGCTACAGGAGCTGGGAGTGGGTCACAACATTGCAAAGAACTACAGCAGTCATAGGTAGGTGATCAGTACTGTAACCATATTATAAACAGAGATTTGTAAACTTGCTATAATTATTTAACAATCTGAAACAAGTAAACAACTTCAATAATTGATAACTTTAAATATTCTATTGATCACACAAGATAAATACTTAACATGAAGTATTTTATTTATACCATAATCAGAATTAAACCAGAATGTATAAAGCTTTATCAAGTACAAAATGAAAACAGACAGGAAATAATTTAAGAAAACATCACTCGTGTTTCCTAAGAGTGGACCCTTCCTCTTGATCCACCTGTAAATTTGCAAGTATTTCTCAAAACACAACCTTCATATATTGTGACTTGTTCTCAAAATAAATTACATTTGCCTCATTTTCCTACCCCTTTCAACAATCTCCTATGCCACACTTTAATGAGGCTTTTTCAGCCAATAGCATATAAGCAATCGACTCAGAGTCAAAATAGATGAGGCTTGTTTGGCCTGCGGTCAAACTTTTCATAACAAAATAACTGATATATCAATTGGTTACAACAAAATGGAATATTGTTCTAAAGACAATATCTTTATCAAATAGGAACAACTGTATATTATAAACCAGCTATCTAACATTTTGGAAATAATTTCATAACACCAAAATTGCATTCCAAGCAACTACGGGAAGTCTTTTGTCTCCACCTTCTTTGATGTGTTGCAGGATCTCTAGTCTCAAACTAAAATGGCAGCATCTATTAGTAAATACAATCTAATAAATATTTTTCTTATTTTACCATGAACCTAAATTAAATCACTTATATTTATTTAACCATATGAGAAAAAATATTAGAAAGGTCATAATATGATATGAAAATGGAGTACAAAAGTGGTCATTATGGTATATGAAAAAAACTATAATATGAGATAAATTGGACATAGATGAACCTCATCAATACCCATACCAAATTTTCTGTATTGAATGATAATTTTGTGTGAAAAAAATAATTATCCCCAATTTGTCCCTTCATTGGGAAATTATCATTACATGTGCTTGTTTGTGTATATGTTGATCAATTTCATCTTGGAGCGAACCAAAAATCTTTTTGAAGCTTTGGATCGAGTGAAAATAGATGTCCAAACAAGAAAGTTATGCTGGCAAGAATTAAGTGGTGAGAGAGATCCAAGTCATGCAACAAAGCACTAGAGCACCAAAAATTCAAAAAGGGACAAAAGTGGCTTTTCCTTTGGTGAAATTTGTGACCCACCACTAGCATGTGAAAAGTCTTACAAAGTCAAAAAGTGTTGTGCCTTTGGTGGTGGGTCACACAATAGTCCATTGGGGTGTTCAAAAAATGAACAAAATAAAAAAATGGCACACCTTTGGTGAGTCTTGGGATAGACCATTAGTGTGCCTAAAAAAAGAATGAAGTCAAAACATGTCGTGCCTTTGGGGATTTGCTAATCCAAAATCAATCAACTAGTTCAAATGTGTTTTGGATAGTTGAGGTCATGCTGTAAGTGCACAATTGTTGTTGAAGTGCATAGATGTTGTCAAAGATGACAATAGCTACTAAAGAGGACACTTGTTGCCAAAATGAAGTTGCTTCCATAGACATGAGGGTGCTGCCAAAGTCACGGGATCTAGCTCTATAGTGAGTGTGATGCTACCAAAGTAATAAGATGCTAACATGTGTGATTGTTGGTGAAGTGCACATTATCGTAATGTCCCTATCCTGATTTGACCTAGAATTTGCCTAGTAATCACAAATTGCAGAAATTTAGGGTTAGGGTTCGTCTTACCAAATAAATATCTCTTTAATAATGCAATTCTAGGTTTGAATCCTACAATCACCACATGAACAATATATGCAAGATATATATATTTATTTATGCTTACTTGTTAGATTTAGGCAATTACACATATCTATAGATTATCAATAATGCAAGCATATTAGGATGTTGGGAGAAGGGACATGATGGGTCCGCTTGAAGCCATTTCCATACCAATCCTAAGAGGGTGTATACCATAGCCCTCCCCCTTGGTGGCTTGTATCTACTTTCCCCATCAATGTCTCAGCCCTCTGATACACTTGCCATCTTGTGGAATTGAGCGGGGATCGTAAGTGGTTTACTTGGCTCTCTGGGTAAGTGCCCTCTATTCCTAGGAGCCATTACGGTCAACTCTAGGATGGCTTACTTACTAGCCTTGTTTACCTACTCCACCCCAGGCCCTTCCCACAAGGTGGATTTCAGTCAATCAAGTATATTTCTAATTCTAGCATAGGAAATTATACATTAATTATTCTTATTATCTTATAAACAACATGCACACATGTGTAAACAATAATTGGCAGAAAATACACCTGAATATACATATATATATCTGATAACAACAATATGCTCTAATAAACCAAACTGATTCCTCTTTTGTTCCTTGGTTCATATGTTTCCTTTCTCCAATCGATCCATGCCCTCTTTGAATGAATTTGATTTCCTTAATATACCTTTTGATGTGAGAGGTTGTGTTCATTTAAATTGTGATGTCTTTTGGAATGGCTATGACTCTTTGCTAACTAATCCTCTAATTGCTGCCATTGAGCCATATTTCATTCCAGATTTTATTACTTCAACACTTAACACCATAATCGATGGCCACAACCAAATGTTGCCATCTCATGAGGAATCATGGCCCCTTGTACTAGCACTAAGGATACCCGATAGGCTCTTTTGCACCACAACTAATTCAAACTTGGATAAGGTGAATGGTGTTGAGTATGCATAGGTATCTAACAATGTTGCCAGGTTGAATGCCTCCAGATCTGTCTTGACAGTTGCCAAGTTTGTCTTATTTGAATTCCATTATATATCTCGTCACATGCATAATACACAATTTATGGTTGCAATAGCATTAAGCCACAGGTTTCTGTAATGTCCACTTTTTTCGGGATCTGTATCTTTGTTGTGGTTAGCCTATGACTACGGTTCCCCTAGGCTAGCGAGACATTTAGGTGACCCATTGGGGAGATTCAAGCTCTTCAGTAGGCATGATGTTTCATTTCGGCTTATTCAGCTCAGTGTTCTAACATTTTGTTGGTTGTTCGAAAGCATTTCAAGAGTTCACCATTGATACTTGCTATTTATAGTAAGTAATATCAAGCTTTGTGATGGCACACCTACAGTCGGTAATGGTGACAAGGCACTCTCGGGAGATTATTGCTAGACTTTTCCAAGGAGTTATTGAATTATTAAGTCACTTTACTTTAATGATATTCTATTATTAAAGTGAATTATTAATTTAATGTTATAAAGTTACTTTGCTAAAATACTTTATAACTTGGCCGATAAATAAAGTAATAAAGTGACTTTATTAAAAGAATGCATTTTAAGTCACTTTATTAATGTTTAAATGAAGGGGGCACTTTTCAAGACAAAAGATAAAATATTAAATTATTGTGCAAACCAAGTTGGCGTGGGATTTTGTGATGGAGAAATATTAATATTTAAGTATTGAAAAGGAAAAACCCTAACTTGGGCGTTGGATTTGGAGAAGGCATAAAGAGAGGAAAAAACATTGTTTTCATCATCCAAAATATTATTTACAAAACAATGGCTGAGCAACAGGTTTGTAGGTTTGAAGCTTCAAGCTGATCAGAGAATGAAAACCCTCGATTAGGACAAAATCTATAAGCGTGAAAGACCGTCTGAGGGTTCTAGATTGAATGGCCTCCATTAGAGGTCATTAACAGAGGTTTTAGTAATGTCCACTTTTTTCGGGATCTGTATCTTTGTTGTGGTTAGCCTATGACTACGGTTCCCCTAGGCTAGTGAGAAATTTAGGTGACCCATTGGGGAGATTCAAGCTCTTCAGTAGGCATGATGTTTCATTTCAGCTTATTCAGCTCAGTGTTCTAACATTTTGTTGGTCGTTCGAAGGCATTTCAAGAGTTCACCATTGATACTTGCTATTTATAGTAAGTAATATCAAGCGCTGTGATGGCACACCTACAGTTGGTAATGGTGACAAGGCACTCTCGGGAGATTATTGCTAGACTTTTCCAAGGAGTTATTGAATTATTAAGTCACCTTACTTTAATGATATTCTATTATTAAAGTGAATTATTAATTTAATGTTATAAAGTTACTTTGATAAAGTACTTTATAACTTGGCCGATAAATAAAGTAATAAAGTGACTTTATTAAAAGAATGCATTTTAAGTCACTTTATTAAAGTTTAAGTGAAGGAGGCGCTTTTCAAGACAAAAGATAAAATATTAAATTATTGTGCAAGCCAAGTTGGCGTGGGATTTTGCAATGGAGAAATATTAATATTTTATGTATTGAAAAGGAAAAACCCTAACTTGGGCGTTGGTTTTGTTTAAGGCATAAAGAGAGGAAAAAACATTGTTTTCATCATCCAAAATATTATTTACAAAACAATGGTTGAGCAACAGGTTTGTAGGTTTGAAGCTTCAAGCTGATCAGAGAATGAAAACCCTCGATTAGGACAAAATCTATAGGCGTGAAAGACTGTCCGAGGGTTCTAGATTGAATGGCTGGAACTGTTGGCTTCCCCTATGGTGGCGGTAGCATTCCGGTGTTGCTGAAGACGAATGGAAACGATGATAACCCTTCCGTGGCGGACCGTGCTGGATACGGTGGTGTCGGTGTTGAACACAAGGGCATTGGTGGTGACGCTGTCCAGGGAGGCGGCAAATCGAATGCTACGGAGAAATGTGAACATTCTAAGTGCAAAAGCCCTGCTGCGAGGGCTTCTTTGAGGGCTTCAAGGTTTTGATCAGGGAGTTCATCGAATAGAGGGTTTATTCTTGTTGTAAATACCATATCTATTGATCTGAAAATTGAGATGATAGAGGAAATTGATGAGATTGTTTCAGAGCTCTCCACTCGTGGGGTGATATGTCGGTTTAGGGGTTTTTGGCCTAGCCTCCCTCAGCTGCACTCCTCGATTTCCAACGAATGGGAGCCACTAATTTCTGGTAAAGTTTATATTTTCCCCATGGCCAAGAGGTTTTTTGTTGCTAAGTTTGACAATGCTCAAGATAGAAACAAATTTTTATGTGACAATTTTTTTAGCTGGAAGGACAAATTTCTGCTGATGATTAAGCCCTGGCATTCTGATTTCAATCCTGCCTTTGAAACTTTCAATAAGATCCCGATTTGGGTTCGGCTGCCAAATCTTCCCCTCCACTTATGGAATGACCCTCTCTTGGAAGAAGTGGGTGATGCCCTTGGTGACTTTTTGCTGGTGGATGATGAATCCTCTAACATTTTTCATTCCACCTTTGCTCGCATATTGATTGAAATGGATATTTCAAAAGGATTGCCTGCTGAGATTTTACTTAAATCTCCTAAGGGTTCTTGGGTCCAATCTTTGGACTATGAAGGGATTCCCTTCCGTTGCAGAAGATGTTTTAAAACAGGTCATGCTGCTGCTCAATGCGGATTTGAGAAAAAAACAATGATGACTACATGGTGAAGAGGTGCCTCTCTACAGCATTATACGGTAGAGAAGAAAACTGATCAACATAGGAGTTTTTCTAATGTGGTTGTGTCGGAACCACAAGGTCTTGGGGCATCCCCTCTGGATGTCTCAAATGGTGGGGTTGTTGATGTTGTACAAAATTATCTTGTTGAAACCCCTAAAGAGCGAGAGTTTGGGTCTCAGGCTGCCATTTCTGGTGATCGTGCTCCGACTATCATTTTTGGTGGCTTTTCTGATATGTTTGTGCTTGTACGGAAGAATAATGTTGAAATCATCGAGCCAATGGCTACAGGAAATCATCTTCAGGAAAATTGTGTGCTAGCTTGGCATGATAAGGCAGCGCAAGTGGAAGAAGGTTGGATTACTGTTATGGGAAAGAAAGCAAAATTCTCTAGGCCTTCTTTCGACATGACTCTTCACTCCCACAGGAGAAGTTCTAAATGTAAATCTTGATGGGTCTTGCTTGGGGGCTGGTTTTTTTGGTTGGTTGCAGGTTGTCCTTTTTGCAGCTTTGTTTTGGATTGTAAAGGGTTTTGGGTCCCTTCAAAACTTGTTTTTTCCTTAATCAAAAACTGAGCATCTCATAGATTTACTTAGCAATTTCTTTCAACATTTACAATTTACATCAACAAGTTTGAATAAGACAGAAGCCATATTTAGTATTGCAATAGGCCATACTATTTAGGAGGTGACAGGAGAGGGTTTGAGTTTCCAAGTGTGATTGTTTCTTCGCCAAGCCAAGGCGTCCAAATTTTCCAGAGGACCAGAGGGTTTCAACAACAAGAAAAAGCATTATAATGTACACGTGGGAGTTTAAAAAGCCATACAAGTCAAAGGAGGAAGCACATGTGAGTTTGGGAGCAAACCGCTTTGCTTTGGAGGTTGCAAATACCTTGCTTGGAGGCGTCTAGCATCATCCAACAAACCAGCATCAAAACAAAGATGAGATATGTGCAAAATGAAGCATGGCATCCTTGCATTTGATTGCTGTGATTGTCGTGTAAAAACCTAGGTTCCAAATTGTTGCATTTTGGCTTATGGGTATGATCTAATTATGTTCTGAATAAATAAAGATAACTAAGTTTTCAATTATTTACGCAATTTCCCTTCTGTTATTGTTTTATACAAATTCTTGAAATTTTCGGCACTGCCACCGACACCCAAAAAAATAAAATCAAAATTTAACAGAAAACTCAAAAGTCAATTTTGAAACCCTAAGGGGACATCATGGTGGTATTAGAGCACAAAATATCTTGCCATCCTATGTGGTTAATTCATAAGTGAGAAAGAATAGACTTATCATAGGGGTTCACGGTCGTGGCAACCCTGTAGCTGTCGAAGGGTGAAACTATTCCAAGGGTTTTAGGTATCCATAATTCTCCAAAGATACCAAGGAGTCTATCCAATGATAGTGAAAGTGTTGCAAGTGCAGTGGTAGAAAGAGATAAAGGGCATGTTGGTTCCATTAGCCCAGATGTTAGGAGAGCAAAAATTTGATACTATTATGGATATGTTGGCCGAGTTCTTGCACAAGATGAACCAAGTTCCTACTCCTGGTCATACAACACGTCCTAATAATCCTAGTAGTTCTAATACAAAGCCTGTGGATAGGCCAAGGAATTCACTCAACTCCACATCTAGGGCCTTGTAGCCTACTTTTACATGCAAGGTTGAGGCTCACATTCATCAGGAACAACCTCTTGAGCAGCCGATGACCATGGTCGATGAGGTTAGGGCCAGCCATATAGAGTATATTTCACTTCCTCCCGACATCAAGAACATGTTGACATTTGACCAATTCCTAAACTAGAGCAGATAGAAGGTAGTGGCAACTAGCAGGCTAGAGACTAGAGCACCACAAGGTACCAAGGATCTCCAGCAAGCAGTGAGCAAAATTACATTGGAGCATTTTGATGGTGGCCATCGTTGTACAGTGCGTGCTTGGGTTCAAAAGTTAGATAACTTCCTTTCCTTGAGGCCCATGCCTGAGAAAGAGGTAATTAGGTTTGACATGCTACATCTTGATGGCATAGCTCATGAGTGGTGGTACCATGGATTAATGACGTTGGGACACAGGTCAATCATGTCTTATGATGAGTTCACTAACAAACTCATCGAACCATTTGACAAGAGAGATTCAGAGGTTTTATTCTGAGAACTTGCACAGTTTAAGCAAGTTGGGTCACTAGAGTCTCAGAGTTCCAATGGTTGATACTAGTGGGTACCTTTCAATGAGGGTCTTGTAGAACCCTTATGTGGATGGATCAAGGCTTTTGATCCACCTTCATTATAGGACGTGATGAAGAAGGCACGGGACATGGAGCTTGCTGCCCCAAAAAGGCAGTTTCCACCTATTATTTATTGTGTTTATTTGATATTTTGTCCTCACATGGGAAATAGGGCATCCCACTTTGAGGTGGCACTTTTGGCCACATGTCAAATACTTTGCTATGTGTGTAAGAAGTTGTAGGAGCATCTAATATTATTATGACATGGTAAGATATGGGGGTTACTTATGACAAATTCTATGATGCATGTAAGTGCATGATTATAGGGAGTTACATGGTAGACTTGACTTTTGTCCAACTTTATTGTGCCTATTATGACGCAACATAAGGCATCTTTTAATGGAGATAATGGAGCCAAAATGAAGCACCCAAGTTGGTGAGTTGGCTATGATGGGTTATGACAACATAAGAGAATCTTCTATGATTAGTATGTCGACTCATCATGAGAGTTGGGCATTGGGATACCCCATGGGGATTTGGGCACCATTTTGGGAGTGATATTCTCCCATGGTTTATGGTTTGCCATTTATGGTTTCCAAATTTGTATCTTCTATATATTAGTGCCGAAGATGGAGTTGCAATATAATGTTATTCCACAAGGGATTATGTTGCTGAAATTTCTTCGGACCTGTGTTGGTTGTTCTCTTATGAAGGCTTGAGCTTTTAATGTATTGTAACTAGAATGGTATTTGTGAATATATTGTTTCAAGATTTGGAGGCTAGGATTTTACCTAAGATAAACGTTGTGTGATTGTTGTATAATTTTTGTATGTATAATTTTCCTTTGAAACTACTAAGTCATGTTTTGCATGCATTTCTCTACTCATTGATGAATGTAGAAAGTGTTTCTTCAGTGATCTTCCTTTCAGTAGCTTCAGTCCACCTAATGAAGTAGTTGATGGCCATCAATATGAACTTGTGGCTAGTGCTTGATGGTGGGTAATTACTCCTATGAAATCCAATCCCCACTGAACAAAAAGCTGATCTGTGGAGACAGCTTTTAGGGAAAATGAGGCTTTCTTCCTTCTTTTTAGTAAAGAATTGGCAATTTTGGCAAGTGAGCCTCCGAAAACATTAGGGGCCCATAATATACAACCATCATGATCTTGGTTGTTATGGTTTGAGCTGAATAATATCTGCTTGAAAGACCTTGGTGGAACTCTTTGAGAAGCGTTGGGGTTCTTTCATGTTTTGCACATCATAGCAACACTCCATCGAAATTCCTTTAAAAAGGACACCATCAATTATAGTAAATTGTGTTGTTTGCAATTTATAAGCCCTTCTTTTGACTAAATTTAAATTAACTAGGTATTGCCCTATCTCTAAAGGCTTAATTTTGTCTTCTACCTAACTTATCCCATGTTTTGGTTCATTTATCATGGATGTTTCTTCTTACTTTTGTTGTATTTCCTCCATATTCTTTGGAATAAGGATATCCTCTAATAAATGTTGACATAGAGTTCTTCCTTTGACCAGCTTTTTCATATTCAAAGATCCTAATGACCCAACTAGCTCCTTTTTTACTAAGCTCACCACCTAGAATGTATTCTCTTATGCTTGAGTGGACAACCATGACAATGGTTCTGTTTGAAGAGACTAGATGCCTAAATTTATTGAATCCTTTTACTAAGGAATACATTTGTTGCTCTGCAAAGTTAATACATTTTCTCATATTCTTTCAAGGACTAGCTAAAGAATGCAATAAGGTGTTAGTCTCATAGTTGGCAGACTCGCAGAAAACTCACGAGTTTTTTTTAAAAACGAGTTTTTTTGAGTTTAACTCACGAGTTTTTCTCGGACGAGTTTTTTGAGTTTTTTAGAAAAACTCATGAGTTTTTGCCGAGTTTTTCGAAAAACTTGGCTATGCAGAACTTAAAGCTGAAAACGTCTTTTTTGATGTTCATTTCATTTCAAAAACACTTGGGAGTTAGCACAAAAGCACCTCAATGAACTTGTCTTTGTGCAATACAACCTTCGGTTGCGCACAAAGAGAGTAGAAGAAAAATCACTGGATCCTATTGATTTAGATGAGATAGATCCTTACAATGATTGGACAGGGTGAGATGAGTAGCCTCCATTGTTTACCGCGGACGAGATCCTTGACTTCGAGAGACAAGCAATGGAGGATATGGGTGCATCAGGAGATGTAGGGTTGGAGGACATTCTTGAGGATGTGGATGAGAGTTTTCCAAAGCTAGATACTCAGCCTTCCATGCCAGCCGAGGAGCCAGCAGTAGTAGCACCGCCACCGCCACCACGCACACATGGCAGGCCTAGAGGACCTACCCCTTCGCTAGCTGCTACTAGACCAGGGAAGAGGAAAGCCTAGCATGTTGTATTTAGTTACTTTTTAGTATTTGCTTCTAGTTCTAGTTTTACTATTTTCATGTATCAGACTTTCAGGCTTTTAGCCATCGGGATTCCACATGAGAATGCTATTTTGTAATCAATTTGCATTAAGGTCAATCAAAATTAATAGAAAACACTTTTGTACTCATTTATGGACTCATTGGATTCATCTTGTCATTGAATTTTGCAAAAAAAAAGTGCTTCTAATGAAATTTAAGCAATTTTTTAAGTTCCCGAGTTTTTGCCGAGTTTTAAAAACTCTCCAATTTTTGGCTTGGCGAGTTTTTTTTTGGGCCGAGTCTTCCAACTATGGTTATTCTATACTAGCTTCTCCTTCCTTCTAAGTGAGCACTACAATAATACTAGCCTACCATACATATATAGGAGAAAATATTTAGAAAAATCAAGATTTACCAACACCAAGGCCTTGGAAATGGCCACTTTGATTTGTTCAAATGACTCTTTGTCCTCCTCTATCCATCTAAATCGTTTATCTTTTCTTAACATGAGGATAATAGGCTGCACTATGCCTATAAAATCTGACATGAATTTTCTTACAAAGTTAGTCTTTTCAAGGAAAGATTGAAAAATCTTCTTGTCTTGGGGAAGTGAAAGCTCAAAGATAAATTGAACCCTTTCAAGATCAATAGCTATAGAGGGGCACCAAAAATACAATTTTTGCAATCCAAGGAAATCCCAAATCACTAAGATCTTTGAAATGTTTTCTCCAAGTGGTAAAAATGATCAACTTTGTTTCCAGAGAAAATAGTCAAATCATCAAAATAAATCAAGATGAACACATTGATAATGTCCTTGAAAACAATATCCATTGCTCTTTGAAATGTGACTCCTACATTAGACAAGCTCAAAGGCATTTTCTAATAGGAAAAAGTGCCCCATTTAGTAGTGAATGTTGTCTTGTGTTGATCTTCTCTCACTAGCATTTGGTTGAAGCTAGGAAAACCATCTAACATTGAGAGTCTATCTAATCTTGCTATTGTCTGCAATATCTAACTCATTTAAGGTAGAGGGCAGTGATCTTTGAGGGAGGTTTTGTTTAGATCCCTCAAATCCACACACAGCCAGATCTCTTCATTCTTTCTTATAATAGGAACAAGGTTAGAAACCCAAGTTGAATGTTTGATGGGGCAAATTATTTTTGAATAGACCAACTTGGATAACTCTTGTTTCATGATTGGTCATATATTTGGAATAGCTAGTCTCTTCTTTTATCTCACTATCTTAGCTTTAGGCCAAAGCTCAATAGTATGTTGAATAATGTCTTTATTGAATCCTTTCAAATCCTCATAGTCTCAGGTCATGACCTGGGTCATATGTGGCACAAAGGTTGACAAGGAAGAGTTCAACATCTTTGTAGTCTTTCTTGCTCACTGCGATTTTTATTGTCTCTACAAGAATCATCAAGACTAAACATGCCTTCCAGAATTATCATTCCCCTAGGAAATATGTTCCCTTTCAATTGGAGAATACTCCATATGCCTCGTCAATTTCTTGAGCTAACTCTTCTGCAAATTCAGAAGATTGTTTAATAAAATGAGCAATTCGCTAATAATTTGAAATCAATCTAATGACATTCATTATCTAGTGCAACAGGTCTTACAATCAACTTAACACTTATCTTTGTTTGCCAATAAAAACTTTTCACTAGGTCAAACTGAAAAATGTTCAAGGCCATCCTATCTACTTTTGCATTCTGTTTCTAAGGAATTACTTAAAAATTCAAAGCATTGAAGGATTCTAACAAATCCCACACATGGTGCTTGTATGCTTTCATCAAGAAGTCCTAAGTGGTCTAGTAGCTAAAACAAACCTGGTAACTATAGTTACACTCAAAGACTTAGGGGCATCCTTTGTTTGCATGTAGTGTAACCAGGTGAATAGGATCAAATTTTACTTCAAAAAGTAGGCAACTAAGATTAACCGAAAATCTAGTCAAAGTGAGACTTAAACTCCCATCAAGCATGCCAGAAACTATTGATGGTCTAAATATTTGTTCAAGATAAATGTGCCATGCATAACCACCAAACATCAAAAGCCTCACAAATTGGGGACAGGTCTAAGTCGATTGTGGGGATTACAAGGCCAACTCTTTATCTATCGTACTAGAGCCTAATTGTTAGGAGGAAAAAGGAGACAGATATAGGAAAGTAAATCACATGAAAGGAAAAGGCTCACACCAAATAGATTTCCCTTTGAAAACAGACCAAAACTTTGCAACTCATGGTGCAATAGTCGATAAAAATTATAGCAATAAAACACATATGATTCAAACAAATTCATATACACAATCAAGAGTTAGAACTTTAGGAATAACAGCCTCTTAGATTAATGGTTCTAATAGTATTGAACTACCACATACAATGTTGTATCACTAACTCTGGACACATCCACAGAGGTTCCACTATGGACACATCCACAGAGGTTCCACTATTTGACTACAAAAGAAGTGAGAAATTGCCTTACATAAAAAGCTCATTTACATAAACAAGTTAAAAAACTGAAAATGAGCATGCAAGCCACTATATATAACAGAATATTTCACCCACAAAGAGGTTTTCCCCTTTTGAATTTTAACTCAGATCAGCAAGAGGAACAATATTCTCCAAATCTGACACCTTGAATGCCCTTGTCGGTAGCCAAAGTAACTTGGTAAGAGTGAGGTACTCGGCTCTATGAATTCTGCCTCCTAGCACTGCACAGGCCATCCCTCAGTAGGTGAATTGTCAAGTCACAGACAATGCAAAGAGAGAGGTAGTTGGGCATGAAGGCAGCATGGTACTTGTGGGCTAAGTTTTGAAATAGATGAGCCAATGCTCCCCCTCGATGCATACCCCACACATAGAACTATTTAGAAGCTTAAAAGAGGTCAAGAACATCAAAATTGAGCTACTGAGTGCTATAATAACTGAGAAACACCATGAAATAGCTTCATGCCCTGCGGATCATTGAACGAATCCATTGTTGAAAAATCAAGCAGTTCAAGCTACTCCCTGATGTTTATGCCTTTTCACTTGAACTCCAGGGAGCACAACACGTGGCAGTCATACAGACAGAACCAAAAAATAGGACCAGAGGTGGGCACTGCTACTAATAAAAATATTTAGCACAAAAGAAGAACGGCACACCTTGGACACCAAAAACTCGAAACCAAACAAAATGCACTGACTGTAACTGCAACACTTAAATGGCCTTACACACATCAGAAAACTGCAAAAAACAAAGGGGAACACGACCCACAAAAGCTGCAGTTCAACGAGAGCAAAACTCAAACAATGTGTAAAGAAGATCTGCCACCTATAGTGAAAGAATTCATTACAAGTATCTTACCCATTTTCATCACTTTATTATGTCCCCTAGAAACCTAAACCTGGGGCTTCGTTGTGCAAGGCTTAATGCTTTACCACTTGAGCTCATCCACTTCAAGCAAGCTCTTAACTATTTTTACAGATTATAATTTATGGAGAAAGAGATTTGTTTAAACTTCGATGTTGCTACTACACCTGCGCATCTTAGTTTCATTACAGTCGGAGTTGCTTTGAAATTAGCACTCTAGAATAATTCAATAATTCAATTTTATTTGTTTCTAGCAACGCTGCCAATAATTTTGACAAATATTAAAGTCAAAGAGGACCAAGAAAGTTATTCCACCTAAATGACAGATTTGCATCGAGTTTTACGAAAGATTTTGGAAAGAAAGTAGATTTAATTAATAATTAGGTCAAGACGTACTTTAGGATAGGGCCAAGCACTGGAATTCGTATCAAATTTTGAGTTGTTTCCGTGCGAATTTTTTTATAAACAACTAGATGATGTATTGGTTGCAGTAAAACAATCTTTTAATCTAAAAAATGGTTCTTCTAAAAACCCACATTTACCTTTTCTACTTGAATTTTTTTGATAAGCTTATACATTGCATCAGAGAATATGAATATCTTCCCCCAAACTCAATCCTCACCATCATTCTTAATTAAGCTGTCCCAAAGAACTTTGGTCACTGGCAAGTTCAACCAGATTACCAAGATTCTATTCCAGCTCAATTTGCCACACCTTAATGGCGTATGAAACAAAAGGATTAGGTTGGTTACAAGTTTAGGGTGGTTTTGGCATGACAGACCTAGAAACTAACCCAAAGAATGTGCAGCTTGATTGAAAACTGTATGCAATTTGGGAGTTCAGGAAAATTGAGCCTGTGCTGCATTGGTTGAGAACACAAAATTAATAGTGACCCGAGGTAATTGAGACCGTTATATTGAAATATACAAGGTGAATTCTCTAAGGCCTAACATGATTCATATGTTCTAGCATCAATTGAGCATGGTTGGCCCGTAGATACACTGTTGGTACTCTTAAATATAAAAATCCTCCTTGAGAGACGCCTCAAAATTATATTCCAATCAGTTGGGATGGAAACTCGTAAACTAAAAATCAGTCTAATTTGTTCTCACTAAAACGTGAGACCTTAGCCTAATGGATACGCTTCAGGGCTTAACTAATAATTGAAATGAGTGCAGAGCAAATATAAACTAGTCTAGAACATAAACCGTGTAGAATACAATCTTACTATAGCTTGAGAAGAGACGTCTTCATCCTGAGCATAAGAAGGTGAAGTCATGGCCTTCGATCTCAATGATGTCTTCTTAACGGCACAGAGTGGCTGAATCTTCCGAGGAACCGAACAAAATGGAAGATTACAATGGAAATTCCGTGGAATCACCACATTCATCATCTCAATTCCTTAAAAGACCATTGGTTTACTCAGTAATAGTAAATAGCTTGAGCTAAGAGTAAGGGCGTGTGCAACACGACAATGAACAACCATGTCCTCCTTACATGACACGTTGCACCGTATGCTCCACAGGTATTCGCGTTAAAAATTGTCCTATCGGATTGGAACCCAAGTCTATTCTCTTTAAAAATTGAATTGATGTTCGGTGAAAAACCTATATTCATAAGAAAAAATATATAATTTAATAAAATTAAAAAAATCAAAATTATGTTTTTTGGAAAATTTATAACAAGGGCTACATGCATACAAAACTTAATTTCTAAATGATTTTATTTGATCCATCAAAAGATTAAAAAAAAAGTTTTCTATCAACATTTTGATAGGTGTAAAGGAGACTCCATTGTGGGTGTGATTTAAGACTATAGGGATTCTATTAAAGAAGGTTTGATCTAAAGAGCTTTTATCTAAGCCTCTTTAATTAAAACCTTTTAGATGGAACCTCTTTAAGACTTAAATCATTAAATTTTCTAAAAAATATGTGATTTTAGGAAAAAATGAAGATGTCCTAGAAGTGGGACTCATTATTGTGGGATCACCCTCCAAAAACTATGTTTAGGTTCTACAAAAGCAAGAACAACCAAGACCTTGTGTAAGGAATACACGCATGAAGCTCTCTGATAGATGATTAAAAGATCAAAATAGTGAAATAGAGTGTTTTCATCAATGAGAGACAAAGGCAAAGTCTCACAAGAAAACAATAGGAAAAAACAAGATGCATAAATAGAAATCTCACACTATCATGCAAAATCATGCAAGGTGAGTGAGTACATATAGGATATGTGGGGTGAAAAATACAACCAATTTGGGGAATGTAACTCCTAAATATCCCAAATTAAGGAGTATCCCATATGGAAGATGTTGATAATCACTTCATGGCTCAATCCTAACAAGTTAGACCAAACTAAACCTAAGTCTAGAAAGGTACATAAACACTAAATAAAATGAAATAAATCCTACACTAACACTCTCCTTAAGTATAACTTGGGTGGGTGAAAGACGATTCTTGACAAACATGTAGCTTGATGAGATACCCATGTGTAACATAATCACTCCATATGGAGAAATCTCCTAAAAGAAAAATATATAAAGCTCCCCAAATAAAGAGAGGAAAAAATCCCCTCAAAGTAGAGAGAACTACTTGTATCCCTCGAGAATTATCCTCCCACACCCTAACAAAGCTAATAGATGAAGAAACTTACTTTATATAAAGTGTTTGAGAAGATGTTGGCAATCTACTTAGTAGTTAGGCAATAGTAGAGATCAATGACTTTTTACGAATAAGCTCCTTGATATATAATACATATGAAACTCTACATGCTTAGTCCATTGATGTGGATTAGGTTCTATGAAATCTAAATAATATTTCAATCATAAAAAATATGATAGATGTTTGACAAAATTGGAGACCAAACTCAATGAGAATATGTTGAAGCCAAATGGCCTTAATGGTAGCATTAATAGCCTCCTACTACTTAACCTTAGTGGAAGATGGAGTGATAACATACTAATTATTGTTAAAAAAATAAATTTGACCTAAACTAAGTGCTAAATTATATCCTAAAGTGGAAGTTTACAATCCTAAACTAAGTGCTAAATTATATGGACTAAAGTGGACTTGCAATCCTCAAAATTTCTTGCCTAATGTAAATCAATATACCCAACCAAGTCAAGATCAATATTTCCTATATAATGAATCCCAAAAATATGAGTGCCTATATGTAATGGATAATTTACTTAGCTACCTTATAGTATGGCTCATGATGCTTTTGTATAAATTGAGAGACCATACCAACTAACAATTTATTAATACAATGAATAGTAAAGAACATTGTGCTTGCAATTTGATTCTAAAAAGTAAGGAGGTCAAAGCAAGCTTATAGTCAACCAAGTGGAACCATGGGAGTGGAACTGTACAAGAAATTCAAGTACATACTTTGATTGTGCAATACTAGTCTTAGAAGTAGACTACAAATATCTCAATCCCAAGAAAACAGTGTAACAAACTTAAGAAAACAGTGTAACAAACTTAATTTGATCACAAAAAACCTATTGTGAAGAGGAGTCTTTCGTAGAAAACAAAGAACTCCATATGATTATTGAGTCCTCAACATACAAAATTTAAGAGAAGGAAAGTACCATCTTGTAACAAGATGAAAACATTCGAATGAAAATGACATTTAGTGAACCCAACTATAAGAAGAAAAAAAATCTATCTTAATATGCTAAGCTTGAGGGGTCTGTTTAGGACCACAAAAAATTCTTATATATACAAAGCATATTAAAATCATGTACAAAACCATATGACCACTTCATATATAAAATCATATGACCACTCCATATATATCTACTCCTCGAGATCTTTATGAACATAATTATGTGAGAGAGTGAAAACTCCTTTATGATCACTCATGCTTTGAAGTTATCGACTAACTTAAATTTGATATACACTTGATGCATTGAGCTCATGTTTGGGAGCTCAAGAAAAGCTTGTAAAGACTTCAAAAACAATTCCGATCCATGATAATTGAGACCGTTATATGGAAATATACAATTGAATTCTCTAAGACCTAACATGATTCACCTCTTCTAGCATCAATTGGGCATGACTGGGCCATAGACACAATCTTTAAACTCTTAGAAAAATCTTCCATGAGAGGCACCCCAAAATTATATTCCAATCAGTTGGGATGGAAACTCATAAACTAAAAATCAAATTCAATAACTGTCTTAGCAGAAATCCAATTTGTTCTGTGAGACCTTAGCCTAATGGGTATGCTTCAGTGCTTAACTGACAATTGAAATGAGTGCAGAGCAAGTATAAACTAGTCTAAGCATTAACCAACTGTATAGAATACAAGCTTACTATGGCTTGAGAAGAGACGTCTTCATCCTGAGCATAAGAAGGTGTAGTCATGGCCTTTGATCTCAATGATGTCTTCTTAACAGCACAGAATGGCTGTATCTTCCGAGGAACTGAACAAGATGGGCGTTTATAATGGAAATCCAGTGGGATCCCCACATTCATCATCTCATTTCCTTAGAGACCATTGGTTCACTCAGCAAATAGTAAACAAGCTTCTACTAAGCGTAGAGGCGTGCACAGCAGGAAGATAAATCATTCATATCCTCTGTACACGACACGTTGCACCGGATGCTCCACAACTTTCCTCGTTGAAAATCGTCCTCCTAATAAATCTGAACCGCTAATTTATTTCCTAGATTTCTTGTGTTTTCCTTCTTAATATTAATTTAAAATGTTTATATAATCAACATTTAGTGGCATAATGTATGGTTAAGTTGTTGTCATGTTGTTCTTATAATCAAGATTCAAATCTCACTAAGATGTCATTTTTGAATATTTAAATTAGGGATGAAGTCCCGTATTTGTGACCTCACCAATTCATAGCTCTAAATCAAAAGAGTTTACCCCTAAAAAGAAAATTTAAAAGTTTATATAATTTAATATATTTAAAAAACAATTTATTAAATAGTTATATATATTAGTAGGTTGGTTGAGTTATATATTTTGAAAATTAAAATATTTTATTGAAACAAAGTTTGTATATAAAAAATGGGTTGGGGCTCTAGCTCAGTTGGCTAAATCTTTCCTGTTGCAGGAGGTTGGTCACGAGGTCTAGTCTCCCTCACCCCCGTGGTACCGGAGGGCGTGTCACGCCAACGCTGTCAGTCACGTTAAAAAGTTTACCAGGGGCACTGTAGTTTATAGGGGGTCGTGCTACCTGATTCCTGCAGTCTAAAAAAAAAGTTTGTATATAAAATGCTTAATATATATTTTTAAATTGATAATAAAGAAAAAAATGTTTATTAATAGAGATATTAATTTTTAGGTGATTTTAATCATTTAGATTATCTTTTAATTGACAATAATAATAATAATTTCAAATATAAAATATAATAGAATAAATTTTAACGTCTACGAGGTCAAACATAATAATAATTTACATATATGTTTTGATGAAGATAAACATGAGAAAAGAGCCTAAAAGTACAAGTCTCACTAGAAGTGAGACTAGAAACCAACAACATAAAACAATCCAAGATCAAGAAAAAACATCAAGGACCACCACTAGACTAGAGAACAACAACTATTAGTTACCCAACAAATTCAAGCCTTCTATGGCCTGCCATTCCTTGTTCAAAAAGGCAAGGTGAACTCCATTAAAGATAGATCCTTGGGCTCCGTGCGGACCATGTCAATTTATGTTTTTATGTTGGCTAATTTATTGATGTATAAGATTATTATTGACAAATATTTTGTTATTTTTTAGGATTTATCTAATATAATCAAGATAGTCATAAATGTTACATTTATTTCTATCGCAATATTATTAAAAATGTGTAATGGTGAAAATTATATACTTATACTCTATTTCCTTATGTTTCTAGTTCATTTTAATTAGTGTCGTAACTACAATAATTAGCTTACAAGAGGCACAATTGTGCATAAAATTGGCTCATGACATCATATATCTTGATTCCTCCATCACTAATCTTTGGCTTTTGCATCATTGATCTCTAATCCTTTTTCACCATCTTGGATCAAATTTGTGGGTGTGGACTTCATCCAAGTCCCTTTTGTAGTCATGAATCTTAACCCTTCACTTTTAAATTTTAAAATTCAAGTTTACCCATTGCTAACCACTTTAATAGTTGTGTGTTGACTAAGTGCACAATTGTATTGATTTGTGTGCTTGGTTGTTGTATTTAAGAATATTTATACTCATCCATTTGTAATTAACATAGAATTTGTTGAGCACATCCAAATTTTTATTTATGAAAGAGGAAAAATTAAAATTTGTTCATTATAAGAGGTCAATTTATCTTATATTACATTCTATGAAAAATAAGAACTAAGACTTGGTGTAAGGAATACACACATGAAAGTGCTTGATAAATGATTCAAAGATTAAAATAGTATAATGGATCTTGTTTGTTCAATGAGAGACAATTACAAATGCTCACAAGACAACAATGGAAAAAAAGATGCATAAACATAAATCTCAAATTATCATGCAAAACCATGCAAGGTGAATGTGTACATATAGGATATGTGGGGTGGTAAATACAACCAATAGAGAATATAACTCCCAAATATCCTAATTTTTTAAAAGGAATACAATTCATATATAGAAGATGTCAACTTACTTCATGACCCACTCCTAACAAGTCTAAGAAAGCTAAACCTAAGTGTAGAAAGGTACATAAAAACTATAAGAAACAAATAAAAACTTACACTAATGCTTCCCCTTAAGTGCAACTAGGGTAGGCGAAAGATGAGTCCTATAAAATGTGTAGGTTTATGAGGTGCCCATGTACATAAAATCCTCCCATAGAGAATAATCCCCACAAAAAAAGAGATAAGCCCCTCAAATAAAGAGAGAAAATATTTTGAATCAAACTAGAGAGCGAAAATAGAGGACTAAGTGACCCACCAAGGAGTAGCACCCCACACCCTATCAAATCTTCTTAAATAAAATTCATATGAACCTATCGATGAGTACACTCCCTAATATAATTCATATGAACCTATACATGTTTGGTCCATTCATAGTGTTTGAGGTTCTATGAAAATTGAATAACACTTTGATTATCAAAAAATATGATAGATTATTAAAAAAGTTAGACATCTAATTTAGTTAGAATATGTTGAAGCCAAATTACCTTAATGGTATCATTCATATTCCCCTAATACTCCACCTTAGTAGAAGATAGAGCAGTGACATGTACCACTTATATCTTGACCAACAAATAGGACCTAAACCAAGTGATAAGTTGTATCCTAAAGTCAAATTTTGATCCTCATAATCACTTTGGCCAATTTGAATCAATATACCAAACCAAGTCAATATCAATACTTCTTGCACAGTGAATCCTAAATATATGTCTGCCTTATATGTAGTGGATAATATACATAGCTACCTTCCAATGTGGCTCATGAGGCTTCTACATAATTTGATATATTATGTCAATTGAATATGAGATGTACCATCTATGAGTCAACCATACGAGGCTACCAATAAATTGTTGATACAAAGTACCATTGACCTATAGAAAATAACATTGTGTCTCATATTTAACTCCAAAAAGAATGGAAATTAGAGCAAGCTTGTAGTTGGAATTATGGAATCATGAGAAAAATTCAAGTATATACTTGGATTATGCAATACTAATCCTAGAAACATATTAAGATATCTCAATCTTGAGAAAATAAAGCAATTATAAACCCAAGTTGATCATTGAAAAATTATTAAATGAAAGGTATTTTTGTTGGATAATGACAAGATCAAAGAGCTCAAATAGATAACCTTTCACAAGTAAAAATATGAGCACAATAGTATGTTTATCAATATAAAATGAAGACTATATGATACAATGATCAAGCCTTGCAATATATAGGTAAGGATGAGGAGGTGATAAGGTAGGAGTGAAACTCTGACTAACCCTCCAAAGATAGGAACTTGTGAGCTCACTCGACAAGTGTGTAAATGTCAATAGGTATTTACTAAGTGTCTCAAGTGAGGAGGACACATGTACCAATAATATGAAGTGTGAAAAAATCAAAAGAAACCTAAGTGAACTTAAGCTAGGTATGAATAGGTCAATCCTGGAAAGGTGATTAGCTAACTAGGTGTGATAATGGCATTATTTACACTAACAATATTTACAATTGTAATAGCAAATGAAGGACTCCCTATGATTAGTAAGTCATAAACATGCAAAGTCAAGAGTAGGAAAGAATTTTCATGTCGCAAGATGTAGACATTTGGATCAAATGACATCTAGAGAACCCAACTATGAGAATGAAGGAATCCATCTTAGCATACCAAGATGAAGGGGCATGTTTAAGGCCATAGATAGAATTTTAAGTGTACAAAGCATGGAAGAACCACGTAGAAAGACTAGTGGCTACTCCATATATATATCTCCTCCTTAAAATCTCTATGATGAAAAGCACTCTTAATGCCCATATAATATACCTCCCAACAATGTGTTGCAACAATAACAAGTTCAAGATAGATGGATTTTATCTAAATACAACTGGTGCAAAAGTCACAATGTAGTCAATAAAAAGAATCCATGAAAACCCCTTTGTGACCAATCATTTTTAACTTATCAACTAACCCATCGACTACAAATTATGTTTGATATGTCCACTTACATTGAACAAGTTTATTTCCCTTAGGAATGGCAACCAATCCCCAACATGGTTCCTAATTAAAAAATATTACTCCTCCTAAATAGTTTTATCCCATTCAATAATGCCAAATGTATCATGAAGATAATATGGATCAAAAGAAGAGGTAATAAAAATATGTGGATGTCCTTGGAACTATGATTTCATCTACCTAGTATATTCAAAAAATGAATCAAAAATGAAGGAGGTGAATCATCATCATGATCATTCTCGTCATTTGAAGTAGAGGGAGGAGAATCTTTGGCATCATAACCATGCCTATGTAGATTTGAACCCTTAGAAATATGGTCACTAATGCCAAGGGGAAAGGAAAGGGAAAGGCCCTTGTTTCAATTGTATCTCCACCTCACATATTTATGGGTTAAATTCCAATGGTTTCAAAGGATACCAACTTATTCATCCTATTACACTTGTGCTATTTATTGAAAGGATTTTTTTGTTTGTGAAGGGTTCTTCATGTTTTAACCTTGAAACCTCTCTACCATGTACAAAATCTTTCACAGTTTGCATACTATGAAAGATTTTGTCTTCAAAACTCTATATATAGAGTTTTTTGTAACATATTTTATATACAGTTTGAACATAAAGTGAATTATTTCCAATCCTTTGAGGATTCAAAACTTTATATATAGAGTTCTTTGTAACATATTTTATATACAGTTTGAATATAAAGTGAATTATTTTCAATCCATTGAGCATATTTGTTGAAGTTTTATGATTATTTCAGTTTATAAATTACTACCATGACTAAATAAATGACTAAACAATGACTAAATAAATGACTACAATGACTAAAATGACTACAATGACTAAATAAATGACTACCATGACTAAATAAAATGATTACCATGACTAAATAAATGACTACCATAACTAAATAAATGACCAACTAACAACAATCAATGACTAAATTAACCACTAAATATATTACCAAATTGATCAATGACTAAATATATGATTACATAAATCACTACCATGACTAAATAAATGACTAGTTAACTGTTGGCATATGGCTTCTAATGTTGTCATTGATGGCAAATGAATTCACTATTTTGGTCCGTAGATCAAAATGTGGTCATATTTATGATTATTTCAGTTTATAAATGACTACCATGACTAAATAAATGACTAAACAATGACTAAATAAATGACTACAATGACTAAAATGACTACAATGACTAAATAAATGACTACAATGACTAAATAAATGACTACCATGACTAAATAAAATGATTACCATGACTAAATAAATGGCTACCATGAATAAATAAACAACTACCATGACTAAATAAATGACTACCATGACTAAATAAATGACCAATTAACAACAATTAATGACTACATTAACCACTAAATATACTGCCAAATTGATCAATGACTAAATATATGACTACATAAATCACTACCATGACTAAATAAATGACCAGTTAACTGTTGGCATATGGCTTCTAATGTTGTCATTGATGGCCCGCCCTAGTGTCCACAAGTATGAGTAATTTTTCAATTTATTTGGAATGCCAATATTAACTGAAAAGATATTCCAAGTTCTTAATATCTTTAGCAAATACAATAAATGTTTTCTTGGTAGGCATTTGGTACTCTTGAATAGATTTTGATAATTCTTTAATGATATCTAACTCGTCTTAGTGTCCACAAGTATATGAGTATTTTTTCAATATATTTGGAATGACAATATTAACTAAAAATATGTTCCAAGTTCCTAACATCTTTAGCAAATATAATAAATGTTTTCTTGGTAGGCACTTGGTACTCTTGAATAGATTTTGATATTTTAAATTGATCTTTTTTGTGTGTTTCCATCTTGTCCCCTTTGTTGCTTCTTTTCCCTGTTACTAGAAACCTTCTATTGTTTTGTGTCCTAGTTTGCAACCAAATAATGTGACTTGGCTATTTTAGATTATTCATTTGAATGATCTTATCCTAATCCTTGCTAAGTGTGGTAGAAAAATAATTAAGAGATAGCATAGCATATGCATCCCTAAGGGAACCCTTAGTGGCATGTAAGGTAGAAACAAAAATAAACTAGTATGGACTAAGTTTAGAGAGTATACTAGGAATAAGTTTAGAGAGTATACTAGGAATCACTTGAGTATCTTCTTTATTAATCCCACATTTTTTTCAACTATGATCTCAAGGATTCAAATTTTGTGACAAAGTATTTTTTAGTGTTAAATTTATTTCAATTAAGTCTAAGAACTCATTCTCCAAGAGATGGACTCTCATTACATCATTGTATTCTATTAGGTATATTTAATGACTTAACATGCAAGAGTAATTCTAAAACACAAATAATGAATTGAATCCATATGCCTCATCACATCTATTTTCCCCCTTAATTTTATTTACATATATAGTATCCTCTACCTCTATAGTCATAGTGCTTCCAAACAACCATTTCCTTCTCAAAAATACCATCATTTTAGATTTCCATTTAAAATAATTATATGTTGTGAGAAGGGGAATTGACAATTGATCTATAATTCAAAAATAGTGTGAAAATGCAATAAAAAAAGAAGACACAAGTGTAACCCATATTACTAATTGGTGCAAAGGCTTCCACCAATTATAAAGTTTGACACTTTGTCTCAATCAAAGACATTAGATTTCCATAGTCCATATTGATCAAATTATTCTTTTATTGATGCTAAAAAATCTAATGTAGTTTAATTCAAAAAAGCATACTTTGACTTTGTCTTAATTCATTTTACAATACAAAAAATGATACATTTGAGTTTTATAGACCCTAAAATGGACAATTATGCTAAAAGTGCACCTGTAACATGTGTACAATAGGTGATAAATCAACACCACTTCATAAATCTCAAAAAAATATCTATTTTAAAAAAATATGGCTAAAAATGAGGTCATATAAGAAAGATAAGAGTAGCACAAGCTGAAATCAAGATTACTTGACAAAATTCCTAATAAAAAATGAATGAATTTTAGAGAGCCAGGTTGTCAAAATTAGAAACTAACCATATCAACATGTATCCATTAAAAAATATTCAAAATAAAAAGGCACTTGAATAGGCCTCTAGATGACCTAGATATAGCTTGTCAAAGTTGGATTGTGAAATGAAAAACTCTCATGAGATGGGGTGCCTCCCAAGCTAAAGAGGATGCTAGCATCAACACACAAAATAGGCACCCAATTAGTAGGAAGGTACAATCAATAGTGCATAGTTAGTAGGAGTGGAAATGTGGCACCCACATAGGTATGATGATGTACATAAAATTTACTAAGAAGGAAGATGCCACATAGGGAGTGATATAAGTAATGTTTGCACAAGTAACCATGTCCAGCATAGGTAGTCAAGGTCCATGGTGGTGGTTCCCAAGCCTAACAAACCTTAATGAATTTGGATGATCAAGATTCCTAACATACACACAATCAAAGATTCATGTAGGCATTATACTGCATACAAGATGGCAGGATATATTGTAATGAAGTTAGGTACTAGCAATTGGAATCTGATAAGACCACACAAAATATTTTTTGGTAGGCTATTGACCATGTAGGGAATCTCCACAAAATTTAGTAATATCCCCGGGCTAGGAGATTAAACTAGTAAGGTTCAACAAGTGTGACTAGAGGTGATAAGGGAAGCCTATTAGTGGGGAATAGTCATCAAAGAACTCAATTGTGATTAGAGGATCTATGAAGGAACTATTGGTCACCAACAAAAAAATTACTTGTAACCTAAGTGGCCATTGATCAATGGAGGATCCCACTAGGAAAGGTTGTCATTACTTATGAGGAGACTATAAGGGTAGAAGGATATGTATATACCCTTGAATATTCCCTAGTGTTTTTTCTGCTTCATTTAAATTACTAGGGATCTACATTTGTTGTGTAGCTTTCTTGACTTCACTTAGCATGCTTGGCATGTGTGCCAACCAAAGGTTAATTACTTACCTTAACTCCTTGACCTATGTTTTTATTTTTTCTCTCTAGTCTTGGAGTTGTTGAAGTTGTGTATGTAGTGTTCAACTTTTACTCTTATTGAGCCATCCATATCTTGTAGTGGATCATAAATGCTAGCCATCTATACTATTTTTTCCTCCACCTGATAGATCTGGTCCTTTAGGTTTTTAGTTTTTTTCAACAATTGTAGGTAGTACTAATATATAATGTTGAAATATCTAATTGTTTTTAAAAAAAAATTGATTTGTTGCTCCAATTGGGTATGGGCGGTTGTACATTTATTTCAATCTTCCTTCATTATATTCTTGTTTATTTTTTCCATGATTTGGTTCCAGATGGTGGTTGTTTGAGTAGCTATTTCTTGTTTCACCCCTGCTACTAAATATTTTAAATGTTGGCTTATGGTTCAATAGAAGTATTTGTTTGGGGCTCCAAAATGATGCTCTATAGTGTTGTAATGACATCTTCTAATTATTTCATATTTTCCACATGTTGTCTCAATACTTCTTTTTCAATATTAATATGAAATGTGTCCCCTATTTGAAATTTTTGAAGAGGGAATATTCTTGTTAGATCTACATGTTACCCTATCAATGGGAATTGAAACAATTGTGGTGTTGGAAGTGGTTGGATTTTTTTTCATTGTGCCAAAAAATATTTGATGGATATAGAGGGGAGGTTACAAAAGTGGAGGATGATCTCACCAAAGAAGGTGGTGAATTTTTTAGTGTTGTTTGGAGGATGTTTGTTTTTCTTTTTGTTTCTTTTTGTCTACTTTTCTCATTTTTTTATATATCTTTTTATTTGCCTCCCTTGTTTCCTTTTGAACTTTATCTTTTTTCTCCTTTGTAGTTTGCATTAGTATTTCCACCCTCTACTTGGACCAAAGCTTTGTAGGTTACAACTGAGCCAATTTTTCCCTTTGTGTGGAAGAAGGGTTACATTCAACCTCATCTAGTTCTAATTATTTTCTCAATCAAGTCATCTACTTCCATATCCTTCTCCCTTCATTTTTTGAGTGTTAATGTCAATTTATCTAGGAATACCTGAATAATTTTCTCCAATATCCAAATATATTATTATATATCTTACCAAAGCTTCTTCTATTACTGCCTAATTTTCTTTCCCCATCTCCAAATAAATTTGTACTATCTTTTTCAAGATGTTTTTATTGTGGAGGTTCCTAGTAAGTAGATCCACATCCATAATATCTTCTTTCTTAGAATATTTCAAAGAGTCTATTTGGATTGGGCTTTGTGCACTACTCCAAGTGATTCTCTTGCTTGATTTTTCCACCTATTATTCGAACTCCTCTTCCTAGATTCTTCTATAATCCTCTTTTTGCTCCTTGATTTTTCCTTGCTCATTTCCTTTCAAAGCACATTTATAATAGTATTTATTAGGATTCTTGTAGAGATGGGTCTTGTTCCAAAATAGGCAAGTGCTTGTGGATGGGGGTCTATATTCTTCCTTTTGTTGTGCTTATAATCCCAAATTCAATCTTTTAGATCTCCTTGGTGTAGAAGTCTTCGGTGCTAGAGTTTCCATTTTTTGAATTTCTCATTTCTTATGTAGTTTTTCTATGTTATTCTCCACATGCTCCTCTCATTTCTTCTTGGCCAAGTTTTCTATGAACTTTTGGTATGTGGGGGATACTTTTGCATTGGGATCTTTTGTAATTTTTAGTAATATATTTGCATATGCATTGATTTGATCATTGCTATCTTTGTAGGGAAGTTGTGGTATCCAAGAAACTCTTAGCTCAATAGCTTCCATCATTGTAGAATATGTATCTACTAGAAAAACTATTTCTTTCATATATTTATGGACCATATCATTTGAAATCATTTCCCTCTCTCGCATTTATTTTTGAAGGTTTTTAAAGAAACCCCAATATGTAGCTATGTATGATGAAGCATCCTTGAAATTCTTGGTGTGTTTATTTATCTGAGCCACTACCAATTTTTTTCCCCATATCTTCCCTCCAGATGTAGGTAAGGCATTCATGAAATAGAATTTGAGACATATGATGAACATTCCATACCTAAATTGACAATATTTTTTTTCCTCTAGATGTTTTCCAAGAGTTGTTCTCATAGGACTTCATAAAGGTCAATATGTTTGCCTTCCACCACCATCCGGTACATTATGTGTATGGAGGTTGTTGTAGCCAAATTCTCATGGTTTGCATACTATATTTTATATGCATTCCCAATTGTTGCATACCACATTGTTAGATTAGTGATCATGGCCATGTCCAGGCTCTAACTATCAATTTTTTCTTTGTTTAACTTGGTGACTTCACTATTCTTTATGGCCTTCTTTAGTGGTATCTCCCCTGTTGCACTTAGCCTAGTTACTACTTGTAATTATTCCTTTGTTATGTGGTAGGGCTTATCTAAATAGATGTATCCATTGTGAAAGTTTCTCAATATGATTCTTACCCATCCTTCTTTGCAGTAGAAGTCCAAGAAGTCCTTCCAAACATCTAGATTTTGGACTTGGATTTGCTAGTATTGAAAGATACATGAATTTGTGCCCAGTTATAGGAGTGTCTTCCTTAGCTTCTCAAAATTTATATGATCAATGTATGTTAATGGTACATAAATGTAGCGTTGAATATCCTCCATGTAAATGACATATGTAGGTACTTTGGAAAAGGCCTCATCTGAATCAACCTACATAGATTTTTAGGGGATCTATTTATACTTCAGTCGCATCTTTTGAGAGATGTCCACGAGTGTAGGAGTGACCATTGTTAGTTGTAGTGAAGAATAAAATAAAATAGTGATCTAGGGTTTCATTTATGTAAGCTAGGGTCATTGAATGAGAGCTCATGAATGTACAAATGTGCATGTGAGGAATAGTGATTGTAGTGATGGGGTTTTATAGAGTGGTAAAATTGGGAAATATATTTATGGTGGTAGGTGGAGTTTTTCTTCCCACACTTTTGTGACCATTAGTTGTCTATGACTCTATTTCACCATTAAGGGCTAATATCTACTATAGTACATTATTGTTACAAATATAATACAATAAAAAATTATTCCTATGATCATTATGATTTTTGATGATAGTGCTTCAGTCTTGCTCCATTGATGTAGCATTGTAATTATGTATTGTCTAATCTCCTCAATTTGACTACCATAGATTGTAGTATGTCATCAATGTAATAGGGACCTAACCATCTAAATTTTAACTTTCCCTACTTATTAAATTTTCTATCATATAGTAAAACCATGCCATCTTTCTTGAATTTTTTTATGCTTGATACTCTTATCACGACATGCTTCTTGTCTCTTCCTTTCCATGATTTGATGGTATACCATAAGTTGTCTAGTTTCATCCAATTTTTCTAGGTCTTCAATTATCTACTTTAGGGGAGAGGGGTCATAATGGAGCATGGTTCAATAGTGGGGATAGAAGTAGTCCTCAGTGGGCCCCATAGTGGAGCATTTTAATATCCAATTGCAAAACACTTTTTATCCATAAAGTATTCAAAGTGACAAATCATGTGATGCCACATCAGCACACCAATAAAACATGACTTAGTGCACCACTATCGGTCTCACTTTTTCAACAAAAAGCATGTTGATGTGGCATCATATTTGATGATGTGACCCTAAAACGAAATATAGAAGCACATGAGTTGCCAAATAAATTGTTGTATAGAATTGGGAGTGATGTGAAATTTCCATGTAGGATTTTGAGAAAGACGAAGTTAGGGTGCTCCACTATAGGCCCCTCTCCCCTAGTAACTCATCATCAATTAATCTTAGAGTAAATGTAGTGTGGAGGTTGGGAACTATGAAATTTATAGGTAAGTGTGCATCCTAATGGTACTTATGAAAATTTTAACCCTATGAGATAAATCATCCGTTAAAATTTCTAAAAACTCCCATGATTTTGCAAGAGTTTACTAAAAATTATGCATTAGGGTTTTGAAAATATCTAGCCCCATCAAAACCCTAAGACCAATCCAAAGCCCTTGCATTTTCTTACGATTGATCATTGATCGATCGTTCCACTTTCCTATCCCTTTAAGTTAACAACTTTTAAGGCCCTCGTCTCGTTCATTTACTGATCCCTTTTGCTAGAACATTGAAAGAGACTACTGCTTTTAATGTATTTTAAATACCACTAAAGCTTTGTGCTTTATTGGGTCCCACATGGCATGCGTTTTCATTTCACAGTCTTCATTTTGCAAAGGGTTTTTATGTTTTAAGTTTCTTCTCAGGAGCCTATGAAATAATTCTTTACTCCTCGTTTAGTGCTGATGTGTATGGTCTTAGGCAAATCAAATTTTAAGTTGTGTTTTCACACAAATAACTCAAGTGTTTAGCAATGTCCCCTTTTATCGTGCTCTGTTCGTCTCTTTTTTACTAGTTTCTTAAGTATTTATTTGTGAACATGTGTCTTAAACCCTTTTTGTCGCACAGACTACATACATCACGGGGCCCTCATTTTGATAAATTTTGTTTTTGTGAATGAGAAAAAAGATTTTATCTTGAGATATAAGCATGGGTGTTTCCGTTTTTGTGCTAGATTTAAACTTTGTGGAGCGATGTTGTGTTGAGATTTTATTCCTTCGAACTCCTAAAATTGTGCCACGTTTCTGGTCTTATTTATTTCTAATGTTTCATGGAGGAATGAAACTATTGAGGAAGCCTCAAGATTGTTCCTTTTGCTTTCGTGAGTCCCTGAAATAATGACACATGTCATAGTGTTGTGTGAAAGAAAGATGTGCTTTCTCTTCATGAAAAGGATTTCAAATCCCCACAATCATTGTTGATCTTCAACAATCAACGGTCTATACTAAAAAATGAAGAATGACTACCATTGGTCGTGTGTTCAAGTATGCGAGGAAATTGATGGCCAATTTGATCTGTATCTACCAAAGTCTCAAGGGTTTTGGATTAATTACTTCAACCCTCATTATTCAAATAAAAAAGGGAAGATATGAGAGAAAAATTGTTGTAGAATTCTAGGTGAACAAGGGTTTTTATGATAATTTTAGGGCTTTCAGCCGGCGATAAACAAGTAAATTCGACTATCTATGTACATTTTGGGCATAAGGGAGTGTTGTTATCTAGTTTCACGAATTCAAAAGGTAACTTAGGGCTATTAAAGGGAAGGTATTGTGTATAATTTTATAGAAATCTTCTTCAAAGTGTAAAATTTTAAAACCCTAGTTTTTACGAAAATGAAAACCCCAAAAGGAAAATCATGGTTGGAATGTCAAGAGACGTAAAGAGGAGATTAGATGATGATATAATGGTTTAGTTGTTTGCGTCAGCTAAAAGACCTAGAATGGCACAAGAGTTAGGGATTTTGGTCGATAGAACTATTGACAAGAATAAAAATTATAGGGATTCCATTATCCTAATTCAAGGGTATGCCCTATTTAAGCACGCCTTTTGAAAATCCCTAGAAAAAATACCTATTTACAATATATGGAGATTAGGGTTGGGAAGGCTAGTGGTTCCTAATATATTTGTCAATTTTGACCTAATTAGGGGAATTGAACATGCATAAAATGTTGAAAATGGAATTATTTACCACATTTGGGAAATTCTTAATGGATTTGGACAAAAGTTACATTTGTAGGGTTATTAATTTAAACCCTAATTCCCAATTACTTATAAACTTGGGATCCCTAACTAGAGAATATCAAAGACATAGGGACAACTATAGGGTGAAGTGGTTACCAAGTTTCAGGCCTAGAGGACCTAACAAAGAATTGTAGAGGTTTGCTAGTGTAGAGCTAGACCCATTTGTTAGAGCTTCTAAAATCCTGATGGATTTTCATCTCCATGGGTCTGGTTAACCTTTGAAAAACCCTTGTCCTCATAGGTGAGTAGGGTTTTTCCTAAAGCATGTAAACTATATAAATTTTGGTTGACCAACTTGATCGGTCATCAGCCCCTTAAGTCATTTCTTAAGCCATCTGACACGTTGGTCTACTGGCCCCATTAACCTAATGAACTAGCCATCAAATTTTCCCACCATGTCAAATTTTCCTAAAGTCGAGTTTTAAATTTAACCCAGAGACTTGCATGTTAAGCCATTAATCCCAGGGAGTCCCATCGTCATCAGTTGGTTCATTTAATGCTAATATTACGTGATGTGCAAGTTGCAAGATTTGAAGATCGAGGAGAAAATCTCAACTGTACCCCGTCATCCTGCGGGAGTTAAGTGACAACAACTTAAATACAACGAGGTCGGTGAGAGGTTGATGCATGTTTAGTGCAAAGTGTAGGACCCACTCCCCACTACCGATCATGTGGCACCGCATGTTCAATGAGTGGTTGAGATCAAGCGGGTGGAACGATCTTCACCATTCCCTGCTAGCTCGTTGAATTAAAGTGAGCGATGGTTAAAACTAGCAAGATCAACAAGATCTTGACACCTGTTCTCCACTTGTTCAGACCGTGGAGCCCACACACAACGATGGTGTCATCCATCATGGATGAAAATGATTGGTTATGAGTGTTTCAATGAAGCTCTGCTGGAAATCAATGGAAGTCAAACAAAGGCTGGTTGTCTGATCATCCATCAAAGCAGAGAATTGAAGGATAGCATTCAAAGTTGGAAAAATAGCATGTGACATCCATTTTTATTCTGAGCAACCAACCTACATTAATGGCTAGTAACCTGTAGAGCGATTGAGTTGATCTTAATTCGTGTGACGATGTAAATGATGGTAATCATGAAGGATATTCTACAGACTCCATGCAATTGGGAATTGAACAATGTCGATACACCTGCCAACGGGCTGCTAAGGTTACACATGCATGATAAACATCCAGTGTGGATGTCATTGGTTCACCCGATAAATACAATAGAGGTAGTTGTTATTTGCATCATTATCATTTAGCAGTTAAGCATTTTCTAGTGTGAGTAGTTATCAAAAGAGAGGATGAGCAAACTAGTGAGAAGATTTGTTCGCTCAAGTTCACTAAAGTCTAGGTCAGACGCACAAGAAGCTACTCCCACCATGAAATCAAACACTTCTTCTGAAAGTTCTGGACTAGCGCCTAGTAAATACATTCGAAGACTGCAATTTCAGAATGATGTTGCAGAAGGAACAAATGACAAAGTAAAGGGTCTAGTGCAGTCTCTTACTGGATCAGAGCGAAAAGTAAGATATGGACGTGGCTCCTATGGATGCCAACGTTCTCCCATCAACCTCACGAGAAACTCCTCTAATGATGGCTCTGAGACTGATTCTACTTACGGTCAGTACTTGGCCCTATTAAATGATGGTTTTCCCTTTGATGAGGAGGTGATCTCTGTCTTGCCATTGGCCATTAAGACCCCTAGTGGGAAAAATGGAACTATGGTGAACGAAGAAAGAAAAAAGAAGGAAGCCGAGGTGTTCTCCCTTCCTTTGGCGATGAGAAGAAGTGATCGTGTGTATTGTGGGCACGTAATGCTGGTGGTGGTGGGGTGATTGGAAATTGATCATTGGTCATGTGTGGGGTTGGCACTTTTTGTATTGATGTGTTGTGCTCTGATGGTCCTGGTTTTGGCGTATGTGGCACTTTTTGGTTTTCAATGTCGGTCGTGTGCTTGTGTGGAATTTTGGGTACCTGGTTCGCGGTGGTGCAGATGACGACAAAGGAGAGCTTTGGTGGAAATTTTCATTTCTCTTCTTGGCTGGCAGTTATATTTTGCTATGGATTTTGGAATGCAAAGGAAAATGCAGTCAAAATTTCAATGAAATGAAAATTATATATCGAACTGCAGCTAAGCCCTAAGCTTGTTGCTTCCCTTATGTTATAAAAGGGAAACCAAGGCTCATTTTGATATATAGAAGAAAATAGACTTTGGTTAGGGTTTTGGTCAAAGTATACTAGTAGATAGGAATAGACTAGTCTGTCAACTTTGAGTTTTATGAATGAACATATGCAATTACCTTAAATTGTTTCTCAGATATGGTTCAAGTGCAAGTTAATATATATATATATAATTCTGATATATTTCTCTCCTCTTGCAAGTTTGGGTGAATTTTGAATGAAATATTAATGATATTTTATTCTACTTTGAATATTTGTTCAAATGCATATCTCTGGTCTCTGTGTTGATTCAAGTAATCAATTAAATACTTAGATGGGGCCATGAATTTACTTTTATTTGCAAAGGATTTGATAAGTATTGATATATCAGAAAACTCGAGCTCCATGATGCAAAGTATTGTGAGGGTAGTCTATTTTATTATTAGGTCATTTTTGTCTTACTGATTCTTGCATATGTGACTCCATTTTACCCAATAAATATGACACTGATCTGTTCCTTAATGATTTACCTAAGGGGTTAATCAAATAATCATTCAATGACCAACCTGCAGCCAAGGTTTAAATTCATTTAAAAATTCACTGATTCAAATATTCATGTATGTCAACTTATATCAGGGATGTTGTCATTTTGGTGAATGGGTAGCAAAATTTCTTAGAGACGAGCCAATTCTTAGGTTAATTATCCTTCATCCAAATATGATCTATGATATGAAGTGTTCAACATAGCTAAATCTTAAATGAACACACTAGGAATACCCTCCTTAGTCCCACAAAGCCTAAAGTGAAGAAGATCTCAGTCATCGGCTAGATCTTGTTAGTTGGCCATTCATTCCAAGAGTCTTGAGTATAAGAACTGGCCGTTCCTTAGAGATATCTTAGGTGCAGTGGAAAACACCAACACCATTCATCTATGACATTTTTTAGGATTATTTTTAAATACATTTTTCACTTTGTCAAGTTTTGGGCCTAGACAAAATAATTCAGATGCTAGTAAATTTAATGGTATTAGCTATTGATATCTAGAGTAGAGGTTTGAGTAAGCCCTATGATTATGTTGGTTATATTACCAAGGAGATTCACAAGTCTCTAAGCTCAATCAAGAAAGACAACCACATAGTCCACTTCAAGTCCAGTATTCCTTGATTTGTTAGATCATTTTGTTTACTGGAATAGATATTTGGTCCTCATGAGTGAAGATCAAGGCCTTAGATGAGCATACGAGATTTTTTATAGTAAAAGAGTGGACCTACATATGGGAAAAGGACTGTGACAAGTAAAATTACTTAATTTTCAAAGATTGTTTTGTTAAGGAAGTTCTCAGGAACTTTGATCAGCTTGTGGACTGGTAGTTATTAGATGAAATAAGAAGATTTTTCAAAGCAAGGGACCTTATCCCAAAAGTAGGGATCAAGCATAACTACGGTGATTGTTTTTTCTACCTTGATGCTACTAAGATTAGAGTATATGGATCCCCAATTGCACCCCATGTGCTTCCTCAGGATGTACCAGACCAAATTTCCTTCGTGGAAATCATATGGTAATTAAATGAGTCTAATGAGACTCATTTCAGGAACAACAAGAAGCATGCCATTCTTCCCTCCACAATTGTGTTTTTAGAATTTTAGGTCACATCAAGGGAAGGATTATAATTTTCTTTTGGAAAGTTGTTGCCTTACAAAATGAGAGTGGATAAGATCAGGATGTGTGATCTTGAAAATTTCATCCATGATCAAAGAATTAGTTACAAATTGGTAGCATTCTCACATGAGCCTGACAATATTGTGGAATTTATTAGGAATTTCTCAACTGAGAAAGATGCCACACAAAGAAGGGCATTGTGGGTCAAAATTCAAATCGCTAAAAATAAGAGGAAGCAAGTTGATCCATCTTTTGTAGGATCATATTCACACATTAAGGACCCCATAGTTAGAACAATGACAATACTAGATAAAGCAAACATTAAATGTGTTTGTTCCAACACTAAGTACCTCTGGCCTTCCACTTCCCAGGGGGTTGTGCCACAAATTCCATAACAAGTAACCCCCATGCAACAAATAGCACCAAATACAAGAATTTTGGTGGATTACCCTATAGGCCCTAATGAATTTTTTGATGATGTAGATATAGCACAGGTGATACATCCTCCATCTAGGGTTATAATTGAGAGACCCACTAATGATAGGCTACTCATCAATTTTAAGATAGGTGGGAAGGTTGTGGATGACATTAGGGCTCAAGCTTGCACAAAATTTATGTAAGATGACCAATTCATCACCACCAAAGAGTATACAGACTTTGACCTTAAAAATAAAGTAGAGAAACTACAATAGAAGGCACAAGACAAAAGCCTCACAAAGGAAAATAAACATGAGATAATCAAATAATTTTGGACAAAGGAAAATAAAGAAAGGGATTCTGTGACTCCTTAGAGAGGAAGAGTGTTGGTGAGAAGTGTTGGATGAATTATCTTACCAATATGGGATATGTCACCTGCCATTGCATTTGACACCATCAAAAGGTAAGAAGAATATTACCATGTTTTCCAATTAGAGGAGAAAGTTGATGTTCTCTATTTTGGGTCAAGATTCAATCCATGGCATGAGATTTTGGTTATTTGGTCTATATTTCTAGAAAATAACAAGCCACAGGTAATAAGTGATCCCAGTGAACTCACTAGAAACTTGATAGTCAAAAAACTAGGGGACAAAAGTGTTGTTCAAGAAGCTTCCCTCACAATCAATACAACTTTGTTCATTGAGGCAATAGTAAATAGGTTACAAGGAGATTTAGATAAGGCTAATGCCACCAATATAAGGCTACAAGAGGAATTGAACATGGTTTCAGGGTTATTGCCTCCTCCACAACTGGTCATAGAGGACAAGGTATCACAAGAAAATGAGAGTTTAACCATTGAGATTAAAAGCTTATGAGAGAAACTCAAGCAAAGAAGGGAAAAGGATAGAATGGAAAAGGAAGGAGCAACTAAAAGGTTATTTGACCTAGTTGACAACATTTTGGGTCACAAGTTATCAAACATTTTGAGCTAGGTCAAGAAAGTGTGGAACAACTACAACATTTTGAGGGATGGATTTATTGACCATACTCAAATAGGATTTAGGTTAAAATTCTTCCAAATTAGTTGGGCCCCTATAGTTGTAGTGTTGAAAATTATTACAAAGAAGTCCAATTTTGATTATAGTTTAATATTTGATATTATTTGTAGGTTAGATTCTTTGGATGACATTATAAGTCATCATGATAGATATAAGGCATTAACTAAAAGGGATATAGATACTTTTGAGGGATTTGAGGAGTTTCATATGCCCCCTATATTAGCTGAGGATGGAGAAATAAAGTCCCGTAAGAAGCAGAGAACAAATTTTGCTAATATTCTCACTCCCATATATAATAAGATAAATAAAGGTGGTGAAATAGATGTAGAAGAGTTAAGTCTTAGCATGGATTTGTTCTCCAAGCTGGAGTACAACATGATGGGATTTTTTGACATGGTTCAAGTTCTGGCAGGTGATTACCGCAAGGCTCATATGTTTAGGATTAACTAGTTTATCACACCTAGAGATGACATGTCATCAAAGAAGGGTGAAGAAAAATAGAAGGATGGTGTAAACATTTGAGTTGTGTTTCAATTTGTCATCACCAACTAATATAAATGCAACATCAAAAAGTCAGAAGGGGAATGTTAGAGATGTCCTATCAAATTCAAGAAGCAATTTTGGGAAAATCAAATCCATCCACCAATATAAATGCTACAAAAGATCTTTAAATACCTTTTTGTAGTTAATCCTTATGTATAAATGTATTTTGTCCTTTTGTAAAGTTGTCACCTCTTAAGTTTTGTCTTTAGTGAATTAAGTGGTGGAATAAGGATTTTTGCTTGTTGCTTCCTTACTTATATAAAAGGGATTTCTGAGCCTTGTTCTGGATTCTAGTCCTTAAGGTTTTGAGTGAAGGTCTATATAAAATTAATTCTTGCACAGTCAGGCCTTCTAAAATTCAGAGAGTGTTGTAATTTTTCTCTATAATAGCAACAAACAACTCAATTATATTTTTTATATGAATACAAGTCATACTCTTAGTTTCTACATGTTGTAATACTATATCTTTTGAATCTAAATATTAAAATATCATTCAAGGTTCTCATTGCACATTTATTTTGATGAATATTTAAATGTTAGCTTATGTTCAAGTAATGGATTAAATCTAGTTTCAGTTGGATACTTGAAGATATTATAGTTGTAATAAGGATCTTGAAGAAGATTAATAGTAATTTCCATTATTTGGTTTCTTATTGTAAGGTAGTAAGATTATAGAACCATTGAGTTAATCACTTAGTTTTCTATTTAGAAATATTTCCTTGTTTCTTGACTCTATAATGGAGAATGCACTGGTTAGCTTAATTCACAAAACTCAAACTTAGGTAGGATCAACTTAAATTTGGAATTTACCTTTATTGTATTTTATTTTTTGTTTATGCTCATTTCAAACCATTATAACACATAGTTATAGAGGGTTTTGAAGATGATTTAGTCAATCAAGCTCGTCCTCTAAAAAACTGCTAGTGTGAAGACTATTATCTATTTTGACATCATTGAGAAATATTGTTGTAATTTAAGAACGATGTACAAAGTGAAACCCACCTTAGTTTTCTAGAGCCTAAAGTGTAGAGGAGAACAACTATAAAATATTTCTCGTATTCGTTGGCCACTAACCTAGGGTTGTTAATTATAGGATCTATCTATTCCTTAGAGAAACCTGGAAAATCAGTTGGAAGCACCATTATATTAGTGGCTCCATTGGGGAAAAGTTATGACTGAGTTATAAAACATACCCTAGCTTTTCTAGACTTGTGAAATTTTTTATCTACTCACTAACTCATTTGATTACAAAATCTGACGAAAATTTCTGATGAAAGATGTATAATTAGATGTATTGTCGGGTACTTGTGATATTTAATGTGTAATTTTCAATTTTTTTAAATTTTATCCCTGACATTCGTCAAAATTTTGATGAACCTGAGTTTTCGTCAAAATTTTGACTAATTTTTTTCGTCGAAATTTTGATGAACATGTAAAAATCAAATTATGGCTGACATAAATAAAAGTGAGTTCGACTATTTATTGCGACAGTGTTTTGCTATTATCACTAGGTTGAGAGTAGTTATTATCTTTTTCCAGAATTCATTTGTGAAGTCAAATTTGTACTTCCAGGTTTGAAAATCATATTTTAAAGCAACATCTCATCATATTTCATTTTTAGACTTGTGCATTTTCAGAATTTCATTTCCAGATTTTGTTGTGCAAGTTCAATATTCTGATTTTAGGTGTCTAACGGTTGGAAATCATAGTAAAATCAGAATTTAATAAGTTTTGGAATAACATTTCAAAGTGTTTTTTGGGGTCATTAACTTCAGACTATCTTCTCTTTTGCAGGGGTGGTTGCATGCCGATTTTTTTGGGTGTAAAATATCAAAATTATTAGATTTGTTTACCTGTCTATGATTAAAAATTATTGGAATGTGAGTTTGATATTTTTTGAAGATCTAAATATTCAAGCTTGGTAAGGAAAAATCTTGTCAGATAATATTAGTCCAAAACAAAATGAAGAGACACTTGATAGATTATGGGCTAGATTGAAAATAAAGGGTGATGGGAAATGTTATTGTCCTTCCAATAATTACAAAAGCTTAAAGATGAGAAGACTTTTAATCACAACATCTGAGAAACATTGTAGGTAGCATGGTCATGTTGAAGGGGGGCATGATTATCATCCATTGGTAAGTTGTTCATTATATGTGTTTATATTAATTGAATTTGTAAATGTTTATATCATTTTAACATTTTATATATATATATATATAATCACTTGATCATAATCATGGTTTATTTGTGTATGTCATTATTATAAAGGTGGGGTGCCCTAGGGCACATGATATGGATTATCACGACCCGTAGAATGTGGTTTTGTAAGAGGGGGAACATGGAGCTGTGAATATCAAAGATGAAGTTAATGATCATATGGAAGAAGATGATCATGTGCCAAAAAACATAGTTGAAGATGATGGTACAAATACATTGATCCATGACACATTTAGTGGCACAACTGATCATGATGATTGAGATGACTTTGATGATGTTCATGATTTACCTATACTTGAGAAGGCATACGCGCCCCTTTATGAAGGCTCCCAAACAACTCTTCTCTCTGTTGTATTGTTGTTGGCGAACTTGAAGGTTATGAATGGTTTATCCAACATAGCAATCTCACAGATGTTAAGGTATGTCATATATGCCATCTTTTTTCATCTATTTTAATTGTTGTTAGTTCATCACTAGTAAATAAAGGATGAAATATGTACCATTAATATTCTCTATATTAACAAATTATTTTTTGTTGAAGATTGATTGGCGAGTTTTTGTTACCATCATCAAATATTTTACCTTGCTCATACTAAGATTTATCTAGCATTATGAAAGATATTGGAATGGAGTGTCAAGCAATAGATGCATGTCCCAATGATCATATTATATATCATAAACAACATGAATTTGCAACAGAATGCCCAAAATGTCATATCAGTAGATATCAAACAGATCAACTAACAAAAAAGGTGTCTCGCAAGGTTCTTCATTATATTCCCATTATTCCACGTATGCAACGATTATTTAGGTGCAAAAGCTTAGAGCAATTTATGGATTACCATGCACGAAATAGAAGTGGAGATGACATTCTTCAAATGCCTGCGGATGGTTCTATATTTAGGGACATGGAGGAAAAATGACCACACTTTAAAGAAGAACCTCGTAATCTCAGGCTTTCATTGGCAGCAGACGGTGTCAATCCATTTGGAGAGCTAAGATTTATTTACTCAGTGTAGCTTGTTTTTGTTATCAACAATAACATTCCTCCATGGATGTCAATAAAGAGGGAGCACATAATGTTGGAAATGATTGTTCCAAGTATTTTTTGGCATCTCATTTGTCTTATTTGTTGCATAATGACTTATATTTTTTTCATTTAATAGTCATGTATATTAATTTATATATATTGCAGTAAAATAGTTATAATAATTATGTAATATTTATGTTCATTCAACTAGGTAAGTACCAAGTTAAAGATATGAATGTATATATCGAGCCTCTTATCGACGAGTTACTAAAGTTATGGAATAGCGTCACTATGTATGACATCTCTAGACCAATAGGACAAAGACAATTTCAATTCCATGCAATGCTTGTATGGACAATTCATGATGCCCCAGGGCTAACACATTTTTGTGGTATGTTATAGTGTTCGATTGTACTTTAACAATATTTAATTTTATGAAGTAGATATCATGCATGTTTTTAAAATAATCTATTCATTATATATAATTATAAAAATTGACATATTTAATCCAATTATATATGATCTTGCATGTCTTCAAACAAAGGGAAAATTTGCATTTCCAATTTGTGGTCCAAAGATGAAATCTCATCGTTCAACAAGTTTAGGAAAGCAGGTGTTTGATGAGTATAGGCACTTCCTCCACAAAAATCATAAGTATTGAACTATTGAAAAACATCTTTTCAATGGGGAAGAAGAAACTACATCAAAACCATGAAGAATGACACCTCGCCTATGGAAGTTGGAATATAATAGAATTAATTGTCAAGGTTATACATTAGATCAAATTGTTTATCTATCATATATGATATGTTTGGAATTTATATTTTTATATTGCGCTATGTTTACTCATGTTGTAATTGACAATGATTGTCGTTGTTAATTTGTTTAACTTATATGCTTCATGAAGTTCGTCAAGGCATTAATGGTTGGGTTCCACAGGGACTGAAAAGTTATCCTAGACAATTTAGTAGGTTGCCCTACTATGAGCAGCTACAAATTGTGAATTTGTTTGATACAATGCATATTCGAAAGAATATAACAGAAACGTTATGGAAAATATTGGATGGAAAGCATGACAAATAAAAAATTGTCAAAATTTGTAGTGACATTTAAGAAGCCAATCATGCAATGAAAAATGTCATTCAATTAAATAGCGATGGAGACCAAATTAATATAAGTGCCATTCCTTGGTTATTAACGGAGTAGCAAAGCAATGCTATAAAAGAAGTCATACGAAAAATTCGATTTGCCACAGAATTTGTTGTGAACATAAACAATATCATAACAAAGAAAGGTGAATTTGGGTCAGGGATGAAAACACATGATTGGCATACCTTCATTAAGGTAATTATTCTAATATATTATATATATATTTGTATATTGTATGTAGTTTTCAGTGTATTATGTTTACTACTTTTGGAAAAATAATGAAAAGATCATTTTATAATTGTTGCAGTATGTTCTACCTCTATCTCTCCCAGACAACTTTGACAACAATGTCAAGCAAGTTATATATGATCTTGGAAAATACATGAGGTAAGTAGCGATATTTGTTCAATTCATTATATAGATCTTATAATTTCCATTTTTTTACTTGTTATGTAATATATTGTATATTTTTGTTAAATCTCGTTAATATATTTGTGCCTTGAATCACTTGTAGATGGCTGTCATCTAAAGAAATCCATAAAGAAGATATAAATTATTGAAAGAGAAAAATTCCTCATCTAATGTGTGAAATGCAAAAGTGTCTACCTTTGACATTTTTCAATGCACAAGAACACTACCTCATACACCAAGTTGAGGAGATTGAATTGTGTGGACCTGTACACACAAGGTCAATGTGGATGGTTGAGAGGCACTTGAAATTTTTGAAGGCTTTGGTTAGAAAAGAGCACATCCTGAGGGTTCTATGGTGGAGGGATATATGGTATACCAGACCATGGTGTACATTACTGAATATCTTCCTAAGTTTGCAGCAAAGATCCATGTAGATCACATTTGGGATGCCAACTCCATTAACAAATTCAAAGGGGATTACCCGATGGGGAAAGGTAGTTTGAGGAAAGTGAGGTAATTATAAGATGGTCATGGAGATTAATTAGCATACATTTTACATTTGGTTTTTATGTATATTTTACTTATTTAATTATTAATCTTCAATATACATCAATTATAAATTAAGGTCATATACCGTGGTAATTAACTAATTATACGTCGTTTGTGAATTTCAAATTTTTTTGATACAGTTGGTCAAGAGTGGGATGCACTACATTTGTACATCGCAAAAAATATTGATTAGATGATGGTATGGATTGAACAATGTCAACAATCTGGTCATGCATTAACATGGGAAGGTGTGGCTTCATTGGTTAAAGAAGCTCATTGTAATGGAGATTCCAATGTTACACCAAGGGAAATTAATTTAGCATATGGTTTAAGAGATAAACAAGTACGTATAAATATATTAATCACCCATATTATTTAATTATTTTCAATTATATTGATGTATATATATGTTGAGATTTTTTTCTTTGCATACATTCGGCCAAGAATAAATATGTTTATCAAGTGACAATATTGCAATAATTTTTACATGTTTGACATATTGCAGGTGAAATACCACAAGGCTATGTGGTGCAATGGTCATAAATTTCAAATCAAAAAGTTGGATGACACAAAGAAAACTTGTGATTCTGGGATATCTATAGTCTTTTAGGTGACTAATGTTTCATCTAAAAGTGACATACATCTAGAAGTCTCAAAAAATTGATACTATGGGATTTTGGATGATATTCTTGAGTGTGACTTTAAGTCCTTCAAATTAGTTATGTTTGTTGTCCTATGGTACATGCTACGATTGAATGAAAATGATCCTGAGAGAACTGTTATTGAAATTGATAATGGATTTACCATGTTTAATACAAGGTCGATCGAGCAAGCTGGAAATGAGCCCTATGTTCTTCCAAGCCAGTGTGAGTAGGTATTTTACTCAGAGGTTCCAGGTAAACCGGGTTGGTCATTTGTTGTTAGACATGATCTAAGAGGAAGGCTGGTAAAGTATAATGTGGTGGAAGAAGAAGATACCGAAGAACTAGAAGATGATGTAGATGATGATCAGGATCAATAGTTAGTTGATGATGTGCCTGAAAAAGATGTCAAACAAGAGGAACTACATCATGATGATGTAGGAGTTAATGTTCATGAAGATGATATCCGTGTGGATGATGACATTATCAAAATTGATATCAATGACGATGATGATGATATGACCAATCCTTACAATGTCGAATCTAGATCGATGATACAGACAAAGAGTTGGATGAAGAAGAAGATCAATGACATTGAAATGTATGAGTTATGCGATTATATTATCTATTTGATATTAATTTCTTGATAGAATTATATTTGACTTATGTGGTTACATAATTAATTCATGATGTTTTTAATTTTTATGCCATTACATAATTAATTCATGATGTTACAACTATTGTATCTCTCCTAGAAATTTCCATATGATCATAATGAATAGTGTTTTGGGAAATTTTATGAAAGATGACACATTGATCGTAGTAGTGAAATAATTGCAAAGTTATTTAGATTTTTTAGACCAATCACCCTTCGCAATGTCATTTTTAGGATCATCTCCAATTTGATTACTAGGACACATAAGGTAGGATTTGATTGGCTTATCTTGGAGGAACATTGTGGCTTTGTGTAATGTGAGCAAATTTTGAATGGGGTAGTGGTGCAGGAGCACCTACACCTCATCTTCTATGCTTAATCATGTGATGATAATTAGGGAGGTCAATAGGTTGGTTTAGGCATTTCAAGAATTTTTTATTGTGAATAAGGTCACTCAAGACCATTAGTCATGTTCTAGGTGAAGTTTTGAGTTATGAGTTTGAGTCTTGCACTAAAGAGTTTTGTAGCCTTTTTAAGGAAAATTGGAGAATTTACATGTAAAAGGGTGCAAGGTTAGTGTCATGTCAATAATAAGTCTATTATCAAGCCACTAGCCTGGTCTTAGAGGTGTCCTAGGAGTTTCAATACATTTGAAAGTTCAAAAAATTAAAACATTTCAATAGTGATGTTAACAACTTTGAAATTAGTGTGTTTTATGTTTCATGTGATTATAAAAGATTAAAAAGTCAGTTGTAGAGGTGGTTGTTTGGTGGTTGAGGTGTAAAGGCCTTTAAAAGGCATAAAGTGATCATTGTAAAGGTTGTTGATGGTTGAGGATTTAAAATACAAGCTCTTGACATTCAAAAATCTGTGTTTTTCTTCAAAATTTTTGTATTTTTCTTGTTTTGCAGCACTGTACAGTCACATACAGCCATATTTTGATGTGAAATCAATTCCATGTCATGAAGATATGTGTTAGCTTTGATTTGAATATGATTTGGCTTCGTGCCTTGTTGGGTGTATGGAGTCTAATGAAGATCTAGAAAAGTGTAATCTATGATGGCAATAATTCAAACTGTTTGGCACACATATGTAGTTTATAACTTGTATAAATGTACAAGTAAATGATTGACAAACTCTACTTGAGAAAAAATGACAATCCTAGTTATGTGATTCTTCTTATTGATCCAATTAATACTCTTCAGTTACTGTGATTGACTAGAAGGGTTTAATCTTTACTTGAAAGAACCAAATAATCTCATCACACAAATACAACAAATATGCATCGGTAAACTAAATATATGCTTGATATATCAATTTAAACAACAAAAAAACATCAAAATGGAGACAACTAGATAATTGTATAATTCCATAAACAACTGATACCAATATTAAGCCACAAGTTCAGACATCTTCATTAACTTCATCGAAATTCATACATGCATCTGAGTCTTTTAAAGGAAAGTTTCATTGCAAACTATCTATTGTATCTTTCTCCTATCCGCCTATATCTGTTTTACATTATGAAACAAATATAAATATATCAAAATTGTGAAAGGACGCGTCCTTTCAAAAATGTCTTTTGCTTAACAACAATAACAAACTAGAAATTATGCTCTATTAAGCCATAAATGGATGTTTGACAAATAATCTAGGTAATCTTGTTTCTCATGTGTATCAGCATCCTCCAGCGCATTCCTTATGGCTATCTCCACTTCGATCATCTTCTCATTCTATTCACATGCCCCATCCATTGTTAAATCATTTCATGTGGTTGTCTCTAGAATTTTTGGCATCATCGTCTTGCATTCCTTGATCCATCTGTCTTTTCCCTTTAGTTCCCCTCCATCTTCTAACAACATTGGTACTCCCATTTTTGTAACATTGATCATCCCCTGCTCATCACCTTGCAATTCTTCATGGAAGTCTTTATGTTTTTTCATAAAATGGTTGGTAGTATTGATAGCTATGTTATCAGGAGCATCCCTTTGGTTTATTTCCTAGAACTTCTCTCGGATCCTGCCATCTATCCTCTTATGTTCTTGTACTGCAGTAAAATTGTGTGAATGTGTTCCCCAGAGCTTACTCAACCAAGTCATTAAATTGGTATTCCTCTTCCTTATTATTGCAGTGAGTGCATCACATTTACCTTGTGAGTACGCATTTGATTCTTCCCACTAGTCTCTTGCCTAGGAGATTTCACCATGAGTCAATTGCTTTGTGGATCCCAGCGTGATTCCCATCATGTCCTTCAAGTAATCATTTTCTCTGAGTAGTCTCTCATTATTCATCTTATACATTTCTTTTTCCTTGATTAGCATATGGATTTGGGCTTTATTTAATTTGGCCACATTAATGTCAATTTCTGTTGTAGCTATTGGATCAACCTCACCAGATTTTAACGTCATTACATGTCCAAAATCCTTTTCAGTATTGATTACAACAAATTTCTTGTGTAGAGGATACAAGGCCCATATCATAAGTGACCCCTTATCTAGGTTATACTTAGAGGAGTGAGTTTATGCGTGGCATTACTATTCTTCAAAAAACTATCAAAAACCAAAGCAGAGTTCAAATCCAACCCAGGAAAGATCATGACACCTGCATCTTCTAATAATTTCCTTCCTTTCTTAGGGGTCATGCTCTTCATTTCTTCTTCCAGACTTGATTTTAAGTTATTCAACAATTGTTCCTCATTACTTGGTGTAATATTCTCCACTAATTCCCTTATTGTTTTTCCTTTTAATTTGTACAAAAAGGTTTTAAATTCTGAGGTTTTAATGAATTCATGATCAACCACAAATGATTTATATGCTATTTTCCTTGTGTCAGTATATGCACTCTCTTCAACATCTGGTTCCTTGGGAACATACTTGTAGTCTTGAGTTCTCAATTTGGAAATTTTATCAATTGTACTACTAGGCCTACCATCACCAAATGCCTCTTCATCAAAAGATAATAGTTTTGTATCTTGCAATCCCTTGTTATACTCATCAACAAATTTTCTGCTTCCTCTTCTTCCAAATTCCTAATCAAGTCATCATACAGATAGGGTATGTGATTGTATCCTCCCAAGTTCATTTTATTTTTGGAAAAATCAATATACCCTTTTGGAGCTAATACAATGAAATCAACGAAGCATAATGTACTAGGCATAAATGCCTGCTTTTTGAAAGAACTCAGATTCATAACATCTGAATAGTCCAACTGCCTAACAATCTCCAAATATGCAATCCTATTAGGCACCATCTTGGGTAGAATGAAGGGTGCATCTTCAAATCCATATACTCTTAGCATGGTCGCATCTTCTAAATAGTATCAGTCTCCCCAATTGTGGTTGACAAGTCCATTGAAATCCTTAGGCCTTAAAAACCTTTTTATTTCATCAGAAAATGAGTATTCACAAGGATGATTGTAAAATCTATACAGTGGTTTCACAAAAAAACTCTTCAAAATGTAGATAACAAGAATTAGCAAATCTACAATCCCAAGTGGAAGTCTAGAGTTGTATTGGTAATAACCTTCCTTCCTTATCAAATTGTACAACCTTCAGTTTTTCAAGCCACATCTGCAATTCTTGTCCATAATAAAGTATCATATGCATTATGATTGAATAAGCATCCAAGTGCAAGATAGGAGCTCCACTTTTTATTGCCATCAATCTTGAATCAAGTACTTTAAAGATGTGTGAAGCATAATAAAAAAACCTTGAATTGTGACATTGGATGTCCGCTACAATTACCATGGGTACAATTGACCTGTGCTCAGGGGCCTCCATTCCCACCACTTGACACACTGAAAAATATGTGTACCTCATGTAGGTTTCAAACAAATCAACATGGAATGGGGGACCATCATTGTCATTTAGTGGAACTGAAACACCATGTTTCTTAGACTTGTGTAGTGGCAACCTCCAACCCTTGTACAAAGTATCCATCCTCCATAATTCCTTTTCTAGCTGTTCAGGTACAATGTGTGTGTGTGAAAATGTATCAATTATGAATATATTCAAACACATCAATAAGACATTAAATCGGGAAAACTGAAAAGAAAAACAGAATAAGCAAACTGTTACTACAACTTCCCTGAAATCGTCTTATCTCTCTCTAACTCCAGCGTTTTGTTGTTTCCAATGGCTCTCAGATCAGTAGATCAAGCTCAACAAAATGAACAGTTGAAGAACGAGATTTGAAAATGCACACTATGCTAAATGCAAGGCTATGCTAAGATGATAATATTGTTGTGATGCTGAAAATGATGTGAATGCATAAGCGTATATGTTCATCGTGTATGTGCGTGTATCTGTGTGTATGTGTAGGTAACCAAAGCTTGGATTTGTATCAGTATTTCATTGAGAGGATTCGATTGGCTGACATGTTTTAACGGCCCGGATTAAGCTTGTTCGAATGGACGGTGGAAGATTTTCATAAGTGGAGAGGGAGATAGAAGGTTTCCCTTTTCCTTCAATTTTCGTCATTGAGATCCGAAGGGAAATTGCCATTTCGAAGAATGAGTTTAGAATGAGTTAGAATTAAATAAAATAAATTTATTTAATTTGTAAGTGAAGATGGATATAGAAACTCGCATAACTAAATAAATTATATTTAATTATGTTTTAGAAGTGAATTTAGAGTGAGAGGAAAATATTAAATTAAATATTTAATATTTAATTTGATTATGGGATGAAAAGAATATTCCATTATTTGAATATTCAAATATTCAAACTTTAGAATGATATGATAATTAAAATAAATAATCATATTTATTTAATTTAATTAAGAGGAATGTGGGAAATGTCAATAATTAAATAAAATTATTTATTTAATTAAGGTAGAAGAATGAAAATGAATAATATGAATTTAATTTATTTATATGTAGATGACTTTAGGAGAATTAATTAAATAATTTATATTTAATTAATGTAGAAGAATTAGAAAATGAACAATATAAATAAATAATTTAATTTATTTATATGTAGATGACTTTAGGAGAATTAATTAAATAATTTATATTTAATTAATGTAGAAGAATTAGAAAATGAACAATATAAATAAATAATTAAATTTATTTATATGTAGATGACTTTAGGAGAATTAATTAAATAATTCATATTTAATTAATTAACAAGCTTAATCATGATCATTTTTAGACGTATACATTTTTCCCCTCTTTGAAGTGATGTGTGAAATACATTGCTTCAAAGAAAAATAAGATTTTTGCCCCTGATATGCTTTCGATGTTGCTGTTGATAATGCCCCCTCGGGAGGTAAATCACGGATGAGGATATGGATTGCGAAAATTTTGCTAAACAATCAAGATTAGATAATGATATTCTGCAGAGGAGAGAGTGATTTAGCTCCCGACAAATGATGGAAAGAATGTCCCATTATGAAAATAAAGTCAAAAGGCAGTAAATTTACCTTTGTTTGACAAATGAGTTCACAGAGTAGCGCTTCTGGTAAAAAAAAAAAGGCAGAATTGATGATTTGATGATAGTAATGTGAAGATGATGATATATATTGCTTCCTTAGTCAATAGATAGGTAAATTGTCATTTCATTATGCTGATATGGATAGAAATGATGGAAAATTTGGTGCCTGAGTGATAATTTTGTTTCCCCAAAATAGAAAATAAAGAGTAATTGTCTGACAACTTTGTTTCAAAAACAAAGAGTAGATTGAACTGATAATTTTGCTTCTCATGAATGAAAAACAAAGAGTAAATGTCGGATAAATGATTGATATGACTTCTGATAAATTTGCTTCCTGCGATAGAAAACAAATAGTAATTGATGGTAGAGCAGATTGATATGATATCTAGCTAGATAGATTTGTGTATTGGTTTGCTTGATAGGATTGATTGGGTGATATGGGTCTTTGATATGATGCACTAGTATGAGTCACTGATATGGGTCACTGATATAGTTCACTTGATATGGGTTATTGATATGGGTCACTTGATATGGTTCAGTGATATGGGTCACTTGATATGGTTCAGTGATATGGGTTGTGATTGCATGATGTGAGGCATTGATAGATAGAGAGATTTTGATTGACCTTTTCATAGTCGAGGTGTGTCGGGACCACGTAGAGATCTTGGGGCAGGAGGTACAAGAGGCAGTGGAATGCCACCACAAAGGCGTGATGATTTTTGATGATGTGATGTGCATTTATGAGATGATGGTGTGATATGCATTTGTTTCTGTGTTATGGATTTCGGTATGCATTTGAATGAGTTAATGACTAACATGTTATGCACGATGATTTGATATGATGTGTTTATTATGATGATGATGATTGATGATGCGTACTAATGATGCCATGCAGGTGGATGACTTATGATGTAATTATGAAAATGATATGAAAATGTATATATGGAATGTTTATTTTTGGATTTTCCAATGCAGGTAAATGATGATAAATGAATGAAAAATGAATGTTGTGTTTATGATATGCATTATGAATTTGTATGATAAAATGATATGATATGATGTAAAATGATATGAATACTGATATGAAGTGAGATAAGTAAATAGTGATGAGATGTATGATAAAATGATATGTGATGAAAATATAATGATTTTTAATTGAAATGAATGGATAAATGAAATGAATAATAATGGATTTATAAAGATAATGATAAGAAAATGAAATGAATGATAATGGAATGAAATGATAATGATATGATATGAAAATGAAAATAATGTAACTGATAATGATAATGAAATGATGAAATGATGATGACAATGAAATGAATGATAATGGAATGAAATGATAATGATATGATATGAAAATGAAAAATAATGTAACTGATAATGATATTGAAATGATGAAATGATAATGATAATGAAATGAATTATAATGGAATGAAATGATAATGATATGATGATAATGAAAATGAATGAAATGATAATAATGAAAATGGAAATGAATGAAATGATGAAATGATAATGAACCAAACGTCCACATTGTCTTCCACAAATAGTCCAAAGAAACATGACAACCATTGGCCTTTCAAAACTCTTGATGAAAATCCAATATGCAGTTATATACAATGACCTAAAATAAAATGCAACTAAATGAAACCAACCATTTTGTTGAGCCTTTCTTGAATCATCATAGAGCGTTTTAAAATGTTGGAAGTGTGTACAAGCATCAGAGGGGAAATTAGCACCAATGATGACTTGAGTACAACTTTCATGATTTTTGATATAGCAAGCGAACACAAGCATCTAGGTATAATTGAACCAAGATGACCTGAGCATTTCTTGCATGAAAAAACAAAGACTAACTACCTTCTGATGCAAATTTGGAACTGTCATCAATGATAAACTTTGGAAATCATGTCGTGTGACATACTTGCAACAGATGGATAGTTATCCTCAATATAGCATACAAAGAAAAAAATCATCCTCTTTCCTTGCCACTCTATTTCAATACATCATCGAGTGTGCTCCAGAGAGATGATATCAAAAATTAAACAACCATTGTTCAAAAAATGAAATATTATTGTCCCAACCATTATTCAGATTATAGATCATCCCAATATGAGTCATGATAGGGTACGCATCTAAAAATTACTGTGATATGGATCAATGATTGGATAGTTATGGTTTGATTTGATTGTTTTATTTTGCATGATTTGGCTTTGATGTTGCTATCTTGTTGTTTCGGTAAAACCTGAAAGTTGATTGCCCCCAGTATGCCAATGTTTGCCCTTGGTAATTGCTGAAATGAATATGTACAATAAGTCAAGCCATGATAAGACATTATCGTTCTAAGAAAATGATGATAGCATGATGCTGGTATGGCCCTAAGATGATGGAAAAGATGCATGAAAATGAAGGCTGAAAAGTTAAGTGCAGAACATGAATTAATAGATGGAGAGCTACAAACAGCATCTGTTTGCCAGATTTTCACTATTTGTTTTTATTGCATTTTTCTTGTCAATAGACTGCCTGTCGCCAGGTTTTCACCCTATGACTTCCCTTTTTTGTTTGTGTGCTACCGAGGTGCCTGTTTGCTAGGTTTTCACCAGGGTAACCATTTTTTCAGGACTTTTTCTACTGTTTTGGATTTCTTCAGGACTTTTTTTTTTGTATTTCTTTAGGATCTTTTTTTGATTTTTTTTTTTTGTATCTCTTCAGGATCTTTTTCTGATGATGATAACCACTTTTAGACATAATAATTTTTTAGGTGCATGCTATTGATAGGTTCGTCAAACATATCCCCTTCTGGCGTCGATAACTTGTAGGCTCTTGAACCATAGACTGCGATAACCACGTAAGGACCTAGCAAATTGGGTTCAAACTTTCCTTTCTTCTCTCTGTCTTGCTGATTGCGTGGGTTTTCTTTCAGAACAAGGTCACCCACTTGAAAGGTACATGGATTTACTTTGTGATTATAGCCACGAGATATCATCTGTTGATATGCTTTTAAATGATCGGCTGCTCTTTGTCTATTCTTATCTAGGAGTTCCAGTTCTTGGAGTTGGAAAACTCTATATTCATCACCCGTTGTAAGACCTTTCAATGATACTCTAAGTGAGGGAATCTCAACTTCTAAAGGTAGTATGGCTTCTGCTCCATAGACAAGAGCAAATGGCGTTGCTCTTGTTGGCGTGCGGATACTGGTTCGATAGGCCCACAAGGCAGGATTGAGTTAAACGTGCCAATCCTTCCCTGAATCATTCACAGTCTTCTTCAAAAATTTTAATATGGTTTTATTTGAGGCCTCGGCTTGGCCATTCCCTTGTGGATAGTAAGGTGTTGAATATCTATGCTGAATGTGAAATCTTTCACAAAGTTCATCAACATCCTGATTTTTGAAAGGACATCCATTATCTGTAATAATGGAGTTGGGAATGCCATACCGACAAATAATATAGTTGAGTATGAATGATGATATTTGTTTGCCGGTAACTTTAGTAAGAGGGACTTCCTCAATCCACTTGGTAAAATACTTTATAGTTGTGATGATGAACTTATGTTCATTCGATGAAGAAGGATGAATCTTGCCCACTAGATCTAACCCCCATTGAGAAAATGGCCAAGTTGGCGTGAATGGTTGAACTTATTGTGTAGGAGCATGAATAAGATTCCCATGAATTTGGCATTTTGAGCATGTTTTCACAAAAATGAATGATTCCCTCTCCATTGTAGGCCAGTAGTAACCCATTCTAATCAATTTCTTGGATAAGGTCAGCCCACTCGAATGAGTACCACAGATGCCACCATGAACTTCTTGTAAAGCTTTGTCAGATTCATCACGTTCAAGACATCAAAGTAAAGTACCATCAAGACCATGACAATAAAGGGTGTCAGCGATAAGAGTGTAACGAGTGGATTGGCGGATAAAATTTTTGGTTACGAGATAAATCGGGTGGGAAGATATCGTCTTTGAGGTAGGCATAAATTTTTCCATACCAAGGTGAATCGGATCCTACCAAGTGGAAAATAATTTGGCTTTCGGGCGTGTCATAGGCAGGTGTAAATGATTGTTCCACCAGAAATTCATAGCGAGTCTGATTTTTTGGGAGTTGTAGCAATGATGCAATCGTAGCCATGGCATTAGCTGCCTTGTTATCGAGCCTTGGAATTTGTGTGAATTTGATGTCCACAAAATATTTCTTGAAGTCATCAACCATCTTTTTATATGGCAGCAGTTTGTCATCTTTGGTTTGATAATCATCATTGATCTGATAAATGACCAGCTGTGAGTTGCCATACACCTGTAATTTTGTAATTCTCCATTCCAGTGCTATTTTAAGTCCAGTGATTAATGCTTCATATTCGGCTATGTTATTGGTGCATGGAAACATCAGCCTATATGATTATGGAATGGTGTGTCCTTGAGGGGTGATGAAAAGTATGCCTGCCCCTGATCCATGTTGAGTGAAAGAACCATCAAAATATAAGGACCATGGTTGTTTAGATTCTATTGTAAAAACATCAGCATCTGGAAATTCAATGTGCAGGGGATGGTTTGCTTGTAGTGGTGCTTCAGATAATTGATCAGCGATAACTTGTCCTTTGATTGCCTTGCGATCAACGTAATGGATGTCAAACTCACTCAGAATCATTACCCACTTTGCTAACCTTCCTGTCAATGATGCTTTGCTTAACAAATACTTGAGTGGATCAATCTTTGAAACCAGATTGATTGTATGAGTTAACATATAATGCCAAAAATTTTTGTGAAGCAAAGACTACTGCCAGACAAGCCTTCTCGATAGAAGTGTAGTTGAGCTCATGACTTGTTAGTGTTCTGCTGATGTAGTAGATTGCACGTTCTTTTCCTGTAGAGTCTTCTTGCGCTAGCAGTGCTCCCAGAGATGTCTCTGTTGCGGCAATGTATAAGATTAGGGGTTTGTTTGGATTTGGTGGTATGAGAATTGGTGGTCATTAAATACTGTTTGATTTGTTGAAAAGCCAATTCACATTTGTCATCCCACTTGAAAGAAACATTCTTATGCAGTAGATGTGTGAAAGGTAAACTTTTGTCGGCCAATTGTGCAATGAACCTTCGTATAGATTGAAGTCATCCTTGCAATGATCTTAATTGACGATGTTCCTTGGTGGAGGCATTTCCATAATTGCCTGTACTTTTGTAGGATCTACTTCGATTCCTTTTTCTGAAACAATGTACCGCAAGAGTTTTCTAGTTTTGACCCCAAAAACACATTTTTTGGGGTTGAGGCGAACTTTGAATTTCTCTAATTTTGCAAATATTTTGGACAATATTTCAAGATGTCCTTCTCTAGTGTATGATTTTTCCAATATGTCATCTACATAATCTTCCATGAAGATATGCATCATGTCATGAAAGATTGTAGTCATGGCTCTTTGGTAAGTAGCCCTAGCATTCTTTAGACCGAAAGGCATGACGTTCCAACAATAAGTTCCCCATGGACATGTGAAAGCTGTTTTCTCTTGGTCTTCAGGTGCAATCTTGATTTGGTTGTAGCCAGAAAAACCATCCATTAATGAAAACATGGCATGGCCAGCTGTCAGATCAACTATAGTGTCGATGTTTGGTAGTGGGAAGTCATCCTTAGGACCTGCTTTATTAAGATCTCTAAAATCTGTGCATATTCTCATAGTTTTATCTGGCTTGGATACAGGAACAATGTTGGAGATCCATTTTGCATAGTCGATTGGTCTTATGAAGCCCACATCAAGGAGTTTTCTTAGTTCTTCCTTAACCAATAATGCAACACGAGGGTGCATCTTTCTGAGTTTTTGTTTCACCGGCTTGGCCCCTAGTTTGATAGACAAGTGATGCATGATAAGATCTAGATCAAGACCAGTCATATCAACATAAGACCACACAAAATTGACTTGATTTGTTTTTAGGAATTCTATGAACTCTGGTATTTCTTTCTCTATCATTGATGAAGCTAACTATAAAATTCTTGGTTTTTCGGAAGTCTCAAGATTGACAAGATTTGTAGGCTCAATCAAAATAGGCGATCGCTCATGGTAATGCTTTGGGAGAGTGTCAAGATTCCCATCGTCTAGTGCCTCAAAGAGGTTTTCACCATCCGATACACTCTTTATCTTATCTTTTTTTTGATCTAATATTGCCAGATTCTGGTTTTCACCATTAGATCTTTCTTTTTTGTTTTTACTTTTGCAGCTAAGAGACTCGACACTCTCCTGATCAAAAACTCTATGTCAAAAATCGCTGGTGGAACAATCATTTGTATCATCTGCGGAAAGGAAGTTTACAATAGCTTCATCACTTGGAAACATAGGTATATCAATAGGTTCAGATGAATCCCAATCAATGAGATCAGGATAAATCAAAGGTATTGGGTCATTAGGTTGCATGAAATCAGCTATGGTTATGGTCATAACAGATTTGTTTGTAGGATCCATGGTATGAGGTGGATCAATGATGATACTGTTCTCATGATAGTCTTGTTCATTTAGATCTGACTCAGTATCACTAGAATCATAGTCAATTTGTGGTTCAGACTCTTATGGTTGGGACCCAGACCCTTCACCGTTGATTAGAGTAGGGGTATACTTGTGTATCATATCAACCTCTTTATCCCTCCAAAACTCATTATTGTAAATGGTGTCCCATTCATATTCAGCAGAATCTATGTCTGAATTGTTATCCACAAAGTTATGAACTATTGCCAAATATGTTTCTCGTGAATCTGAGCCTTCTTGCAATGTGAAGATAGTGCCATGCAGTTGTTTGGATGTGCTTTCTTTGGAGTATCATAACCCAATCCAATTTTCTCTTTTGCGGCAAGTCCATGGAGGTGAATAGGTTCAACTAGTCCTTTCCTTTTTCCAATAGGACCTTTGTCATAGCCCATCTTCTGCATGATTGAGTACCCTTTTCCATATTTGTCTGTGGGTAATTTGACATTAAAGACTGCTTCATCTTCATCTTTATAGAGCCAACTTAGAATTTCTGTATCCTCAGGATCTTCCATGGGGAATTTTTCTTTTATGAATTGTCCATTAAACTTTGTGATTGGCTCTATTGGTGGTTGCTTTGATGTTGATGCTACTGATATTTTATGTTCTATGATAGACAGTTGTCCATGTGATTGAGGTGATGTAGGTAAATTGGCAAGACAAAGAGAGTACTCTCTGACTCCATGGTCCTTAAATTTCAATTTCTTGTCAAAACTATTGGTTAATTGACTGATTTGTGTGTCAATCTTTAGAGAAGTCCTAGCATGAGCTTCTTGATTGTTAGGAACCAAAGTATCTTGACTGGCTTTTATGTTGGCACAAGTTTGAATATTGGAATTATCAGCTGGAATCGTGATTTCCTGTCCGTCATAAGGAAACTTAAGACATTGATGATAGGTTGATGGGACAACTTGCATTTCGTGGATCCAAGGATGACCCAACAAGATGTTGTATGCCAAATCACGGTCCAATACTTGACAGAAAGTATTCTTAACAATAGGGCCCACTCTGATTGGCAGCATGATTAGACCCTTGGATGCTCTTTCTTCATAATCATAAGCTTTTATGGTAATCTTTCTTCTGAAATCAATGGAGTCCTCAAAAAATCCTAAAGCCTTAACCAACTTCATGGTACAGATGTTCAAACCAGCACCTCCATCTATTAGAACTCGTCTGACATGAAACTTGTGAACCATGACTTCTAAGTACAATGACGAATTATGGGGATGAGTTATGGAAATGTCATCCTTTTTAGAGAATGAAAGGCAAGTGGGTGAGGACAAGTGTCCTACCATGGCTTGAAATTGGTTCACATCCAGGTCAGTGGATACATTAGTTTCAACGAGGGCTTTTTCGAGAATTTCCTTATAGGCTAGAGAAATCTTCAATAGTTCCAAGATAGAGATTTGAGCGGGGGTTTTCCGAAGTTGGTTGACCAAATCATATTGATGTTGAGGTTGAGGTTCAGTGGATTTTGAAGAGGCACCTTTTAAGACAACTTTAGCTTGTACCCTTGTTGTCGCATTGACTTCTCTATATTCCACCTTCTTGTTGACTTTAATGACATTTACCCGCTTGTCATCCATGTAGAGATGGTTGATTATATGATCATCATTGATATGATTCACATTTTTTTCAAAAGACTTACCTTTTTGATAGTTAGGCAAAGGATTGCGGAATGCTTGGTGGTCTGCGTTGGATTGTTGATGTCCTTCTATTCTAATGATGTCATTGTCGATTAAGTCTTGAATGGTATTCTTCAAGGCTTGACAGTTGTTTGTGCGATGACCTTTACATCGATGATAATCACAATAGTATGCCTCATTCCATGATGGAGGCTTTATACTGGGTTCATAGTTTCGTTGAGGTGGCAAAGTAATGACATTTTTGGCCATCAACTCTTTGAATGTAGATTCTAAAGATTGACCCAATGAAGTGAAAGTTCTTCTTTTAGAGAAGAATGAAAATCTTTGTGGATTTGTATTCGAGGTGTTCCCTAAGGAATTGTGATTGTTATTGGTTCCTTGGTAACCTTGGTTGTTGGAAATCCCTTGATTGGGAGTAGAATGTTGATTTATATTGTTCCGTGGAGGGGGAGGATTGTTTCCGTGATTTGCAATCGAGTTGACATTGTTGTTACGAATGCTTGGAGTACTAAGGACAAATGGCTTGGTCGAGGCATGATTCGCATCAACAACACCATCATTCACCATATTTTTGTTGTGAGTCCAAAATTTAGACTTGTCCTGATTATTATGATGGTTGGATGAGCCAGGATTGTCTTTGTCATGTTTTATTATTCCTCTTTTGACCAAAGCATTTTCAATGGTTATGGCATCTTCAATCATTTTCTCAAAAGAAAGAGGACAATGTAAGTTCAAATGATAGCTCATTTATGAATTTAAACTGTTAATGAAGGTAACCATCTTTTCCTTTTCAGGAACAAGACGTGGATATCTAGAAAACATTCTTCTCCATCTCTGAAGAAACGTAATGAAAGATTCGCCAGGTTTTTGTGCAATTTTGCAAAGATCTATCATGGTGATCTGGTGTTGTATGTTGTAGGCATATTGTGATATGAATAGGTTGATTAATTCTTCAAATGTCCTGACGGGAGGTGTAATCTTAGATAGCCATTCCATAGAGTGAACTCCAAGACTCCTAGGAAACAATCGCATTAAGTAAGTGTCTTCGTGAGTGAATTCCAATGTCATGTTTCAGAAGTCTCTAACATGATTGATTGGATCTGATTTCCCATTATAGCGATCAAATTTTGGCATTTCACAATGGGAAAAGGAATCATGTTAAGACTTCGGTCGAAAGGATAAGGACAAATGTCCTCTAGAGTATATTTCTTTGTGGTTGTTCCCCCTTGTAACTCTTTAACTTGTCCTTGAAGTGCCTTGATTTGTTGAGTCAAAGCACTAAGATCGGATAGGGGTGTCTCTTCAGGTTTGTTTTTCAAATTCTCAGTATTAAAGTCATGAGGCAATTTAGTCCATCGTTCGGCTAGATAGCGAAAATATTTTTCTTTATCTCGTTGCAAGATCTTTTCTATGGCTTTGTGAAATTTTGGATCTTGCTCAACCTCTCTAAGATGTTCCTCTTCTTGTTCTTCATTACTATCTATATGTGTTTTGTTCATGTCTTTGTATTGGTGGAATGGATTTTCTTCTTTGTTATCCGTATCTTTGTCAAAAATTGGATTACGATTCATGATGTAAAGAGGATTGCTGCTTTCACCCTCTTCTTGAACGTTTTGAGTATGACTTTCTTGTTGAATTTTTTCCTTCAATTTATTGAATTGAGATCTTGTGAAGATAGGCATATGATTTTGAAGAATTCTTCTAAACTTAGATCCTAGTTTTGACAAGTGCGATGATGATGATATCTTGATCCGATAAGATGTGGAATCTTATGATATGATCCAAGATGTTCCTAATTCTTGATTGTGGCTTCCAATGATGAAGGATGTCAGAATCCCATTTGGGAAGTTGAATCAATAATTACAAATATGTTTTAGAGATGCACTCTTAAAGTTTTGATCTTTGTTTTCGAAGAAAGATTTCAAAATCACTGAAGGATTTGATTGGGATGTGAAGGATATTCTATAGAAGGTTGTGGTATATTGTCAAATTCAAGAGGTTGGTTAAAGTTATGCTGTTGAGATAGAGCTAATCTCTGATAATGAGCTCGTGAATCCAAAGGTTCTACAACATACTAATCAGTGAATCCCCTAACAAAGTCTTGGTATCTATGAAGAAATCCTTGGTAATGAAGCAAGACGTGTCGAATTTTGTACAAGAATTTTCTCCTTTGTAATGTTTTCTTGTATCCTAATGGTTTCTTGGGTTTCCTGATTCTCTTGGAAACTGATTTCTTGGAAAATTTTGCTAATTTCCAATCTCTAAGCATGGGAAAAGTATTGAGAATGTTATTGGACCAAAGGTATGAAATTTTTTTGAGTGATTTCAGTTGTTGTTCTTCATGTTCATTTCAGATGATCTCTTTATCTAAATTAATGTGATGGAAGACACAACAAACATTTTTGAAAACAGTTGTTCTTAAAGCCCTACTAACACCAAGTGTATGATAAAGAAAATGTTTTTCAACAAGTGTTTTCACAAGTTTTGCACATGAAAGACAATTTCAAGTAGACTCACTCTTAATGCTCAAGTAGGTCATTCTAGTAATCAACAACCCACATCTTAGAACTGCGTCGACTCACACAGCCGTGTCACCCCCGAAGGGGCGCTCGTGTTTTTATCTTTTCCAGGCGCGTACTTAGAGTTACGGAAGTGGATACCGAATCTCCTGAGCAAACGGTCCTTGGCAGTTATATGGTGTGTCTTGGGGGTAGATTCTTCCCTCCCCTTGCACTGTGATTATTAGAATGTTCAGAAACTGACTTCGGCTGGCCACTACACTAGGTTCGTATTAAGGATTTCCATTTGGTGCGGCAATAATAAACTCCCTTAGGAGACCTCCCAACCTTTAGAACAAAGGCTTTGGGGATGGTTATCTTGCACACTACCGGAAAAAGAGGGTTTCCCCAAATTTGCTTTAAATCTTATAGTGGGGTGGAATAGCCTGGCTTTGGCTTGAACCCACTTGAGTCGTTCCTCTTGGGTGAGTACTTTTTCCCACAAGAGCAGGCTCTCTAAAAGGTATTAAAAAAACTTAAAATTGCATGAAATGAAATAGATGAGTTTGGCATTTTGATCACCTAGTTAAGGGGAGAGCATAGGCCTATCACCGTTTAAAACAAAGCAAACAAGAGTTCAATTTTAAACCCAAATAAACAATTTGCTATGCTAGGTGAAGATGTTGCTTCACAAAGACATGGAGTTCTTTTTAGCCTAAAATAGAAAATGAAGTGACTATCCTAGGATTGCTTGATTTTGAATTATGTGACTATCCTAGGATTGCTTCATTCTTTTAACATTCCTACTGGTCGCGGTCGCGTCGGATCTAGTCAAATCATATTTAAGTTATCGATTATAATTTGCTAAAATAGACATCAAGGGCACTAAAATAGAGTTTATGGGCGCTGCAGGATCTGTCACAGGCGCTGCAGGATGGGTCACGGGCACTGAAAAATCTATCAGGGGCGCTGTAGGATGGATCACGGGCACTATAGGATGGGTCACGGGCGTTGCAGGATATGTCACGGGCGCTACAGGATATGTCATGGGCGCTGCAGAATGGGTCACGGGCACTGCAAGATGGGTCATGGGTACTGAACTGGGTGTGAATTGTGCTGAAGTGTGTTTATTGTGCTAATATGCTATTTTAGCCGTGACCTGTCGAAAAAACCTACAAAAAGATGTTAAAATTGGGGCAAGAGCCCCACGGTGGGCGCCAATTTATGTGTGTGTGAAAATGTATCAATTATGAATGAATTCAAACACATATCAATAAGACATTAAATCAGGAAAACTGAAAAGAAAAATAGAATAAGCAAACTGTTACTACAACTTCCCCGAAATCATCTTATCTCTCTCTAACTCTAGCGTTTTGTTGTTTCCAATGGCTCTCAGATCAGCAGATCAAGCTCAACAAAATGAACAACTGAAGAACGAGATTTAAAAATGCACACTATGCTAAATGCAAGGCTATGCTAAGATGATAATATCGCTGTGATGCTGAAAAATGATGTGAATGCATAAGCGTATATGTTCGTCGTGTATGTGCGTGTATCCATGTGTACATGTAGGTAATCAAAGCTTGGATTTGTATCAGTATTTATAATCATTGAAAGGATTCGATTGGCTAACATGTTTTAACGGCCCGCATTAAGCTTGTTCGAATGGATGGTGGAAGATTTTCGTAAGTGGAGAGGGAGATAGAAGGTTTCCCTTTTCCTTCAATTTTCGTCATTGAGATCCGAAGGGAAATTTCCATTTCGAAGAATGAGTTTAGAATGAGTTAGAATTAAATTAAATAAATTTATTTAATTTGTAAGTGAAGATGGATATAGAAACTCGCATAATTAAATAAATTATATTTAATTATGTTTTAGAAGTGAATTTAGAGTGAGAGGAAAATATTAAATTAAATATTTAATATTTAATTTGATTATGGGATGAAGAGAATATTCCATTATTTGAATATTCAAATATTCAAACTTTAGAATGATATGATAATTAAAATAAATAATCATATTTATTTAATTTAATTAAGAGGAATGTGGAAATGTCAATAATTAAATAAAATTATTTATTTAATTAAGGTAGAAGAATTAGAAAATGAACAATATAAAAAAATAAATTTATTTATATGTAGATGACTTTAGGAGAATTAATTAAATAATTTATATTTAATTAATGTAGAAGAATTAGAAAATGAACAATATAAATAAATAATTTAATTTATTTATATGTAGATGACTTTAGGAGAATTAATTAAATAATTTATATTTAATTAATGTAGAAGAATTAGAAAATGAACAATATAAATAAATAATTTAATTTATTTATATGTAGATGACTTTAGGAGAATTAATTAAATAATTTATATTTAATTAATGTAGAAGAATTAGAAAATGAACAATGTAAATAAATAATTAAATTTATTTATATGTAGATGACTTTAGGAGAATTAATTAAATAATTCATATTTAATTAATTAATAAGCTTAATCATGACCATTTTTAGACGTATACACAATGTTTTCACCACACACTCCCTCTAGGTTAAAAACCTCACAGATAGCAACTGCAAATACATGTATAAATGGTTTTCCTGATGGATCACAAATAGCTTTACATTTTGGATTATAATAGGCAACTAGCATCTTCACCGATTCTACATTTACAAATGCATGGGGCAGACTAGTTTCCCTAGGTTTAACTTCCAAGGATTGCACATTGGTTCGTATTGGTTCCTTTGTTGGTAATGAAAAATAAATAACTCATATCCCCTAATTGGGGTCCATATGTCTCGTATATGCTTGCATTTATCCTCTAACTTTTCCACTTCTACCCTAAGTTGTGCAGATCGCCTAGCCTTAGGTCCTAAGCTGGGCAATTGATCAATTAAGTCCTGGTTTAACTTCCTCTCAGCTACCCCCGGTTCCTTCTCTGCTTCAATTTTTTGCTTTTTTCTTGATCTAGGGTTATTACTCTCACTCTGTTTCCTACCTTTTGCTTTTCCTAAGCTAGTGCTTTCCATTATATGAATAAAAAAACCAGAAATTTAATGGTAGGGAACTTAAAAGTTTATTTAGAATTCTTTGAATGCAAGATTCTTTGGTCGTTCATCTGTTCCTCTACTACTAACTTTGCAAAATTTGCCTTCAATTACTTTTCTCAATTCAGGAAATCATCGACACATATGGTAGTAATATTGCCATTAATGTCCTAGCTTTGAACACAAGCGTAGTTGATCTTTGAATTTACCCATTGTCACATCAAAAGTTTTATCGGCGAGACAATTCAAGCTTTGGGTGATCCTTTTATTGAAGCTTGAATAACGTTCATTAAACATTCTTTTGGTCGCAGAGACATTACACTGATATCACATAATCTATCCATCTAATTCATATAAATGTCACCAAGAGTCACCCCGATGACTATCTTGATCTGTTTGTGTCTTCATCGGCAAGACATGGTGTATCGCTAAGACATTCAGTAATTTTCCCGATGTTATAAGTCTCCCCGATGATTATTCCTTCAATCTCAAGTATGTCGCCAAGAATCCTACCGATGTAATCTTATCGGTGTGACATAGTGGGTCGGGAGGACATTTTGAACTCATTCCAATAGCGTTTGTCTTGGCGATAGTATGTTTCTTTGTTTTGTCGGCAAGAAAAGATGACTGTTTCGTCGATGATATTTCATCGGTGAGACAAATGCACTTGGGCTAAATTAGATATATTACTCTGATGGCATTGGTCTGGCCGATACAACTCCTTGTGCTTTGATCGGTGAGACAAGACAATTTTCTTGCCGATGGAACTTCATCGGTGAGACCTATATGCTTGGTATGACCTTTTCATTTCACCTTGTTGACGAATCTCTTTATCAGTGAGACCATGGACGGTGTCATCCCAATGTGTATCTTCTTATGTAATCCGATTGGTGTGACATTTTTGTTCTTTCGCTGATATGCTAAAAATGAGAATATAACGATTTATGAATCAGAGAGACTTGCACAAATTCTTGCCGATATGGGTTATTTGAATACTAGATTTTGGAGGTTTTTCATGATATCAAATGGTCAAGAATTATGTGATCATATGTGACTATGATGGATTATACTCAAGATAAGGTTTTATTTAGATGGGTTATGAAGCACTTATTTCAAGTAATTTATGTCTATTTTAATTTGTAATTTATTAAATTCAAACACATGCAAAATTATGTCCCTTGCTTTAATTGATTATTACATCATTTAATTATTAACTGAAATGACACCTCCAATTTAACTATATCTAATTGAATTTATCTAAAGTGTTGAACATTTTTAGATCAAATTTAGTAATTAACTCAAACAACTTTGCCAATTTAACTATATGTATATATAACTTTAAGTTATTTTTATTTTAACTAGAAGTATTGAAGTTACAACATACAAATTAAATGATATTTATGATTAAATATATCTCTTAGAATCCTTAAGTAGAAAGGAGATAGATAGATAGGTAGAAAAGGGAGAGAAGAATCTCTTATGATTAAATTTAACTGAAGTACTAAAGAGGAAGAGAGAGAAGAGAGGGAGATAGATAGGTAGAAAAGGGAGAGAAAGAAGAGGGGGAGAGGGAGAGCAATATGTAGAAAGGGAGAGAGAGAAGATAGGGGAGAGAGGGAGAGACAACTCAATATATAAAGAGGGAGAGGGAGAGACATAGAAAGGGGGTGATATAGAGAGATAGAGGGGGATGGTGAAAGAGATAGAGAGATCGTGATAGAGGTAGATAAAGATATGGATAGAAAGAGATAGAGAGAGGAGTGAGAGGGAGATAAAAAGGGAAATAGAGTATGAGAGATGGAGTGAGATGGAGTGAAAGAGAGAGAGATAGAGATATATATTGGGAAGAGAAAGAGAGATGGAGATATATGGGAAGAGAAAGGAAGAGAGGTGGAGATAGAGAGTCGATGGATAGGGGGGATAGGGAGGGAGAGATGGTGAGAGATAGAGATGGTGAGAGATAGAGAGGGGGAGATAGAGAGGGGAGGGAGAGAAAGGGATATAGATAGGTAGAGGAGGAGAGATAGAGAAGAGGGGGAGAGAGGGAGAGATAGGTTGAAGAGGAAGAGAGAGAAGAGAGGGAGAGATAGGTTGAAGAGGAAGAGAGAGAAGAGAAGGAGATAGATAGGTAGAAAAGGGAGAGAAAGAAGAGTGGGAGAGGGAGAGCAATATGTAGAAAGGGAGAGAAAGAAGAGGGGGAGAGGGAGAGAAATATGTAGAGAAATCACCCTTCCTATATCTCTATCTATTCATCCTTATCTCTTTATCTCTCTACCTATGTCTATCTCTTTGTCTCCCTTTCTATTTGTATGTTTCTCATTATCTCCCTCTCTCTCTATATTTTCTTTCCTATATTTATCTTTGTCTCCTTAAGTGTGCAATGGGTACATTGAAGATGTCTTAAATGAGAATTATCATATCTTTAATCAAATGGCATGCTACCTTGAGCATAACTCCCGAAGGACACATGCCATCCTTGGATTGTTGACATGAAACAATCAATCAAAATTTAGTTTCTCTTTTCCCTCTCTTTTCCTTTGTATCTCTTATATTTCTCTCTCTCATGCTCTTTCTCTCTCTCTCTCTCTCTCTCTCTATCTATCTAAGTTCATCTCTTTCTCTCATTCTCTATCTTGTTAGTTTCTATCTCTCTTTGTATTAGCTAATAGGCTACATATATTGTGAGATTTGAGCTTGAAACAAATCTCATGCCTGGAAACCACTATTGTGTCATTGGAAAACAAGTTTCAACTGCCATTTAATGGTAAACTAGTTGCAGTGTAATGGTAAAATCCTCTAAAATATCAGGTAAAAGCCTATATATACTATTATATAATAATAAATATAATTTAATATAATATTACTATTATATTAAATATATATTATATTAATTATATTTTGTATTATATAAAAATATACTTTTTTTTTAGACCAGGAATCGGGTAGCACGACCCCCTATAAACTGCAGTGCGCCTGGTAAACTTTTTAACGTGACCACTGGCGCGACACGCCCTCCAGTACCACGGGACGGGGGGGACTAGAACTCGTGACCAGCAGAGCCGCAATGGAATTACTTAGCCAACCGAGCTAGGGCCCCCACCCATATAAAAATATACTTATTATTAATTATTAATTATAATAATTTTATATGTATTTAATAATTTTGTTAAAGAATATAATATACAATTATAATAAGTCAAATAATTATATTATTTATTATGTAAAATATAGCTAATATATACTTAACTGTATTGTAGAATATTAAAACCTAGCTAAATGGTTCCATAATTTTCAATTTAATTACCATACTCTAAAACCTAACGAAACTAGGTTGTAGCTCGTCAAATTGGAGAAGTGAAAGGTCAATACCAGCACCGAGGAAGATTTTGGAGTGAAAACAAGGCCAATACTAGCGCTGAGGAAGAGTTTGGAGTTAAAACAAGGTCAATACCAACACCGACGAAGAGTTTGGAGGAGTGAAAACAAGGTCAATACCAACACCGAGGACGAGGTTGAGGGCACTCAGGAAAAATCGACGACCAAGGGACAATGAGTACTGTAAGTTTTCCCCCCCCATTCTCTTTAACCTACAATTTTCATGCCTAGTTTCCAAAGATCTTCTCGTACATTGGCACCCACATTCTCGTAAAATGGTATAAAATAAGTTAGAAAAAATAAAATAGCTTAGTCTTTCACATTTTTATCAACCAGCCTCAGGTCTTGGAAAAAATCCCATAATCTACCCACATCTTGGTTGAGGTCTAGGATTTCGTCACACATAGCCTTCATCGCATGAGTCTGAAGCAATTGTAGACTTAATCCTCTCTACAAGCTTAGTGAATTTGACCACTTTATCTTTATTTTTCCTCCAATATTTATGTTTGTCCCTCCCCTTTCAATCCTCTTGCACAAATTGAACTTATAGTGTCCTTTTCTTATTGATCCTTCATGTGCTCATGTCAATCTAGCTAGTTGAATCCTTGCATCAGAGATTGTTGAATGGGTGCAACAAACTACTCTTGATGCCCTTACTATTAAGTTAAAACTTTGACAAGGCATATGATTGCATCAAATGTCCTTTCATTTATACAAAGGATCAAATGGATTTATTTTTAACCCTAAATTATTATCACACATTCATCTCTTAGTTAATGAGTGATTGCACAATAGTGTGTCCCACTTGTGGGATGAGGCAAAAAAATAATCCCAAAATTACAAAATACCAGTTGAATGAAGAACCTTCATTTGAAGGTGATGTCGTCATGACCTTTGAATGAAGAACCTTCATTCAAAAATGATGCCATGTCAAGACTTTCAAATGAAGGTATTTTTTATTTTAAATATTTCATGTCCAAAATTCTTTATAAAAGGAACCTTTGCATGAAGTACCTTCAAATGAAGACCTTAATTCAAAGGTCCTTCATTAGAAGATCCTTCATATGAAGGTTCCTTTAATTCCATCCCATTATATCTCTTAGAGTTAGAGATATTTTTGTTTCAAAGTAGAGATTGGACCATAAAATAGTGTCACCATGACTCTACCAAGATATCCATCAAATTGATAAACCCTGACTTAACAACCACAAATTCACAAGAAAATTGCCCCTATCAGCCCTAGGGCATCAATTCAATGCCAAGTTTCTTTCTTTAACAGACCCCTAAATGCAATGAACCTCTATCATACCATGTTGCACACCAATCCACTGAGTTACAGTTCCAAGACAGTGGGTGGATTGGTGGATGTCATTTCTATTTAGCCCTCAAACCCTTACACAACCAAAACAGGGCAGTCCTTGTATTTGATTGTTTTCTCCCACAAAATAGTGATTTAGCACTTCAAAACAAAGGAAAATGAAAAGGAACACATATATTTATCTACACCAATGATCTTAGAGCATTTCAAGCTTGTATGGATCCATACAACACAAAAGAACTTCAGAAAAATAGTAAAAACATAGAAAATTGCTTCAAGAACATGGTATTTGATATAAAATTTTGGTATCAACTCCTCCAACAATTGTAACAATTGCAATGGGATGGGAATACAATATGATAGAAGTGGGATAAGAAATGCATTGTTTGAAGCATCAAACCAATATAAAAAAATGAAAGAAAGTGCTAACCCCTTAAACTAAAAAAGTTTCTTTTAACTTTAAGTTTGTTGGGTAGCCAATTCTTTGAAGTTATCAAATCCTACCATCATACATAATCAAAATGTTGTTTCAAATGAATATGAGCACTAACTTTCACTATTTGAAGATGTTGAAACCTTGTCATAGAGAACTATAACATTGATGCAACCACTCATCCTACCTTAAAACATACCAAAAGTCTCCTAGCAATTAGACATAGGAAGATTTAAGATGACTTAAACAATTTTTATTGCCAAAGCATAAACTTATGATGACTTAACTAGGCCTAGTACACACTCCCTCCCCATTAACCACTTAGACATATGGAAATTAAATGTAAATTTTCTATTTTTAGTCATGTAGGTGTCCAATAAACCACTTGGTGGTGTTTCCCTTCAAGTTTATTTACTTGAATGAAGAGAAAAAGTCCTTTGATTACAATTAGTGAATACATTTGAGGCCTTGGTTGTGTAACTGGTGGACCATAGTCACATTTAACACTTGTTACAAATTTTGGGAGTTAAAACATTAAGTAGATTTGATTTGTGATGGACACATTTGGACGGTAGTAACAATAACTTGCAATCTATCAAGACTTGATTACCTTATAACCTGCCAAATTCTAGCGATGAAATGATAGATTAATCATAATGTCACCTTGGGATCACATTACCATGAAAGAACTTCATCCAACATCCTTATGAGTGCAGGTACCACCAAATAGGTATTTTTCATATCTGTCTTCCTCGAGTGAGGGAAATTCAGGAAGAGAAGAGGAAAGTGAGACATGTAGTAGGTCTAAAAGAGGGAGATCAACTAGAGGTCAAAAGATTAGAATAAAATTCCATAAACGCATGAAATTTTTTCTTATTGAAGGGGGGTCATGTTCTTATGATGATGAGAGCATAGGTGACTTCGAGGTTCCCTTGAGGTACAAGCATCTACATAAACAATGGTTACCCAAGGAACTTCCTCCAATAAAAACTAATTTTTGTGTCAACGAGAGGATATATCGCATATCACCATCGTCATTACATGGTTTGGGCCTATTTTGTATGGATGGCATAAAGGTTTGTTATGACAAAGTTACTAAATTGATGGAGTATGTCGGACCCTCTTACAGTTACAAAGATTGGATGTAGCTGGTTCGATATACATGAAGTATGTGTAGGTATGCACTGTCAGCAAATTATATATAGATAAAAGACAAGGATCAAAATAAAGGAGTGGCTATGTACATTGACGAAAGGCCAAAAGCATTAGGGAATATTGTAGGGTTTATAAATAGTACATGACTTGGGTCAACAAATAAGCAACCCAATTGCATATTCGAGGCGCGCGAGGGAAACCATGTATTCGTATGTGCGATAAAATCAGTAACTGCAGGGGAAGAGTTGCTAATCGATTACAATTTGAATCACTTAGATATAAACACAGTTACTATGGGGGTGGTATGTACTATATACCATTTTACCCAACCTCTAATTAATGACTCCAATATACCATTTTATTATTATGTTTTTTTTCATAAGTCTATTGGTTTCATTTCAGTAATTTTTTTATATTTAATTTTTGTCATAGCGAGACATTGATCATACGGGGAAGCCTCTGACCCAGAGCACAGATCACAATGCATCTTCAGGTGCTTCTACCCGACAGGTTTACCTCATTGTAATTGTACAAATTAGATATGAGAAAAATGTTTTATTATTATTTTTTTTTCATAAGTTTATTGGGTTAATTTCAATAATATTTTTAATATTCTTGTTGCAGTCGATTGATTGGGGAAAGGCACCAACAATAGAGGAGAGCATCCATAGGGAGGTGCAGTCACTATTATGTGATGATGACATCGCATATTCAACAAACCCTCTCAATATGATAAGGAAGACCCAAAAAAAATGCAATGAAGAAATCCTTTAGTTGTTATTCATAGTGCCTCAAACAGATGAGATAAGAGAAAGGGTTAAAATATTGACTGAGAGAGCACAAAACTTGCAAGTAAGCTATCATGGGCTCTTTAATTATAACATAAGTTCATTCATGGTTTTATATTTTGTACTCTTTTATGTCATGAACTAAAATATGTGTTGTTTTTACAAGATTTTTTGCATCCTCATGATGTTGTTGGCCATGATCAGGGTACTGTAGGTGCTGCCCAAGGAGTAGGGGTTGGTACAAATGTCCATCCTAATCTTCCTGCGCATACATCACATCATTCGACACCATCATCCATAACTATATTGTTGTCTGAAATGTCGGAAACACATACCATGCAAGCATCTGGTAGTGCACCCTCTAGCAGCGAACACATGCTAGAACATGTGTCAAGACATGTACTTGGGGATGCAGAGGCCACTAGTACTGGTGATGTTTTAGTAGCATTTCCTGGATCTTCCCGTATTACTAGTACATGAACATTTCGGTCACATTTGTGGTGACCGAAGATTTCGTTCCCATAAAGATAGAGAAGGTCCCAGGTACTTTAAATTGTTTTATTTATTATTATATATAATCCAATTGAAATTTACTTATTGATCACTATTTTTAGACTAATGATCCCATGATTATTTTGCAGGAAATGATGTTTTTTATAAACATCTAAGTGATATTACATTGGAGCTCTTCGGGCCCACCATACATACACGGTGGAATGCCCAAAATCAAGATTTAAAAGATGAGATCATTAACCATTTAGTTGTGTTGTTTGGTGATAAAACATTCAACCAAACCAAGGTCCTTAAGAAAGTTGGTACTTATCTAAAGTATGTGAGGGACCAATATAGGTCACATTTAGAGAAGAACAAAAAGTACGAGTGTCCCCCCATGATTCCAAAGAGGGAGTGGAAGGACCTGGTGTTAGATGGAAAGGAGAAGGCTAAAAAGAAAAAAGGAAAGACACCACCGGGCCAAGGAAGGTCTGTGATACTATCGACAATGTAATTATATATTGATTACTCTTTCTTTTTACATAATCTAACGTATTTCAAACTTTTCATAGGCTGCCCGACACATCGAAGGAAACAAAGGAAAGACTAGAAAAACACGGGTAGCACAAACTTGGCTCTGGTGGTTATATGAAATTAGCCGCACAAATTATACGTATCAATAAATGAAATTTTGCATGCAAATAATAAATTGGAAACAATTTTGGTTTTATCACACCATAGAAGAAAAATTCATGATCTTATGCAAAAATGAAGGGCTCTAAATTGAATAGAGTACCCATAGAAGAGGACCTGAAGATTTCCTTCCAGCAAGGCTATGAAGTCGTGGCTGAATGCCTAAGAGTCTTGACAGGGCAAACACAATCTTCCACTACATCCGACACATAGGTAAATAAAATCAATAAAATTTATTTAAAATTGAATACTTGTGCAATCTATTCAATATTAATTTCCACCATAAAGTAATTATGTGCCTATTTGTTTTAAACAGACAAGCAATGATAATACTGCACATGACATTAGAATGCAACTTGGTGAGGGTGGAGCACAACTTGTAGATGAAGGTCATGGTGTGCATCCTGGTACTAGATGTATTCATGTGCTATACAAAACACAATATGGATTAATACAATTAAACATCTTTAATTGCAATTGGTGTATTAATTAATGTAACCTTTCGTGTTTCAACTTTAGAGCATGTAGAGCGTGATCAACATGCTGGGCATGATCAGGCTAGAGAAGATCAGGAACATGATGTGGCCCCATTAGGTAAAGAGGACCACTCTAATGTTCTTTTAAACATATTTAATTGCAATTGGTGTATTAATTAATGTAACGTTTCGTATTTCAACTCCAGATCAGGATTTAGAGGGTGTTCAACTTGTTGAGCATGAGGCTATAAGACAAGATCAGGAACATGATGTGGGCCCATTAGGTAAAGAGAACCACTCTAATGTTCTTTTAATTAATGAAATAATTGTAACAATAATAATAAAACATACCAATTTAACATTTCTTTGTTATTGCAGCAGACCCCCCTGCAGTGGTGTCCACGCCATGACTACATGACTAGGCGTACATTAAGATCATGAGTAGAGGGAAGAACAATTGAAGGGGGAACAAATGATTTAGAAAATGATACTCCACTTCAAATTTTTTTAGCTTCAAAAAAGAAACGAAAAAAAAGTGATTGTAATCATATTATGACAACCATATTTTTGATAATATGTAAAAATTGAAAGAATGAATGTTATATGTTAATGAATGAATGTTATATGTTATTAATGGATGATCACTTTCCATGTCTTTAAATTTAGCATGTAAAACCTAAGACTCATGTCCTCATATGCTTCATGCCTCCAAGTCTGTCCACAAAAATTTCATGGCACAAGTCTTTCCACAAAAAACTTCATGCTCTATAACTCCTGCTCTATGATCTGTTTTCTTGCATTTGTTCTCTCAACGCTGTTCCTTTTGTATGTCATTGCATCAAAAACTTGATTAGAGAACCATTCACATCATCTAATTTACAACATCACATCCTCTACTTTACATCATATCAATCTGCATTGCAATTGTATCCCTTCAAGGCAAAACAATCAAACACCTATACCAAATCACAAAGGCACATTAACAACCATCTATACCTTCTCACTATAAACAATTATCAGAACTTCAAGACAATAGGTTTATCATGTTTGGAAAGAAACAAAAAATCATCTACTTCTCAACTCTATCCATTCCAACTTATTGTCCTTTTTGCAGTCAAGTCATCATTCATGCATATTAGATTCACCATACCTAAATCATTAAAAACAACATGCACTGCCTTCTATACCTTATTCTAAACTTTGAAACATCTTTGTCAACATGAATACAATAGTTTCCAACCACTAACAATTCCTTTTGTCACTATTTTATCAGATTACCATTATCCATGCAAACAAGCACCATTGCTTAAATAGGATTCCATACCCTAAACAGGCATAGGGGCAGTTCTTATGCAGAATGAATGGCTTATTATTTTTGATAGTAGGAAAATGACTGAAAGAGATTTTCTCTGAGTATTAATGATAAGGAAATTTTGGCTATGCATGTTATAATAAAGGTCCAGCAGTAAAGCAGGAAAATGACCGAAAGAGAGAAACTCTGAGTATTAATGATAAGGAAATTTTGGGTATGCATGTTATAATAAAGTTCCAACAGTATTTGTTAGGGAATCATTTCATCATTTGGATGGATTATCAAAGGATTATATCTGGTGTTAAGCTAAAGTTTATATTTTTGTAGGTTAATTAAGTAATTATTAGTTTTTGCAATGGGAAACCCAAATATCCAAATTTTATATGCTTTAATATTTCATTGCTTTTTGGAGGAACATTTGCACTTTATTCATTGTTATGATGGTATGTTAATGTTGTCCAAAAGGTTGGAAACTAATTCAAGTGTCATCAATCAGACTCCAAATTGAAGTATTTTAGTCAAAATCATAGAAACAATTTCAACTCCAAAACAAAGTAATGGCTTGAGAACAGTGCACCATTTTAGAAGGCTCTTCTACTAATCCACCACATGGTGCAGTGCTGCCCGTTGTGATTAGGTTACTATATCCTTGTTTCCAGTTATTCAATAAAATGCACCAATAGCTAGTGTACATGTATGTGTTCATATTGTTATTACACTAGAGCAGAAAGTAAAGAGGCAACACATCATTGTGTTGTCTACATTAGAAAAGGAAAGTTTCTACCATGAATTTGTTGAACACCTTTTAAAGTAGATTACTATTTTCATTTGTTTTGAAATTGTTTGTCGCTCTCCACACCATCTGATAATGGAAAGAGTAAATATTTTTTTATAGAATTTACCTTTTATTTCTTTATTATGCATGTTGGGAGATCTCTCTTCATCCTGGTCATAGCTACCTGTTTTTGTATTTTCCTAACTAGCAGTTTGCATTTTGATGACTTTTTGTAGTGGGTTCCATCTGTCTCGCTTCCTGTTGCAATATCTAATGCTACCTACTCCTGTCACAGTCAATTAGTATTTTCTAGTTTCTTTGATGGTGTTGTTGGAATATTCCATGCTCAAACATTGAGGCCTAAATCAGGCTTTACATTATTTTTGTGATTATCAGTCTATCAAATGCTTAGGGAATCAATGAATTGTTATTCTACTCACTGTTTAAATTTTAGCTTCATTTAGTTTCAATGTTATTTTGAGATATTTTTTATTTATTTATATTTGAAAATGCAAATTGTGACATCTGCTTAAATTCTCATGTTCAATGCATCCCATGTGCATGCATTTTCAAGAGTCTAGATTACTCCACATGCCAAACATGATTCCCTCTCCCTCCTATAGTATCTAAGACTAGGAAATTTATAAATCTTGTTAAGGTTAGGTACTTTCTATTACATAAAAATTATTACTCTCAGCCTATATTGTCATAGACTAATGTTTTTGGTGGTTGGGTATTTCTTCTTGTGTTCAAGAGCACATTATGAAGACAAGTCATGGGCCAATTTCTGTTTTTGTGTGTGGGGATCAGCAGAAGTTGACACTCATTACTTATCTTGATGTTACCTTGAATAGTGAGTATTCTTCAGTGTTTTTTTCAATGTTGTGTGTCATTTTATAAATAACAATAAAATTGGTTATCTCATTGCATTATGAAGCCAGAACTGCAATACTACTAGTATATGCCAAAACTCTAGAACTTTTCTTTTGGCACACATTATTGAGGAATAAATCTCTTGCATCTGTGTGCTCATGTACATCTTTTTGCATCCACCTTGTATGAATATACTTCAACTGCTTATTTTTTGTGTCATAGGTAAGTATTTCCATAAGAGAGGCTATACTTTTTTATTGTTATCTCATGAATTTGATTATTGTTTATTGATTGGTAATGGGTCTGGATACACATCAATTATAATGTGTTATTAAAAACTCTTATTACAAGAAGCAATTTGCAACTCAACAAGTGGATAGTCACAGATGGATAGAAAATAATTACATTTATAGCAGTAATAAGTTTTTGTTTTATTGAAAGCTGAAAAGAGTTACATTTATAGCAGTAATTCACAAACCCATGCACCAAGTATCAAAAAATTAACACTACATTTCCTGCATCCCCATACAGCCAAAATTTTTAGTATCCAACCACCTACACTTAAACCAACACTTCAAAAAACAACTGTTGTTCAAGAGACTACACCACCCAACAACCACTACCCTTCCTAACCACCTAGACTAAGCAAAAAACCATTACAGTAAAACAAATTACACATTTTTTCCGAGGGTTCACCCGACTCCATCAACACGATTTCATTCAATGGCTTGGCCTTCTTCTGTGGATGTAGGCCCCTGCTTTCCTGCAATTCCTCCCTCACTATCGCCTTCAGATCTACCAACGTTGTTTCCAACTCCACCAGCTCTGTACAAATTTTTAATGCCTGCCAACCTCGTTCCACATCCTTCCTCCAACTATCTTTCATATTTCCCTCTGGCCATCTTATAAACATATGGTTTAAATTCATCATTTCCAGGCCACTTCCATCCCGACCCTCCTCCTTTTCCAGCCCAACACCAGGTATCGCTCACTACAAAATTGATTCCATATCACCCAGAAATTCCTTTGGCACTAGAGCTTGCATTACTCTTTGCACTTCTTTCATTGGCTCCCCTATGTCTAGCCCCCATGCCATTACTAGTGAGTAAATATCTGAGTTCATTCAGTACCTATGTGACAATTTCTCAAATCCTTCTCCGAGAATTATTTTCACAGCTTATGTTGCCTCCTTTTCTTTAAATAAGAAGAGCCCACACAACCTCTTCATGGAGGCCTTCCCTTTGAACGGGTCTAGTTTTTTGTTCAATGACAGTAAAAATCTTGCCTCCATCACCGTATTTCCAACCAACTTCTCCACTTCACATCACCACTCTACTTCTTCAACCAAATTAGCCACTGCCTTCCTTAAAAAACTTTGTTTGTGGTGCGATTAAAACCTCTCCTTACTTTACCAACTTGAGCTATTAATTTCAATTGTACTTCTACACCGCCGTCACCTCCAATTCCCTAAATCCTCATCACTTTGGTTTTCCTCCACACTTTGGGCCTTACGGAAATTTTCCTTCGTACACTTGTAATCCTTCCTCCAAATCTTCCTCATTTATTGCTCTTAAGTCTTCAAATGGCTCATAGTATTTGCAAATTAGTTGCATTCAACTTAGATTTGTAGAATGTATAGAATGACATGAATTAATAACCTTGACGTTTTTCTTGAACTGTATAGAATTATTGAAGCTTTTACCTGATGTTTCAGTAAATATGTAGAATTTTATGGAATGACACTTAATTTCATCCATCGGGCAGGAACATATAAAATATGGATGAAAAGATAGTAAGAATAATACCCATTGAAAGCAACCAAGAGCACCTTGGAAAGAATGCCAACATTTGAATGAATATATATATTTTTAAATTGCATTGTCTTGTCGCAATTTCGATGAAAGTAATCGATGAACCAACAAAAATGTTAGATGAATTTACTGTAGTTGTGATGAAAGTTTCATCGTAAGGACATGTCCAGTTCGTCGCAATTCTGACGAACTTCTTGTATTTTTTTGACGCTTTGAAGAGGCATGCCAATTTTGTTTTGTTTATTTTTTGTCAGTAGCTAGACAGACTTTTCGTCAATATTCTGATGAAAAATTGTTGTTGTTTCGATGCTTTGAAGATGCATGCCAATTTTGTTTTGTTTATTTTTTGTCGGTAGATAGATAGACTTTTCATTGGTAGATAGACTGACTTTTCGTCAATATTCTGACAAAAACCAGATCCATTTTTCGTGATGACGACCGATGAAGTTGGGTCATTGTTTCGACGTTTAACACTTGGTTGAGAAAGCGACGAAAATATAGCGATGAAAATTATTTGAGAGGTTCGTTGGTATTCCGACAATAATTTGTCGATATTTCAACAAACTTTCATCAAAAATTGGAGTCAAATACAATAGTGACTCATTCTATCCAATGGTCTAGATTTGGGAAAATTGAGTCAGAAAATTTATTCTAAGAGATTTGCTAAAGGAAAAATTGAAGAAATATTATCAAAGTTTTAAAATTCATTCAATTTTTTTGTGAAATATTGGAAAAGATTCCCATTAATTTGGGTGGCGAATTTGATACCTCCAAAGGTTGGTTGAAAAAATAAGTATTTCAAAGGGATCTTGTTAGCATGGAAGGAAGAAGGTCTCCATTAAAAGGTGATCCTATAAAGAAACTTGAAACAAAGCTACAAAAAAAAAAAAAAAACATGGAAAGCTAAAGATGAAAATAAGTTTGATCCTACTTTTGGAAACTATTTTATTTATGTAAGCAGTGATGATAGTTCTATTAGATCGCCAGTTAGTTATGTAACTCCTAAAAAGGAAAAAGAAATCTAGATAGATTCAGAGCAACAAAGATCTCTTTAAGAAAATCTTGAAAGAGAAATTGAAATGAATTAGAGGGAATATGATCTTAGGCATCGTATCATGAATCAAATAGCTGATCCTAATATTCATGTGGTAACTTAAACATAAAATTTTATGCTAATCCTAAAGTCCAGGAGAATACCCACTTTTCTTATAAAAATCCTTCTATATCTAACATAGCTCAGTTTACAATGGCTAGTATTTCTTAGCTTGTCTTACAAACCCCTATATCAAGGGGTGTTCTTTAAACTAAGGAAGAATTACTAAAAGAAGTGAATGATATTTAGTTTGAGTTAAGAAAATTAGAATAGATTAAAATTAGGGAAGATATAAAGATTAGAGATGATATGAAAAGGAGAATAGAAACTATGAAAGCTTCCCACAATTCTTATGGTACTTCAACATCAACACATTGTTGAAAATACCTCCTACTTATCAATTGATGAGCTAAAGGGGCTCTATATTGAATGGTTCATAAGGCACAACACTTGTTGAAGGTTTTGCAAATGGGGTTGCAAGCCAAGTGGGCTTAACCTTGGGGGAAACTCTGTGGTTAAGCACGCTTGAGCTGGAGCAATACTAGGATGGGTGACCTCTCGGGAAGGCCTAGTGCTTCACCTCTGTGAGCATCACCTAGATGCAATGAGTGCTAAGTGGACCATTCACTATCATGAGAGATGGGTTCTTGTGAACCACTACTCATGAAACATGGGTCAATGAGTTTGACTCTAAAACTACACAGTTAAATCCTGATAGCAGTATCAAAATTTGACACGCTATGGAAAATACCTCCTACTTATCAATTGATGAGCTAAAGGGGCTCTATATTGAATGGTTCATAAGGCACAACACTTGTTGAAGGTTTTGCAAATGGGGTTGCAAGCCAAGTGGGCTTAACCTTGGGGAAAACTATGTGGTTAAGCGTGCTTGAGCTGGAGCAATACTAGGATGGGTGACCTCCCGGGAAGGCCCAGTGCTTCACCTCTATGAGCATCACCTAGATGCAATGAGTGCTAAGTGGACCATTCACTATCATGAGAGATGGATTCTTGTGAGCCACTACTCATGAAACATGGGTCAATGAGTTTGACTCTAAAACTACACGGTTAAATCCTAATAACAATATCAAAATAAAAAAAATAAAAATCCTTGGTTAGTGAAGCCAAAGATTGACCTATAGAATTCTACCAGATGTAAGCATAGGATCATGGGATGAATTAAAGAGAGTATTCAAAGAATAGTATGGAATAAAATTAACCCAATATTTTTCATAAATTAATTTACTAGGATTAGAAAAGGTTCAAATGAATCATTATCAACATTTAATGTTAGATTCACTAGCACAATTTTTAATAAAATTCCACCATACATTCGACCTAATGAATCTATGTGCCTAGTTCTATATTGTAATACATATAATCCAAATATGGGCTATGAATTGAGGGATAAGAATCATCAATCATTAATTGATTCTTTCAAAATTGCTACTCATATTGAACATAATAGAAAATTATAAGGAAAAGTGAACAAAAGAGAGGATGCCAAGATTTTGCAAAATCCAAAAGGACATCAAAATAAACTATATTTTTTTGAAGAAAATTTGGATAAAATAATGAATTCCCTTGAAGAACTTAGCTACAAGGTAGCTAAGAATGAAAAAGGTTTACCCCATGATAGAAAAATTTATCAAAAGTAGGATAGAATGTTGAGGTTATCAAATCAAACTTACAACACTACTTGGAAAAATGGTAAACCAGTGAAACAAAACCAAAGAGGTGCATCAAATAGGGAAAATTTGAATCCTCTCAAAAGGTTAGGTGTAAATGTAATGGAGGATAATTTATGGTGTTTAGTATGTCAATTACCTCACTCGCCTTCATAATGTATGGTTTTGAATCATCAGGATCTAATATAAAATTGAGTAGACCATAAAATGAGGAAATTAGAGCTTTGAATAATGCTATTATTTCCTAGGTAAAGAGTAGCTACAATTTGAGAAATAATGGAAATAATGGAAATAATGATGGTCAAGGCAAGGCTGGTATCCTTTTCATTAAAGAAGAGGGAAATCACCAAGAAGGTCAGGGTCATGTAAAAGGAAATGAAAAAACTATGTAAAGGAAAGAACATAGAAAATAAAGAAAACATTCATCAACTATCTACTAACCAAGTTATCTCTCCTCTTATCAAAGATAAATATCAACATAAGAAGATGGAGGAAGAAAAGGATAACATTTAGAATGTTCAAAAGGAAAATATTCAAAGCAAAGAAGGAAAGGTTAGCAATCCTATTTTGTCTAGTAGGTTAGCTTCCAACACACTTAGTTATGCTCCAGTTGATATGACACAAATCTTATCACAAATTAAGATTTTTGTCGCATTATTAGAAATGATGAGAATAGATGAGCATAAGGATAAGGCCTTAACCTTGGTTACTAGTGCTTCTTGTATAACTAAAAATATGTTATACTTCTGTGAATCCTTGCATGCAAGGATACTCAATAATCCTTGCAAATCAATTCACAGCTCTCTATCCGAGAAGAGCAGGGATTGATATTGTGGCCCTCAGATTAACCCTGTTACCCCTGCAAATACAATCTAGGAACGAGAGATTCAAAGAGGAGAAGCAAGAATGCCAATCTCCATGAATCCTGTTCTTGCAATGCAACAATGAAAACTAATCTAAATGGTTGTAAAATGCAATAAACCAAACTAATTTATTGAAATGAAAATTAATCTACATGCAATGCCATAAATGAATTATTTTGCAAATTAATCTACTATGAAGATTAAGCTAAAATGTGATATTAAACTATATGCTCTAAAAATAAGATGCTTATATAATCAAACTAATATAATCTCAAATGATAAAATTCAAATTTGTAGCATAAGTCTGATGTAAAAATTCGTGATTCTTTTTTTGAGAATGAGAGGGCTCATTTTATAGGCAAAAGTAGAATTGAAGGCAAATTCAGAAGCAATGTGGGATAAATAGAAAAATAGAAACAAATCTTGATTGAAATTCTTTTTTTTAGTTTATTTCCCTTTTAATTGATTTGTTTTTAAAATTAAATAACATTATTTTATTTATTAAAAGGATTTATCATCTTAAATTAAATAAAATAAAATGAAATATCCTCTCAAGAATATCCTGTGATGAAAAAAAGGAAACAAATCAGCTTAAAAGGGAAATAAACTAAAAAAAGAATTCCAATCAAGATTTGTTTCTATTTTTCTATTTATCCCACATTGCTTCTGAATTTGCCTTCAATTCTACTTTTGCCTATAAAATGAGCCCTCTCATTCTCATTTCAAGAATCACGAATTTTTACATCAGACTTATGCTACAAATTTGAATTTTATCATTTGAGATTATATTAGTTTGATTATATAAGCATCTTATTTTTAGAGCATATAGTTTAATATCACATTTTAGCTTAATCTTCATAGTAGATTAATTTGCAAAATAATTCATTTATGGCATTGCATGTAGATTAATTTTCATTTCAATAAATTAGTTTGGTTTATTGCATTTTACAGCCATTTAGATTAGTTTTCATTGTTGCATTGCAAGAACAGGATTCATGGAGATTGGCATTCTTGCTTCTCCTCTTTGAATCTCTCGTTCCGAGATTGTATTTGCAGGGGTAACAGGGTTAATCTGAGGGCCACAATATCAATCCCTGCTCTTCTCGGATAGAGAGCTGTGAATTGATTTGCAAGGACTCATTATTGAGTATCCTTGCATGCAAGGATTCACAGAAGTATAACATATTTTTAGTTATACATTTTGGCGCCCACCATGAAAAATATTCAGAGCATTGGAAAAGATTGAGGTTTGATGAAAGTCATTTTTTTCATTGAGCCGTTTTTAGTTTTGCTTCATAAATCTAGCTTCCACTCAGTTGCAGGAAAAACGATTTCTGGGTTTTGTAGCCAGGGTCGAAATCTGATCTGGGTATTTTTCAGTTTTTTGATTTCTTTCACAGATCTGAAGAAAATAGCTACACAGAAACCGTGCGCGTCATTTTTTTCACCTGGTAAATCCCTTTTAATAAATAAAATAATGTTATTTAATTGAAGTTAATATTACTTAAATAAAATGATGCTATTTAATTAAATCTATTTTTAATTAAATAATTTTATTTTATTTTATTAATATTCATTTCTAAATTACATAATCTTATTTTATTTTATTAAAAGAGATATTATCATCTTAAATTAAATAAAATTAATGAAGCATTCAAACCTTAGGGAAAATTGAAACATTTGAAATAGCTATGAATTGACTAAGAAATTTGATTTGAAAATGTGACAATCATTGATTCAAAAAGTTGATGTTGACAAATTAAATAAATGGGGCCCAAAGTCTAGGTGACCATTTTAGGATGCATACACTTCTAAGGTGTCTATTGAAGGAAATAAGGTTAATTTTAAGTTGAAGAAGGAACAAAAGCAAAATAACAAGTTAGAAGCAGACGATGTATGTAGCGAGGTGCCTGAAGTATATTTATGCATAACTATGAAAAATGTCCATCTCAGGTTGACCCTTTCTACATTTCTTTATCAATAAATGACAAATTGGTAAAAAAATACATGATTGATTAGGATCCTCTACAAATGTTATGCCTTTGAATATAATGAATCAATTAGATTTAAAGTCAGTAAAGCATATGGAATATGCTTTGCAATGGGTTCAAGAGAAGTCCTAGTGATTGGGATTATAAAATATTTGGAGTTCAAACTTGTTGCATACCTCAAAAAGGATTTCAAAATGAATGTCACAGTTGTTGACATTCCAACTCAGTATGAGATGTTATTGTCAATGAAATAGGCCAAATTAGTAGGTGTAAGTATGCAATTGGATTTTTCATATGCCATGATCCCTATCAATGATAGGAATGTAAAATTAAATAGAGAAACAAAATTTCCCAACTTAGTTCAAAATATTAAATGTGATGAAGAGGTATATTTTGTTGATATTGATATTGACAACTTTAAATTTAACACCTCTTAGATAGAAATAAAAAAAGATATACCATTGGTTAAAGAAACTAAGGAGTTTTTACAAGAAAATAACTTATGGTTGATGCTCTTTCATGGAGCTTTCTCAAAATAAGGAGTAGGAGTTGGGGCGATTCTGATTTCACCAAATGGTAAGTCCTTTAAGTATTCATTTTTATTAAAATTTGAATGCACAAACAATGTAACAAAATATGAAGCACTTTTGCTAGGACTTAATATGGCGATCAAACATGGAATCAATGAGTTAAGAGTTTTGGGAGATTTAGAAATGGTAGTGTTCTAGGTTAGAGAAAATATGTTTCAAAAAATAATATAGGTTATTTAATAATATAAATTTGGATTTTGGGATGCTCTAGAGATGTTTGATGCATTTTCTATAGAATGGATTGAAAGATCAAAAAATGTCATGGCTGATTTCTTGACTAATATTGCAGTATGACCTAATGATATGACCTTTTATGGTATATCCACCATTGAAAATTTGAATAGACCATTAGTACCTAATAATTTATGTAACTGACAATTTTTACTGATGATCATGATTTATTAAAAATTTTACATTGTATTGATGAATACCACAATAAAGAGAAAGATTTTCAAAATTTTGTGGAAATTGTGGATGAAAAAGAAATTGTGTTTGGGAATGAGGTTATTTAGTTGAAGACTAATAAGATCCGAAAAGGGTTAGTTGACTTAGAAAGAGCTTTTGATACTTCTGTCAGATATGTTCCTAAGTCAAACCTTGTCCATGAAAATGATTTGGAAGAAATCAATTTAGGCACAAAGATTTTTCCTAAGAAAGTTTACATTTGGAATAAGTTTGATCCCAAGATTAGATTCATGCTTATAGATTTATTAAGAAATCATAAGCATAGCTTTGCATGGTCTTATGATGACTTAAAGGCTTATAGAAAGGACTTACTTCAGCATGAGATTCCTCTAAAGTGTGATGCTAAGAATTTTAGACAAAAATAAAGACTAATTAACCCAACATTAGCACCAAGATATAGTAGGAATTGATGAATATTAGAGAGGGTGGAATTATAAAGCCAATTAAACATTCCACATGGGTCTCTAATTTAGTGCCAATAAGGAAAAATAATGGAGATATAAGACTGTGTGTTGATTTCAAAAAAATAAATATATAGATTCATTAAAGGATAACTATTCATTGCCAAATATGGAGGCAATGCTACAAAAGGTAAATGGATGTGGATTGCTATCCATGATGGATGGTTTCTTAGGGTACAATCAGGTGGTAATGGAGGACTTAGAGAAATATAAAATAACTTTTTCTACACCATGTGGCACATATGTTTATGTTAGGATTCCATTTTGGTTAACTAATGTTGGAGCAATTTTTTAGAGAGACATGGATGCTGCATTTTATTATTTAATTGATATAATAATGGTAGTATGCCAAGATGATTTAACTTCCTTCTCCAAGAAAAAAGAAGACCATTTTTCTCATCTTGAGAAAGTATTTTCAAAAGCCATTAAATATAGTATGTCACTAAACCCTAAGAAATGTACATTTGGGGTTACAAAGGGTAAATTATTAGGTCATATTGTTTTAAAGGATGGAATTAGGATTGATCCTGATACAATTGTAGCAATTGACAAAATTCCATTTCCAAAAGTCTCAAGGGAATTCAGTAATTTTTTGGGAAAATCAATTTTGTTAGAATATTTGTCACCAATTTTGTAGAAACAACTAAGGCCATCTCTAAGTTGTTAATAAAACAAGAATTGATTGCATGGGGAAATGAATCTTTTCAAGCATTCAATAATATCAAAAGGACCATCAAACAAGCACCATTACTTAAGTCACCTAATTTTGTAAAGCCTTTTCAAATATTTTATTTTTCTTCTTTTCATACTAGTGTTGTTATACTATTATAGAAGAATGATGAGGGTTATGAACAACCAATTTCAATTTATAGAAAATAACTCTAGGTAGTAGAATTAAAATATGATATTATGGAAAAATAGGCCTATGCCCTAGTTAAAGAATTTCAAGCCTTACTTGGTAGGAGCCAAAATAATTGCATATGTTCCTAGTGTTGCAGTCAAGGACATCTCCACTCAACAAGAAGTCAAATGGAGAAGATGTAGACGGATTAAAAAAATTCAAGAGTTCAACATAGACGTCAAGATAATCAAATTGGTCAGAGGACAAGGTTTAGCTACGCTGATGGCCAATTCTAACTTTCATGCAAGTTAGGTAAAACAAGTACAAGAAGATGAACCTCTAAAGGAATGTAATTTGATTTTTTTTTTGGTATGAGGATGTTTTGTATATTTGAAAACATGCCTTGTCCAGAGCACATGATTGATAATCAGAAGAGAACTCTCAAGTTGCAAGCTATAAAATTGTAGTGTAGGAAAAACTATCCCTTTTTCACACTTAATTTGGGAAATAATATTAAATAAAAGGACTAAATGATGCCTTAATTTATTGTTGTAATATGTATTTTACATATTCACATTAAGTTTAGGGCCTTATTAATTAAAATGGACTTAATTGTGCCTTATTTATGGTGTTGTAAGGTGCACCTTTACACTTTCACATAAATCTAGAGCTTCATTAATTAATTGAAGTTAATATGCCTTGATTGGCCCCTTTAATTCAAATCCAAGCCTAATTAATTGCAATTTACAAAGGATACAACCCAACATTCATCAATTCCATTACATAACACTTAACATTGGAGAATGTGTGTCCTAGGCAAGTGACCTAGGACCCATTCACCCAAGGGCGAATGGGTCCTCACTTAGGCCTAGGACCTAAATTTAAAATATTTTTTTGATGGTTTTTCAATGATTTCAAATGTGTATTCACATGCCAACTTTTTTTTATTTGAATTTCGAGAATTAATGCTAACATATGTATAAATAAGAGGTCATTTCACTATGTTTCACCTAGCAATTTTTGAAGTGAGCATTGATATAGAAAGTTTATGAGATCAAGAGAAATTGAAGAGAATTTTCAAGGAATTCAAGGGCAGATTTATTGAAGATTATTGCAACATTCAAAATTCCATTATCATGTCAAAGTCTTCTTGCATCATGCATGTTATTTGAGCTAATATGGTGATGTAGTGCTCAAGATCCATTCAAAGGCATTGTTTCAAATCAAGTTTCATGATCAAGATCCACATCCATTGAAGCCATTTCAAGCAAGTTGCATATCCATATTCCAAGGTTCAAACAAAGGTTTGGTGAGTTGTGGCATAGGCTTGTTCATTCATGATTCCTTTATGCTATTTCATTTCATTTCAAGGTTTAATTACCAAAATGGGGTTTGACTAAGGAAAACCCCCATTCACCTAACAAACAACATTTTTCTCTCTTGATGCGTGATTGCATATTTTAGGTGAAAGATCTATTGAAGAGAAAAATTGCAAAGTTGTCATCATTCTTGCAATTTCACGAAAATTGACCTACAGGATTTATTTCCAACTTTCCAACTACAAGATTCAAGAATCTAGGAGTGCAAACACAGTAGAAAAAAACCTAGAAACAAATTTTCAAGAGCCTTAGCTAGGACCCATTCGCCATAGAGAAAATTAGTCCTTAGTTTGATTTGAAAAAGCACTTTTGGTGACTAGTACACATAACTTTCCCATTCTCAAATCTGCAATTTAACTGTTGTTTCCGTCATAATTTAGTTTAATCTTCTAGATGCACTTTATAGATCATAATTTGGAGTTGGGTAAAAGCAAGAAGTTGGGTACACAAAGAGGGGAAGTTTCGGCCAAAAAAAAATTCTCGTAGAAAACGTGTACGCGTTATTAAAAAAATGCGTATGCGTTATGCTTCGGGTACCCGAGCCTAAAAAATGTGTATGCACTAAAAAAAACGTACGCGTTATAACACGTACACGTTATATAATGCATACACGTTTTATAACATGTAAAAATTGATTATTTAAAAAAAAAAAAATTAGAAACAGGTACCCGTTTTAAAATGCGTGCCTATTTCTTAAATTTTTATTTTTTTAAAAATAATCAAGAAAATAAAGAACACATGTGTTTTGTAACGCGTACACATTTTTTAAAAACGCGTATGCGTTTTTAAAATTAAAAATTCTCAACCCGCATGCTGCCTCGGTTTTAGGCTTGGGAAAGGCTTGGCAATCCGAGCCTTAGCCTTTGACTTGCAACTAAAAAACTAAGGCAGATTGAAGAAGAATGTCAAACTTTGGCAATATGGCTGATGGACTTTTTTTCTGAATCAATCTATAAAATTAAAACCCATTAGATAACACGATGTCTAATTTCTAAATATATAGTTTTTATTAATATTAGATTATGTTTGATATTTTTTAATTAATTTCTAAGCAAACTAGTCCTTAAACTTGAAATATCAGGCTTTTTTTGTCTTTTAATAACTTTTTTTTGGTTAAGTTTCTTGTAAAAAAAAAATTATATGGCATCAAAATTTAGACAATTCTCTACCCAATGAAAAAAAAAAGATTCATTAAATGTTTAGTTTAGGTCCAATTATGTTGTTCGTACACATTGATTTTTATAAACAACAATTAAGGCCAATAAAAATTTAATATAAAAAAAATATTCAACCAAAAATTATATAAAAAATTCCAGGTCAAACTTCATGTTGTTAGCTCTCTTTTACAAAAGGAATTAGCAAAATACTTTTATTTGGGTCAAAAAGTATTGTCCGTACATGTGCTTGGTATTGTAAAAAAACAGGGACTTTTAAAAAGTGGTTTTTATAGATCCCTATCAAAATTTAATTTCTATAATCTGGGTATTCGAATAATTTGCATATTTGAAAACTAGATGCAAAATTCTAAATTTCATTTTACTAACTTTTTTAAAGATTCATTGTGTAAGTGCCTCAAATTTTCAGTCCAAGTCTGACAAATTCTAAAAAACTGCAAAAACACTTCCACTTTTTGAGCTTTTTGTGTACCCAACTTCTTGCATCAACCCAGTTGTTTTTCTATTTTTAATCTTTCTCCCCAAAGTGTTTTTTGACTCATACCTGCATCCTAGCATAAAAGGGAAATTTGTAGATTCACACCTTGATTTAACTCACCTTTCAGTTGACATTCATTTCATTGTTTTGATCTCATTTCCTGAATGAAATTAGAGAAATATGTCCATCATAACCCCATTTCCCTTTATATTTGGACTCTCCCAACCTATTTTTCTATGTTTCAAAAATGTCATATTCCATGATTGTTTATATTGGAGACATAAAGATGGTGTCCTACTCAAATGTGTCGATGAAGATCAAGCTAAAAATATTCTTCAGAATATGTACAGTGGATTTTGTGGTGGACATTATATGGCTAAAATAACTACTATAAGATCTTAAGGTCTGGATATTGGTGTCCCACTTTGTTTACTAATACTCACATAATGGTAAGGAAACATGATGTATGCTAGAAATTCTTAGGTAAATTGAAATACTTTGGCACCTTACTATTGAAAACATTGACTATAGAGGCCCCTTTTCAACAATGGGGTATTGATTTATAGGTATTGATTTATAGGTTAATTTTTAAATAGGTCTAGTGGAGGTCACAATTGGATTCTTGTGAAAATTGATTACTTTACCAAATGGGTAGAGGCTATTACTACCAAGAAGGATACTAGAAAATTTGTCACGGATTTTGTCATGGAAAAAATTGTCAAAAGGTTTGGAACTCTTGGTTTAAGTTAGTACTAGATAATGTTGTGTTTTAGATCATTTGAATTTGCAACTTTTTGTTTTGTTAATGGGATTGACATACCTTATTTTTCCCCACATCATCCCCAAGGAAATGGAAAAGTTGAGTCAAGTAACAAGAGTTTGATGAAGATTATAAAGAGAGTGATTGGAAAAAAATAAGAAGTCTTGAGATTAAAAACTAAAGTTATCACTATGAATTGACAAGACAACAATCAAGAAGGCTACATAAAAATATCCTTATGGATTGGATGCAAGATTTCCAATTAACAATTTGTTGCCAATTTACAAATTTATCTAAGAATATGATGAAGACATTGATAATGTCATGACAATTAGAATTAATCAACTTATAGAGTTGGATGAGTCAAGGAGAGATGCATAAAATACCAATCTCAAGAAATAATTACAAGTAAAATACTTGTTTAACATAAAGACATCATACACGATATTTCTAATAGGAGATATGGTCTTAAGGAGGAATGTCAAAATCCATGACAAAGGCGAGCATGGAAAATTTGAAGCCATATGGACATGTCCTTATGCTGTGCTCAACAATCATGGTGATAATTCCTATTTTTGCAAAATATAGATGGTGAATTTTAGGAATTGCTAGTGCATGGACAATTCCCTAAACCCTACTTTTCATAAGATAGGGTATATCTTGCACATTATATTTTAGTATAAATTTATACAGTCTTTTTCCCCTTTTATTCATTTTTATCTAGTTTTCTAAGAGATTCATGGATCCTTAAATTGTTTCTAAAAACAAGCATCCCTAACCAAAATGGTGGTACTCATGAAAATTTTATCCCTTTGAGCTAAATCATCCGTTAATTTTTTTAAATAATCCCATGATTTTGCAAGGATTTACTAATAATTATGCATTAGGGTTTTGAAAAAACCTAGCCCCATCAAAAGCCTAAGACCAATACAAAGCCCTTGCACTTAAATTCTTATGATTAATCATTGATTGTTCGTTCTAGTTTCCTATCCCTTTAAGTTACAACTTTAAGGCCATCATCCTCTTTATTTACTGGCCCCTTTTACTAGAACACTAGAATATCCCACTATTTTTAATGTATTTTAAATATTTCTAAAGCTTTGTGTTTTATTGGGTCCCATAGTACATGCGTTGTAGTTTTGCATAGTCTCTTCAATTCACGAAGACTTTTTATGTTATAATTTTCTTTCTATGAGCCTATGAAACAATTTTTTACTCCTCATATATCATTGACATGTATGGGTCTCAGGCCAATCAAATTTTAAGTTGTGTTTTTATATGAATAACTTAAGTGTTTAGCAATGTCCCCTTTATCGTACTTCATCAACCCCTTTTTTCCTAGTTGCTTAAGTTATTTACTTATGCACATGTGTTTTAAACCCTTTTAAATCACACAAACTATATACATCATGGGCCCTCATTCTAATAATCTATATTTTCATGAATGAGAAAAAAGATATTATCTTGAGCTATAAACATGGTTCTTTCCTTTTCGTGCTAGATCTAACCTTCAGGAATTTTGTGCTGATCTTTTATTCACCCAAACTCCCAAAATTGTACCACTTGTCTGGTCTTATTTACTTCTAATGTTTCATGGAGGAATACATTATCGAGGAAGCCTCAAGACTATTCCTTTTTTCCATGTGTCCATAAAATAATTAGATGTGTCATATTTTTGTGCAAAATAAATAAGCGCTTTCTCTTTGTGGAAAGGATTTCAAATCCCCACAATCTATATCTACCAATTTTTTTAGGGTGTTAGCTTAATTACATCAATCCTCATTTTTCAAAGCACAAAAGGAAGATATTAGAGTGAAATTTCTATACAATTCCAAGCAGACAAGGGTTTTCATAGCAATTTTAGGGCTTTTAGGAGGCAATAAAAAAGTAAGTAAATTTGACTATCTTTGTACATTTTGAGCATAAGGGAGTGTTTTTATTTGGTTTCATGAATTCAAAATGTAGTAGTAGGCTCTGAAAGGGAAGGAATTGTGTAGGATTTTATAGATATCTTCTTCAAAGTGTAAAATTTTAAAACCCTAGTTTTATGAACACAAAAACCCTAAAAGGAAAATCATGGTTGGAATGCCAATAGGTGTAAAGAGGGGATTAGATGATGATATAATGGTTCAATTTCTTGGGTAAGTTAAAATACCTAGAATGGTACAAGGGTTAGGAATTTTGTCCTGATAAGAATGACAATTGTAGGGATTCAATTATCCAATTCAAGGGTATGCCCTATTTAAGCACACCTTTAGAAAAGCCCTAGAAAAAAGACCTATTTGCAATATATGGAGATTAGGGTTGGGAAGGTTGGTGGTGCTCAATATATTTGTCAATGTTGACTTAATTAGGGGAATTTCATAAGCATAAAACCTTGAAAAAAGGGCATTATTTACCATAGCTGGGAAACTCTTAATGGATTTGAACAAAAGTTACATTTGCAAGGTTTTTCTTCATTAGGAGGGGTAAATGCTTTTTAATGGCATTAGTTGTTGATATATAGAGAAGAGATGTGAATAATCCCTATAATTATATTGGTTATATTGTTGAGGAGATTCATAAGTCTCTGAGCTCATCAAGAAGGACAACCAAATAGTCCACTTCAAGTGGTATTCCTTGATTTTCCATATCACTTTATTTAGTGGAATAGGTATTTGGTCCCCATCAATACAGATTAGGGCCTTAAATGAGAATAAAAGAGTTTTCCCAGTATAAGAGTGGACCTACATATGGGACATGGATTGTGACAAGTAAATTTCCTTGATTTTTGAAGATTGTTTTATTAAGGAAGTTCTCAGGAACTTTTGTTAGCCTATGGACTAGTGGTTATCAAATGAAATAAGAAGATTTTTGAGACCAATGGATCTTATCTTAGAAGTAGGGATCAAGTATAATTGCGGTGATTGGTTTTTCTACCTTAATGCTACTAAGATTAGAGTATATAGATCCCCAATTAGACCCTATGTGCTCCCTCAGAATATACCATATCAAATTTCCTTCTTGTAAATCATGTGACAATTAAATGAGTCTAATAAGACTCATTTCATGAACAAGAAGAAGCATGCCATTCTTCTCTCCATAGTTGTGTTTTCAAATTTTTAGGTCACATCAAGGGAAGGATTAGAATTATTGTTGGGCAAGTTGTTGCCTTACATAATGAGAGTGGATAAGATCAAGAGGTGTGATCCTGAACATTTCATCCATGTTTAGAAAATTAGTTACAAATTGGCAACATTCTCACATGAGCTTAATAATATTGAGGATTTGATCAAGAATTTTTCAAATGAGAAAGAGGCCACACAAAGAACAATATTGTGGGTTAGAATTAATATCATTGAAAATAAAAGGAAGCAGGTTTAACCATATTTTCAAGGATCATATTCACACATTAAGGACCGAATAGTTGTAAGGAAGCTAAGGTAGCAGAACAACTTCCAACACTAATATTGAGAGGAGGATAATGCAAAACTTTATAGATATTTACAATAGTTATAGAAACTTAAACATAAATAAGCATAAATATCATGCATACCACAACATAGTGACTTACATGGTGAAAATCCTTTCGAGAGAAAAACCCCACACTCCAAAATTTTCCCAATATATTATAAAAAAATCACAAAGATTATAATATACTTGTAGAGCAAGCTTCTCAAGTATCACCAACTAGAGATCCAAAGGCACCACAACCATTATCAAACTCTAAAAGTACATCACAATACATAGCCATAATACAACACCCTCATAAAATAGGGTTGCATTCTAGGGAAAGTTAATCCAACAAAATATTGATCATCAAACTTGAGACCTAATGATGAATGGTCCAAATTTAGAATAGTAAAATATAAATAAAATTTAGCTTTTAGGGGAACTGCCCTCGAGCTCCCGTTAGGGTGTGTGGACCTTAGATCCCCCACTAGGGGGATGATTCACCTAGACCCCTCGCGGGGGACCGGGTACCCCCCTGTGCCCCCTATCACATACATATCAACAATACCTTACGTAATTGCAAGGTTGAGGAACATTTTCCCAATAATAGTTAGAAAAATGATAATTCTTGATCAAACCAATAGTCATTTTAAATGTGCCTTTTCCACCACTAAGTATCCATGTTCCTTCCACTTCTTAGGGGGTTGTACCACAAAGTCTACAACAAGTAACCCACTTATGGTGGATTACCCTATAGGCCTTGGTGAAGATTTTGGTGATGCAAATATAGCACAAGTGATGCATCCTCCATCCAGGGTTATAATTGAGAGACCCACTGATGATAGGTTACTCATTAATTTTGAGACATGTGGGGAGGTTTTGGATGACATCAGGGCTCAATATTGCACAAAATTCATGTAATATGACCAATTCATCACCACCAAAGAGTTTAAGGACTTTGTCCTTAAGAATAAAGGAGAGGAACCACAATAGAAGGAACAAGAAAAAAACATCATAGAGGAAAAGAAACATGAGATAATGAATTAATTCTTGAAAAAGGTAAATAAAGAAATTGAATCTATGAATCCTCATAGAGGCAAAGAGTTGGTAAGAAGTGTTGGATGCCTTATCTTACCAGGATGGGATATGTCACCTACCATTGCATTTGACACCATTAGAAGGTAGGAAGGAGATTCCCCTATTTTGTAATCAGAGAACTTGTTGATGCTCTCTATTTTGGGTCAAGATTTAAAAGTGGGAGACCTTGGTTATTTGGTCTGTCTTCCCAAAAAATTACAATCCATAGGTAATAAGTGATCCCAATGAATTCACTAGAAATTTGATAGTAAGAAAACTAGGGGATAGAAGTGTTGTTCAAGTAGCCTCCCTCACGGTGAATACCTAAGGAAACTGTAAAAAGGTTACTAGGAGATTTAGATAAGGCTAATGCCACCAATCTAAGGTTGTAGGAGTAATTGAACATGGTTACAGGGTTATTTCCTCATCCGCAGCCAGCCACAGAGGACAAGGGATCATAGGAAAATGAGAGTTTAACCCTTAAGGTTAAAATATTAAGAGAGAAGCTTAAGAAGATTAGGGAAGATGCTAGAATGGAAAATGAAGTAACAACTAAAAAGGTATCTAACCTAGTTGACAATGTTTTGGGTCACAAGTTATCAAACATTTTGAGCCAGGTGGAGAAAGTTTGGGACAACTACAAGATTTTGAGGGATGGATTTACCAACCATACTCAAATGGAAGTTAGGTTAAAATTCTTCAAGATTAGTTGGACCCCTAGAGTTTAGTGTTGTAAATTATTACAAAGAACTCCAATTTTGATTATAGTTTAATATTTGATATTATTTGTAGGTCAGATTCTTTGGATGACATCATAATTCATCATGATAGATATAAGGCATTGATTAAAATAGAGCTCAATAATTTTTAGGGCTTTAAGGAGTTTCATATGCCTCCTATGTTAGGTGAGGATAGAGAAATAAAGTCCCACAAGAAGTGGAGAACAAATTTTGCTAATATCATCACTCCCATATATAATAAGATAAACAAAGGTGGCGAAATAGATGTAGAAGATTCAAGTCTTAGCATGGATTTGATCTCCAATTTGGAGTACAACATGATGGGATTTTCTGACATGGTTCAAGTTCTGATAGATGATGATCAAAAGGATCATATGGTTAGGATTAACCAATTTCTCCCACCCAAAGATGACATTTCATCAAAGTAGAGTGGAGAAAGAGAGAAGTATGGTGTAAAAATTTGAGTTGTGTTTCAATCTATCATCACCAACCAATATAAATGCAACATCAACAAGTTAGAATGGGAATGTTAGAGATATCCTATCAAAATCAAGAAGTAATTTTGGGAAAATAAAATCCATCTTCCAATATAGATTCTACAAAAGATCTTCAACCACCTTTTTTGTGATTAATCCTTATGTATAAATTTATTTTTTTCCTTTTGTAAAGTTGTCACTGCTTAAGTTTTGTCTTTAGTGAATTAAGTGGTGGAACAAGCCTTTTTTCTAGTT
>VDFB02000007.1:199433480-199494802 GCA_007258455.2 Sequoia sempervirens
AGGAACATGATGTGGCCCCATTAGGTAAAGAGGACCACTCTAATGTTCTTTTAAACATATTTAATTGCAATTGGTGTATTAATTAATGTAACGTTTCGTATTTTCAACTCCAGATCAGGATTTAGAGGGTGTTCAACTTGTTGAGCATGAGGCTATAAGACAAGATCAGGAACATGATGTGGGCCCATTAGGTAAAGAGAACCACTCTAATGTTCTTTTAATTAATGAAATAATTGTAACAATAATAATAAAACATACCAATTTAACATTTCTTTGTTATTGCAGCAGACCCCCCTGCAGTGGTGTCCACGCCATGACTACATGACTAGGCGTACATTAAGATCATGAGTAGAGGGAAGAAAAATTGAAGGGGGAACAAATGATTTAGAAAATGATACTCCACTTCAAATTTTTTTAGCTTCAAAAAAGAAACGAAAAAAAAGTGATTGTAATCATATTATGACAACCATATTTTTGATAATATGTAAAAATTGAAAGAATGAATGCTATATGTTAATGAATGAATGTTATATGTTATTAATGGATGATCACTTTCCATGTCTTTAAATTTAGCATGTAAAACCTAAGACTCATGTCCTCATATGCTTCATGCCTCCAAGTCTGTCCACAAAAATTTCATGGCACAAGTCTTTCCACAAAAAACTTCATGCTCTATAACTCCTGCTCTATGATCTATTTTCTTGCATTTGTTCTCTCAACATTGTTCCTTTTGTATGTCATTGCATCAAAAACTTGATTAGAGAACCATTCACATCATCTAATTTACAACATCACATCCTCTACTTTACATCATATCAATCTGCATTGCAATTGTATCCCTTCAAGGCAAAACAATCAAACACCTATACCAAATCACAAAGGCACATTAACAACCATCTATACCTTCTCACTATAAACAATTATCAGACCTTCAAGACAATAGGTTTATCATGTTTGGAAAGAAACAAAAAATCATCTACTTCTCAACTCTATCCATTCCAACTTACTGTCCTTTTTGCAGTCAAGTCATCATTCATGCATATTAGATTCACCATACCTAAATCATTAAAAACAACATGCACTGCCTTCTATACCTTATTCTAAACTTTGAAACATCTTTGTCAACATGAATACAATAGTTTCCAACCACTAACAATTCCTTTTGTCACTATTTTATCAGATTACCATTATCCATGCAAACAAGCACCATTGCTTAAATAGGATTCCATACCCTAAACAGGCATAGGGGCAGTTCTTATGCAGAATGAATGGCTTATTATTTTTGATAGTAGGAAAATGACTGAAAGAGATTTTCTCTGAGTATTAATGATAAGGAAATTTTGTCTATGCATGTTATAATAAAGGTCCAGCAGTAAAGCAGGAAAATGACCGAAAGAGAGAAACTCTGAGTATTAATGATAAGGAAATTTTGGGTATGCATGTTATAATAAAGTTCCAACAGTATTTGTTAGGGAATCATTTCATCATTTGGATGGATTATCAAAGGATTATATCTGGTGTTAAGCTAAAGTTTATATTTTTGTAGGTTAATTAAGTAATTATTAGTTTTTGCAATGGGAAACCCAAATATCCAAATTTTATATGCTCTAATATTTCATTGCTTTCTGGAGGAACATTTGCACTTTATTCATTGTTATGATGGTATGTTAATGTTGTCCAAAAGGTTGGAAACTAATTCAAGTGTCATCAATCAGACTCCAAATTGAGGTATTTTAGTCAAAATCATAGAAACAATTTCAACTCCAGAACAAAGTAATGGCTTGAGAACAGTGCACCATTTTAGAAGGCTCTTCTACTAATCCACCACATGGTGCAGTGCTGCCCGTTGTGATTAGGTTACTATATCCTTGTTTCCAGTTATTCAATAAAATGCACCAATAGCTAGTTTACATGTATGTGTTCATATTGTTATTACACTAGAGTAGAAAGTAAAGAGGCAACACATCATTGTGTTGTCTACATTAGAAAAAGAAAGTTTCTACCATGAATTTGTTGAACACCTTTTAAAGTAGATTACTATTTTCATTTGTTTTGAAATTGTTCGTCGCTCTCCACACCATCTAATAATGGAAAGAGTAAATATTTTTTTATAGAATTTACCTTTTATTTCTTTATTATGCATGTTGGGAGATCTCTCTTCATCCTGGTCATAGCTACCTGTTTTTTGTATTTTCCTAACTAGCAGTTTGCATTTTGATGACTTTTTGTAGTGGGTTCCATCTGTCTCGCTTCCTGTTGCAATATCTAATGCTACCTACTCCTGTCACAGTCAATTAGTATTTTCTAGTTTCTTTGATGGTGTTTTTGGAATATTCCATGCTCAAACATTGAGGCCTAAATCAGGCTTTACATTATTTTTGTGATTATCAGTCTATCAAATGCTTAGGGAATCAATGAATTGTTATTCTACTCACTGTTTAAATTTTAGCTTCATTTAGTTTCAATGTTATTTTGAGATATTTTTTATTTATTTATATTTGAAAATGCAAATTGTGACATCTGCTTAAATTCTCATGTTCAATGTATCCCATGTGCATGCATTTTCAAGAGTCTAGATTACTCCACATGCCAAACATGATTCCCTCTCCCTCCTATAGTATCTAAGAATAGGAAATTTATAAATCTTGTTAAGGTTAGGTACTTTCTATTACATAAAAATTATTACTCTCAGCCTATATTGTCATAGACTAATGTTTTTGGTGGTTGGGTATTTATTCTTGTGTTCAAGAGCACATTATGAAGACAAGTCATGGGCCAATTTCTGTTTTTGTGTGTGGGGATCAGCAGAAGTTGACACTCATTACTTATCTTGATGTTACCTTGAATAGTGAGTATTCTTTAGTGTTTTTTTCAATGTTGTGTGTCATTTTATAAATAACAATCAAATTGGTTATCTCATTGCATTATGAAGCTAGAACTGCAATACTACTAGTATATGCCAAAACTCTAGAACTTTTCTTTTGGCACACATTATTGAGGAATAAATCTCTTGCATCTGTGTGCTCATGTACGTCTTTTTGCATCCACCTTGTATGAATATACTTCAACTGCTTATTTTTTGTGTCATAGGTAAGTATTTCCATAAGAGAGGCTATACTTTTTTATTGTTATCTCATGAATTTGATTATTGTTTATTGATTGGTAATGGGTCTGGATACACATCAATTATAATGTGTTATTAAAAACTCTTATTACAAGAAGCAATTTGCAACTCAACAAGTGGATAGTCACAGATGGATAGAAAATAATTACATTTATAGCAGTAATAAGTTTTTGTTTTATTGAAAGCTGAAAAGAGTTACATTTATAGCAGTAATTCACAAACCCATGCACCAAGTATCAAAAAATTAACACTACATTTCCTGCATCCCCATACAGCCAAAATTTTTAGTATCCAACCACCTACACTTAAACCAACACTTCAAAAAACAACTGTTGTTCAAGAGACTACACCACCCAACAACCACTACCCTTCCTAACCACCCAGACTAAGCAAAAAACCATTACAGTAAAACAAATTACACATTTTTTCCGAGGGTTCACCCGACTCCATCAACACGATTTCATTCAATGGCTTGGCCTTCTTCTGTGGATGTAGGCCCCCGCTTTCCTGCAATTCCTCCCTCACTATTGCCTTCAGATCTACCAACGTTTCCAACTCCACCAGCTCTGTACAAATTTTTAATGCCTGCCAACCTCGTTCCACATCCTTCCTCCAACTATCTTTCATATTTCCCTCTGGCCATCTTATAAACATATGGTTTAAATTCATCATTTCCAGGCCACTTCCATCCCAACCCTCCTCCTTTTCCAGCCCAACACCAGGTATCGCTCACTACAAAATTGATTCCATATCACCCAGAAATTCCTTTGGCACTAGAGCTTGCATTACTCTTTGCACTTCTTTCATTGGCTCCCCTATGTCTAGCCCCCATGCCATTACTAGTGAGTAAATATCTGAGTTCATTCAGTACCTATGTGACAATTTCTCAAATCCTTCTCCGAGAATTATTTTCACAGCTTATGTTGCCTCCTTTTCTTTAAATAAGAAGAGCCCACACAACCTCTTCATGGAGGCCTTCCCTTTGAACGGGTCTAGTTTTTTGTTCAATGACAGTAAAAATCTTGCCTCCATCACCGTATTTCCAACCAACTTCTCCACTTCACATCACCACTCTACTTCTTCAACCAAATTAGCCACTGCCTTCCTTAAAAAACTTTGTTTGTGGTGCGATTAAAACCTCTCCTTACTTTACCAACTTGAGCTATTAATTTCAATTGTACTTCTACACCGCCGTCACCTCCAATTCCCTAAATCCTCATCACTTTGGTTTTCCTCCACACTTTGGGCCTTACGGAAATTTTCCTTCGTACACTTGTAATCCTTCCTCCAAATCTTCCTCATTTATTGCTCTTAAGTCTTCAAATGGCTCATAGTATTTGCAAATTAGTTGCATTCAACTTAGATTTGTAGAATGTATAGAATGACATGAATTAATAACCTTGACGTTTTTCTTGAACTGTATAGAATTATTGAAGCTTTTACCTGATGTTTCAGTAAATATGTAGAATTTTATGGAATGACACTTAATTTCATCCATCGGGCAGGAACATACAAAATATGGATGAAAAGATAGTAAGAATAATACCCATTGAAAGCAACCAAGAGCACCTTGGAAAGAATGCCAACATTTGAATGAATATATATATTTTTAAATTGCATTGTCTTGTCGCAATTTCGATGAAAGTAATCGATGAACCAACAAAAATGTCAGATGAATTTACTGTAGCTATGATGAAAGTTTCATCGTAAGGACATGTCCAGTTCGTCACAATTTTGACGAACTTGTATTTTTTTGATGCTTTGAAGAGGCATGCCAATTTTGTTTTGTTTATTTTTTGTCAGTAGCTAGACAGACTTTTCATCAATATTCTGATGAAAAATTGTTGTTGTTTCGATGCTTTGAAGATGCATGCCAATTTTGTTTTGTTTATTTTTTTTCGGTAGATAGATAGACTTTTCATTGGTAGATAGACTGACTTTTCGTCAATATTCTGACAAAAACCAGATCCATTTTTCGTGATGACGACCGATGAAGTTGGGTCATTGTTTCGACGTTTAACACTTGGTTGAGAAAGCGACGAAAATATAGCGATGAAAATTATTTGAGAGGTTCGTTGGTATTCCGACAATAGTTTGTCGATATTTCAACAAACTTTCATCAAAAATTGGAGTCAAATACAGTAGTGACTCATTCTATCCAATGGTCTAGATTTGGGAAAATTGAGTCAGAAAATTTATTCTAAGAGATTTGCTAAAGGAAAAATTGAAGAAATATTATCAAAGTTTTAAAATTCATTCAATTTTTTTTGTGAAATATTGGAAAAGATTCCCATTAATTTGGGTGGCGAATTTGATACCTCCAAAGGTTGGTTGAAAAAATAAGTATTTCAAAGGGATCTTGTTAGCATGGAAGGAAGAAGGTCTCCATTAAAAGGTGATCCTATAAAGAAACTTGAAACAAAGCTACAAAAAAAAAAAAAAAACATGGAAAGCTAAAGATGAAAATAAGTTTGATCCTACTTTTGGAAACTATTTTATTTATGTAAGCAGTGATGATAGTTCTATTAGATCGCCAGTTAGTTATGTAACTCCTAAAAAGGAAAAAGAAATCTAGATAGATTCAGAGCAACAAAGATCTCTTTAAGAAAATCTTGAAAGAGAAATTGAAATGAATTAGAGGGAATATGATCTTAGGCATCGTATCATGAATCAAATAGCTGATCCTAATATTCATGTGGTAACTTAAACATAAAATTTTTATGCTAATCCTAAAGTCCAGGAGAATACCCACTTTTCTTATAAAAATCCTTCTATATCTAACATAGCTCAGTTTACAATGGCTAGTATTTCTTAGCTTGTCTTACAAACCCCTATATCAAGGGGTGTTCTTTAAACTAAGGAAGAATTACTAAAAGAAGTGAATGATATTTAGTTTGAGTTAAGAAAATTAGAATAGATTAAAATTAGGGAAGATATAAAGATTATAGATGATATGAAAAGGAGAATAGAAACTATGAAAGCTTCCCACAATTCTTATGGTACTTCAACATCAACACGTTGTTGAAAATACCTTCTACTTATCAATTGATGAGCTAAAGGGGCTCTATATTGAATGGTTCATAAGGCACAACACTTGTTGAAGGTTTTGCAAATGGGGTTGCAAGCCAAGTGGGCTTAACCTTGGGGGAAACTCTGTGGTTAAGCACGCTTGAGCTGGAGCAATACTAGGATGGGTGACCTCTCGGGAAGGCCTAGTGCTTCACCTCTGTGAGCATCACCTAGATGCAATGAGTGCTAAGTGGACCATTCACTATCATGAGAGATGGGTTCTTGTGAACCACTACTCATGAAACATGGGTCAATGAGTTTGACTCTAAAACTACACAGTTAAATCCTGATAGCAGTATCAAAATTTGACACGCTATGGAAAATACCTCCTACTTATCAATTGATGAGCTAAAGGGGCTCTATATTGAATGGTTCATAAGGCACAACACTTGTTGAAGGTTTTGCAAATGGGGTTGCAAGCCAAGTGGGCTTAACCTTGGGGAAAACTATGTGGTTAAGCGTGCTTGAGCTGGAGCAATACTAGGATGGGTGACCTCCCGGGAAGGCCCAGTGCTTCACCTCTATGAGCATCACCTAGATGCAATGAGTGCTAAGTGGACCATTCACTATCATGAGAGATGGATTCTTGTGAGCCACTACTCATGAAACATGGGTCAATGAGTTTGACTCTAAAACTACACGGTTAAATCCTAATAACAATATCAAAATAAAAAAAATAAAAATCCTTGGTTAGTGAAGCCAAAGATTGACCTATAGAATTCTACCAGATGTAAGCATAGGATCATGGGATGAATTAAAGAGAGTATTCAAAGAATAGTATGGAATAAAATTAACCCAATATTTTTCATAAATTAATTTACTAGGATTAGAAAAGGTTCAAATGAATCATTATCAACATTTAATGTTAGATTCACTAGCACAATTTTTAATAAAATTCCACCATACATTCGACCTAATGAATCTATGTGCCTAGTTCTATATTGTAATACATATAATCCAAATATGGGCTATGAATTGAGGGATAAGAATCATCAATCATTAATTGATTCTTTCAAAGTTGCTACTCATATTGAACATAATAGAAAATTATAAGGAAAAGTGAACAAAAGAGAGGATGCCAAGATTTTGCAAAATCCAAAAGGACATCAAAATAAACTATATTTTTTTGAAGAAAATTTGGATAAAATAATGAATTCCCTTGAAGAACTTAGCTACAAGGTAGCTAAGAATGAAAAAGGTTTACCCCATGATAGAAAAATTTATCAAAAGTAGGATAGAATGTTAAGGTTATCAAATCAAACTTACAACACTACTTGGAAAAATGGTAAACCAGTGAAACAAAACCAAAGAGGTGCATCAAATAGGGAAAATTTGAATCCTCTCAAAAGGTTAGGTGTAAATGTAATGGAGGATAATTTATGGTGTTTAGTATGTCAATTACCTCACTCGCCTTCATAATGTATGGTTTTGAATCATCAGGATCTAATATAAAATTGAGTAGACCATAAAATGAGGAAATTAGAGCTTTGAATAATGCTATTATTTCCTAGGTAAAGAGTAGCTACAATTTGAGAAATAATGGAAATAATGGAAATAATGATGGTCAAGGCAAGGCTGGTATCCTTTTCATTAAAGAAGAGGGAAATCACCAAGAAGGTCAGGGTCATGTAAAAGGAAATGAAAAAACTATGTAAAGGAAATAACATAGAAAATAAAGAAAACATTCATCAACTATCTACTAACCAAGTTATCTCTCCTCTTATCAAAGATAAATATCAACATAAGAAGATGGAGGAAGAAAAGGATAACATTTAGAATGTTCAAAAGGAAAATATTCAAAGCAAAGAAGGAAAGGTTAGCAATCCTATTTTGTCTAGTAGGTTAGCTTCCAACACACTTAGTTATGCTCCAATTGATATGACACAAATCTTATCACAAATTAAGATTTTTGTCGCATTATTAGAAATGATGAGAATAGATGAGCATAAGGATAAGGCCTTAACCTTGGTTACTAGTGCTTCTAAGGTGTCTATTGAAGGAAATAAGGTTAATTTTAAGTTGAAGAAGGAACAAAAGCAAAATAACAAGTTAGAAGCAGACGATGTATGTAGCGAGGTGCCTGAAGTATATTTATGCATAACTATGAAAAATGTCCATCTCAGGTTGACCCTTTCTACATTTCTTTATCAATAAATGACAAATTGGTAAAAAAATACATGATTGATTAGGATCCTCTACAAATGTTATGCCTTTGAATATAATGAATCAATTAGATTTAAAGTCAGTAAAGCATATGGAATATGCTTTGCAATGGGTTCAAGAGAAGTCCTAGTGATTGGGATTATAAAATATTTGGAGTTCAAACTTGTTGCATACCTCAAAAAGGATTTCAAAATGAATGTCACAGTTGTTGACATTCCAACTCAGTATGAGATGTTATTGTCAATGAAATAGGCCAAATTAGTAGGTGGAAGTATGCAATTGGATTTTTCATATGCCATGATCCCTATCAATGATAGGAATGTAAAATTAAATAGAGAAACAAAATTTCCCAACTTAGTTCAAAATATTAAATGTGATGAAGAGGTATATTTTGTTGATATTGATATTGACAACTTTAAATTTAACACCTCTTAGATAGAAATAAAAAAAGATATACCATTGGTTAAAGAAACTAAGGAGTTTTTACAAGAAAATAACTTATGGTTGATGCTCTTTCATGGAGCTTTCTCAAAATAAGGAGCAGGAGTTGGGGTGATTCTGATTTCACCAAATGGTAAGTCCTTTAAGTATTCATTTTTATTAAAATTTGAATGCACAAACAATGTAACAAAATATGAAGCACTTTTGCTAGGACTTAATATGGTGATCAAACATGGAATCAATGAGTTAAGAGTTTTGGGAGATTTAGAAATGGTAGTGTTCTAGGTTAGAGAAAATATGTTTCAAAAAATAATATAGGTTATTTAATAATATAAATTTGGATTTTGGGATGCTCTAGAGATGTTTGATGCATTTTCTATAGAATGGATTGAAAGATCAAAAAATGTCATGGCTGATTTCTTGACTAATATTGCAGTATGACCTAATGATATGACCTTTTATGGTGTATCCACCATTGAAAATTTGAATAGACCATTAGTACCTAATAATGTATGTAACTGACAATTTTTACTGATGATCATGATTTATTAAAAATTTTACATTGTATTGATGAATACCACAATAAAGAGAGATTTTCAAAATTTTGTGGAAATTGTGGATGAAAAAGAAATTGTGTTTGGGAATGAGGTTATTTAGTTGAAGACTAGTAAGATCCCAAAAGGGTTAGTTGACTTAGAAAGAGCTTTTGATACTTTTGTCAGATATGTTCCTAAGTCAAACCTTGTCCATGAAAATGATTTGGAAGAAATCAATTTAGGCACAAAGACTTTTCCTAAGAAAGTTTACATTTGGAATAAGTTTGATCCCAAGATTAGATTCATGCTTATAGATTTATTAAGAAATCATAAGCATAGCTTTGCATGGTCTTATGATGACTTAAAGGCTTATAGAAAGGACTTACTTCAGCATGAGATTCCTCTAAAGTGTGATGCTAAGAATTTTAGACAAAAATAAAGACTAATTAACCCAACATTAGCACCAAGATATAGTAGGAATTGATGAATATTAGAGAGGGTGGAATTATAAAGCCAATTAAACATTCCACATGGGTCTCTAATTTAGTGCCAATAAGGAAAACTAATGGAGATATAAGACTGTGTGTTGATTTCAAAAAAATAAATATATAGATTCATTAAAGGATAACTATTCATTGCCAAATATGGAGGCAATGCTACAAAAGGTAAATGGATGTGGATTGCTATCCATGATGGATGGTTTCTTAGGGTACAATCAGGTGGTAATGGAGGACTTAGAGAAATATAAAATAACTTTTTCTACACCATGTGGCACATATGTTTATGTTAGGATTCCATTTGGGTTAACTAATGTTGGAGCAATTTTTTAGAGAGACATGGATGCTGCATTTTATTATTTAATTGATATAATAATGGTAGTATGCCAAGATGATTTAACTTCCTTCTCCAAGAAAAAAGAAGACCATTTTTCTCATCTTGAGAAAGTATTTTCAAAAGCCATTAAATATAGTATGTCACTAAACCCTAAGAAATGTACATTTGGGGTTACAAAGGGTAAATTATTAGGTCATATTGTTTTAAAGGATGGAATTAGGATTGATCCTGATACAATTGTAGCAATTGACAAAATTCCATTTCCAAAAGTCTCAAGGGAATTCAGTAATTTTTTGGGAAAATCAATTTTGTTAGAATATTTGTCACCAATTTTGTAGAAACAACTAAGGCCATCTCTAAGTTGTTAATAAAACAAGAATTGATTGCATGGGGAAATGAATCTTTTCAAGCATTCAATAATATCAAAAGGACCATCAAACAAGCACCATTACTTAAGTCACCTAATTTTGTAAAGACTTTTCAAATATTTTATTTTTCTTCTTTTCATACTAGTGTTGTTATACTATTATAGAAGAATGATGAGGGTTATGAACAACCAATTTCAATTTATAGAAAATAACTCTAGGTAGTAGAATTAAAATATGATATTATGGAAAAATAGGCCTATGCCCTAGTTAAAGAATTTCAAGCCTTACTTGGTAGGAGCCAAAATAATTGCATATGTTCCTAGTGTTGCAGTCAAGGACATCTCCACTCAACAAGAAGTCAAATGGAGAAGATGTAGACAGATTAAAAAAATTCAAGAGTTCAACATAGACGTCAAGATAATCAAATTGGTCAGAGGACAAGGTTTAGCTACGCTGATGGCCAATTCTAACTTTTATGCAAGTTAGGTAAAACAAGTACAAGAAGATGAACCTCTAAAGGAATGCAATTTGATTTTTTTTTTGGTATGAGGATGTTTTGTATATTTGAAAACATGCCTTGTCCAGAGCACATGATTGATAATCAGAAGAGAACTCTCAAGTTGCAAGCTATAAAATTGTAGTGTAGGAAAAACTATCCCTTTTTCACACTTAATTTGGGAAATAATATTAAATAAAAGGACTAAATGATGCCTTAATTTAGTGTTGTAATATGTATTTTACATATTCACATTAAGTTTAGGGCCTTATTAATTAAAATGGACTTAATTGTGCCTTATTTATGGTGTTGTAAGGTGCACCTTTACACTTTCACATAAATCTAGAGCTTCATTAATTAATTGAAGTTAATATGCCTTGATTGGCCCCTTTAATTCAAATCCAAGCCTAATTAATTGCAATTTACAAAGGATACAACCCAACATTCATCAATTCCATTACATAACACTTAACATTGGAGAATGTGTGTCCTAGGCAAGTGACCTAGGACCCATTCACCCAAGGGCGAATGGGTCCTCACTTAGGCCTAGGACCTAAATTTAAAATATTTTTTGATGGTTTTTCAATGATTTCAAATGTGTATTCACATGCCAACTTTTTTTTATTTGAATTTCGAGAATTAATGCTAACATATGTATAAATAATAGGTCATTTCACTATGCTTCACCTAGCAATTTTTGAAGTGAGCATTGATATAGAAAGTTTATGAGATCAAGAGAAATTGAAGAGAATTTTCAAGGAATTCAAGGGCAGATTTATTGAAGATTATTGCAACATTCAAAATTCCATTATCATGTCAAAGTCTTCTTGCATCATGCATGTTATTTGAGCTAATATGGTGATGTAGTGCTCAAGATCCATTCAAAGGCATTGTTTCAAATCAAGTTTCATGATCAAGATCCACATCCATTGAAGCCATTTCAAGCAAGTTGCATATCCATATTCCAAGGTTCAAACAAAGGTTTGGTGAGTTGTGGCATAGGCTTGTTCATTCATGATTCCTTTATGCTATTTCATTTCATTTCAAGGTTTAATTACCAAAATGGGGTTTGACTAAGGAAAACCCCCATTCACCTAACAAACAACATTTTTCTCTCTTGATGCGTGATTGCATATTTTAGGTGAAAGATCTATTGAAGAGAAAAATTGCAAAGTTGTCATCATTCTTGCAATTTCACGAAAATTGACCTACAGGATTTATTTCCAACTTTCCAACTACAAGATTCAAGAATCTAGGAGTGCAAACACAGTAGAAAAAAACCTAGAAACAAATTTTCAAGAGCCTTAGCTAGGACCCATTCGCCATAGAGAAAATTAGTCCTTAGTTTGATTTGAAAAAGCACTTTTGGTGACTAGTACACATAACTTTCCCATTCTCAAATCTGCAATTTAACTGTTGTTTCCGTCATAATTTAGTTTAATCTTCTAGATGCACTTTATAGATCATAATTTGGAGTTGGGTAAAAGCAAGAAGTTGGGTACACAAAGAGGGGAAGTTTCGGCCAAAAAAAAATTCTCGTAGAAAACGTGTACGCGTTATTAAAAAAATGCGTATGCGTTATGCTTCGGGTACCTGAGCCTAAAAAATGTGTATGCACTAAAAAAAACGTACGCGTTATAACACGTACACGTTATATAATGCATACACGTTTTATAACATGTAAAAATTGATTATTTAAAAAAAAAACTTTTTAGAAATAGGTACCCGTTTTAAAATGCGTGCCTATTTCTTAAATTTTTATTTTTTAAAAAATAATCAAGAAAATAAAGAACAAGTGTTTTGTAACGCGTACACATTTTTTAAAAACGCGTATGCGTTTTTAAAATTCAAAATTCTCAACCCACATGCTGCCTCGGTTTTAGGCTTGGGAAAGGCTTTGCAATCCGAGCCTTAGCCTTTGACTTGCAACTAAAAAACTAAGGCAGATTGAAGAAGAATGTCAAACTTTGGCAATATGGCTGATGGACTTTTTTTCTGAATCAATCTATAAAATTAAAACCCATTAAAGAACACGATGTCTAATTTCTAAATATATAGTTTTTATTAATAATAGATTATGTTTGATATTTTTTAATTAATTTCTAAGCGAACTAGTCCTTAAACTTGAAATATCAGGCTTTTTTTGTCTTTTAATAACTTTTTTTTGGTTAAGTTTCTTGTAAAAAAAAAAATTATATGGCATCAAAATTTAGACAATTCTCTACCCAATGAAAAAAAAAAGATTCATTAAATGTTTATTTTAGGTCCAATTATGTTGTTCGTACACATTGATTTTTATAAACAACAATTAAGGCCAATAAAAATTTAATATAAAAAAAATATTCAACCAAAAATTATATAAAAAATTCCAGATCAAACTTCATGTTGTTAGCTCTCTTTTACAAAAGGAATTAGCAAAATACTTTTATTTGGGTCAAAAAGTATTGTCCGTACATGTGCTTGGTATTGTAAAAAAACAGGGACTTTTAAAAAGTGGTTTTTATAGATCCCTATCAAATTTTAATTTCTATAATCTGGGTATTCGAATAATTTGCATATTTGAAAACTAGATGCAAAATTCTAAATTTCCTATTACTAACTTTTTTAAAGATTCATTGTGTAAGTGCCTCAAATTTTCAGTCCAAGTCTGACAAATTCTAAAAAACAGCAAAAACACTTCCACTTTTTGAGCTTTTTGTGTACCCAACTTCTTGCATCAACCCAGTTGTTTTTCTATTTTTAATCTTTCTCCCCAAAGTGTTTTTTGACTCATACCTGCATCCTAGCATAAAAGGGAAATTTGTAGATTCACACCTTGATTTAACTCACCTTTCAGTTGACATTCATTTCATTGTTTTGATCTCATTTCCTGAATGAAATTAGAGAAATATGTCCATCATAACCCCATTTCCCTTTATATTTGGACTCTCCCAACCTATTTTTCTATGTTTCAAAAATGTCATATTCCATGATTGTTTATATTGGAGACATAAAGATGGTGTCCTACTCAAATGTGTCGATGAAGATCAAGCTAAAAATATTCTTCAGAATATGTACAGTGGATTTTGTGGTGGACATTATATGGCTAAAATAACTACTATAAGATCTTAAGGTCTGGATATTGGTGTCCCACTTTGTTTACTAATACTCACATAATGGTAAGGAAACATGATGTATGCTAGAAATTCTTAGGTAAATTGAAATACTTTGGCACCTTACTATTGAAAACATTGACTATAGAGGCCCCTTTTCAACAATGGGGTATTGATTTATAGGTTAATTTTTAAATAAGTCTAGTGGAGGTCACAATTGGATTCTTGTGAAAATTGATTACTTTACCAAATGGGTAGAGGCTATTACTACCAAGAAGGATACTAGAAAATTTGTCACGGATTTTGTCATGGAAAAAATTGTCAAAAGGTTTGGAACTCTTGGTTTAAGTTAGTACTAGATAATGTTGTGTTTTAGATCATTTGAATTTGCAACTTTTTGTTTTGTTAATGGGATTGACATACCTTATTTTTCCCCACATCATCCCCAAGGAAATGGAAAAGTTGAGTCAAGTAACAAGAGTTTGATGAAGATTATAAAGAGAGTGATTGGAAAAAAATAAGAAGTCTTGAGATTAAAAACTAAAGTTATCACTATGAATTGACAAGACAACAATCAAGAAGGCTACATAAAAATATCCTTATGGATTGGATGCAAGATTTCCAATTAACAATTTGTTGCCAATTTACAAATTTATCTAAGAATATGACGAAGACATTGATAATGTCATGACAATTAGAATTAATCAACTTATAGAGTTGGATGAGTCAAGGAGAGATGCATAAAATACCAATCTCAAGAAATAATTACAAGTAAAATACTTGTTTAACATAAAGACATCATACACGATATTTCTAATAGGAGATATGGTCTTAAGGAGGAATGTCAAAATCCATGACAAAGGCGAACATGGAAAATTTGAAGCCATATGGACATGTCCTTATGCTGTGCTCAACAATCATGGTGATAATTCCTATTTTTGCAAAATATAGATGGTGAATTTTAGGAATTGCTAGTGCATGGACAATTCCCTAAACCCTACTTTTCATAAGATAGGGTATATCTTGCACATTATATTTTAGTATAAATTTATACAGTCTTTTTCCCCTTTTATTCATTTTTATCTAGTTTTCTAAGAGATTCATGGATCCTTAAATTGTTTCTAAAAACAAGCATCCCTAACCAAAATGGTGGTACTCATGAAAATTTTATCCCTTTGAGCTAAATCATCCGTTAATTTTTTTAAATAATCCCATGATTTTGCAAGGGTTTACTAATAATTATGCATTAGGGTTTTGAAAAAACCTAGCCCCATCAAAAGCCTAAGACCAATACAAAGCCCTTGCACTTAAATTCTTATGATTAATCATTGATTGTTCGTTCTAGTTTCCTATCCCTTTAAGTTACAACTTTAAGGCCATCATCCTCTTTATTTACTGGCCCCTTTTACTAGAACACTAGAATATCCCACTATTTTTAATGTATTTTAAATATTTCTAAAGCTTTGTGTTTTATTGGGTCCCATAGTACATGCGTTGTAGTTTTGCATAGTCTCTTCAATTCACGAAGACTTTTTATGTTATAATTTTCTTTCTATGAGCCTATGAAACAATTTTTTACTCCTCATATATCATTGACATGTATGGGTCTCAGGCCAATCAAATTTTAAGTTGTGTTTTTATATGAATAACTTAAGTGTTTAGCAATGTCCCCTTTATCGTACTTCATCAACCCCTTTTTTCCTAGTTGCTTAAGTTATTTACTTATGCACATGTGTTTTAAACCCTTTTAAATCACACAAACTATATACATCATGGGCCCTCATTCTAATAATCTATATTTTCATGAATGAGAAAAAAGATATTATCTTGAGCTATAAACATGGTTCTTTCCTTTTCGTGCTAGATCTAACCTTCAGGAATTTTGTGCTGATATTTTATTCACCCAAACTCCCAAAATTGTACCACTTGTCTGGTCTTATTTACTTCTAATGTTTCATGGAGGAATACATTATCGAGGAAGCCTCAAGACTATTCCTTTTTTCCATGTGTCCATAAAATAATTAGATGTGTCATATTTTTGTGCAAAATAAATAAGCGCTTTCTCTTTGTGGAAAGGATTTCAAATCCCCACAATCACCGTTTTTCTTTGAGAATCAATGTTCCATATTAAAAAATGAAGAACAACTACCATTGGTCACATGTTCAATGTTCAAGGATGTGAGGACATTGATGACCAATTTGATCTATATCTACCAATTTTTTTAGGGTGTTAGCTTAATTACATCAATCCTCATTTTTCAAAGCACAAAAGGAAGATATTAGAGTGAAATTTCTATACAATTCCAAGCAGACAAGGGTTTTCATAGCAATTTTAGGGCTTTTAGGAGGCAATAAAAAAGTAAGTAAATTTGACTATCTTTGTACATTTTGAGCATAAGGGAGTGTTTTTATTTGGTTTCATGAATTCAAAATGTAGCAGTAGGCTCTGAAAGGGAAGGAATTGTGTAGGATTTTATAGATATCTTCTTCAAAGTGTAAAATTTTAAAACCCTAGTTTTATGAACACAAAAACCCTAAAAGGAAAATCATGGTTGGAATGCCAATAGGTGTAAAGAGGGGATTAGATGATGATATAATGGTTCAATTTCTTGGGTAAGTTAAAATACCTAGAATGGTACAAGGGTCAGGAATTTTGTCCTGATAAGAATGACAATTGTAGGGATTCAATTATCCAATTCAAGGGTATGCCCTATTTAAGCACACCTTTAGAAAAGCCCTAGAAAAAAGACCTATTTGCAATATATGGAGATTAGGGTTGGGAAGGTTGGTGGTGCTCAATATATTTGTCAATGTTGACTTAATTAGGGGAATTTCATAAGCATAAAACCTTGAAAAAAGGGCATTATTTACCATAGCTGGGAAACTCTTAATGGATTTGAACAAAAGTTACATTTGCAAGGTTTTTCTTCATTAGGAGGGGTAAATGCTTTTTAATGGCATTAGTTGTTGATATATAGAGAAGAGATGTGAATAATCCCTATAATTATATTGGTTATATTGTTGAGGAGATTCATAAGTCTCTGAGCTCATCAAGAAGGACAACCAAATAGTCCACTTCAAGTGGTATTCCTTGATTTTCCATATCACTTTATTTAGTGGAATAGGTATTTGGTCCCCATCAATACAGATTAGGGCCTTAAATGAGAATAAAAGAGTTTTCCCAGTATAAGAGTGGACCTACATATGGGACATGGATTGTGACAAGTAAATTTCCTTGATTTTTGAAGATTGTTTTATTAAGGAAGTTCTCAGGAACTTTTGTTAGCCTATGGACTAGTGGTTATCAAATGAAATAAGAAGATTTTTGAGACCAACGGATCTTATCTTAGAAGTAGGGATCAAGTATAATTGCGGTGATTGGTTTTTCTACCTTAATGCTACTGAGATTAGAGTATATAGATCCTCAATTAGACCCTATGTGCTCCCTCAGAATATACCATATCAAATTTCCTTCTTGTAAATCATGTGACAATTAAATGAGTCTAATAAGACTCATTTCATGAACAAGAAGAAGCATGCCATTCTTCTCTCCATAGTTGTGTTTTCAAATTTTTAGGTCACATCAAGGGAAGGATTAGAATTATTGTTGGGCAAGTTGTTGCCTTACATAATGAGAGTGGATAAGATCAAGAGGTGTGATCTTGAACATTTCATCCATGTTTAGAAAATTAGTTACAAATTGGCAACATTCTCACATGAGCTTAATAATATTGAGGATTTGATCAAGAATTTTTCAAATGAGAAAGAGGCCACACAAAGAACAATATTGTGGGTTAGAATTAATATCATTGAAAATAAAAGGAAGCAGGTTTAACCATATTTTCAAGGATCATATTCACACATTAAGGACCGAATAGTTGTAAGGAAGCTAAGGTAGCAGAACAACTTCCAACACTAATATTGAGAGGAGGATAATGCAAAACTTTATAGATATTTACAATAGTTATAGAAACTTAAACATAAATAAGCATAAATATCATGCATACCACAACATAGTGACTTACATGGCGAAAATCCTTTCGAGAGAAAAACCCCACACTCCAAAATTTTCCCAATATATTATAAAAAAATCACAAAGATTATAATATACTTGCAGAGCAAGCTTCTCAAGTATCACCAACTAGAGATCCAAAGGCACCACAACCATTATCAAACTCTAAAAGTACATCACAATACATAGCCATAATACAACACCCTCATAAAATAGGGTTGCATTCTAGGGAAAGTTAATCCAACAAAATATTGATCATCAAACTTGAGACCTAATGATGAATGGTCCAAATTTAGAATAGTAAAATATAAATAAAATTTAGCTTTTAGGGGAACTGCCCTCGAGCTCCCGTTAGGGTGTGTGGACCTTAGATCCCCCACTAGGGGGATGATTCACCTAGACCCCTCGCGGGGGACCGGGTACCCCCCTGTGCCCCCTATCACATACATATCAACAATACCTTACGTAATTGCAAGGTTGAGGAACATTTTCCCAATAATAGTTAGAAAAATGATAATTCTTGATCATACCAATAGTCATTTTAAATGTGCCTTTTCCACCACTAAGTATCCATGTTCCTTCCACTTCTTAGGGGGTTGTACCACAAAGTCTACAACAAGTAACCCACTTATGGTGGATTACCCTATAGGCCTTGGTGAAGATTTTGGTGATGCAAATATAGCACAAGTGATGCATCCTCCATCCAGGGTTATAATTGAGAGACCCACTGATGATAGGTTACTCATTAATTTTGAGACATGTGGGGAGGTTTTGGATGACATCAGGGCTCAATATTGCACAAAATTCATGTAATATGACCAATTCATCACCACCAAAGAGTTTAAGGACTTTGTCCTTAAGAATAAAGGAGAGGAACCACAATAGAAGGAACAAGAAAAAAACATCATAGAGGAAAAGAAACATGAGATAATGAATTAATTCTTGAAAAAGGTAAATAAAGAAATTGAATCTATGAATCCTCATAGAGGCAAAGAGTTGGTAAGAAGTGTTGGATGCCTTATCTTACCAGGATGGGATATGTCACCTACCATTGTATTTGACACCATTAGAAGGTAGGAAGGAGATTCCCCTATTTTGTAATCAGAGAACTTGTTGATGCTCTCTATTTTGGGTCAAGATTTAAAAGTGGGAGACCTTGGTTATTTGGTCTGTCTTCCCAAAAAATTACAATCCATAGGTAATAAGTGATCCCAATGAATTCACTAGAAATTTGATAGTAAGAAAACTAGGGGATAGAAGTGTTGTTCAAGTAGCCTCCCTCACGGTGAATACCTAAGGAAACTGTAAAAAGGTTACTAGGAGATTTAGATAAGGCTAATGCCACCAATCTAAGGTTGTAGGAGTAATTGAACATGGTTATAGGGTTATTTCCTCATCCGCAGCCAGCCACAGAGGACAAGGGATCATAGGAAAATGAGAGTTTAACCCTTAAGGTTAAAATCTTAAGAGAGAAGCTTAAGAAGATTAGGGAAGATGCTAGAATGGAAAATGAAGTAACAACTAAAAAGGTATCTAACCTAGTTGACAATGTTTTGGGTCACAAGTTATCAAACATTTTGAGCCAGGTGGAGAAAGTTTGGGACAACTACAAGATTTTGAGGGATGGATTTACCAACCATACTCAAATGGAAGTTAGGTTAAAATTCTTCAAGATTAGTTGGACCCCTAGAGTTTAGTGTTGTAAATTATTACAAAGAACTCCAATTTTGATTATAGTTTAATATTTGATATTATTTGTAGGTCAGATTCTTTGGATGACATCATAATTCATCATGATAGATATAAGGCATTGATTAAAATAGAGCTCAATAATTTTTAGGGCTTTAAGGAGTTTCATATGCCTCCTATGTTAGGTGAGGATAGAGAAATAAAGTCCCACAAGAAGTGGAGAACAAATTTTGCTAATATCATCACTCCCATATATAATAAGATAAACAAAGGTGGCGAAATAGATGTAGAAGATTCAAGTCTTAGCATGGATTTGATCTCCAATTTGGAGTACAACATGATGGGATTTTCTGACATGGTTCAAGTTCTGATAGATGATGATCAAAAGGATCATATGGTTAGGATTAACCAATTTCTCCCACCCAAAGATGACATTTCATCAAAGTAGAGTGGAGAAAGAGAGAAGTATGGTGTAAAAATTTGAGTTGTGTTTCAATCTATCATCACCAACCAATATAAATGCAACATCAACAAGTTAGAATGGGAATGTTAGAGATATCCTATCAAAATCAAGAAGTAATTTTGGGAAAATAAAATCCATCTGCCAATATAGATTCTACAAAAGATCTTCAACCACCTTTTTTGTGATTAATCCTTATGTATAAATTTATTTTTTTCATTTTGTAAAGTTGTCACTGCTTAAGTTTTGTCTTTAGTGAATTAAGTGGTGGAACAAGCCTTTTTTCTAGTTGCTTCCATACATATATAAAAGGGATTTCTAAGCTTTATTCTAGATTCTAGTCCTTAAGGTTTTGAGAGAAGGTCTACATAGAATTAAGTCTTGTACAGTTAGGCCTTCTAAAATTTAGAAATAGAGTGTTGTAATTTTTCTCTGTAATAACAACAAACAACTCAATTATGTTGTTTATAAGAATACAAGTCATGTTGTTAGTGTCTCCATGCTATAATACAATATATTTTGAATCTAAATAATCAAAGATCATTTAAGGTTCTCATTGCACATTTGCTGTGATAAATGTTTAATTGTTAGCTTTTGTTCAAGCAATGGATTAAAAGTACTTTCAATTGGATACTTGAAGATATTGTAGTTATAGTAAGGATCTTGAAGAAGATTAATAGTATTTTCCATCTGTTTTTTTCTTATTGTAAGGCAATAAGATTATAAAACCATTGAGTTAGTTAATTAGTTTTCTATTTAGAAAAATTGATTCATTTCTTGACTTTGTAATGGATAAGGCACATTTATTTTAATTCATAGAACTCAAACTTAGGTAGAATCAACTTAAAATTGGACATTTTCCTTTACTGTATATTTTTTTGTTTATGCTCATTTCACACCATTATAACATAGAGCTATAGAGGGTTTTGAAGATGATTTAGCCAATCAATCTCATCCTCTAAAAAATTGTTAGTGTGATGATTGTTATCTATTTTGACATGATTAAGAAATATTGATGTAATTTAAGAATGATGTTGTGAAAAGGGAAACCCACCTTAGTTTTGTAGAGCCTAAAGTTTAGAGGAGAACAACTATAAAATATTTCTCCTATTTGTTGGCCATTGGCCTAGGGTTCTTAATTATAGGATCTAGCTAATCCTTAGAGAAACCTAGACAATTAGTTAGAAACACTAACATATCCATCGCATAGACCAATTCAAAATGGGTAAATTTAGTAGATCTTTTATAAATTGTTATGTATGTCCATAGTACCATAGATATTTTGACATCCAAATCCATCCTACTTGTGTTGCACATTTTGGCTAGGGTGGTTCCTATGATCTTGTTCATAGCCTAATTTTCTCCATTAGCTTGTGTGTGATAAGGGGTACTATGGTTATGGGTTATTATAAAACTTTGTAGCAATTCTATAATAACTTTGTTGAAAAAATGTTCCCCCTAATCACTAGTTATGTTGAGTGGGAATATGAATTTAGTGATGGTATTTTGATATATAAATTTTACAATAGGGTGTGCAATACATTCTTTGGTGGGTTTTTCCTCTACCCATTTTTTTAGGTATTCTACACCAATGATGATTGATCTAGAGCCTTATATAGTTTGGATGGTGGATCAATGGGTCCAATAAATTCAACAACCCATTTTTCAAATGGTACTAGGGGTAATACTAGTTGTAAGGGAATTTCATATTTTGTCATAGGTATCTCAACTCTTTGACATATATCATAGCTTTTAAAATATTGTTTTATATCTTTATTTACGGTGGGCCACCATGATCCTACTAATTTTACTTTCTTGGCCCTAGTATCTTTGGAGTTGTGTCTGCCAGATATACCTCCATGTGCTTCCCTCAAGATATCATTTCTCTCATGTTCAAAAAATACTTAATGAATGCTACCATCTCTTCCTATTTTATATATTTTTCCTCCTATAAGTGTAAATAGAAGATATTTCCACAATAACAATTGTCTGTCTTGTAATGTCATATTAGGTTGATATTTTTTGATAGATAGTAGTATGACTACATCATGCAATTATTGGGGTACCAAAATTATTATAAATAAGCTTACTCAAGGTAAATCTTCTGAATGCTCATCTAGTTCTTATCTAGTGTCAATTCTTGATACATAATCTAGACCTTGATTGTTCCTTCCCAACTTAACCATGATATTAAAATTAAATTCTTGAAACAACAACCATCTACATATTCTCCCTTAGATTATTGGTTTATTCAACAAATATTTTAGGGGATCATGATCATGGTAAAAAGTGAATGGTATAGACAAAAAGTAGTGGTAGATCTTTTGCATGGAGTACACCATTTATAATGATTCTATTTTTGTAGTGGTGTAATTCTTTTCAACTTGAGTTTTGTTTTGGATTGCAAAAGAAATTAGATGGTTCTTCTTGTCACAAGGTTATGCTAGCACTATTCCTATTCATATTCTAGAGGCATCTACATGCATGCGGAAAGGGGCAATCTAATCAAAAAATATTAGTATGGGTGCTTTTGCATATTTTGTTTCAATATTTTAATATATTGTTGGCATTGTTTCATCTAGTTATAGACTTGTTAGGACCCTTTTTTTAGTAATTCTTCTAGTGGTGCCACTAGTGTTGTATACGCTCTAATGAATATTTGTGGTATCTGGTATAACCTAGAAATTTTTTTACCTTTGGTTCTCTATTAGGTGGTGGTAAGGTCATGATAAGGGCCATGTTCATAAGATCTACCATTAAACCTTCCTTAGAAACTATATGCCCCAACAATGTACCAAAAGGTATTGCACATATGTATTTATTGATGCTTAGAGAGATTTACAAGCTTTTGCATCATTCTAACATTGTACAAAGTGTTTGATATGGTTTTTGACTAACATATATACCTTCCAATCATTTAAATAAACTTCTAATAAGTCATGAATGAATTTTTAAAACGTGTTCACCATTATCCAACAAAATATTGTCGTACCACTCTTTAGTTTGAATGACATGACTATGTACATAAATGACTCTTATTTTGTAAAAAAACATGTTTTTTGGTTGATCTTCTTCTCTAATTTTGACTTGATGGTATCTAGAGAATCCATTGGTGAATTAGTATATTTCCCTTCCTACCAAAAATTCTAGTATCTCTTCTATATGTGGATTTGGAAAAGGATTGTGAATAAAAACTTTATTGAGTTCCCAAAAATCAACACAAATCCTTATTTCATCAATTTTATCAATTTGTACAACCTTGAGATTGATCCACTTTGCATCCTCAACCATTTTTATGATTCCTATCACCAAAATTTTTTCTAACTTTGTTTTTACCTTCTTTTTTCATATTAGGATTGAGCCTATAAGGTGTTTTCTTTTTGTGGGTTGGATTCTTCTTTAAGTTATATTTTTGAAACATAGAAAAATATAGGCTCACAAAAATGAGACAAAGGATAATAGGGTTTAACCAAAATAGATGGGAAATGGTGTGTGGGGGCCTATCTTTCTATTAATTTCATTACAAAATGAGGTCCTCAAAGGTAGGTTTGACTTTAACCCTAGGTGATTCAATCCTATTGGAGATCTTGCAAATTTCCTTATGATAGAGGATGGGGTAAAATATTCCTAAACGACACTTTTGGGAGATAAAAATATAATACCAAATGAACTCAAATATGCAATGTAAATCTTGGATCATGTAGATGAAGCATAATACTGATAGAAACAAGAAAAAATTAGTAGATCTGAGAAAGGTAAGACATTGGGTACTTGTCACCAAAAGTGGTTGCTAAGCGTCCAAAAATGGTAAATGAGTCCTTGTACAATTTTTTTTCTCAAATTTTTGAGAGCCTTTGGATATGGATATGAGATGCATTTTCCCACATGTTCCACTGCTAAAAATTTGGAAATGAACTCATGATTTGAGTTTATGTGGCCTTGACAACTTTTTGTGACAACTTTGCAACTTTGACAACTTTTGCAATTTTGCACTTTTGAAATCTTCAATTTCAATCCTTCTTCACTTATGAACCTGCACATACACAAAGAGAGGAGAAAAATGTTTTTTTTGGTGGATAAGGGTTTACCTTGGTCAAACCATAGCTTGGTAATTAAACCTTGAAATGAAAGAATAATAAAATGTAAGGAATGATGAATGAACAATGATATGTTGCAACTCACTAAACCCTTGAATGGAGATCCTTAGAGGATTGAATTCTAACATCTCTCTAAGGTATTGATCTTGCATGAAGTGGCTTGATTGGATGTTGATATTGATGCCTGAATTCTTGAAACTTACATCACAATGTTAGCTCCAAAAACATGCATAAATGCAAATAACTTTGACATGATGCTTGGGATCTTGAATACTAATGTAGAAGACTAATAAATCTGCTCTTGAATGCTCTTGTGAAGTTCACCTCTAGTTTGTTAGATTTGAATTGATAAAAAGACCTTGTATTTATAGGTAATTTTCTAATTTCCCGACAATTAAACATCAAAGGCCGAAAATTGCAGTTTGAATTTGAATCATAAAAATATCGCCAAAAACAGATTAAAAATTAAGATCCTCAACTTAAGGACCTAAATCCAAGACACACAATTTAATTAATGTTTTCATTTTTTTAATATCAGTTCCCCTTTTAGAAATTGAGATTAATTAGGCTTTTAAATGCATAATTGGGCCAATTAGAGGCTTAATTAAGTTCAATTAGGGAAAAAAAAAATGTAAAGGAGTACAATTTTCATTAATCTTTCTTCCTCTTTGATGTCTTTGATTTTTGTAAATGTCCAAGGAAATATGTCTTCATAATTGAAAATATTTTAAATTACTCTTGCAACTAACTTATTATCCTAGTAATCAATAATTTTAGCTATTTTAGGGTTTTCAATGGATGTTATATTTTCTTCCCTTATCTCGAGGGTTTTATTATGATATTGATCTTTAGATTCATTATGTAACTAAAATTCCCATTCACCTTTTGCTACCTGGATTTTTATTTTCTTGGTCTCTTTCTTCTTGATGTGTGATTTAGTACCTTTTCTCTTAAAAATGAGTTTGTTTTTCCATCCATTCTATTAGTTTCCATACTCATTCATTGCAAGGAGGTAGTGGAGCTAATGTGTGGACTTGTATATTCATGTCTTGTAGTGGTCTGAATATAATTTCTTTCATCCACATTAATGCGGTATGGATATTTTCATCCTCATCCCAAAAAGAGATGTGAAAAAAATCTTTTTGAAGTTCTTGCCAATCTTTTGTTTTAGTTATTCTTTCTTGATTGATATAACATATTTTACCAATTAGTGTTAGAGTCTAGTTGAATAGTTATATGTATTTAACCTAGTTTCATATTCTCTTTGCCCCTTCCACTAGTACAAAAACAACAATAAACTACTAAAAACTTCTTATAAATGACTGAACATGGTCGCGTGAGCATTAGTAGTTCATTTCCAATCATTTATAATGCAACCAGATTGATGACTAAACCATTTTTAGTCATTTATTGCTTGTTTTGATTGATCAATTTGGTAGTAAATTTAGTCATTGATTGTTGTAATCCGGTCACTTATTTAGTCATTTTTTATTCATTGATATATTTAGTCATATTTTATTCACTAATATATTTAACTAGTCACTTATTTAGTCATTGATTTAGTCATTGATTGCTATAATATGGTCACTTATTTAGTCATTTTTTATTCATTAATATATTTACTTATTGATTGCTATAAACTGGTCACTTATTTAGTCATTTTTATTCACTGGTCATATATCTAGTCATATTTATTCACTATTCTCTAATTTCTGTCAATTGGTAGTATATTTTGTCAATTTAATTATTAATTGACATCAATTAGTAATATATTTAGTCATTTTAATTGACTGATATTTGAGGATTTAAACATAAAACACAAAATTACACATCAATCATCAATTTCACACAATAAGACAACCATTGAGAAGAAAAAATTGGTGAAATTTATTAATAAAAGAAAGGTGTTTTAGTTACAACTTCGAAATAGAGTATTACAATTTTTATTTTTAGTCACAAGACTAAAAATCTGAGTTACAATGCACAAAAATGATTGCAAGAAAGAAAATTTTCTAAAAAACTTCTACAATGATGGAAACGCATGCTTGGAGCCCTTCAATGCAAGTGCATGCCCCTTTCATCTCTTAAAACTTCTACAACATGAAATATCTTCTTGGAGCAAGCTGTAATGTGTAGAATCCAAGGAGAGTGTTGATCATGTCCCATTTATGAAGCTCTCTCCTTCAATGCAGTCAACAATAACCCTAGAATCTTTCCTCCTTTATATGCAACGTTCCATCTGATATGAGCAATAGGGTGCTTCCTTTTCCACCATGAACGAAGTTGTGCCTCAATACAACCAACAAACTTACTATTAGTCTCAATTTAGAAAGAATAAAAGTGAATTGTATATTGCAAGTTTATAAAAGTAAGTCCAAACATAGTAGAAAGATAAATCAATTAAAAAATTGTAGCCTTGTCAAAAAATGCCTTAAATAGAGTGTTCAACATAGGCTTGAAATATGCATATTGAACCCTTGATTTCAGAACCTTGTTCAAAATTTAAGAAAGGTGATACACTCATATTATAGAATGAAGGCTACCAACACTAACTAGAATGGAACAACATTATCAACAAAAATTTCTTGGAAACCAAGCCCAAGAATGCCATCAGACTTATAAGACAACAAAAATGTCAACCCTAGTTCATGTGTTGTCTTAGTAAAGACCTGCACCATGAAAGAATTCATTTATACGTAAATTCCAAATTAAGTTGATGAGAAAAGATCTTTGATATCCAACTAGGAAGCCTTAACATCCAAAAATTACTAACCTGATGTTTCACAACAAGTTTCACAACTGTGACATCATCTTTACTTAAGAAACCAAATATTGATCCACTACCATATTGGATCTCACAGGATTCTCCTTCACAAACAACAAATGATATATATTAATTGTTTAACAACTTCCTTAATGTCCCCGTGTAAGCAGACTAAACTAACTGAGGTTGAGGGTTTGAAGTAGAGTACCATCTTCTTGGTATGTGCTTGAATTTGATTATGACTTATATCTTGAATGAAAATAGCGACCTAGATACATTGTAAAATCATTGTTAGAAAAATAACTACAAAATCCTCTTTAATTAAAATAATCCTTCTAGATATTTCAGTTAATTTCTAAGAAAGCTAATTTCACTATCCAAAATATGATCAATCTATTTATTGTATATAATTTCCCAAAATTCAAAATTTGAATGTAATGAAACTAACCATAATTACCAAAGATTTGACACCAAAATGTAGCACATGCCCCTTTCATCTCTTAAAACTTATACAATGTGGGTAGTCTTCTTGGAGCAAGTTGTAAGGTGTAGAATCTAAGAAGGAGAGTGTTGATCGTGTCCCATATATGAAACTCTCTCCTTCAATGCAGTCAACAATAACCAATCCCGAGAATGCCATTAGAATTAGACAACAAATATGTCAACCTTGGTTCATGTGTTGTCTCAGTAAATATTTGCATCATGAAAGAATCCATTTATACATAAATTCCAAATTAAGTTTATGAGAAAAGATCTTTGATATCCAACTAGGAAGCCTTAACATCAAAAAATTACTAACTTGATGTTTCACAACAAGTTTCCCAACCGTGACATCATCTTTACTTAAGAAATCGATTATTGATCTGCTACCATATTGGATCTCATAGGATTCTCCTTCACAAACAATAAATGATATATATTAATTGTTTAGCAACTTCCTTAATATCCCCATGTAAGTAGACTAAACTAAGTGAGGTTGAGGGTTTGAGGTAAAGTACCATGTTCTTGGTATATTCTTGACTTTGATCATGACTTGTATCTTGAATGAAAATAGCAAGCTAGCTACATTGTAAAATCATTATTAATCACTGTTAGAAAAATAACCACAAAATCTTCTTTAATTAAAATAATCTTTCTAGATATTTCAAGACAAGATATTTCAATTAATTTCTAAGAGAGATAATTTCACTATCCAAACAACCTTCAATCTATTTATTGTATATAATTTTCCAAAATTTAGAATTTGAATGTAATGAAACTAACCATAATTACAAAATGAATTGCTTGACAACAAATGTATTTTGATAAACCAGATATACCCTTGATATATTGACTTAAATAACAAGGAAAGATCAAACTAGAGACAACAAGATAACATTCATTAATTCACTTCAACAAACAATTGAAACTAGAATTCAACCACCAATTATAACTTCATTCTATTGATCTTCAAAAAGATTTTACAATTTGTTTCAAAATTTTGTCCTGACTGACATGTCAAAAAGTTTCTTTTCAGTTACCCACTTTTAACATAAATAAAAAAGTCTTAATTATTGTTGTTTACATAGGATTACATAAAATCAATGAAAGATGAGAAATGAAGAGAAATGATCAGATGTTGAAGTCCAAAGCACTTGCAAGATACATAAGTTTGTTACTCATCATAAGGTACCCATGATCATTTAGATTTGGCAAGGTCCTCTCTTCATGACAGTATTTGCAAGGCCTATTCTTCTAGGGGAGCTAGATACGTCTGCTCCCATTGGTACACTGTGTAATCATGAGGCCATTTGTACTCCTGGGTTTTTTGTCTATTGGCCAAGTGACTCTTCCATCTGCTATCTAATAACACTTTGCCATCGGTGATGAATTTTTTTTTTATTCAAGGGGTAAACACTTTTGATCAAAGCTATGAACCGGATACAACCATTCAACAATACCACCCCAACGGGGTTTGAACCTTGGTGGCAAGAACAACAATGCCACCTATAAACCATCACACCATGCCAATATCGACCATCAGTGATGAATTTTGAGTATCCAACATCTAGTGCAATTATTCCATCCAAGGTTAAATTGAGGCAACAAATATTTATCTCACCAACCTTCTGTAAATTAGTGAGGCAGTTGGGAACAATACTCATCTATCCAATTCTTGGAGCCTTTCAGTTGATCATCATCCCTTAGTATCTTAGGGATGAACCACTACTTTAGTGTGTGAAATGAATCCATTCTTGCCTTGATCTTTTTGTCTTTTGCATATATGTATTGAAATTCATTTGTGACCATTCAAACCATTTGCTCAGTAGGATTTAAAGTTGTGGGGGCCTCAACACTCCTTTGTCAAATTCTGCACAAATTCATTAAGGTGTGACATAAAGGTTTCCATTTCTTGAATAAGGGGTCCAATATAGGTACATGTGCCTTTATCTGATCAACTTCTTGTGAAAAGGAGACATAACATTCATACACATTTTCCAATTTGTCTACAATTAGTTTAACCCTATGCTCCAAGACCCATTCCAATACCCTGAGGGTTTCTCTCATTGCTCTTTCCTTTATTTCTTCATTAGTATTTTTCAACTTCTCAATTTCTTGTTTTAGCACATTTACTTGTTCAACAATGATTCCACCTGTATCAGTTTGGATGGAAGGGGGCTGGTATACTGTTAATTTTGTGCTTTGGGAAGGACCCGCTCCGTTCAATTCCTCTTTCAATTTCACATTTTCTATGAATAACCTATTCACTTCATCATTTAGATCAGTATGTGATTTCTCATATTCTACCAATCTAAGCTCAATACCTTTAACCACATCTCTAGTAAACATTGTTAAGTAAATTGTCATAGTAGCTACCTCTAATGTTGATGTGTCTTGAAGTGTCTTTACCATGGTAGTCCCTCTCATTTCTTTTACAACATCAAGCAATCTTGGATTTTCTATTTTTTTTTCTTTGTCCAAAAGGCTAGGGTTTCAATTCTTCGATTATAACCTATGCCATTCATTCCCTCATCTGAATTGAATTTAGAAACCAACACAAGATCTTCTTGGCCTCTTACTTGATCCAATAAGAATGTCTTTTTAACTCCATTCTAGGAATAATTAGTATATTGCTTTCTAAGACCAATTTTCTTATTTCTTGGGGGCTAACAGTAATTTCATTAATCTCAAGTTCTTCAAAAGTCTAGAAAAAAGTAGTCATGTTGTGACTCCTCAGTGCCCATCTTATTAATTTGGAGTCTCTCCTCAAATTCTTTCATTTTCATCTTAAACCAAAAATCCTTAAACTCAGGAGTTTGAATAAATTCATCATCTTCAATAAATATAAGGGCAGCAATCACTCTTTCATCATCATGCACTTCTTAATCATTATGCCCACGTACATCCACTCTTTCTTGTGGCTTGTGAGCATCAGTTGCAAGCTTAGGCAATGACTGATCATCTTCATCAACTTTAAAATTTAAAAGTACATCGGCTACCTCTTCAGTATCCCCTACTCCACTTATTTCATATGCCACTATGAACCATGATTCCCAACCTGAAAAAACACAAGAAACAATCAATATGTTAGATCAAATGCATGGTTAGAAACATGATTCCTCAAGAAATTCATTTGAAAGTAAAATAAGAGGAATGAAGTTAAGAACACAACAAATTTGAAGCAAGAATATCAAATCCTATTTTAAAACCATGCAAACTCTTAATCTCTTGAGGGAGTTGGTGCCAATTTGATGTGAAAATTGTCCCTTTCCCAACTCCAATGGTGTGATGAAGATGCTTGATGAAGGATTGATGCTTGTAGTGATGACTTCAATGGAGCTCCATGTTGAAAATCTGAAAAAATCCTAACTATGTGTTATCATGGAATCTAGCAGTGCTCATTCCATGGATAACCCCCCTATGAAACTTGTTTGTTTCCTAGGTTCATGAAGTTCAAGCACACAAAACGAGGTGATTTTCAAGCCACCTCGAAATGTGTTCTAAAGCCTCAAACAATCAATTTGAGCATCCCCCTATGTTTCCCTCGCAAAGACCTTCGAAACGAGCTCCTTCGTGAAGTCTCACTGATCATACTTAGTTAAATTGTGAAAGATGCAGTTGTGCCTAAAAAGTGCACTCTAACTCATTCAAATTTTTGGCTAAGTGTTGAAAGTGTAGGAGTGCCAAAAATCAGTGCCACTGCATAAAAGTGATTTTTCAAAAATGTGCAGAAGTGCTAAAAAAGTGCGCTCTTACACATTGTTGCCAGACTTAGCCAATTTTTGACTATGGCATTATTTTTAGCACCTTTGCACTTTTTCCAGACTTGGTTGTTTTTTGTGCAATGGTGCTAAATTTTAGCACCTTTGCACTTTTCTTCTAGACTTAGCCAATTTTTGACTAAGGTGTCATTTTCTCAGTGCTTTGCAATTTTTCCAGTTTTGTGCCACTTTTTATGCCTTGATTAGTTGCACAACTTTTGTTCATTTATGACACTCCCAAATCACTTTTAAGTGATTTTAATTGACTTTTAGTTCATTCCTCCACTTCATTCTAAACTCCTCTCTTTCACTTCCAACGTGCTAGGCGGCCAAGCTACTTTCAGAAACTCATTTATTTTTGTGGTCTCTTGTTACATCAACCTAGGTTTTTTCTTTTTCTTAGGTAATCTTTCCTTTCCATCATTTTGTTTCTTCCTTTCCTTTTGTTTCTTTGACCATGCCATCACACTCACAAACTTGTGCATTCATGAGCTAAGTGTCAGGGCGTTGATTTTCAGCACCTTGACATGTTGTTTTCAAACCAACCCTTTCTAAGTGTAAGGGCGCTGATTTTTAGCACCCTGACACCAAGTGAACTTTCTAACACTTCAAAAGTGCAAGGGCACTAAAAATCAGTGCCATTACATGAACGTGAATTTCCTCAAAGCGCAAGGGCACTAATTTTCAGCGCCCTTACACTTTTCCCAGTTTTTTCTTAAAACACTTTAAATTTTCCTAGTTTCGCTCCAAACCTTATTTTTCCACTTCATGCATCATTTTTCATGCATCATCGCCCATTTCGCTCTTGCTCAACATCATTTCTTTCTTCACGCTTCCCAATGCTACTTTCTCTACTGATGCCTATTGATTCACCATCCTTGCAGTTTATCTCCAGATCTCATCAAGTGATCTTGAACGTGATGTCCTTTGATCTTGGTTCTTCCAGATAAAAAGTTCATGTTGGAGACCAGGAAGAAGTGTGAAGACTCTGTGCCCAAGCAAGGAACCATGAGGATTCCTGATCTCCAGAGTTAGATCTTTTTGTTGCATCCTTTTATGCATCTTGTAAATATTTCCTAACATTTTATGTCTTTTTGTAAAGTGTAATTGCACCAAGTTCGAGATGTAATTTCATTAAGAAAAATTACACTTTGACTTTGGTCCAAGTTAGGTGAGATCTCCTAAAATTGTTCACCCAACTTTCCTTGATTTTCTCAAATTAGATTCCTAATTTTGCTCATCCCTCTTTCTATATAATATGAGGGATTTCCTTTGTATTGTGATGCTTTAGTATTTTGCAACGAAGTGCTACCCTTTTTGAAGCAAAATTGTGAAACTTTGTGTTCATACTTTGTGTTGGATTCAATAATCTTGTGAATTGATCTTATTTGGTGGTGATTAGCTTATGGAATCTGAAGGACTCTAAGTAATTCATGTAAAATTTGGGTTACATCCTTTATTTAGATTTATATTTGTGTTTTGTTTATCTTTGGTTGGATAATCTACAAGACTTTGTGCTTGTAATTGTCCATGCTCTTTGGATACTTTGGTTGGATAATCTACAAGACTTTGCGCTTGTAATTGTTCATGTTGTTCAAGGAATTGCTGCATCTAAGAATACTTTGTGCTTCTAATGCAACAAATGACACACCTATCACAAATCTACCATTGATAAAGCTATGGAATGACTTTGTGCCTTCGTGAGCTTTCCCTTTTATTTTACTAGTTTATTGTTAATCAATTTTGGTACCTCTACGCTTTGCTTTGACAAGATAGAGGTATTGGCATTACTGCTAGTTGATTGTTTAAAGTTATTAAGAATTGAGAACTTCCAATAGTGAAGCATTGTAAACATATTCTCTGAAAAAAGAGAGAAGGATGAATGTAACACACCCCCCCCACTTCGTAAGTATTGTGTACATTTTGTAATTACTTGTTTGTTTTACTATCGCTTCTGTCAGCAGTAAGAAGGGTGCCTCCCCTTTCTGAGAGAAGAGATTTACATCTCACATAGTTGTGGCTAAAATCCTAGTTGTGTAATCTATCAAAAAGTTGATTACATAATTTTCACCCAACACTATGGTTGGATGAAATTGATGATAAGTTGCTATGGATTTGAGTATAGTAAGTTTACTCAAATTGTGGATGATCTAATGAAGAATGAAGCCTCTTATTTATAGATGAGATTGATGGATGAATGTCCAAAATAGAGAAATGTGGGACTAATCTTCAACAAATGAGAAGAAGCCACATGTCATCATGTGAATGGTTGAGGAATGAGCACATTTTGAAGAATGTGCAAGGAGGGGGGAGATTCAAATTCAAAATATGGCTTGAAGGATGAGTTGAAAGGTGAAGCAAATGCACATGACTCAAGAAAATGACATGTAAGAGATTTTAAATGCTTTGTTGGAAGGGACAAGTCCCTTTGGGGGGAGATTTCAAATTTGAGGAATATTCCATCTTTGATGCCTTTTTTGAATGAAAATAGATAATTTATAAATCAATTAAATTGTTTTTCATGTGCAAGTTGCAAAATCTAGAGGATTTGAGTGATTGGGATTAAATTAATAAGGATTTGATTAATTTAAGAGGAGATTAGGTGATTTAACCATTTTGACTTAGATTTTAGGATTTAAATAACTCAAAATGAGAAAAAAATGAATTAGACTTAGTTAAATAAATAATTTTTGATTTATTTAACCAAAGGGAGTGATGCTAGATTAAATTAGATAAATGTTTGATTTATTTAATTTAATTAGATGAACTTTAGAGATTTAATCAAATAATATGGATTATTTAATTAAACAAAGATAGGAAGATGAAATGACCTAGCTAATTACACAAAGACAATGATTTAATTAAATTAATGCATTTATTTAATTAAAAGTAGAATTATGATGACTTTAATCAAATAAGGCTATTCTATTAAATGGTTAGATAGAGGGATAATTCAGGATGAAAAGATGTTAGATTAGGATCGAGTGTGCGATATCAATTTGTATATTTTCTATGTCTACAACCACTAAGGGGGCCACTCCATGTGTCTTCTGCCTTTTAGGAATTGGTTGCTCAAGGGATGCTTCTGATTGTATTATGGTAGTGTTTGGTAGGGTCTCTGTGATTACAATACCACTTGGTTTGATGGGAAACTTGGAGGCTTTTGAAGATTGGTCCTCAGGTTTCTTTTTTGGTTCAACATATAATCTTTCAAAGTTGTCAATTATTAAAATCATCATTTTGATAGGATCCCCTTCTTCAACATAGAATCCTTGGAATCTAGTGTCCTTTTTCTTCTTCTCCTCCTCAAGCCTCTTTATGATTTCCCACTTCCTCTTCCTCTGAAAAAATTCATGAGGTGTAAAGCAATTTCTTATTACATCTTCTTTGTAATCCATTACATGGGTAATCCCAACTCTAGTGAGAAGTGCCTGCTTTATAAAATTAATATTCCCTTTAGGATCAAAGACCCTTTCTCCAAATGACTTCAATGAATACCTCATCTTCAAATAGTTCTACAGTTCTTCAAGTGTTAGACCCTACGGATTGCTCCTCACATTCAGTTAGGTTAGGGAGGAATGTCCCCTTTTTCTGTCTTTTCATAACATCCTGCTCCATCTATAACATTTTCCACATAAATTATAAAAATAAAATTCAAATAGAAATAGATTTAGGTAAAACATGTGGGGCTTGAGGACACCCATAGACCCTTATTACTATTTGGTTTGCTAAGAAGAAGCAGTCACCAAAATTGTGAGTGTGCCCTTGCTCTGGCTTCAATGCTAAAGGTCTTAATACTTACATAATTTTATTAGGCAATCTTGGTGAAATATGACCAGGATTGGCCATGACCTTTATTATGAAATCATCATGAAATATTACATAATCACTATTTTTACATCTACTATCCCAGATGTAACACCAATTTTGTACAGGGAACCTATTCCCTTCATCATCAATCATTCCCAAACACATTCTTTTACTCCATCTATTTCTGTTTTGGTACAATATTAAATGACACAACAAAGAGCATTTCCTGAAAGTGATGGGAGTCGATTTCTCTATTACTTGAAAAAATCCCTCATGTAGCCCTTTGTCAATTTTAGCAACAAAGTCATACTCAATATTGACTTCAGGATTTCATATCTTCATTTCCATCATCATGAGATAAGTTTGCATCTCTCTTCAACATGTATTCCAAGAACTACACAAAGAAAAATAAGTTCTTTTGAAATATACTTGGAAGTCTTCTGTGGTAAATGGATCAATTTGGGAGGGGGAGATAGGTATCATCCTATTTTTACACCCATTTTCACATGTGGAAAGGAAGTTCATCACTCTTGTAGGTTTTTCTCAATCTCCTACAATTATCCTCACTTCTGTCCAAGTCAATCTTAGTGATAGCTTACTTGTTTAACATAAAACACTATAATTTCTTTTTTAGTCAACACCACTAATGGTGAACCATTTGGCATTCTTATAGTCCTGGTAGTCAGGTGATAATATTGTGCCAATACTTTAATAAACTCAACATCTATGAAGACATTTGGGACTATCAACTTGGAAAAATCTAAGGTCCAAGGATTTGAAACTAGAATCTTGTCATCCCTTTTTCATAGAAGTACCAAAATAGATCCCACCCTGAGATAGGGATAATTGGGTCTCTACATCCATCAGTTGTATCTTTAAACATGTTTTTGAATCCTTTGTTTACAAAATTAGGTAACACATCTAGAATGGATTGTTGCAAGGACCTCTTCTCTCTTTTGGAAACTAACTCTTCCTTTTTACCCGCAAATTGACTTCTTTTGGGTGGCATGATTAAGAATTTACTCCTACTTGATTTCTTTAAGTGTATACTTGTAGAAGCAAATTAAGTTCTTATACACTTGCTACAGAGGGTTTCTGTGAACTTACCCAACAAAATAATAGTTGCAGAGTCTTCCTGCTTGAACTCCCTTGCCTCGGTATGCTAAGCTATGTGAATGATTTCCAAAATGTCATTAAGTCCCAAGTAATATTTGTTGTTGAGCTCAGCCACCCCACTATTAATGTCAATTCATGCAAAATATTTCATAATCTTCCCATATTTCGAGTTTGAATACATGCCTTTGATCCTAGGAAATTGAATGGTGTAATCATTAAATGCTTTGACAGCTTGTACCGTAGTACCACTTTGTCATTTCAAGACCATTGTGCACACCCCTTTGGACTCTCATGGGACAATAGGTTAATTCTATCAGTTGAGTGATTGTTCACTACCATACCACTTTGTCATATCAAGACCGTTGCAACATAGTGGTATGGAAGGGTTAGCAAAACCGCCACCCCCGTGCACACCCCTTTGGAATCCCATGGGATAGTGGGTTAATTCTAGTAGTTTAGTGATTGTTCACTGCCATACCATAGTGTCACTATTTACCCCTTGTGGGGATGTTTACTTTAGTTGCTAACATGTTCTCACCGCCACCCCACACTATTCATATTTGGTTGTTGTGGTACTATGGTAAGCATTTGTACATTGACCTATATGTCTTGCCATACTATGCTATTCATATTTGGTTGTCGCGGTATTGTGGTAAGCATTTGTACATTGGCCTATATGTATCACCATCCCAAACATACCTCTATTAACTATTGTGGTAGTGTAGCATTGGATTTTATTATGAATACAATATTTTAGATATCATTTTATTGAAAAGATTAAACAATTTTCTAATTTTGTTGTCTCTTAGTTTTAGTTTTTCAGTGTCAACCAGACCTAAGAGATCATTTATTTGTTTGTAATGAGGAGGCTTAGTTCACCTAATTTTGAGATATCTATATGTATTATTAAATCACAGATGTTCATTATATTTTTGCATCTAGAAAACATATAGGACATACAAGAAATTATATTCTAACTAAACAAAATTAATTTCAAATTTTTAACCAAAGAAAACTAAGAAGAATGATTGAACCTAACTTTAAATGCACTTCAAATCGGTAGTGAACATCTCAGGTTTTATATACAATGTACCAGCATAATAATGATGATTACATTCAGAAATGTATTAGTAAAACAATAGTGAATAAGCATACCTATACTCAGTTCTTTATTACATTCAATAATAAATTGCACCATACATATAACTAAATTTTAGGGGACAAGCTAACATCTTAAGGTGACAAAACATCATCATAATCAACTGCATTTCTAGCAAGATTAGAATCCTTATCACTCATGTTTGCATCTGCTTGATTTTATTCCTCATTCCCATCTTTGACATGCAATGCATTCTCTCTTCCAATCTCTTCATTCATAATCAAAATGTTTTCTTCAAACACTCCATCATCGTCTTCATCCACTTCTTCGAATGTTTCTTGCAAATTAACATATTGCCCATCAGGAATTATATCAATAACTTCCATGAATTTTCATTTTGAACGAGACTCTATTTGAATGACATACGACCATCCTGGGCTTCTTACATCATCAATTAGAAATGACTGGTTAATTTGAAGAGGGGAAACATACATCTCATCCCTCTCTAATAAAAATTGTCTTGTATTTGCGTGTACAAATCCATACTAATCAAATTGTACTATGGATGGCTAGTTCCACTTACATTTTAATAATATAGGACTATTTTCACCATAGTCCACTTGAATAATTTCTTGGATGAATCCAACATAAAATTTCTTCTCAGTTTCATGAAGAAATTCAGCACTAACAACATAATCACAATTTTTCTTTCCTTTGTCCTTTTCTTCCACTCTTAAATGACTTCCATAGGCACACATTCCACTAAAATGTATAGCCCATAAATGTGGAGATGTGAAAGCTCACTTTCCTCCCTTGTTATATCTTGACCTTCTTCTTTTGCATCACTGACTGCATTAGCAATCCATTCTTCAAATTTTGGAAAATAATCACCTCCAATCAAATCAACATGACATCTGCGCTTTTGAGTTTGATGTTGCTTCCAAGCTTGATTGTCTTCTTCATATTTTCTACATATAATATTAATGTACAATTAGTAAGATTAATAATATAAATGTGTAAATGCAATTGAGTAAATAAATTATTGTGTATTTTTTTTTACCTGCACCACTTATCAAATGAAGATGTGTTTTGAAGAATATAGGCATGTATCACACTTCTTTCTTGATGTGATAGCTTGAAGTGACATCCATTTCCTTCTAATACTTCACTTGAAACTATCTCTTCTTCATCATCATCCCATACATGCCAATTGACATTTTTAAAATCCTTCATATATTTTGTACAAAATCCCATGGCCTCTTGCATTGAATATCCATTAGACATGCTACCTTACGGTTTTTCCCAAGTATGATTTTTTTTTCCAAACCTTCATATATCGTTCTATAGGATACATCCATCTTGTTCTTATCAATCCATAATGCTTTAGTTCATATTGTAGATATATCAAAATGTGCATAGAAATGTTAAATATTGTTGGTGGAAATTACCATTCCAATAGAAAAAGGACTTCAACAACCTTCTCCCTCAAATTATCAAAGTTTAAAGGTTCTAATACATGTAAACTCATTCTCTTTAATATTAAGCCCAACCTTATAACTGCCAATCTTGGCCCCTTTTCCAAACTTAATATATTTACCACAATATATAAAATATTCCAGATTATAACATAATAGTCATGGGTCTTGAGGCCTCTTAATCCATTAATCTTAGTTTGGCTTCTAATACTACTACTTACATATCCAATGGGAAAGTGAGTCTAAGACAACAACTGTAAGAATTGTGTGTGTTGTTCCTTTGTTTGGACATAAGCAACACTAGGTTTTTTATATTTTTCATCATAATATTTTTCAGCCCAAATATTTCGACAAATATTTAGTTTTCGAAAGTATTCACATGATGAAATAGTATCAAAAGCACCAAAAAGAGTTTCTATAATAGCATAGGCTATACTTTTCTTAGTATGCATAAAGTCAACAATGTGCCTAATCTATATCCTTAAAGTATGGAAACTTTATAATATGCACAACCTTTTTACACTGCTTTCATTACATGGATCATATCTACTACTAGCAATCCCATCATTTGCAATAAATGACATTCTTTTTTGTCCATTCTCAACAATGTAATGACCTATTATTAGCAATGGTGCTTCACGATTCTCTTTTTGACCAGTGAGCTATGTTTTTTTTTTTACGATATAGATGATATATTTTAAGGTAAGCATGATGTCCACAATAAATACACTTATGAAAACTTATTGAGTGCCTCAAAAAATTATTAAAGTTGCAATCAGGACATCCATGGTATCCATGAACACCGAGACCAGATAATGTGCCATATGTAGGAAGATCATGAATCGTAAACAATAAGGAAGCTCTTAAAGTGAATTTGATTGAATGACCATCCCTTAAAGATTGAATTGCTTCAATTCCTTTCCACAATTCCATTAGCTCATCAGATAATGGCTCTAGATAAGCATCAATTGTATTGGAAGTCACACTTTTCTTTCCTGGTATAATCAATGATAGCATTAAGAAAAATGGTTTAGTTACTAACCATGGAGGCAAGTTATAATTTATTAAAAACACTAGCCAAGTTTACTATTTAGTAATTTGATCTGAGAATGGGTTCACCCCATCTAGAGCCAAACCCAACCTTATATTATGAGGATCTTGAGAAAAATCAGGCCATTTGTTATCAAATTCCATCCACGTCTTAGAATTAGGAACATGTTGTTTTCCATCGGTGCTCTTATTTTGGGCATGTCATTGTATAAGTTCAACAATATATCTACACCTATACATTTAGTGTAATCATGAGATTACTAAAAAGTGGCAAGGAACCTTTCTAGCAACCACAACTGATTTCAACCCTTGTCTATACCTTGCTTCATGACATTTTAGACATTCACTCTCACTTGCAAGATTCTTGCGAAATAATACACAACCATTTACACATGTGTGGATTTTTTCATACCCTAAGCCTAGCTTAGTGATTTTCTTTTTACATTGATTTCATTTTTTTGGCAATGTGGAGTCAGCTGGTAACAACGAATTTAATAATGCCAATTACTAATCTACACTCTCATTTGTCTAACTAAACACCACTTGCAAGTTAGGAATTTGAAGGATTGTTGCCAAATGACTTAACTTGCAATTATAATACACAGGATTTAAAGAATCCTCCATCAACCTTTCCCAATCATCATTTAGACCCGCATTCAACATTCTATCAACTTCAAACCATGCATCTAACATTGTTGCCTCTTCATCTATGTTTGGTGCTACTTCATCTATGTTTGGTGCCACTTTATCTATGTGTGTTGCCTCTTCATCTCTCACACTTTGTAATTATATCATATCTTCATAATAATTATAATTCCAAGGGATTATACCACTATTCCCAAATCTTATCATATGTCAATAAATCAAACTTATTTTTCTCACCCTTCCACCAAGATAGTCATTACATGGACATGGATATTTTTCCATGTCCCTCTCATCGACTACTCTCTCATCAAATGCATGGTATTGATTCATAATCAACCTTTGACATTGATCCATCTGTAATGTTCTACACGTAGCAACAAAAAATTGTAGACTAAGAGATAAAAACTATTTTTTCCATTGAAAGGAATTTCCATAGCAGTAGAGTTATAGAGAGAGAATAAAATAGAGAGTTTAACTAATGAATTGTAAAAAATAGATTTCTTTATTTTATATTCAAATTGCTGATTACATTGCATTGCACATCTTTCAAACTCAAAGCATTACTTCATATTGCATAACTAATAACTAGATGCTGATAGATGACAAAATGTAAAAAATTGTAGAATAAGAGACAAAAACTATTTTTTTAATTGAAAGGCATTTCCATAGCCATAGATTTATAGAGAGAAAACAAAATAGAGAGTTTAACTAATGAATTATAAAAAATATTTTTTAGTTTATATTCAAATTGTTGATTACATTGCATTACACATCTTTCAAAACTCAAAGCATTACTTCACATTGCATAACTAATAACTAGATGCTGATAGATGACAAAATTTCAATTGCAATATAGTTTTTACAAAGTCAACCTAAGAAGTTATGCAATTACTTCACATTGCATAACTAATAACTAGGAGCAACTGCCAATTGCATTTGCTTGTCATGGCATTCAATGAGACCACATTTCTTTGAGGCATTTTTAAAAAAAATTCATTGCCTTGTCTATGCTACAAGATTTTTCATACATGTCTACCAAATCATTTTATAAAATAGTTCACTACCTTGTTGCTATAGCTAAAATCCTAAAACAAGTACTGTTGAACAAGCTATGGATTCTTGGAAAAAATCTATCAAAGCATAAGAGTAATCAATAGCATAGACAAGGCAGTGAACTAGTTGAAAAATGCCTCAAAGAAATGTGGTCTCATGGTGATGGAGTGCCATGAAAATCCATAAAAATTTGCATTTCATGGAATTCATCATGAAATTCCATCACCATGAGACCACATTTCTTTGAGGCATTTTTTCCAAAGTTCATTGCCTTGTCTATGCCACCACATTTTTCATACATGTCTACCAAAGTATTTTATCAAATAGTTCATTGCCTTGCTGCTATGGCTAAAAGCCTAAAATAGGTGATTTAAAAAAAGCTATGGATGCTTAGAAAAAATATATCAAAGAATAATAGTAAGCAACAAGCTATGTTCTCATGTTTTTTTTTTGGCATGAAAATCAGCGTGATCTTATTTGTATTTTTTTGCAAGTTTTAAGTGCATTTTTTTGCAATTTTACTGTTTGAAATGGGGAAAAATCTCTATGGTCACTTTTGTGAACTTTTTAATTGTAGGATTCTCACAGTTAGTGGAAAAGGTAGTGTTCATGGAGGAATGGAAAAGATTCGTAGAGCCTTTAAATTATACCTGTACTGTGTAATAGAATTGAATCAGTTAGCAAACCATTTTTTCTTCACAGGGCAGTATTTTCTTGTGGAACAATTGAGTGAGACAACTCTTGTTTCAACCAACCACCCTCTCATGAAATCTCATTCATACTATAATCTTGCACGATCTTATCATAGTAAAGGTGATTATGACACAATTGGCCACTACTACATGGCATCAGCCAAGGAAAGCCAGAGGCCACAGGATTTTGTGGACAGGTTCAATTGAAGTTGGGAGATCTTAAGAGTTCTCTCTCAAATTTTGAAAAGGTTCCAGAGGTCCACACTAAGAGCTATGAGAGATTAAAAGTTTTAGGCCATATATATGCTCAACAAGGGTAGGAAGAGAATGCTTTGGAAATTTTAAGAAAGGCAACTCACATAGATCCACATGATGCCCATGCATTGATCAAGATGGGTGAGTTATTAATATCGCCAGACCCTAGTGTAACCTTATATTCTCTTAAGATGTCAAAGTCTCTTCCAAAGAAGAGAAAAGAAGAAGTACCCATTCAATTGTTAAAAAATATTGGGTTCTTCATTTTGAGTGTGATGAACTAGAGTTGGCTCAACAAACTTTTATGGAGGCATTAGGAAATGATGTTCTGCCTCTACATAAATATTTGTGGTCAGTTTTGTGCATTTTTTACTTGTAGGATTCTCACAATTAGTGAAAAAGGTAGTGTTCATGAAGGAATGGAAAATATGTGTAGAGCCTTTGAATTATACCCATACTATGCAATTGAATTGAGTAATTTAGAAAACCAGTTTTTCTTCATTGTAGGGCAACATTTTCTTGTGGAACAGTTGACTAAGACAACTCTTATTTCAACTAACCACCCTTTCATGAAATTTCATTTTTATTATAATCATGCATGATATTATCATAGTAAAGGTAATTATGACACCACTAGCCGCTACTACATGGCATTAGTCAAGGAAAGCCAGAGGCCACATGATTTTGTGGACAGGTTCAATTGAAGCTAAGAGATCGTAAGAGTTCTCTCTCAAATTTTGAAAAGGTTTTGGAGGTCCACCCTGAGAACTGTGAGAGCTTAAAAGATGTAGGTCATATATATGCTTAGAAAGGGTAGGCAAAGAAGGATTTGAAAATTTTAAGAAAGGAAACTTGCATAGATCCACATAATGCCCATGCATTTATTGAGATGGGTGAGTATTAATATCATCATACCACAGTGCAACCTTAGATTCTCTTAAGACAAAAAAGTCTCTTTTGAATTAGAGAAAAGAAGAAGTACCCATTCAATTGTTAAACGACATTGGGATTCTTCATTTTGAGCATGATGAACTAGAGTTGGCTCAACAAACTTTTATGGAGGCATTAGGAAATGACATTTTGGTTGAATTCATGAATAAAATCCCCAACACCAATTTTGTGGCTTTTCTTGTGCTCTTTAAGGATATGGAATTCTTCCATCGACTAGAAGAAGGTGGTTTTTCACTTGAGTTACCATGGGATAAAGTCACAACACTATTTAATATTGCTAGGTTGTTTGAACAACTACATGATATTGAAAAAGAAAATCTTTTATATAGGCTAATATTGTTCAAGTTTCCTGATTATGTGGATGCATATCTATGTCTTGCAACCATGTCTCAATCTCAAAATGAGATCCAACTAAGCCTAGAATTGATTAGGGATGCACTTAAGGTGGATAAAAACTCATCAAATGCTTTATCTATGCTTGAAAAAATGGATCCGAAAACATATGATTTGCTTAAAGAAAAAGAAACAATTAAAGTTGCAAAAAGTGAATCAGATGCAAATAATTCTTATGTTGACATTTCACTTGGAAATTGGAATTATTTTATAGCTTTTCACAATGAGAGGAGGGATCCAAAGGTGGAGGCACAACATCTTGAGAAGGCTAGAGAACTGTATTGTAAAGTGTTGGCACAAAGACTAGGAAATGTTTATGTTGCAAATGGGGAAGCCATTGTGCCAGCTGAAAGGAGTCAATTTGATATTGCAAAGGAAATTTTTACACATGTACAAGAAGTTGTTGCAGGAAACATCTTTGTTCAGATGCCTGATGTGTAAATCTATCACATTTTTACTTTGCACAAGGATATTTTTCACTTGCAATGAAAATGTATCAAAATTGTTTAAGGAAATTCTATTTTGGCACTAACACCCAAATTTTATTATATTTAGCTCGAACACATTATGTAGTAGAATAGTGGCAAGATTGTAAAAGAACATTATTACAAGAAGTAGATTGTTGTAAGTTTCCAATTAGAAAGCTATAAAAAAAAAATTAATGTAATGAGGGCTTCAAATTACCTCTAAATTCACTATAGAGGGCCTCACTGACTTCAAATTTGTTGTAGCAAACTCTGAATTCCTTGCCCTTTCCCTCCTTTGCAGAAGTCTTCAGGTCCTCTATGAATCTTTATTGCCCTTGCTATAATTGATCAAAATGCCTTAGTTCCAGGCTAACCTACAACTAACGAATGAAGTGAGGTATATTTCTGTAATGAATGTGAATAAATGTGAATAAGCACCAATACATCGACATGTGCAATACATCACGCCAATAATTGGACAAAATGTTTTTTAATTTTTTTTTCTAATTTGTATTTGGTGACTAACTATTTAGTCATTTTTATTTCTGTGACTAAATAATTTTTTAGTCAATGACCAAATTAGTCATTTATTTACTCATTTATAGCTGAGTTGCAAAAAAATAGTAGAATTTAGTCATTTTTAGTCACCTAGTCATTTATTTTCCAAATTCTAATAGTGTTCCATTTAGTGATACCTATCTATAAATGATCTTCTAGAGTGATTGATCCATTTCATTTTGGGATTATCACATATTCTCCTTATTCCTATAAGTATCTTGTTCTAACAAGGATTACAAAAGCATGTCGTTGGGGAATATTATATTTATGTGTTTTCCACCAACATGCAACACTGTAGATTAATATATATTATAGTACAAAAATTTGCAGGTCCTCTTTTATGAAAATTTTCTCCATTTCCTCGAAGTAGCCATTTAAATCACCAAATATTGAGAATCTAGGAAGTTTGATGTGTGAGTTGCCCCTTTATATGTGGTTTATTTGCTTTCTCTTGTTGGGGATGAAATCCAAGCTATCAATTGTTCCTTTTTTGTTTTTTGTGATATTATTATTGTTTATGGTACTTGTGGTGCCATTTTAGGACGTCTATGTACCATAAAGACTCTCTTAAAACCACACACCTTTCAAGGAGTGAGATCTAGTTCTTCTTGCATGTGCAAGTAATTGACACTTCCTTATTGTCAGAATTACCATCTTCACTTTCGAGTTCAATTTTCCCCTTCAATATTAAGCTCCTCAAGTATATTTATTTTTGGTAGTTTTGAAATGGAATAGACCAACTTTGTATTATCTTCATCATCTTTTTCCAAGGCAAAATTTTTTGCATAAGATTTATCTTCATTGTCCATGAGAGGTATGTGGACTACTTTATCATCATCTACAAAAGATAGCTCCTATTTTCTTGAGCCAACAATTCCATTGTCGTTAACAAACCATTGTAACCTAGTAGGGCCCAAAATGTATCAAATGGTTCTTTCATTACCACTACCTCAAAATTAGCTATCAACTTAATATCTTGAATATTTAATTCTATTGTTTTCCACATTCCTAATGTTTGCATGGATGCACCATTGGCTTAGATGATGTGATAGGGGTATTGCTCAATCTATGCTTCCCTAATTTTCCCCATGTATTTTCTAGTATCATATTAATATTTTCCCCCAAATATATCATTGTGCATTTGAATTTCTAGTGATTAATATGTGTTGTAATAATTAGTGGTTTATTTTTCCAATCACATTCTGTGTGTTGTATTCTTCAGACTTGTAGTTGGGTATTTGTTTATTTGTTCCAATATTTACAAAAAAAAAATCTAGTTTCTCCAAGAGGCTTCTTTTTTGTACCATTGTAATGAGTCTCTTAAGTGTGGTAACCTCTTCTAAAAATAGCCATTTCATTCATTTTTTTGTTTATTAATTATTTTTTTAGTATTTTCAACAATTTTATCATGTTGTTTGCTAGGTATTAATTTTTCTACCTCTTATTCCTCATCATATTCTTCCTCATTTTTTGTGCCTACAATAACTTGTTTATTTTTTGTGATATTTACCCAATAATTTCTTCAGTACCTCATTCATCAATCTCATGAAAGTGCTAGGTGCAAATTGGTCAATCCAAAAGGCATCACTAACCACTCATACAATCCTATATTAGTTTCAAATGTATTCTTCCACTCATCTTCTTTGATTATGATATGATGGTATCCACTCTTTAGGTCAATCTTAGTGAAATAGTTTGCTCCACTCAAATAGTTCATAATATCATCCATCCTTGGCATTGAAAATATATACTTGATAGTGACCTATTGATCTCTCTTGAGTTTATGCACATTCTCCACTCTCCATATTTCTTTGGTGCAAGTGCATGTACCGCACATGGGCTTAAACTTTCTCTAATCAATCCTTTCTTCAATAGCTCTTGTATAAATTGATTTAGCTCCGCATTCTTTGTTGGTGTCATTTTATGTGCTTCCTTGTTGGGAAAAATTGCTCCTAGTATTAGATCTATGTGATGACTGATATTCTGAATTGGCAGAAGTTCATCTGGTACATTCTTTGATATGATGTCTCCATACTCTATCAAACCTCTTTACTTTTTGTAGTAGAATTATCTACTTTTGGTTTACTTCCCTTCTTTGGAATCAATGAAAAACACATGTTCTCATGGCTCAATCCATCCAAAAACTTCCTGCCATCCACCAAACATAGTCTAGCAATGCTACAAACTTCACTTTTGTCCTCTTCCTCCAAAGGTATCAACTTGATTCTTTTGCCATCTGAAGGTATAGTATAAGTATTTCTTCCTCCATCATGAATTACTTTCCTATCATAATGCCATGGTCTTCCTAATAGTAAATGACATGAATCCATAGGCATAATGTCACACAACACTTCATCTTTAGATGATCCTATATTAAACTTCACCATACACTGTTCATTTACCAATATCTTATGCTCATCCTGAATCCATGCTATCTTATAGGGGTTTGGATGCTTCAATCTCTTCATGGATACCATCTCTTCTAAAACTTGATTACCAGTGCTACCACTATCAATGATGACTTTACATATCTTTCCTCCAGTTTTACATCTTGTTCTAAACAAACTCTTTCTCTATAGTAGTTCTTCATGCATCAAAGCTCATCTCATTACCAATGATTCACCTTTCTTGAGTTTCCCAACCGAATTAGGAGATTCAATAGGCTCCTCATCAACATAAACCACTCTTCTGGTATGCTTAGTTTTCTTACCAGTGCTTCCTTAATGGCATTTAAATGCTCCATGTCCTTCACCTCCACACTTGAAATAGGTTCTTCTCAAATCTTCCTTCATCTCTCTGATATCCATCATTGTGATAAGAATTATAACCTCCTTTTCCATCGCGGTAGAAATTTCCATCTTCTCTCCCTCTGCAATATGAATTGTGATCCTTTCCTTCACCACAATAGGGTTTTCCATCTTTGCTTTGCTCTACATAAGGTATTCTCTCTCTAGATTTTTATTCACTCCTTTGGAATCCTCCTTTCACACTTCTTTGTCTTTGTTCAAACTTCTTGTTGAACTTCTCCTCTACCTTTAATGGACCAACTAGTATGCTTCTTTAACTATAGTCATCTTCACTAGGATTAATTCTTCTTGACTGTTTGTTCTCAATCCATTGATGTACCTCACAACCATGTATTTTCTTGTTTCACTATGTCTAGTCCTAATGATCATCTTGTAGAATTCTTCAATATATTCTTTCACAGATCTCTCCTTTTGCCTCAAGTTCCACAATCTTTAGCAACACAAGCTCATAATCAGTTGGTATGAATTGATTCTTCATTTTTTTCACCATTCTATCCTATTTTATGAATTTCTCCTTTCTTCTTCTATTTCTATCCAATTGAACTTCTTTCCACCATAAAGTAGCATGACCTTCAAATTTTTTTTTTCAAATCTCACTCTTTTTGGATCTTTAATTTCCTCATATTCAAAGTATTCTTCTATTTCATTAATCCAGACAATCAATTCTTCAGGGTTTAAATTTCCCACGTAATTTTGAATTTCAACTCTAGGTCACTTACCAATTTTAGAAATATCTTTCAACATCTTCATTTGATCTGGTTCTTTTTCCTCTTTTCCTAGGGATTCTTCAATTTGATTTGCAACATATTTTATCTCATCATCGCTTTCATCCTCATGTCTAGGGTTTAAACCCCACCTTCAATCTTCTTTAATAGCATCTCATCGAACTCGCATTTCTCACATCATTTCCAATATCTCATCCATTCTTCTAATGAAATTCATCATAGTAGGCACTCTCCTTGGTGACATAACTCTCCTTGAATCTAGTGCAATTGCCTCAATTCAATGATCTGGATACAAGGGTTTCAACTACCTCATAGTTGGTGATTGGTTGAAAACACATGCAACTTTCCTCAAGTCAATAATCTATTCGCCACAAGGAATACCTTTAGGACTCACAAAATCACTTTGATACCACTTGGTGTAGTCAAATATGGAGGGTCTAGAAAGGACCAGCCAACCACAACTTAGAGTTAACACAACAAAACTCACATAAGAAACTGATCAATAAACATGATTGATCTAATAAATAGAAATCTTACATGCATCATATATGCAAAATGATTAGGGCTCATAAGTCTGCCACACAAGCATTAGAATATTACAACTGTCACAAAGGCCTTATTACAATCCCACAGCTAGGTAGATCAAGATATCTAAACTCTAATCATGAAATCCTAACTAACAACTTTCCTACGAGTTATAAATGATCTTAAATATGATTCTACATCTCCAAAAAAGGTCCACATTGGCCATAAGGGTTCACAAAACCCAATGAATGATCAAGCATGTAGGTCAGCCTTGAAACATGGAAGATAATCCTTCACAAAATGAAATGAATTGTGGATTTCCATGGAAGATCCCATTGGACCCAAATTGCTTGTATGATGCCCCATTGAGTTCCACACTCTCCAAAATAGGTCCGCACTAAGAATTTTGGATGAGGTCGGCCCCAAATGCTCTAAATGAGAATTATAGTGAAAATTTGAGAGTGATAACTTTCAATAGACAAATGCAAATGATTAGAAATTTGGGTATGGAGCAGATTCTATATCTTGCTTCGCAAGCTAAGAAATGACGATGTAGTGAAATGCAAAATGAAATGCTGAAACTACTAAAATTGAAATGCAAGAAAAGAAGTAATTTTGGTTGATATAGGTTTTCTTTACAATCAGGGATGCTCCTACATCATGAAGGAGATATATTATTATTTTTAAGTAGTATGCTGATTTGTAGAAGTTGTCAAAAGGAGGAATCAAGTGTTTAAAGTTATAGTTGCCAATCAAGGAAGAAGTCGATGATTGAAAATTGGAGTCACCTACAACTATTTTCCCAATCAAAGGAAGCTAATGAAATTTAGAAAAAAAATGAAAGGAAATGTGATTTGGCTATTAAAAAATAATGTGAAGTCTGTAGAAGATTTGAAGTGTTGTAGAAAATTCACAATCATGTGCATAATTAAGATAAGTTTAAATCATTTTATTTCAATGGTTAAAGATTTAAAGAAGAGTGAAGAAGGAAAATAAAAATTTATATGAAAAATATATTTTGGAGGAAGAATTGATGAAGGTTAAAAAAGGTCATTTAGATTTGATAGAAAAAATAAGAGTTAGGGAAGGAAAAATATGAATATTTATGTGAAAATAAGCATCTTGAAAAAGAATTGAAAAAATGAAAACAAAAATGAAGAATTAGAAGAAAAGTTGAAGTAGTTTGATGAATTTAAAAATAAAAATGAAGATTTAGAAGAAAATTTGAAAATGTTGGAAAAAGAAAATAGTTTACAAAAAGATGAAATATAAAAATTGAAAGAACAAATAGTCAGTTCGATCAATTACATGCAGCATGCTAGAAGAAAAATTGGTACCTAAAGTCTAAGCCTTTAGTATGTGATGTCTCATGTGACACATATGATTTGTGTTGCTCTTTCGATGGATCATTTGGTAGATGTGATATAGCCAAAACTTCTTTTGAATAAATAATGTCTTATTGAAGATGATAATGTGTTAGAATTTATCAATATTGCTAGTTGTTTTGAAAATAATGGGCTATAAATGAAAAGAATTGGGAAAGTATGGAAAAGGAATCGAAGAGGACATTGAGCCAAGAGTGAAGCCAAAGAATGAAGGTCTTGGATATTTTTGTAGTAAAGAAATTACAAATGATGTTATAATTAATAAAAGTTCAAACAAATTAGCTCAAGGAATACAATGCATTTAGTGTTCTCATTTTAACAAACAAGGAGATAGAAAAAATATGTTGGGATCTTCATCCTTGTACTATTTGTGGATTGATAAAATCATTGTAAAAAAACATGTTGCGATAGAGACTGGAATGAACAAACTATGATATATTGTATGCAGATTAATTATGGTTGGATTGGTGTATCCAATTGGTAAAATGTTACAAATATATTCAAAAAGTTGTAATGTTCACATGTCAATCAAAATAGTAGTCAAACAAGGTTTGAATGTCTGAGTCAAGTGCCAAATGATTGCTTGTTATGATTGACACATTGAAAAGTGTCATATAATTTGAAAGACTATGAGTCTTCTCTATGTTAGAGAAAATAAGAGAAAACCTTGTGATTTCTCAAGGAGAGAAATAAGTAAATGGATACTTGAATTCTACAAGAAGTGTATTGGTAATAAATGGGTCTACAATGCTAAGTACAATATAGTGATAGGAATGTTAAGAAAATACAAGGCACAATTATTTGCAAAGATTCACTTTTCAAGCTTTCAGGCCATTTTGTGAGTCCACTTAACATAAAGGGAGATTGTGTTAATAAATGATGCATGAGCCTCACAAATGCATGTTGTTGTCACTACCATGTGTAGTTTTATTTTAGACAAACTATTTTAGGGTTTGAATTAGAATCATGTTTAATTCAAATCATTTTTAGTTTTATTTTATAAATATTTTCACCACACTTTGCATATAAATCTTAACTAACCAAGCAATTTTATTCATTACTATTGATCTACTATAGTAAACATACTCTAAAACACTATCATTATTTGATTAATTGATGGAAAATGGTAAAATAAATTCATTTTATAACCAAGTATATCAATTATGGTCACCATGTCTTACAAGTTTACTATATTTTTTTCAATGAATAGATGATATTCTTGACATGGATCAACTCAAGAGTACATAAAAAAAAAATTGCCCCAAAACTTTCAAATACATATAAATTTTTGAAATGAAATTGTAATTCATAAAATAAAACATTATTCATTTTAATATATGCATTCTAATCAAACATTTCCATAATTCTATTAAGTTATAGTTAACTTCCAATTTCATCATAGTAATATATATTTCTTAAAAAGATAGATAATAGAACTCTTAACTTTATTTATTCATTATTTTGTTAATCAATTTTTTAATATTTTTTTCCTAACTAATTTTCTATTTAGAATTATCTTATTGATCATCCTTCCTAAGAAAAAAAAAGACTTTGCAATGGGAGAATTCATGGTTTCCTAACAGTCATTGTTTTGACATTGATTGGCGATCCTATGGGCCTCTTGGCTATGGCAGGTAGTTGTTGGTCCTGAATTGGCATGTACAAAATGGATATGTTAAAAAAATCCAATCAAGATATGTTTGGCATAAACCCTCTAGATCTAAATGGGCTTTGGTTCGTTCTCAGAGACATTTGCTTCGAAAGAAGTAGCCAAGTCTGGACATATGCAAAGAAGATACACAATACAATGTGCCAAGTTGTGATCAACGAGCTGGTGCTCACTGCTTGGTTGGGGATGAAATTCAGTCTTTGGGTTAGTGATATAAAGATGTAGAGGCTGATTTCAGATCCTTTAAACATGTAGAGCATTAATCGCACTCTAACATGCACAACTCTCAAGGGAACCAATCATGAGTGATACAAAAATTGAATAATATCAATAATAAGAAAGGTCCCTTTAATCCAAATGAGCAAGAACAAAGTAGAGCTAGGGTTTCTAAGCCTCAAGATCAAGGAAATTTTCTAAGAAGGAACTCTCAGATTGATGAAGATCTCCAAAATCATGTGGTAATATGATGTATGGGCAAAGAAATTAGTCAAGAACAGATTCTCGGGCTAGTGCAGGTTTTCAAAATTATGTTGGGAACCCAAGTCATCGGCAGAGAATTCACCCACAAAGGGATTCTCAATGGAACCAGTCACAAGAGGTATAGAAACCGAATAATATCAATAACAAGAGAGGTCCCTTCAATCCAAATGAGAAAGAGCAAAGCAGGGCTAGGGTTTCTGGTCTTCAATATCAAGGAAATCTACCAAGAAGAAATTCTTGGATTGACGAAGGTCTCTGAAAGCATGCAAGAAATGTGGCGCATGGGAAAATAAATCAACCTAGAGAAGATCCTTGGGCTGATAGAAGTCTTCAAAATCATGTTGGGAATCCTAGTTATGGGCAGAGAAATCATCCACAAAGGGACTCTCGGGTTGTTCCAAGTGTTCAAAACTGTTTCTTAGTTTTGCAATATTTAGATCAAGAAAAGAATCCATGGGCTGATTTGGGATATCAAAATGATCTAGCAAAGACTAATAGAGGGAATTCTACAAAGGAGATTCCAAGGGACAAAATGCAAGGTATTATCTAGAGGGATCAAGCACAACAAGTGTCACATAATGTGAAGCGTCATAATCAAGCCTAGGGGAAAAAAGGGGCTTCACAAAGAGGTAATACAAATCTTATTACAAGCTTGCAAAGTTATTTGCCACCTGTTTTGTGTCCCACCAAAAATGACCAAGCGAAGAATGGGGATAAGAATTTGGAGCTTCAAAATCAATTCTAGGGTTAGCAAGGAGCTTCTCAAAGGAGTAATGGAAACCCTTCTCCACTTCAGTAAGGAATTTTACATACAACTTTGTCTTCTTCCAAGCGAAGGAAAAGAGTAAAGAAGAAATCAAAGAAGAATCAAAAGAAAAAGATAGTTTTACAATGGCAACCCAAAAAGGATAAAGGTGATTTGGTGAATAAGCTACTGGAAGAAGGAAACAAGAAGAAGGGAGAGCAGACACCTAAGTTGGTATCTATTACATTTCCAGAGGAAATGTTGAATCCACAAATCTAGGATCTATGAAATCAAGCTTTAAGAGGTAAGTTCTAGCACCTTTCCCTTGATCTTGACAAATTACAAGATTTAATCTTTGAGGAATGGGAAGGAGCCACAAAAGTGTTTTACCTAGATAAAGTAAGGAGAATTTTCATTGTAATTTTTCAAGAAAAGGCTCAAAGAGATACCATTTATAAAGTCAAATCATGGATTTATAAGTGGTTAGGTTTATTTTTACAGCCCTGGATTCCTAATTTTAAACCTGAGCTCCCTACAATTAATTTTGTCCCCTCCTAGATTCAATTGAAGGACCTTGCCTTAGAATATAGAGAGCTACCTCTAATTGAATCCATTCCAAACAAGATTGGGATATTCCTTAAACATGATAAATATTTTTTTAAAAACCCTTCAAAGTCAGCTAGGGTGTGTGTCTTGTTAGAGGTTGCAAAGGAGATTCCAAAGCACATCATGTTGAAATCTAAGTATGGGATATGGGATCAGAAGATTTTAGTTGAAACACTTGACAATGTCTGCTCTAAATGTCATGATATTGCCCACTCGAGCTCGTCTTGTCACTTATTGGATGATCCTATACTTACTCCACTGGCCGAAGGGAGGATAAATGGAGATGTTGGTCAAATAAGTAATCCATTCAATGGGGGAAGGGATTTGTCAAATTTGGTCCAGTCATCTATTCTCAAGAAAAAATGGGAAAATCACCCATCTTTTTCTCCACAGGACATATCTGCGAGGAATTTATGTAATCAAATTTTACCTGGAGAGGAAAGTAACACGAAAGCTGCCACTGATTTGGTTGCAAATGATCTTTCTAACCCCTCTGGCTCTAAGGGAATTTTTCTCTCAAGACAACAGGCAGGTGGCTTTACAGTTTCTCTAAACAAACCTTTTCAGTGTAATCAAGGAATTTATTTAGTCAAGGGTTTTGAAAATAGCCTGAATCTATACATGCCTACTTTTAAACCTACATCATTTTCACAAGTGGATGATATAGTAAAAAAATTGATGTATAAGGGTTTTCCTTTTGATACTAATCAAGTTGACTGTCTCTATCTTGAAAATGTAAAGAAATATGAAACCATACTTCAGGAGAAGGATATGATGGTCCATTATGGGGATTTGGAAGACTTCATCAACAAAGTTCACACTTTTGTAGGTTGTGAGATGGTGGAAGAAATTGCAAAAGAAGTATTAACTGAGGAGGTCAGCTCTATTGTTAGGTATGATGAATGTTTACAATATTTGGGTGATAGTCATATAATAGACAAAATGCATGTTATGTTAGCGGTTGCAGCCAAGGATCATCTGTCATTGAAAAAAGATCAAGAGGATATGTAGCTAAAAATTGAGATTCTGCAATTGAAGGAGGAGGCTATGGTTACAGAGGAGTTAGAAATCAAGAGCCCACGTGTTGAGTACGATTACTCCCAGTCTCTTTCTATAATGTAGACTACAAGTGTAAACCTTGTAGTGATCAAAACACTAGGTAAATGTGGGAGGAAGTCTAAAGTTACCAAAATGAAGGAGACAATTGTTGTTGTGATACAAACCACCCTAGATTCTTCTTTTTTGGCATTTACAAACAAGCATCCGAGGAGAGCATGTTGCTCTCCCCTGCCACAATGAAGATTCTCTCATGGAATGTCAGGGATGTCAATGCCCCTAACAAAAAAGATCAAATCAAGCAACAGTTGGATGCTTGTGGAGTAGATATAATTGTGTTTCCAGAGACAAAAACTTCAAAGTTAGCTTATGGATCATCAATTCAAAAATGGAAAGCTTGGAACTCTGTGCATTCTCCAATGCAAGGTGCTTCGAGAGGTCTCTTGATCCTATGGAACCCAAAAACAGTAGTTGTTTGGTCGATACAAAATGAGAAGAACTAGCAATTGGCCAAAGTCAAGCATTTTGAGCTACAATTCCGGCTAATCAATATTTATGCTCCAACTACTACAGGAGACAAAAAACATTTGTGGGATATTTTGACAAACATGTTGGATGAACTTTCAAACAAGAAAGTACTACTTGTTGGAGATTTCAATGCAATCACTATTTTGCAAGATAAGAAAGGTGGCATTCTCCCCCCTTAGAGGGTAATGGATGACTTTGCTTCATTCATTAAAGATAATGTGCTAATTGACATCATTCCACAAAATGGTAGCTTCATGTGGACAAATAAAAGGAAAGGTTTTCTAAATATTGCAGAAAGACTGGATAGATTCCTTGCATCATCAAATTGGTGTATGGCTAGGCAGTCTTTGACCTCTCAAATTCTTCCCTTAGTAGGATCACATCACTTTGCTATTGATTTATGCATTGAAGGAGAAGGGAAAAAGGGTAATAGCAGATCTTCTTTTAAATTTCAAGGGATGTGGTTTAGACACCCGCAATTCTTGGAGTTACTAAGACAGTGGTGGCTAAGTGGACCCTTTGTTAGGGGCTCTCAAATGTTTCAGCTAAATAAAAAATTATGCTACATCAGGAAATAAATTATACAGTGGAATAAACATGTGTTTAAAAACATCTTTCAAGAAAAATAATGGGTGTATAAGCAGTTGTTTGATATCAATGACTTAATAATTTAGAATGGGTTAGATGACACTACCTATGAATGTTAAAAAAGTTTTTAGGCAGAATGGATAGAGTTGTTATCAAGAGAGGAAATATATTGGCAGGAAAAGTCGAGAGAGTTGTGGCTAAGAGAAGGGGATAAAAACACAAAAAAGATTCATGCATCAACTCAAGTAAATAAATCTTTGAACTTTGTGTTTTCCATTCAATCCTCGTTAACTTGTGAAGTTTGGACAAAAGAAGAAGATATTCACGGGCAAGGGGTAAGATTCTTTTCTAATTTGTTGTTAGCTCCTATGAATAAACCATATTCTGCTTCTAAGGATGTGGAGTTGCTTGATAATATTCCTAAACTTCTTCAACAAGAGGATAATGATCATTTCATGAAACCTTTCACGCTTGAGGAGATTAGGAAGGTTGTTTTTTCCTTTCCACCTGACAAAGCGCCAAGACCAGATGGTTTTACTAGTTTATTCTTTCAGAAATGATGGGATTTTGTTGGGTTTGATGTCTTGCTAGCAATAAAAGAATCAAGGAAGTCAAGGTCAATGCTGAAACAATTTAACACAACTCATATTGTTGTTATTCCTAAAGTCAAAGAGCCGAAATCATTTACAGAATTTAGGCCAATCTCTTTGTGCAACACTATATATCAAATTTTCACCAAAGCCATCTATCTCATATTACATTCTCTCATACCAAAAATAATATCTCATGATCAGGGGGGCTTTGTTCCTGGTAGGGAAAGACTCGAAGGGGAACTTATAGCCCATGAAGTGTTGCACTCAATCAAAGAAAATTCCTTGTCCTCTTTTGTCATCAAGCTTAACATGATGAAGGCATATCACAAGGTTGAATGGGATTTTTTGATATAGGTCCTCCAGAGGTTTGGTTTTTCCTTGAAATGGTGCAAGTGGATTCAGTCATGTTTGTCAGGAGCTAACTTCTGAGTACTAATTAATGGAACTCTAGTTGGATTCTTTGGCTCTACTCAAGGGGTTAGGCAGAGAGATCCACTTTCCCCATTCCTTTTTATCATCATGGCAGAAGCATTGAGTAGAAAAATTACAAAAGTTTATGAACAGGGGCTTTGGCAAGGGGTCACCATTCCAAACACAAAAATAAAGGCTCCACATTCTCTATTTGTAGATGATACCCTATTGTTTTCTAAATCTTCTTTATTGGAGGCAAAACAAGTCAAACAGGTACTTGACAAATACACTTCTGCCTCAGGACAAAAAATAAATTCTTCTAAATCAAAATTTTTATATTTTTAATACTTCCCCATCACTTTCAAGAAGATTACTAAAGTTGTTTGGTTTTCAAGAAGTAGAGCTTCCAAGTGTATACCTAGGCATTCCTTTCTTTTTCAGGGGTAGATAAACTTCATCACTAGCAGAAGGTTGTAGATGGAATAAAAGCAAGAATCTTATCTTGGAAGGCAAGGCGGCTATCTTTTTTTGGCTAAATCCTTTTGATAAAATAAATCTTAGCTACAATCCCCAACTACTTTATGGCAGTATTGAAGGCTCCAAAAGGTATTGTGCAGCAAATTGAGAAGCTTTTTAAGAATTTCTAGTGGAGAGAAAATATGGATGATAAAATAAAAATCCCTTTGATCTCCTTGGAAAACATGTGTGCAAGCAAGAACAATGGTGGTGTTGGCATGCAGAATCTGTCTGCAAGAAATCTAGCGTTAGGAGCCAAATTAGTTTGGCGTATGTGCTAAAAGCCAAATATGAGATGGTATTCTCTCATGCAAGAAAAGTATTTGGATAGTGACAACCCAAATAGAATTTTAACCATCTCAAACCCTCATGTTGGTTTTGTGATGTGGAACTTCGTGATAACATGTAGGGAAGTAATTCTTCCATATCTGACCTAGGAGGTCCATAATGGGGAAAGTGTACATTTCTGGAAGGATTTGTGGAATGGCTTTTCTCCCTTGTATTCAATACAAGATTTATCCCAAATTGAGCAAGTATACTAAACTTTATAGGGTAGAAAATTGAAGGACTATGTAGACAATATTGATCCTCTTTCTGGGAAAGTTGCATGGAAAGATTTATCTTCCCCTTTGTTAATATCCAATCAAAGAAGTATGATTTCCAAACATCTTTAGGAAAGGATTGTGTTCTTATCAAGAGTCTTAGATAGATTAATTTGGGCACCTTCAAAGGATGGGAATTACATAGTCAAGCAAGGTTATAAATCTCTTATAGTCTCTGAGGCTCATAATCAGTCACATAGAGCATATTCTTTTTGCTGGAACTCAATGATCTTGCCCAAGGCTGGTAATTTTGCATGGCTAGCTCTTCGCAAAAGAATATTAACAAGTGATAGATTGAGAAAATTAGGCTTTGTTGAGCCATTCAAGTGTGTTCTTTGTCAAGAAGCTAATGAAACTGTAGATCATCTGCTCTTGGAATGCTCTTGGGCACAATAATGTTGGCAGTTTATCAAAGTAAAATTGCATATCTCTTTTCCAATGCCATCCACCCTATGGGAATTTTTTACTGCATGGCTTGTAATCTTTAAGTCCTTTGTTTGCATATGGAAATTTGCTCCTACCTTAGTAGTTTGGAGCTTGTGGTGGGAGAGGAATAAAAGAATATTTAGGCAGCAATCCAATTCAGTGGTGCAAATTCAAAACAAGATTGAGCAAAAAATCTCTGAGGTAGTAAATTCCTATGTTCAAAGGCATAAAAATGTTTCTTCAATGTTTACAAATTGGGATAATTGGATACTTCAAAATTGGGAGGCAATATCTCTTCCTTTTAAAGGATCTCAAAAGATTTCCCCACAACTCAAAATTGATATGAGTAAAGTCAAATGGCAGCCTCCTTCAAAAGAGTTTTTTAAGATGAATTTTGATGGGTCTTCAAGGGGCAATCTAGGGTTTTCAGGTGTTGGTATAGCCATCAAAAACCGGAAAGGCTCTCTCCTAGCAGTTAAGGCAGTCCTCTTGTCAAATTCCACCAATAACATTGCAGAAAGTCTAGCTCTGCTTTATGGTCTGCAGGTCTTAAAGGCTATGGATATCCATAATTTACACATTGAGGAGGATTCCTTGATCATAATTTAAATGCTTGCAAAGAAAGATTCATACATAATTGGAAGCTTAGATATATTTTTTCTAAAGTTTGGAAAATCCTAGACTCATTTGAGAAAGTTCATATATCGCATTCATATAGAGAAGGTAATAAACTAGCTGATAGATTAGCAAATAGGGGTTGTGATGGTAAAATTTTTGAGATCATTGGGAATCCAAAGATTATAAATATCTTTCCTCATTTGATAGTCCTTGCTAATGAGGATGGAAATCATAATAGTTATTGAAAATCATACGCTAGTGTGTAAATTTAGGGATTGAAGTGTTGACTTTCAATACTTGCTTAGTTGGTGTGACAACTAGGATGTGAGTTGTGAAGACAGAATAACTTCGCTAGCTTGCCAACATGGATAGGTGGTGTGAAATTTCTTTGAACGAGGTGGTTAGATTCCCTTTATCAGTAGAGGTGGTTGTTAGTTTGCTGATGTATATTTAATGATTACTACCCATCGTCATCAAGATGCTGACGACCTTGAAAGCCTCATCTCAAGTATTGATGATAGCAGTTGCGTACATCATTGAACAGGTGTTTACTTGAATCAATTTTCTTTAATGTTCGTTGTATGTAGAGGTACAAAACAACATGATGATTAGGAATGTGTTTCAGAAATCAGAGCCTGGAAAATACACTTCACATGCTTCATTACAAGAAATCCTTGTGTCATTCTCTAAATTTGCTACCGAATTACAATGTAATATTCTCCAATAAATACGCCATAGATATGCACATGTTATTTATTGCCTATAAAGGAAGGCGAGTGCTAAGTGGCATCATCCTGCAGCGTTGCTTAATTAGTTTTTCCAAATATTTCTGTTTGGGTGTGGAGAATTTGTAGAATGGCTCTCAAGCCTTGGAATTTAAGGGTGTGCATGGAGATTCAGTAATGGGAGCTTCCTTTTGAGGAATACCTCTCTCATGATTGTTTGAAGGTGGTGTTTAATTTTTCTTGCCCTAGAGTGGAGGAATCTATTCGCACCATCCTTGGAACAGAGGTCACAAGCCCACGTGCTAGAAGGGTCATACTTCCTTCATAGGTGCTTTGTATTTTTTTGTCTAATATACTGGATTTGTTGCAGTCCTATAGGGAATTAGTGTTCATTGCTAGTCAATTTGTCATGCCTTGTTTTCTTCAACATAACGCCTTGTTGCTTGCAATCCAAAAATATAATGTTTTTGTTGGGGAAGGGGAGATAGGTGGTTTATTTCCAAGAGAGATTATCTTTTATCGCAAGGGTTTTAAGGAGGTCTTTGAGTCGATTAGGTTAGCGGTACAGTACACGTGTGATAGCAAATTATTAAATACTCCGAGAAAGAATTGTAGGAAGGTTTGTGTAAACATGGATATGGCAATCAAAGACAAATATTATGCAATATCTTTTCTTAGGGCTCATGCTCCTCATGCCTCTGTTAATTCTGTGGGAAGAGAAGGCCAAGTTTTTTTTCTAGACCCAAATGTGGGTTGTGTGGAAGGTCAAGCAGGTTCTCCAGTTCTAAATGTGGGTCGAGGAGAACTTCAAAGGCTATCACCAACTTTAACAATGGTTCGTATGGAAACAGAGGTTGTTGGACCATATGGAAGTGGTATTGGTAGAGGATTGAGATTGTTAGCTCGTTCAAATGCACCGGGTTTAGTCCAAGGTTTTAATGAACATGGGTGGCATGAGCGTCGTGCCCCAGATGCAACAAAAGCCCTATTTGATGGTCAAGGTCCCAGTGTTCGTGGGTGGCCTATTCAAAAAGAACCAGTAGTAGATGATGCTCTTGTGGGCCTTGATAGCTAAGTTGGGGAAGTTCTGAGGTACAAGGTGAAAATTCCATTCAGTTGGCTCCAATGGAGGAATAGTTAGTGTTGATTCATGTAATTTTTTGCTAATTTTGGACTATGTCTGGGATTACTGTAATGTTAATCTATAGTTAACTAGAATGTCTCATAATTTCTAAGTAGTAATAGGTAGTGATGCATTGAAATTTTGCATTCCCTATGCAATATACTATTATGTTTGAATTATCTGGGAACTCATGGACAAATCCGCCTACTATGTATAATTTCAATTTTATAATATATATATATAT
>VDFB02000007.1:199494902-199570089 GCA_007258455.2 Sequoia sempervirens
CAATCAGTACCATAAAACTGAAGATAAACCATCAATTCACTATCCATATATTAACCATTGAATATGCCAATGAATATGCCAAGTACTGAAACATAAATAGCCAAATACACCAAAGAATATGCCAATGCCAAACCACAATGAATATGCCAATGCCAATGCCAAATGAATATGCCAATGCCAAACCACAATTAATATGCCAATGCCAATGCCAAGAACTAATCAGTTTTGACATCAAGGAAAAATAGCACAAAAGAGAAGTCAACAAACTCCCCCTTTGTCCTTGATGGAAAAAAATGAGCCATCTAAAATGAAGTGCCAACATTTGAACCAAAAGATAAAAATGCCAACCACTACCAACATCTAAACCAAAATTAACTCAAGTAAACTCATATTTCTCCCCCTTTTTGTCACAAGGACAAAGGGTAAGCAATAAAATACTAAAAATTGTAACTGAAACAACTACAAATAGAACAAATAAAGTAGCAAATAAACCATGAAAGTAGCAAGGAGTTGCTAAGAGAGCTAAAAAGATCCCCCTGAACCAATGATAGAACATTAAGAGAGAAGGGATTGAGAGATAACTCCCAATCTAGATCGAAGTCTTTCAAATACCTCTTTAGCCAAAGGCTTAGTAAAGATATCTGCCACTTGTGCTTGTGTAGGTACATATTGCACAAAAACCTTGTTAGCCAAAACTTTTTCCCTTAGAAAATGAAATTTAATTGCAATATGTTTAGTTCTTGAGTGCATAACAGGATTCCTTGATAAATTAATTGCACTGGAGTTATAAAAAAAAATGGAAATAGGTTTAGCAACATCAATACCCATGTCTAATAGTGTCTATGCCATCCAAAGAAGCTGAGTGCAACAAGATGTAGTTGCAATGTATTCAGCCTCTGCTGTTGACAATGAAATTGAATCTTGCTTTTCGCTATGCCAAGCAACAAGACAATCACCAAGATAAAATACTACACCACTTGTGCTTTTTCTATCGTTTAGACAACCAGCCCAATCAGCATCAGTAAAAGCCATTAATGTAAAGTCATTATTCCTAGGATACCAAAGACCAAAATCAAGAGTACCCTAGATATATTTGAATATTCTTTTTACAGTAGTAAGATGGGATTGTTTTGGTGTAGATTGGAATCTAGAAACCATACAAATAGCTTGCATTAAATATGGTCTGGAGGCAGTTAAGTATAACAAGTTTCCAATCATTGACCTATACTCAGATTGATCAACATCAGGAGAATCATCAGTTTTAGACAACTTACAGCTAGTCACCATTGGTGTGCTCACTAGATGACAGTCATCCATTTGAAACCTTTTCAACATTTCTTCGGCATATTTTGTTTGTGACAAAAATATTCCTTGTTCAAGTTGTAAAACTTGGAGGCCAAGAAAGAATGTTAGTTCACCTAACATTGACATTTCAAATTCTGATTCCATAATCTTTGAAATTTGTTTAGATAAGGCATCATTGTTGCAGCCAAAGATTATGTCATTTACATATTCCTCAACAACCAGAATATCATTACCTTCCTGTTTAACATAAAGATTGCTATCCACACCACCTCTTTTGAATCCATTTTTTGTTAAGTGTGCATCCAAATGAGAATACCAAGCTCTAGGAGCTTGTTTTAGACCATACAAGACCTTTTTCAACCTGTAAACACGATTAGGCTTATCATGTACAACAAACCCTTCAGGTTGTTCCATGAAAACTTCCTCATCCAAATATCCATTTAGAAAAGCAGTTTTGACATCCATTTGACATACTTTAAAATTCTTAAAACAAGAATATTACAAAAAGATTCTAATGGACTCAATTCTAGCAACAGGTGCATAAGTTTCACCAAAATCAATACCTTCTTATTGTGTATATCCTTTGCACACAAATCGTGCCTTGTTTCTAACCACTTTGCCACATTCATCCAGTTTATTTCTGAAAACCCACTTGCCACCTATGACATTCTTGTCATCAGGTCTTGGGACTAATTCCCAAGTCTTATTCTTTTCAATTTGACTGATTTCTTCCTACATTTCCTTCAACCAGCAATCATCATTTAAGGCATCAATAACAGTTTTAGGTTCAAATTCAATTGTCAAACAAAAATGTTCAACAATTTGTGCTTGCTCATCTGCTTTTGCTCTTCTTCTTGTTAAGACTCCTGCACTTTTATCTCCAATTATCAAATCTTGAGGATGATTCCTCATAATATTTTTAGAAGGTGTTTTTGGAGGTATTAATTTAGAACTTGAGACATCCTCTTGTTGTGAATTATCTACTTCAGCAGATTTAGGAGTGATATCAATATTTTCCATAATTTCCTCTTCATCATCCTACACATGATCAAAATCTAGGAGCAATCTTTCATCAAACTTGACATTAATAGATTCAACAATCTTATTCATCCTTTTATTGAAACATTTATAGGCTTTGTTCTGAGTAGAATATCCTAAAAAGATACCTTCATTAGATTTAGATTGAAAGCTTCCTAAATTTTCATCATCTCTTTTAATAAAGCACTTACAGCCAAATATTCTGAAGTGATTAATAGAGGCAAATTTACCATACCAAAGCTCATATGGAGTGAAATTGGATTTTACTCTTATTTGCACTCTATTTAGAATGTAAATAGTTGTATGAACAACTTCTTTCTAGTACATATCTAGCAGTTTGGCTTCATCTAACATTGTTCTAGCCATTTCTTCCACTATTCTGTTTTTGCTCCCCACAACCCCATTTTGTTGAGGTGTCCTTGCAGCAGCATATTTCCTTTTTATACCATGTTGCTCACAATAATCAATGAATTTTTGAGATGTAAATTCACCTCCCTTGTCTGATCTCAAGCATTTAAGTTTCATGTCAGACTCTTTCTCAACCATTTTACAAAAGATTTTAAATCTATCAAAAGCCTCATATTTATGTTTGAGAAAGGTTACCCAAACCATCCTTGTGTAGTCATCTACAAATAACATGAAGTATTTTTCACCATTTATTGACCCTATCCTAGTAGGACCACATAAATCAATGTGTACAAGCTGCAATGGCTTAGTAGAAGAATTTTCTTTAGATTTAAAGCTCACCTTAGTTTGTTTTCCTTTGAGACATTCTTTACAAATTGTATTTTTTGGTTTACTTAAGACAGGAAAACCTCTCACATTCTGATTTTTACTTATTCTAACCAGATTGTTAAATTTTATATGCCCTAAACATTTATTCCATAACCAATTTTCTTCCACTTGACCCATAAGGCACATACCTTCATATTTTTCATGATTGGAAGAGTCAAGAAAATTGTAAATATTTCCAGATGTTCTCAAACCAGTTGCAACTGTTTTACCAGATTTGTTGTTTTTTATTTCACAACCTTGTGCACCAAATGTAACATGGTATCCATTATCACAAATTTGACTAACACTTAAAAGATTATGTTTCAATCCTTCTACATAATACACATCATAGATTGGTGTGTCATCATTTAGAAGTAAAGAACCTTTACCTTTTATCTGAATACCAGAATTGTCACCAAACTTAACAAATCCACCTTCATAATCTTCAAGTTTCAAGAATTTGTCTTTATTGCTAGTCATGTGGTTTGAACAACCACTATCCAACACCCAGAATTCCTTCTTCTTGGAGAGAAAGGAAGTTTGCACAAGCATAGATTGCTCTACACTTGGAACAAACTTGGGTTTCCAAACTTGCTCTATGATAGGCTTATTTTGTTTGCATTGTTTGGATGTGTGACCAATAGTGTTGCATTTGAAACATCTGATTGTATTTAGAAAACCAAAGAATTGTTTGTGACCAAACCTTGGTGTTCTAGGCATCATGAATTTGCAATTGCTCACTTTATGCCCAAATTTATTGCAATAAAATCAATAACCATGGAAGAATGCATTGAATCTAAAATTGTTTCTTTTATGCTCAAAAGACTACTTCTTACCAGTTGTTTTGAAGCTCTAATTTGAACATTCACCAGTGTTGAAACCTATACTAGTCATATCCTTATGTTGTTTCTGCTTTCCAATTAAGTCATTTAAATGCAAAGTGCTTTCATAACCTTCTACTTGTTTCTTAAGTGTGACTACTTCCTTTTCAAGCCTCTGAATTTCTTTGTCTTTGTCAGCAACAACTGATTTAAGATTTTCTACAATTCTCCTAGAATCATCAAGTTCAGTTTCTAAATATGTGGTCACCTTATTTGGACTTTTCTCTTGTGAAGCAACTTGTTTCTTTAACTTTTTAATTTCTTGTAGAGCAAAAAGTAACTCACCTTCAAGACTTACTTCTAATTCAGATTGATTTTTTGTTTGACTTCTTGATTGATTACTTGAATCCTTTTGTACAGTAATCTCAGCCATGAATAAAGTTTCATATTCATCATTTAAGGACTCACCTGACTCAACATCTAAGTCTTCTTTGCTAAAGAGACTCTTTTTCTTTTTGAGATTATTGTTAAACTTCTTTTTATGATTCCAAGACTTTTTCTTGAACTGTTTTTCTATTTTCTCATCATGATCTGTAGGTATGGTATCAAGTACAGTGTATTTACTTCACATTAAGTTCCAGACATCAAGATCTAAAGAAATCAGATATGTTTCTATTCTGATTTTCCAAAACACATAATTAGAGCCATCAAATAGAGGAGCTCTTGTAACAAATGAACCTTCAAGAGCACGTTCCATTATGACAAACTTCCAAGACTAGAATCAATCCTAGGTGGTAAAACCTAATGCATGACCCTATGCTCTGATACCACTTGTTGGAAGTGGAATTACTCTAAGAGGGGGGGTGTGGATCAGAGTAATATATTTAAAACTTTTTATGACTTGAAATGCCGATTTAAACCCTTTTTTTATCTTGAACAAACAGTGTGACCTTTTCATTGAATTTTGAATGATTGTATTAATGACTTAATCAAATATAACAACTCATATCAAAGCATGATGTACATTGTTCATATAATGTTGAATGAACAACATTTTAATGCTTTATTTTGCACAAGATACCACACTTATGGTAGAATTTAACATTCACACATTGAACATGACCAAATGAACTTTGATTTAAAGATAACTTGAAATTGTTGAAAAGTATCAAAGCATTGCATGAAAAAATTTCACAAAAGACTAAAAGAAATATTATGCAAAATCGGCACAAACCACACAAAAGAGAGACACAAAAATTTGACGAGTGGAAAACCCTCTTGGGGTAGAAAAACCACTCCAAAATGCCTTGCAGGCTTAATTCCAAACTGTTTACAATATTTTCAGAGCACCAACTCAGTAATAATGTGAAGCACCAACTCCAATAACAATGTGGAGAACCAACTCCAATAACAAACTCAAGCACCCACTTCAAGTTAGAAGCACCAACTTCTTTTGAAACAAAACCTTTATGAAATTGCAACCTATTAGGACCTTATAACTGCATTAATTATTTGCAGTCACAAAATCTCAACAGAATACAAGTATATGAATCTACAATAATGCCCACTAAAAATGTGCACTGAATGAAACAGTACCAAAGAAATTTCACTAAAATATCAAATCTCTGTAATCAAGATTAGAGATATAAAACTTTTAAACTCTCTTTTCACCCTTCTCAAATACAAATGATATTGCTTTAATAAAATAACCCAATTCTACTCAAAAACCCTTTTCAACAATACTTTGTTTTATCTTATATCTTCTCATTACATAGTCATGGCTTTGAGCCATATATTTATACAATGAACATAAAATAGTTTTCATTTGTAAAAACCTGTAGCCACACTAACCAGGGTTTTGTTAAATTGAAAAAAATGCAGTTAAATCATGATACCCATAATGGGTTTGAAAGAATAACCAAGGAAATTCGATGAATTCCACTGAAATGAAAAACCCTTGAGTATCAACTCAAGTTAAGCAACTGAAATCATTTTTCATTAAATCTTAATCCACAAATCAGTTGTGTTAAAAATCAACACAAAATCTTTTAGATTAAAAACCAAATACCTGCCATGATGGCCAAAACATTACTAGCTGGCTATGAAACTCCATAATGGTCTCACTATGCAACTCACCAAACTTCCAGCACATTGATAATCTCGAAAACCAGTTGTATATTGTAACTACACATTCTCCATGGTAGCGCTGGGAAGTGTCTTTAGAGCAAAACCAAAAACAACATAATGAATGCCCTAACTTTCTTCTGAACCAAGACTTTAGAATTCCTTTTCATCATTTGATAAAATTTGAAGTTCGGGATGAATTTAATCAAACATCAATAATAATCTTTAATCATATGCTACCAAAGAACTGACAGAATAATTAACCAAAACATAATGATGATTGTCGACAAAAGCCTAATGACAAATGTTATTTCATTGCTATGTGAAATAAAGTCAACTGCCTTGAATAATACATAGTAAGCCCGACAAATGTGATCAATAAGCACGGTGAAGCCCAATCAATGATAATCGACAGCCATTTAAATAGCTTTTCTTTAAATCACAAAGAAAAGGCTGATGAATCAAATATTATGACCATTGTAACATGGTAAGCCCGGCTAGAGGATAAAACAATGTAAATCTTATCATATGTAAATAGCCCGACTACTCAAGACAAATCCATGTATGGCTTTAGCTTTATGCCACCAGATATAGCGTATAATTGCTATAAGAAGTACAAACCACTTTACTATATTTGATTGCCCCATGAAAAAAGAATGTTGCCATGTAAACCATCAAAGTGAAAATGTTAGAGTATTGCCTTTGTGAAGGATATAGAATCATGCGCCAAAATAACCTGTAGATGCCATTCTACATCCTCATATTTGTGATTGTCAAAGTGAACAATGTCACATCATTAACAAAGAAAAACCAATGATATAGGAAAACTAAAATGATATCACTTGTAACAACCTCCACAATGCTTATGTAATGACTAAAGTCGGCCATGCCAAACAACCTGTATGAAAGGAAAACTCCATTGAACAAATAAATATCCTTTGCACATGAATCCAACAATCAGTACCATAAAACTGAAGATAAATCATCAAATCATTGTCCATTTATTAACCATTGAATATGCCAATGAATATGCCAAGTACTGAAACATCAACAGCCAAATACACCAAAGAATATGCCAATTCCAAACCACAATGAATATGCCAATGCCAATTCCAAAAGAATATGCCAATGCCAATGCCAAGAACCAATCATTTTTGACATCAAGGACAAATAGCACAAAAGAGAAGTCAACAGCCTCAACACCAACAGATGAAAAGATGTTGGTTCACATCGAGTTCACCAAAAATGTAAGAGAGAGGGACCACCATGTGTAAGGCCCCAAGTCATGAAGGGCCAAGATGTGGAAGGCTGCCCTAACTTACCTCCGCTTAACGGGGTGTTAGGATGTGTGGGGAAAGAGTGATGGGGACTATCAGGTCCTTCAACCACTCTTCAGACTCAAAATGCAAGACGGGGCTAGGCAAGCCAATTTTTTAGGTTCAACACTAAGCCTCAAGAAGCTCTTTGCTCGAGGATGAAACTGTGGCCCTTGGACAACAGCACGGCGCGCTAGCATCTCTAAAGTACGTTGACATCTGTATGACTAGGAAACAACAAAGATAAGGTCAAACCTAAGAAAATGACTAATAACCTAGCTAACTACCACTAAAGGGCCAAAATAACGTGATGAAACAAACAAAGTACTCTCTAGTGTGATAAAGAAAAAATGCAATAGTAAAGGTGGCAAGAAGTATCTCACAAAGAAACTCATTATCCAGCTATCTCCTCAAAAGCACATTCACCTACACACACAAAGGAGAGGAAAATGTTGGGTCGTTGTATAGGGGCCTGCCTCAATTAGACCCTCGTTTAGGTGTTTCCACCTCCATGGACAGCCAAGAAAGCGAGATAAAGAAAGAACTATAATGAAGAGCACAAAACACACTACAAAATAGTAAGTGTGCTAACTCAACCTAGTGATAGAGGAGAGGAGAGGGAAGCTTACCACCTCCATCAAGAGCACTCAAGGCTACTTGGGGGAGAAAATGAGAGTACTCGAGCCTCATATGCAATGGTGTGGTCCCAAACTTGCTCTACCAAAGTAATGGAGTGAAGCTTTTTTTGCAATGGAGTGCTTGAAATGTTGCTAGAATTATAGAGAGTGAGTGCAAGAGTATGGAGTTGAATGCTTGAAGTTGTGAAGAAGATTGTAGAAGCTTGCAATGAAGGAATGAAGAGAGAATTTGAAGGAAGAAGGAAGAAAATAGCCATATTCTGGGTCAGTTAGCCGAAGGGGGCGTTACAACTTGACTCCCAATGAGAAGTGTAATGCCTCTGCAGGTTTAGCCACAGGGATCTGCCAGGGACGTAATCATGATGTGCACTATGCAGGCGTCCTGATAGAAATTCCTCCACCGACGCTCAAAACAGGCACCAAGTGGGATGAAAGTAGTGGGCTTAAGTGTAATTAAGCCTCCCAACTTGGTTTTCTAAGGTGGATAAAGGAAAAAAGAGGATTTGCACATGTCGTGAAAATTTACTCTAATACACTTGATAATTAACTTTGATTAGGATTAAGTTTTAACTAGGTCTAGGTTAAGGTTCAATTAGGGTTCAATTACAACTCAATTATGGTTGACATTCAATTATCATTAGGGTTATAGTTACACTTACAATTCTAGAATAAATATTGGAGTTATGGTTATAGTTATGCTTAGGTTTAACATTAGGTTACAACTAGGGTTGCCATTATTCAAAAAATATTATGGTTATTGCCAGGGTTACAATTAAGATTACAATTATGTTAGTGTTATGGTTTAATTAGACTTCAATTAAGGTTACTTTGATCATACAATTAAGGCTATAGTTTAATTGGGCTTATGTTTAAGATTTGTGATCAATTTGAGTTCAATTACAATTATTAATTAGGTTACAATTATGGTTAATATAATATAATATAATAATATTAAATCCAAAACGGGTGGTGTAATTGGTTAAGGGGTTTGGGTTCTTCCCATGGATATAGGTCTCAAGGTTGATTTTCTCTTGGGTGGGTGCAAAAAGATGGGGGGCCAAATTGTGGCCAAAATTTAAAAAAAGTTTTGATAGGCTATAACACGAGTGCGTTATAACACGCTCACATTATGGCTTGGTGTGTCGAGCCTAAGGCTCGGCCACATCGATCCTATTTCATGATCACATTATAACACAAGCGTGGAATAACGTGCTCGCGTTATGAGCTATTATAACAAAAAAATAAATGAATTCATTTGTATGCTGACTTTTTTCTGTTGCCCGTGGCCAAAAACCTTTCTCTTGCACACTCGTGTTTTGGGAGGAGACAATCTTGCAATTTTTTCATCAATTTTTTTCTATTTTGTCACTAGGATGCCGCCACATCAATAGGGAGGTTGAATAGGTAAGGATTGTTTGTTTTTTGTTGTGACTTTGTTAGTTTTAGGGTTTTTTTACATTCATTTGTTGAATTTGTAGGAAATGTTAATGATCTTGGAAACCCTCTTCAAAACCCTCCTAAAAATCCTCAACAACCAAAGCAACAACATGAAGAAAACCCTCAAGTTCAACAACCACAACAACAATCTCCTCCACCAATTCCTTAACATCCTCCTGGCACTTAGAAAAATTTAATGGGGGTAATTGAAAACAATAAAAAATAAATTGAGTTATCACAAGGTTGAATGATCCAACAAGTTCAACCATGGAGAGAAGAACACTTGCAAATTCACTTAAAGAATTGTTAAAACATGTAGATAAAATCAACAAACAATTAAGTGGTTGGCAAGATAGGAGGCAGGCATCTAGGAATTTTTACAAGGATAAATTATCATATAAAGATGTAAAAGATCAAAAAAGTACAAAATTAGATTTGTGCTCATTATTCACTGACCCACGCACAGATCAAAATCTTGACATCAATGCGAAGAGGTTTCCTATCCATTGGTGCCACCACCAAGGGATCAAGAACTTTTTTTGGGATAGGTGGTACATGGTTTTTTATTACCCACCATGCAACAATTGCGAAGTCCCACAATATTTCCTGAGGAAACTATATTGTGAGTTCATCTTGAACAAAATCTCAAATTATTTTGATATGAGGGGCTTCCAGGGGAGAGGTGGGGGGTCATCTCAAGATATACCCAGTGCACGGCAAGATCCTAGGCAGCAAGCGAGATGAGCTCTTGCTAGGCCGGATAATGAGCACATTGTTATGCCTTCCATCGTGAAGGAGAGTACCGAGGTAGAAACTTTGCAGGCTATCACCTCTTTAACCCAGAGTGTCATCCAACATTCCAGTCCTATAGTGCAATGCCATCGAGGGGAGTCTTTGAGTGGTAGGCTTCCACCCCATTCATGTCAGGTTTGTGGGGTGACTTGTACATATGACCCCACCACTAAGGAGGCTACTACATAGGATATGGTTGTAGCTATAGAGATGGCAAGGGAAGCTAACATTTTGAATGAGGCCTATGGAATTGATACTCAGGTAAGTGTTAGCATGTTCATTGAATTTAATTTATTAAATTTAATTTTTGAAATGCAAGATTAACTAATTTATTTTTATGATTGCAATAAAATTTTAGGGTCACAATGTTGATACTAGATACGCCGGCCCTACACCTACTTATTACTCCACTGCATCTACCGTTGAGGTATGTAACTAGTAAACAATTATAAATTTATTATATGTTAATAGCATTGTTAAATGAATGGTATTCTAATATCTGATTTTGGATGTTGAATAGGCTAATATTGGAGGTTTCGTGGGAACACCTCCTAGTGCCAGTGGAGTTAGAAAAACCTTCACACAGGTAATAGAATAAATATTTTAACTAATGAATTGTACTTAATATATTTGTGTAGCTTATATTCATATCGTTGATTGCATTGCATTGCACATCTTTCAAACTCAAAGAATTACTTCACATTCCATAACTAATAACTAGATGTTGATAGATGACAAAATTTCATCTACAATATAGTTGTTTAGAAAGTCAACATAAGCAGTGATGAAATTACTTCACATAGCATAAGTAATAACTAGGAGTAGCTGCCAATTTCATTTTCTTGTCAATGCATTCCATGACACCACTTTTTATTGAGGCATCTTTTCAAACAGTTCACTACCTTGTCTATGCTATGGATTCTTGGAAGAAATATATGAAAGAATAATAGTAAGCAATAGCATAGGCAAGGCAATGAGTTGTTTGAAAAAATGCCTCAAATAAATGTGGTCTCATGGTGATGTCCATCACCATGAGACCCAATTTCTTTGAGGCATTTTTTCAAATAGCTCACCGCCTTGTCTATGCTACCACATTTTTCATACATGTCTACAAAAACATTTTATCAAATAGTTCACTTCCTTGCTACTATGGCTAAAAGCCTAAAAAAAGGCGCTTTCCAACAAACTATGGGTTCTTGGAAAAAAATCTATTAAAGAATAATAGTAAGCAATAGCATAGACAAGGTAGTGAGTAGTTTGAAAAAATGCCTCAAAGAAATGTGGTCTCATGGTGATGGAATTCCATTACATCACCATGAGACCAAACTTCTTAGAGGCATTTTTTTCAAACAGCTCGCCACCTTTTCTATGCTGCCACATTTTCCATACTTGTCTACCAAAGAATTTTATCAAACTACTTGAACTTCCTTGTTGCTATGGCTAAAACCCTAAAAAAGGCTCTTTCCAACAAACTATGGATCCTTGGAAAATATCTATCAAAGCATAATAGTAAGCAATAGCATAGACAAGGCAGTGAGTAGTTTGAAAAAATGCCTCAAAGAAATGTGGTCTCATGGTGATGGAATGCCATTCCATCACCATGAGACCAGATTTCCTTTAGGCATTTTTTCAAACTACTCACCACCTTTTCTAGGCTACCACATTTTCCATACACGTCTACCAAATCATTTAATCAATCTACTCACTTCCTTGTTGTTATGGCTAAAATCCTAAATTAGGTGCTTTTCAACAAACTGCAGATGCTTGGAAAAAATCTATCAAACATAATAGTAAGAAATAACATAGACAAGGCAGTGAGAAGTTTGAAAAAATTCCTCAAAGAAATGAGGTCTCATGGTGATGGAATGCCATTCCATCACCATGAGACCACATTTCTTTGAGGTATTTTTTCAAACAGCTCACCGCCTTTTCTATGCTACCACATTTTTCATACATGTCTACCAAAGCATTTTATCAAACTACTTGAAATTCCTTGCTGCTGTGGCTAAAAGCCTAAAAAAGGTTATTTCCAACAAACTATGGATGCTTGGAAAAAATCTATCAAAGCACAATAGTAAGCAATAGCATAGACAAGGCAGTGAATAGTTTGAAAAAATGCCTCAAAGAAATGCAGTCTCATGGTGATGGAATGCCATTCCATCACCATGATACCACATTTCTTTGATGCATTTTTTTCAAACAGCTCACCGCCTTTTCTATGCTACCACACTTTGCATACATGTCTACCAAAGCATTTTATCAAACTACTCACTTCCTTGCTGCTATGGCTAAAAGGCTAAAATAGGTGCTTTCCAGCAAACTATGGATGCTTGGAAAAAATCTATCAAAGCATAATAGTAATCAATATCATAGTCAAGGTAGTGAGTAGTTTGAAAAAATTCCTTGAAGAAATGTAGTCTCATGGTGATGGAATGCCATGACACATTTGTTTGTAATGGAATTCCATCACCATGAGACCCCATTTCTTTGAGGCATTTTTTCAAATAGTTCACTGCCTTCTCTATGCTACCATAGTAATCGTACATGTCTACCAAAGCATTTTATCAAATGGTTCACCGCCTTGCTGCTATGGATAAAATCCTAAAAACAAGTGCTTTTGAACAAGCTATGGATAGGGAAAATAGTAAGCATGATAGTTAGAAATGTATAGTTTAATAAGTACTCAAAATTTTGTTCATTATCTCATACATTATAAGCCATGACATGCATCACTATTGTAGTTTTCGTGATTGAATAATTTTTTGTTTTGTTTTCAGATGTTGGAAGCGGATACACCTCCAAATTTTCATAGGGAAATGGAGCTTGGTGTTTCATCTACTATAGACTCGTTGATGCCCCTCATGGAGGTAAGAGGTAGATTACTGAATTTCAATTTACATTCATTGTTATAGTTGTTAGTGAAAAATCAAACCATTATTTATTTGTAGTTTAATTTCTCTTTGGATGGTTTCTACACGGCTTCAGCATCTTAGCATGGGCATTTGAATATTTACCTCAAGGAGAGTGATCATAAAATGGCGGTAAGTGATTATTTTGTTAAATATATCATTTTTTATAATGTAATTTATATATATTAATGTCTTTACTTGTTAATGTAACAAATAAGGCTTGACCAAGAACTGAACCCTAGGAGGAGCACTAGGAGCACTCCTCAACCTCAGAATAAATGAGTGACAGAACTATCGCCATCCAATTGACGAGCAAAGGGAAAGAGTTTATTTTGAGAGCATAGAGAGCAATGACTTTTGATTCTAGAGCCCTTTGGTGTATGCCTATATGGCATTTTTGTACATATTTTGTATTGCATATATTTGACATTGTATGCCTATATGGAATTCTTGTAAGCCTATATGGATATTTTGTATATATTTTATACTTATATTGACACATATTGATGTATGCCTACATGGCTATTTGGTTAATACAAATCTTTTTTATCAATGTTGTCCATATTTGCATTATAAATCCAAGGTTCAATAGATATGAGTTATGTGTATTCAAGTGTATACTTTACAAATTATGTGTATACTTTGTGACTTACGTGTATTCCAATTTAAACTTTGTGACTTACGTGTTTTCATACGTATACCTTGTATTCATGCATATACTTTGTATTAATTTGTGTATACTATGTATTTGTGTGTATTCTTCAAGGCTTATGTGTATTTGAGTACTTGTGCTTCCCTTATTCACATGTATGCTTGAATTATTCACGTGTATACTTATTAATTGGTTAGCCCTAGCATTGATCATTGCTTTCCTTCATGGTTTATCTTGAATATTTATTGATTGATGCTAAACAATTTATTAGTTGATGCTAAAAAACTTCAATATTTCTAGGAATACTAGTAGAGTTACAAATTATAAAATTTCACAAATTGAAAAGAAAAATTAATTGTAAATAAATGCACTGATTATTAGCTTGATAATTGATTAAGAATGAGTATATAATATATATATATATATCAAGAGATCATCCTTCTAGAATGACAACTGTCAACTAGAAAATAGGCAAAGCATTCCCAATACTTTGAAAGCAATAATCCACCCAAAATTGCAACAGGAGATAAGGAAAATGAACCCACATAGGCATAACTGAATAAAGAACAATTCACCCTTCACAACTTGGTGAAACCATTGCCAAACTTAGAAGATCTTAAAGATAAAGAAGAATTATGATCTATATAATATAGAATTAGTACCCACTTTGATGACTACAAAATTTTCAACCATGGGCTTATCATGCTTTTTCAAATTTGGTAAGGAGGCTTATTTAAGATCCTTGAGCAATGTATTTTCTAATGCTCCCTTTTTCTTACATATCTCTATTCAGTTTAATTCAAAGAGTTCCATCAAATGCTTTATCTAAAATCAAAAAACACATTTTCAATTGGTATTCCATGAGATGTTTCATAAAAAGATTCCAATATATTTAATCTTTTGATTGGAAAAATTCAATTAAGCAAAGGATACATAATCTTCACAACACTTGCAAAACATAATATTCATAGGAGATGATGAGTAGTTAACTTCTTGACACATTATCATACAAACATTTATCTTGAATAGTCTTTAAACATTTTAATAGTATAATCCTCATAGTATAGAATGAATTTTTATGTTCTTGATCCATCACCATATAAACACGTTGAAAGATGTATATGCCAACTTTTTGCAATATTATTTCTTGTATAGGAAATGGACTTGGGTTAAGACTTTATTTATCACACCAAATAATAAATGTACATGAGAGAATCACTTGTTTCTCTTAGACTCCAATTTTCAAGCATAGCAAATCATTTCAAATCAAAATGACAAAATGCTTCACAACCTAAGTTGTTAATTGAGGAAAAATAAAATGTTTCCAAGTTCCACCATTGTACGCATTTACAATTGGTTGTATATTGTTGTAAGGGAAAGGAGGATAATTAAAAAACATCTTGTGCTTGCTATACTTGAGGATGATCATATGCTTTTTGTGTGGAAAACTAGGACTTCTCAACTGTCATGTTAATGTTTCTCTTTTTGATTGTTTTACATGCCATCATAAGGGATCGAGCCAATTGAATGTAGCTTGGAGTGATTCGACATGTTTGGGTGTAAAAGAGGACTATTCCTAGTGTACACATACCTATTGGGATGCGTTGGAATGGTTCATTTGGTCACACGAGTTGCAAAATGAAAGTTGCACCACTTTGCAACTTTACACTACTTACATTTGACACTTTTTCCATCAACTGAAAACTGGACACCACGAGAAAATGAATCCAAAATAACAAAAATTGAGAAAGGTTATTGTAGAGGAGCCCAACGCAATTCCATAGGCTTAGACAAAGAGTTTGTAAGAATCACAGTTTCTGACTAAGTCCTTCAAAGATTGCAGCCATTTTGCACTTTGGACCCTTAAGGGATCAAGCCAGTTGAACGTGGCTTAGAGTGATTTGGCATGTTTGGGTGTGAAAGAGGACCATGCCTAGTGTAAACGTACCCATCTAGATGTGTTGGAATAGTTTGTTTGGTCACATGAGTTACAAAACAAAAGTTGCACCACTTTGCAACTTTACACCACTTGCATTTGACACTTTTTCCATCAAGTGAAAAATAGACACCATGGGAAAATGACTATGAGATAATAAAAATTGAGAGAGGTTATTGTAGAGGGGCCCAACATGATCTTATAGGCTGAGTCGAAGAGTTTGTAACCATCATAGTTTTTGAGTAATATCCCGTTAAAGATCATTTCCCTTTTGAACTTTGGACCCTTAAGGGATCAATCTAGTTGAACATAGCTCGGATGGATTCAAAGTGTTTGAGTGTGAAAGAGGACCATGTGTAGCGTAAACGTACCCATTCAGATGCATTGGAATAGTCTGTTTGGTCACACGAGTTGCAGAATGAAAGTTGCACCACTTTGCAACTTTACACTACTTGCATTTGACACTTTTTTCCATCAAGTGAAAATTGGACACCATGGGAAAACAACTCTGAGATAACAAAAACTAATAGGTTATTGTAGAGGGGCCCAACGCGATCCCATAGGCTCCGACGGAGATTTTGTAAGCATCATAGTCGAGTTGGTTGAACGTAGCTCAGAGCGATTCAACATGTTTGGGTGAGAAAGACGGCCATGCTTAGCATTAACATACCCATCTAGACAAATTGGAACAGTCTATTTGGTCACACAAGTTGCAAAACAAAAGTTCCACCACTTTGTAACTTTACATTGCTTGCATTTGACACTTTTTCCATCAAGTGAAAACTAGACACCATGCGTAAACGACTCTGAGATAACAAAAACTGAGAGATGTTATTGTAGAGGGGCCCAACGCCATCCCATAGGCTCAAACAGAGAGTTCGTAAACATCACAGTTTTTGAGTAATAGCCCATCAAAGATTGTTGCCCTTTTCCACTTTGGACCCTTAAGGGATTGAGCCAGTTGAACGTAGCTCAAAGTGATTCGACGTGTTTAGGTGTGAAAGAGGACCATGCCTAGCATAAACGTACCCATCTGGACGTGTTGAAACAGTCTGTTTGGTCACACGAGTTGCAGAACAAAAGTTGCACCACTTTGCAACTTTACACTGCTTGCATCTGACACTTTTTCCATCAAGTGAAAACTAAACACCATGAGAAAATGACTCTGAGATCAAAAATACCAAGAGAGGTTATTGTAGAGGGTCCCAACGTGATCCTATAGGCTCAGACAGAGAGTTTGTAAGTGTCATGGTTTCTGAGTAATAGCCCATCAAATATTCCTTCCCTTTTGCACTTTGGACCTTTAAGGGATCGAGTCGGTTGAACGTAGCTCAGTGTGATTCAGCATGTTTGGGTAAAAAAGAGGACCATGCCTAGCGTAAACATACCCATTTGGACGTGTTAGAACAATCTGTTTGGTCACACGAGTTGCAGAATAAAAGTTGCACCACTTTACAACTTTACACTGCTTGCATTTGACACTTTTTCCATCAAGTGAGAATGGCTATGAGATAACAAAAAGTGAGAGAGGTTATTATAGAGGGTCCCAATGTGATCATGTAGGCTTAGACAAATATTTTTTAATCATCACAGTTTCTGAGTAATAGCTCGTCAAAGATTGCTTCCCTTTTACACTTTGGACCCTTCAGGGATCGAGCCAATTGAATGTACCTCAGAGCGATTCGGCATGTTTGGGTGTAAAAGAGGACCATGTCTAGCATAAACGTACCCATCTAGATGTGTTGGAATAATTTATTTGGTCACACAAGTTGCAAAATGAAATTTGCACCACTTTGCAACTTTACACTGCTTGCATTTGACACTTTTTCCATCAAGTGAAAACTGGACACCACGAGAAAATGACTCTGAGATAACAAAAACCAAGAGAAGTTATTGTAGAGGGGACCAATGCAATCCCGATGCCTCAGACGGAGAATTTGTAACTGACATAGTATCCAGGTAATAGGCCATCAAAGATTGTTTCCCTTTTGCAATTTGGACCCTTAAGGGATCGAGCCGGTTGAACATAGATCAGAGTGATTCGACCTGTTTGGGTGCAAAAGAGGACTATTCCTAGCACAAAAATACCCATCCAGATGCATTGGAATAGTCTGTTTGGTCACATGAGTTGCAGAACAAAAGTTGCACCACTTTGCAACTTTACACTACTTGTAATTGATACTTTTTCCATCAAGTCAAAATTGGACACCACAGAAAGAAAACTCTGAGACTACAAAAATCGATAGAGGTTATTTTAGAGGTGCCCTACATAATCTCGATGCCTCATACGAAATTCCCATAACTGACACGGTATCTGAGTAACAAGCCGTCAAAGATTGTCGCCCTTTTTCAATTTAGACTGTTAAGGGATTACATTGCATGAATTAAAAATATTTGAGGGCAACAATAAATTTCAAAATTTGAGTAAATATCATTACAAATGTTTATGTGAATAGATGGTATGGTATATTGATATTTATATATAATCATTAGGTTGATTTTTTTAATAAATAAAGTTTTTATAATAAGTTATTCAATTGGTGCTAGTTATAATAGGGAGAGAATAAAAGAAGAAAAAGAATGATTGGTAACCATCAATGGTTATTACACTCACTATATAATATGATGTTTACAATAAAATGACATTTATTTGGTTGTCCTAATTCTTCTTTTTGTGCTACAATTTTCTAATATACTTCATACACCGTTCTAAAACCCAAGTGTTTGTTCTTGTATGTACAATGCTTTCTCAAAACTATCAAGTGGTAATACAAAATCATGAGAAAAAAATAAAACTATATGAATTCCAACACCCCATTTAAATCAAGTATTGAATCAATGTGCCCCATTTTCATGCACACAAACTCGGCTTATAAGATTCTCTCATAATAACCAAAAATATGATTCAAGGATGCCTTAGGTACTCCATTCTCACAGATCTTTTACAATGTCACTCATAAATTCAAGATTCTCTTATAATGTCTACATCATAGGTACTCATGATGGGGTTAACTTCAAATGAATAACTTGAAATTTCCTCGCTAAGCATCACATGCTCTTTTATAATGGCTTTAAATCAGAATTGAGATTTGTCAATATCATCAAAATAAGGATGTTGCATTGCTTTTTTGGCTGGGATTCTCTTGGATGGCTCATAAATCAACATTTTCTACAAGGAGACACTAATCAATTTTTAGTAGTTTACTTACAAATAGGCAAAGTAAAAGAAGAAAAAGAAAGAGCATCCAAAATTTAAATGAAATGAAAATAGATGGAAGGCACTTATAGACAACAAATCCACACCATTTGGTTCCAAGTCAGGAACAAAAAAGCATAAATCTTGATGCTTCCATTGAGGATAGGCATGCCAGTCTCTCAACTTAGTCACTCCTAGTCATACATCTTCATTGGTAGTTTTAAGATACCTATTACACACAACACCTCTCATGAATATAATAACTTGAAATTCAAGATGCTCTTATAATGTCTACATCATAGGTGCTCATGATAAGGTTAACTTCAAATGAATAACTTGAAATTCACTCACTAAGCTTCACAGACACTTTTATAATGGCTTAAAATCATAATTGAGATTTGTCAAGATCATCAAAATAAGGATGTTGCATTTCTTTTTTGGCTGAGATTCTCTTGGATGGCTCATAAATCAACATTTTTTGCAAGGGGACACCAATCAATTTTTAGTAGGTTACTTACAAATAGGAAAAGTAAAAGAAGAAAAAGAAAGAGCATTCAAAATGGAAATGAAATGAAAATAGATGGAAGGAACTTACAAACAACAAATCCACACCATTTGTTTCCAACTTAGTAATAGCAAGGCTTAAATTTTGATGCTTCCATTGACAATAGGCATGCCAGTCTCTCAACTTAGTCACTCTTGGTCATACATCTTTATTGGGAGTTCTAAGATACCTATTGCACACAACAACCTCTCATGAATAGAACATGAATAAAACATAACCAAAATATTACTTTCCAACCTTTTGGAAACTTGTAACCTATTATAAAAACAACACAATTTAATCTTCCACTTAGTTTACTAATCTATTGAGAATATCCTACATCATTTTTTTGCATATTTTTAAGAAAAAATAAAATAACATTGAACTCTGTATCCTTTGCCACAGTTCTAAACATAAAGTGTTCTACATTTGAAAGTTTGATAACTTCATCAATCACCTACATACATGATATAAACATTAGATGATAACATTTGTATCATAGAATTTGCATCATAAAAAATTATTGTGCATACAAATATAAATTAATAAGAACCAATGTGCATACTTACAAATTAATCCAACGAACCATCTAGGTTTGCTCTACTCTTTATTGTGTCAAGTATTGCCTCATGGTCAGACTCATGGACTTTCCACAAGGTCTTGTTCAAAGGTCTACCACCATATTTGTTCAAGCAAACATTGGATGCCATGACAAGGTTCGAGTAATAAAGAATCTTCTGATGCATGTCAAAGTCCTAAAACAACCAATATTTAAGACTCTTATGTGGGTACCTTCTAAGCCATGATCTAGTAACAACAATTGAGCCTGTAGGGTATTTGATGTTTTCTCCATCTATAACTAGGGCCTCCAATTTCTTTTTAGCCTCAACACAACAACATAAGTAATAGTCTATTCCCTCTTCATTGTCTTCATCTACAATAACTGCATAAACATGCCCTGCATTGATATGTGCAACAAATTAGATGAAATTAGTCAACATTACAAATACACTACAAAGTAAGATAACAATAGGAATTTCAAAAACTATGCAAGTAGATATATGACCTAGTTGATTCAGAAATGGCCTTTAATTAGTGTTCTCAATGCTTCAACAACTCATCTATCTTTTTGTGGGAGTCTCTCTAATAATTCCCATAATTCATTTGAATTAGTTCCCTCAATTATTTGCCTCCTTCGAATGACTCTTGATAAAGTTTTTCTATTAATTCTCAATTGTTCACTCGTCCTTCTAATTAGACGAGATCTCCTTGTTTGACTACTTACCAAAGTTGATGTAATGACACGTCAGGTGACATTACTATCCTTTGAGCATGAGGTCTTACCCACACTCTCATATGCATCCATTAGATTCTTCACAATAGTGTTTTCACTTAAAGTATTCGATGTTCTCAACCCAAGAATCTTCATGATGTTTCTATACTTTATACCTTGCATCATTTCAACAAATAGTTGACATCTTGGAGTCTCATTTAGCCTTTCAAAGAAAATTTTCCAAATCTTATCAGCATATCTTCTACAAGTGTGTGCTGGAATCTTACATTCCATGTGTTGCAAAATATCCTCATCAATATTAATCAAATACTTTGGCTTTCTATGCAAAATTCTAGGTGTTCTCCTAGGTACATACATCTCAACATTAGGAATTTCATCAATATTTAAGTGAGGTGAGCTAGATCGTGTACCTTCGATCAAGGGTGGAATAGATGACATACCTTGAGGTTGACATGGGGATGATGGCGTAACTTCTTCTTCAAATCCGAGTGATGATGCACTCTCAACTTGAGATGTGGTGGATGGTGTCCCTTCATACTCACGTGTGATAGATGGTGTCCTTCCATATTCACTTGCGGTAGATGGTGTCCCTCCATATTCACTTGTGGTTAATGATGTCCATTTGTATTCACTTTTGGTAGAGGATGTGTCTCCAACTATGGTATTTGAATTTGTCTTACCATGATGCTTTCGCATTCATGCCCTTTATGCCACCAATTCCTTTTCTCTTTTTGATGGTTGAGGTTCCTCTTCAATTGGCTTGTTTTTCGTTAATTGTATCCAATCTCTTCTTCTCATGATATGTCCTCATCCATTCTCTATTTTTTGCTTTATTAGCTTCATACTCTTCATCTGTTGGTTTATTCCTTGTTCGTTTCCTCGACATGGCAGATAATTTTACCTATAGCATGGTAATGAGACAAATATTAGTTCCTCAAAAATGAATCCATACAAATAAATGAAATATATGTCATTCAAGGCTTCATACAAAATACTTAAAATTATCCTGTAGAAGAGTATTTCTAGCATAGACAAAGGTAACATGATTTTTCCGATGGAATTCCCCTACCTTGTCAACCCTACCAAATTGGCAAGCTAGTGAGCTCACTAGCTTGCCAATGCTCACATGAATTTTTGGATGAAATTCCTTAAATAAATGTGGTAATGTGGCATGCCATGACTATAAGATAGGCTCAAAATGGAAGCATGGGCAAGGCATTTGAATTGTTCGACAATAATGTTTTCGTAGACATGTATGCAAAATGTGGTGGCATTGGCAAGCTAGTGAGATCACTAGGTTTCTAATTCGGTAGGGTTGACAAGGTAGGGCCAGTGTATGCCTCATAGAAATGGGGTATCACCGTGAGACCCCATTTCTATGAGGCATACATTGCCCCTAACTTGTAAACCCTACCAAATTGGGAAGCTAGTGAACTCACTAGCTTGCCAATGCTACCACATTTTGCATACATTTCTACAAAAAGAATTATTGTCAAACAATTCAAATGCTTTTTCCATGCTTCCATTTTGATCCTATCTTGCAATCATGGCATTCCACATTACCACATTTCTTTAAGGCATTCCATCCAAAAAATCATGTGAGCATTAGCAAGCTAGTGAGCTCAGAAGCTTGGCAATTCGGTAGGGTTGACAAGGTAGGGGCAGTGTGAAAGAATGCCTCATAGAAATGGGGACTCAGGGTCGTGAGTCCCCATTTCTATGAGGCATTCTTTCATGTTTCCCCTACCTTGTCAACCCTACCAAATTGCCAAGCTTTTGAGCTCACTAGCTTGCCAATTTGGTAGGGTTGACAAGGTAGGGGAAATGTATTCCTCATAGAAATGGGGTCTCAAAGTGATACATCACCATGAGACCCCATTTCTATGAGGAATACGTTGCCCCTACCTTGTCAACCCTACTGAATTGGCAAGCTAGTGAGCTCACTAGCTTGTCAATGCTACCACATTTTGCATACATTTCTATGAAAACATTATTGTCAAACAATTCAAATTCCTTGTCCATGCTTCCATTTTGATCCTATCTTGCAATCATGGCATGCAACATTACCACATTTCTTTAATGTATTCCATCCAAAAAATCTTGTGAACATTGGCAAGCTAGTGAGCTTAGAAGCTTGCCAATTCGGTAGGGTTGAGAAGGTAGGGGCAGCTTGAAAGAATACCTAATAGAAATGGGGACTCATGGTGATGTACATCACTGTGAGTCCCCATTTCTATGAGGCATTCTCACGGTGATGTACATCACCGTGAGTCCCCATTTCTATGAGTCATACACTGCCCCTACCTTGTCAACCCTATCGAATTAGCAAGCTAGTGAGCTCACTAGCTTGTCAATGCTACCACATTTTGCATACATTTCTACAAAAAAATTATTGTTAAACAATTCAAATGCCTTGTGAAAGAATACCTAATAGAGATGGGTACTCATGGTGATGTACATCACTATGAGTCCCCATTTCTATGAGTCATTCTCACGGTGATGTACATCACCGTGAGTCCCCATTTCTATGAGTCATACACTACCCCTACCTTGTCAACCCTATCGAATTAGCAAGCTAGTGAGCTCACTAGCTTGTCAATGCTACCACATTTTGCATACATTTCTATGAAAAAATTATTGTTAAACAATTCAAATGCCTTGTCCATGCTTCCATTTTTAGCCTATCGTGCAATCATGGCATGCCACATTACCCCATTTCTATGAGGCATACAATGCCCCTACCTTGTCAAACCTACCGCATTGGCAAGCTAGTGACCTCACTAGCTTGCCAATTTTGTAGGGTTTACAAGGTAGGGGCAGCGTGAAAAAATGCCTCATAGAAATGGGGTCTCACGGTGATTTGTAATGCAATAGGGTTGACAAGGTAGGGGCAGCGTGAGAAAATGCCTCATAGAAATGGGGTCTCATGATGATGAGACCCCATTTCTATGAGGCATTTTCTCACGCTGCCCCTACCTTGTCAATCCTATTGCATTGTCTTGTGGCATGCCATGATTGCAAGATAGGTTTCACCTTTCCCCATGTTGCTAACTTAGCCTTGAATAAAGAGTCTTGAAACAATGGAGAGAAGGGTTAGAATACCTTGTAGGTAGACTAATCAAGGAAACATTTAAAAATCATAACATAAGTGATGAGGTAAGTTTAGTGATGAGGTAAATTTAGAAATAGAGATGAAAACTAAAATAGATTCAAAGATCTATCAATGTGGGAGGAGTATATTCCAATTTTGTGTAGAGACGTGTATGGAAAATTTGGTAGCATAAACAATGCAATCAGCTGGTTGATAAAATGCACATCACCATGAGACCCCATTTCTTTGAGGAATTTATTCAAATAGTTGATTGTCTTGTCTATGTTGTTTGATAAAATGCTTTGGTAGACATGTATGGAAAATTTGGTAGCATAGACAATGCAATCAGCTGGTTGATAAAATACACATCACCATGAGACTCCATTTCTTAGAGGCATTTCTTCAAATAGTTGATTTCCTTGTCTATTTTGTTTGATAAAATGCTTTGGTATACATGTATGGAAAATTTGGTAGCATAGACAAGGCAATCAATTGCTTGGTATAATTGTTTGACAAAATACCTCAATGAGGTATGTCCTTGTGGACTTGAATGATTACAGGATATGCACAAAATAGATTTATTGAAAAGGCTTTAGAAAATTTCAAACATATGCAAATTGTAGGTGTAAAGCCAAATTCAGCTACATTTTCCAACATCCCCCATGCCTATACCAAAATGAAATATTTGGAGAGTGGTATGCACATCCATAGTAAAGGATTGAGAAACGATGTATTATTTTACTTACTTATAACTTATGTCATATATATGTGTATACAAAACATGGAAGCATACACAAGGTAACAATTGTTTAAAAAAATGCATCAAAGAGATGTGGTTTAAAAATGTAATTGTCAAGTGTGAAGAATTGTGTAATTTAAAATGCCAATTGACAAGCTAAGGTTATAATGACAAACAAACAATGATCAACATGGAATATGAAAAATAACAAAAATCAAAGCAAGCCAAAATAGAATGAAAGAAAATGTGTAAAGACTTCACATACCTAAAAAACTAGAGTTTCAAATGGAGGAGTTCTACCCAATTATGTAGCCTTTTCTTCTTCTTTCTTCAAACTCCTCAACAATTTTACTTTTTCAAAAGCTTGTTCCCCTTCAAACTTCAACTGTATATCACTCTTGAATGGAATTCAAACTTGAATTGATATTATATTCCTTTCAATGTGAAAACTCTACTATTCCATGCAAAGGTGATGGAAAGATCATGAAAAAGGTGGTGGAATGTGAAAAACATGCATGCACACTTCACAAAATCATCAAAAAGCTTCTTTTTTTTCAGAACACACATAGAACCAGGAGAATATGCAAAATTTGGGCCTTGAGATCACGGGTATATTGAGATTTTTACTATTTTTAGAGCAAGACAAAACACGCTCACGTTATAATGCGAGTGTGTTATGTCTTGCTAAATAACAACCATATCTCTACTACTTCAAAATGTGCTCGCATTATGAGAAAGTTGATTTTTATAGGTTTCTTTTCTCTCTCTTTCTCTCTATCCTCTACCCTCTACCCTTAAACCCTTAAACCCTCTACCCTCTACCCTCTATCTCTCTCCCACTCCCTCCCTCTCTCTCTCTCTCTCAAGTCTCTCCTTCCTACCCCCTCTCCCTCTCTCAAGTCTCTCTCTCTCACTCACTCCACTCCTATCTCTTCCTCTACCTTAACCATCTACCCTCTACCCTCTGTTCTCTCCCACTCCCTCCTCTCTCTCTCATGTCTCCCTCCACCCTATCTCTCTCAAGTATATCTCTTACTCCTCCTCCTATCTCCCTCCCTCTACCCTTAACCCTCCCTCTACCCTCTACCCTTTCTCTCCCTGCTCCTGTCTCTCTCCCCTCCCTCTACCTCTATCTCTCCTCCTCCTCTCTCTCCCACTCCTATCTCCCCTCTACCTCTACCCTTAACCCTTAACCCTCTACCCTCCACCCCCCCTCTCTCTCTCTCTCTCTCTCTCTCTCTCTCTCTCTCTCTCTCTCTCTCTCTCTCTCTCTCTCTCTCTCTCTCTCTCTCTCTCTCAAGTATCCCTCCTAGCCCCTCTCCCTCTCTCAGTATATATCTCTACTACGCTCCTCCTCTCTCCCTCACATAACCCTCTACTCTGCCTTAAACCCTTAAACCCTCCCTTTGCCTTTATTTCTCTCACTCACTCCTATCTCTCCCTCTACCCATAACCATCCCTACCCCTCTGTAAACCATAAACCACTCTGCCTCTACCTCTATCTCTCTCCCACTCCCTCCCTCCTACCCCCTCTCCCTCTCTCAATTCTCTCTCTCTCACTCACTCACTCCTTTTATCTCTCTGCCCTCTACCCTTAACCCTCTAGCCTCTACCCTCTTCCCTTAACCCTTTATCCTCTACCCTCTACCCTCTATTTCTCTCCCACTCCCTCCCTCCCTCTCTCTCTCTCAATTCTATCCCTCCTAACCCCTCTCCTCCAAATTATATCTCTCTCCCCTATACCCTTAACCCTCTACCCTCTACCTTTTATCTCTCTCCCCTCTACCCTCTACCCTTAACCCTTAAACCCTCTACCTTCTACCCTCTATCTCTCTCCCACTCCCTCCCTGTCTCTCTCCCAAGTCTGTCCCTCCTACCCCCTCTCCCTCTCTCACTCACTCACTCCTATCTCTCTCCCTTCTACCCTTAACCCTCTACCCTCTATCTCTCTTCCACTCCCTCCCTCAAGACTCTCCCTCTTACCCCCTCTCTCTCTCACTCACTCCTATCTCTCTCCCCTCTACCCTTAACCCTTAAACTCTTAAACCCTTAAACACTATACCCTCTACCCTATATCTCTCTACCACTCCCTCCTTCTCTCTCTCTCTCCCACTCACTCCCTCCCTATTCATTGGACCCATTTTTTCAAATAGGCCACTACATTGCAAATTTCACCGAATTAGCAAGCTAGTGGGCCCACTAGCTTGCCAAATTGATGAAATTGGCAATGTAGTGGCTTGTTTGAAAAAATGGGTCCAAGAAATGGGGTCTCTTGATTAGGTTGTCAATTCAATGAAATTGGAAATGTAGTGCAATTTCACTAAATTGGCAAGCTAGTGGACCCACTATTTTTCCAATTCGACAAAATTGGCAAGCTAGTGGACCCACTATTTTTCCAATTCGACGAAATTGGCAAGCTAGTAGGCCTACTAGCTTGCTAATTCAGTGAAATTGGAAATGTAGTGGCCTGTTTGAAAAAATGGGTCCAAGAAATGGGGTCTCCCGATTACATCACCAGGAGAACCCATTTCTTGGACCCATTTTTTCAAATAGGCCAAGTTAGGTTGCCAATTCCATCGAATTGGCAAGCTAGTGGACCCACTAGCTTTCCAATTTGGTGAAATTGGAAATGTAGTGGCCTATTTAAAAAAATGGGTCCAAGAAATGGGGTCTCTCACTCCCCTCTACCCTTAACCCTAAACCCTAAACCCTTAACCTTCTACCCTCTATCTCTCTCCCACTCCCTCCCTCTCTCTCTCTCACTCACTCCCTCTATCTCTCTCCCATCTACCCTCTATCCCACTCACTCCTCTCTCTCTACCTGAGCTATCCCACTCAACCCAATACCCTAAACCCTCAACCCTCATCCCTTAAACCCTAAACCCTTAAACCCTCTACCCTCTACCCTCTACTCTCTACCCTCTACCCTAAGCCCTTAAACCACAAACCTTCAACTAGGGAAAAATTTAGTGGTGAATCTTCGCCAATTAACGAATTCTAAAAATCGGCCAAGTCAAAATTGGCGAATTCGCGCAAACTAACAAGTTGTCCAAATCGCTCAAATTTTATAAATTATCAGTCCCATGCATGTCCATTTTCCAATGATTTATTTTATGAGGCATATTTAAGCAAAAAAATTCCATTGAAAACTACGCGTTTCAAATGGACTGACTAATATTTTTGCTTGGAATCCCGGAAGCATATAATAAAACACCTACATATTTTCCAATACTATTAAAACAACATTGTATCAGGACCCATTTCGCCAATTAAAATTTACAAATAGTTGCTTGTGAAGACCCATTTCGCCAATTAAAATTTATAAATAGTTTCTTATGAGGACCTATTTCACCAATAACTTTAAAAAATAATTACATTTGAGGACACATTTCGCCTTAAAAATTACAACGTATCATTGTATAAGCACACGGGATTTGCCAAATTTTTAATATACCATTTAAAAATCCCACAGAATTCACCAAATATGGATTGATATGAATACAATCGAAACTATCATTTATTCTTACACATTTTTTTCAATTTTGAGGTTCTACTTCTTGATTCGGAAGTCAGCGAAAGCCAAAAACGTAGACTTAAAGGTGAGTGATCATTTCCTCATAGTGCTATTAGTTATAATAATAAGATTTATTTATCTCTTTTCCATACTTGCTTCAGTATTAAAGATAATAATGAGTAGGGAATGGGATTTATGTTCTCTGTCCTTCTTAAACAAGAAGATATTTTTTCCATCTTTTATTCAAAGTGAGAGATCAATATGTTGAGCAGCAAGGGTAAGACTCCTGATCCTCATGGTAGTGAAGAGACTGGGAGGCCATCAAAACACCTAAAATGTAGAGGTACCATACAATCTTACTTTGGAATTGGCAAAGCTTCTGATCCATCAGATCAAGATGGAGCTACATCATAAACTCTTCCACCAAATATTAATGAAGAAGGCATTCACAATACCTCAAAGCCACCGAAAGGTCAAGGTGAGGTTGTCATTGAGTTAAATCCAAATGTATCAAATGAGGATGGAAATACTATAGAAGATGTTCCAAGGGATACCCTTGTTATCCAGAATGAGATAATTGACTTGGATGAGGATGATGTTGGTAGCAAAAAAAGAAAAAGCAAATAAAAAATGGGGCACGAGTGGGAAATGACAAGGAATTTTCAACTTGGTTGGTTGTCAAAGTACCCATTCATTGTACCGGTGGGGAAAGCAAATGATATTAAAAGTGCAACATTGTCCAAATGTATGATTTTTAGTTGGAAATTTGGAAGAGACAAGACATTGCAGCTAAAGCTTGACACTATAGAAAATCATATCGGTAAAGTTTATGAAAAACAAATCATAGACAGAAAGGAACAATCAGTTGTACGATGGAAATCAAAGGAAGAATGTCTTCATGTTAGGTATGCTACAAAATATGAAGAGCATGACCAAAGAATGTCAAAGCTTGTTGCATGTCAAGGTACACTTGAGGCTCAATTTGGAAAAGCAATGGAAGCAGAAAATCTGTCAAAAACTATTTAGATGAGTGTTGTTTTTCATATTTTGTCCAGAGGGCATCCTATGACAGACTACCCAGAATATTCTATTTTATTATCTTATTTGGGTGTTCCTCACTATCCCTTCTCACATTGGTCAGTAAACACTGGATGGGAATGGGAAAACTGTCTTACTGCAAGGGAAAAGGAAGATTTAAAGGAGAAATTAAAAGGGTCAAATTTCATTGCTTTATCTTTAGATGAAGTTACTATGGTAGACAATACTTCTTGGGTTTGTATGCATTTGTATATTGTAGAATGACACGTTCACCAAGCTCATCTTCTCTATGTTCATAAAATGAAGGATAGTTCAACATCATAAAATCTATTTGAACTAATCAAGAAATCTTTGAATGAAATTGCAGGTATGGATGAGTTGACAATTGCCAAAAATTTGGTGTGTGTAGGAGTTGATGGAGCTGCAATGATGCAAGGTCAAAGGAGCAGTGTTTGTACAAATTTACAAACTACTTGTGCACCATACATGCTTGGCATTCACTGCATGGCCCACAGAATGAATTTAGAATTCAAAATTGTAAGCAAGTTTCCTACAGTATCAAAAGTTGAAAATCTAGTCTGCAAGATCCACGCATACTTTTGTCGAAGTCCCAAAAGTTTCGCAGAATTTCAAAATTTTGCTAAGGGAATAACACTAGGAAACAAGCTTCTCAAGGATGTCAATACCGGATGGATCTCCCTACATGGACCAGGGCAACAAGTTCTTTCAGAATATCAGTCCTTGATTGGAGTGATGTGCAAGCATTGTAGCACAGTAGACAAAGCTCCTAACCTCTTACATAGGTTAAGCGATATAGAGACACTCTTGACTTTAGCTAGTATTCTCCCCATGTTGGATGTGATGAACAATCTTGTGAAGAAATCCCAAGACAAAACTATGTATATTTATGAATATGCCAATCTACGTAAACATACATGCTTGGACCTCGATCATCTATATCTAGATCTAACACAAGAAGGCCCAAATTAATTCATGTGGTGGAAAATTATTGCTTTGAATAATCCTAGTAATTATTTATATTTTAATGCAAGTTGACACTTTTTTTTTTGTGTACGTGGATATGAGATACCAATGTACCATTGTAAGACAGTCAAACGCTCTAGCAAAGATGTAGTTGTTAGCGAGGAAGATTTTAACGACATTGTTAAATCTGTTAGTGATAATTTGAAGGAAATTACAAAATCTCTTTCCTTAGAGATTCGTGAAAGATTCCCTCAACATGAAATACTTGAAGCCATGGGTATTTTGTATCCTCAATTTTGGGTAAACCAAGATAACCCAAAAATGTTTTCATGATAAAGTAAAAATCTAATCGAACAATTTTTGAAAACTGTAACATACAGTGAGCAGATAATAGAAGGAATTTTAAATGAAGTTAAGCTTAGACAACAATGTAGGAATTTTTCAATAGCTATGAAGGACCAATATAAATCCATGGGCATGGAGAAGTCCTTTGAATCAGGATCAATAAAAAAAATTTGGACAAGCTTAGGTTAGAGTGAAATATTGTGTGATTCGATATTAGAATATTTTAAACTTGTTGATTTATGTCAAACAATGATATTGGGGTCAGTGGAGGATGAGAGATTTTTTAGTACATTGGCATTTTTGAAATCAAAGTTAAAAAAAAAACTAGACAAGAATTTGGAAAATTGATTGAGGATGAAAGGAACTGTGTATAATGTCAAAAAATTTCCTTTTGAAAGGGCACTCACAATCTGGAGGTCCACATGTGAAAGAAGAAGGACCAAGTTGTGCAACACTCCAATTCCAAACACTGGTACTAGTGGCACTGGCAGTGGCAGTGCAAATGGTGTGAATGGTGGATCTAGACTTGCACAAACACAAACAAACAACACAATATTAGTCCAATATGCAAATCTAAATCAACATTCCCCATGCAATTCATTTGAAATGAAATGAACAAGAAAACAAGAGATAAACCAAATGAAAACTATGTAATCTTGCTCAAAACAAACAAACTCTCAATCCCATGGGGGAATTGGTACTATTTTGATGTGGAAAATAGCCATTTCCCAATTCTTTGCAAGCTTAAATGATGATTGATGCTCCTTGATGAAAATATGCAATAACCTAGCTATGGTGATAAAATGTTATGAAAACCTTGATGAAATGTGGATCCAAATGAGCATGGTGATCTTACATCAATTGTGGATGATCAAATGCAATAGAGGAGGCCTCTATTTATAACAAAGAAATAGCATGGTGATCTTACAGCATGGTGATCCAAATGAAATGTGGATCCAAATGAGCATGGTGATCTTACATCAATTGTGGATGATCAAATGCAATAAAGGAGGCCTCTATTTATAACAAAGGATTGAGGATTGAAGAATAGGATGAATGTGGGATTAAAGATGGACCAATGGCATTGTGCCACTTGTCAAGATGCTAATGGAAGGAGGTTGAGCACATTTTGATCAATGTGCATGCATTTGAAATTTGAATTTGAAGAAGTGACATGTTTAGGGGGGATGTAAGAAGAGTTAACTGCCACTTGGCTCAAGGCAAAGGACATGTAAGAGGATTTTAATGCCTTGTTGGAGAGGACAAGTCCTTTTGGAGGAAATGACTTTTTGAATTTGGAGGAATATTCCATCCTTGATGCCTTTTTTGAATGAAAAAGGAGATTTAAAAATTAATTAAATTGATTTTCATGAGCAAGTTGCAAAAGCTAGAGGATTTGATGGATTAAGATTAGGATTAATCAGGATTTGATTAATTTAGATAGAATTTAGTTGATTTGACAATTTGATTTAGATTTTAGGATTTAAATAAATCAAAATGAGAGGAATAATGATTTTAGACTTAATTTAATAAAGTTTGATTTAATTAATTAAAGAGAATGGTGTTAGTTTTAAATCAAATAAAGATAAATTTATTTAATTTAAATGAGATGACTTTAGAGCTTAATTAAATAAAATGAATTATTTAATTAAAAAAGGGACTATAGGATTAATTAAACAAAATGATTTATTTAATTAATAGGAGATGATGACTTAATCAGATAAAATTGATTTATTTAATTAAGAGATGAAATGTGATGAATTTAATCAAATAAGGGTTATTTGATTAAATGGTTAGTAAAGGAGATGATTTATGACGAACTGGTATTAGTAATCAGGATTAGGTGCACAAGATCAATCTGTACATTTTTTCGTGTCTACATTTTGCCCCTCTTTGAAGTAATGTACCTACTATGTTGGTTCAAAGAATAATCCTACCGAGATCAAAAAAATTCAAAAATTTTCTAATTTTTTCAGATGCCCTAGCGGAAAGAAGTATACTAGTACATTGCTCCCTCAAGAGATCGAGCGAAAATTTTGATTTGAGGGTCGATCTCATGACAAAGAGGTTCAAGATCAGTTTAGCTCGAATGTTTGATGTAGACAGATTTGATGATGTATAGACAGTCATCGGCCATGGATAGTCTCATGTATATTTTGATATAACACACAAATCCGATACTTGGATAGAAATGTAAGTAAAGATAGAAGAATAAGAAGACTAAGATGGATGTAAGTAGAAGAATAAGATGGGTGAACCCTTGATTCTAAGAAGATGCAGAAGTCCAACAATTCCATGAGTCATTAAGACTTTATTAGATATGATGATGAGTGATGATGATGATTTGCTTATCAGGAATTGAAATTTTAAAAGGGCTACTTACCTTATATTTGATAACATACATAGATACGAGGCATCAAGGTATAAATAACCAGGATGGTGTTGCACCTAGTGTGATAGACTTTGACTTGACAATCAAATAGGAGTACTCCTGTTCACACTTAGCATACAGAACCTTATTTAAAATATAGTTCAGATATTTCAAATATCTTGGGCCAAAACATAGAAAGGCAAGCCTTCCTATGTGGTCAACAAGAAACCTAAAACACCCTCCCTACAAACTAAACAAAGTAGGCATGAACAAGGTTATATTACAAGAATATCCAACAAACATAGCAAATAAAAGATAATGGTCGTTGCCCCATTCCTTTCTCTCTAAATTGTTTTGATTAGATATCATCGAGAGGCCATTGGAATGAGCATAATAAGATAAATCAAAAAGAAAAGATCAAGTACAAAAACAAGCCAATGTTCTTCATACCTCTAACCAAGGGGATTTGTTTTGTTTAGGATAAGTATCCAAAGTGATTGTCAAACATAATGCCCATTGTAGTAAGGATGCATCCTAGGACATGTTAGTGGATGGTGGCAAGTTGATAAGTTGTTTGAAAGGCTGTTGATATGAGGTCGATTGAAATGTTTGTGAATGATCAAGAGTTTCATTTTGTGTTTAAAGGTTTTTTGTTTCAATTTTCATTTTACGTTTGAAGCTTGCTTTTGCTGATTGTTGTGGTTGTTTTTGTTTGTTTTGCCAAAGGGTGAGTGTGATGATTTGTTTATTATGGATAAGATTATTGCGGGTGAAAGTGAAATGGGACAGATGGATTTTTCAAATATTTGGATGTTTTTGATGTTTTGAAATCTTTTGAGGCTATTTTTGGTATTTTTTGAGATGTTTTACAAATGTTTTGATTTTCCAATTTTCCAAATGTTTTTGGATTTTCCAAGATTTTATGAATGTTTTTGGTTTTTTGTCTTGGGGACTAATCAAAGATTAGTCTTGCCTATGTTTAAGCTCAGAGACGACATAGTTTAGATAGCATGTTTTTGAAATTTTTCTAATTTTTTGACATGTTTTGGGATTTTGATATGTTTTGGATGTTTTTAGATTTTCTTGGTTTTTTGAATGTTTTTGGATTTTCGCATGATTTTGATGATTTGGATATGGATATGTTTGATGATATCAGTGATCCATTTTGGGATTTTGTTGAAAACCAAGCTAAGGTTGATTGATCAGATTGATGGATTAATGATGATAACATTATTGAGGATACATAACAATGCAATGATAGTGTTAAGCAACACAAGGGTTATGATGGATATCCCAAGATGATGAGGGACTGATTGGAGTTGATTGATTAGGATTTTGAAGCTTGATTTGGAACAAAATTATTTTTGGATGATTTGATGTGACATTGACATGCAAATTAGATGCAACTGATATTGATTGTTTCGATTGATGTTTGATGAAAGATAAATCTTGATAAGGAACATCTTCTCGTCAAAATATCCCATGGGATAGTGATTTGGATTCTTGCTCACAAGTGGTTTGACCAATTTGATTTATGTTTTCCAATTTTCAGATCACCACATAAGTTGGAGGATATAGATCAAGATTTATTCTTGAAGCAAGATGTAAATATTTTCCCCCAATGTCTAACAATGTATGGAATGCCATGGGTGGATGCTTGGATAGGATGAATGGATGGATGGATATGATTCATTTTGCGATAAGGTGAGGTGTTTGAATAAAGAATGCTCATTTGGATAATGTTTCATGCCTCAGCTAATGTTGGGTAGGATAGGATCAATGAAAATGACTCATGTAAAGATGTTTACCATAAGCAAATGTAAAGTGTACACCAAACTTTCATCAAGATCAAGATAACTTGGACTATGGGTGTAGATGGATGAAAATGGATTCAATAAATGGTTCATGGATGAATGGATTTATTATGGATAAGATGGATGGAATGCCAGATTTATTATGGATGGGACAAGATGCTTTCACTTGAATTAGCGCACGCAGATGTTCAATTCTACACATGATGCCTGTTTTTCAGGTTTTCATCATGGTACCTATCCAAAGCGTTGCCCATGCGGTTTTCACTTTAGAGAATGATTTTTCTCTTTACTATTTTCAATCATTTTTCTGAATTTTTTTTTTTATATCTTTTGATTTTTTTTTTGTATTTTCTGAAAGATTTTAAGCTCATGTTGAACCACTTGGTGGTGTCGATGGAGATGCTTCTATCATAATGTACCATCAATATCCTGCTTGAAGAAGCTACTTTTCCAAGATACGCGCACTTGAATGCAATTTTTGAGATTCCTGATCTGCTTTATTGATACTAGAGTTAAATTTGTCTTTATGCGCACATCGCAATAGAGTGCCTTCTGAATCCTTATAATGAAGGGTGGTTTCCAATACATGGTCAATGTGAGAATTGGATACCATGCATGGAGGTGTGGATAGAGTGTGTTTAGGAATAGGAGATGGATTGGTTGATAGTTTGGAACCTTTGACTCTCCAAACTTGGGAATATTAATTTCACCAATGTAACTAAGGGTTATTTTTAGGATTAGATTCAATGAATTGAAAGCACAATAATAAAACCCAAAGAGATATGAAGCACAGAGAAAACTAAACAAGAATGATTATACTAGATTCACGAAGCTTCCATGAATCACCTCCTAGCTTGCAACGTATGATTGATGCCCTCAGATTGAATGTGTGAGCAATTTGACTATGCCATTGTCCTATGCAAGTTTTGAAGGATTTAAGTAAAATTATGCTTATGCCTATACCAATGATAAATGATGAATGACTATAATGCCTATAATAATGAAGTGGTCCCAAATTATGAACAAAATTGTCATTTTATAGAAAACGTAATTTTGAATGGACGGACGAGATCGACTCTTGATAGAAACCTAAAATCAGAGGACGAGATTCAATCTGATAATCCCTAATCAGGGTTAGGGAAAAATCCTTAAGTGAGCGGTCAAGATTTCATTTGAGAAAATCAAATCGCCGGTGGAGAAAAGATGAGATAATTAATTTCAAAAATAAAGATTTTCAAAATTAAGAAAATAAAGATGGCCTGCTTTGTGAGATTTGAAAAATCAGATAAAAGATGGACTAAAAAGCAAATTTTATAAAATCAAGAACCTGCTTGCTTTATTTGATTTTTGGAAGAAAGCTACCAATTTGAATTAAATCAACTCAAAATATGGATTTTGTGAAACAATAAATAATCTTTTTCAGATTATTTACTAAAATGGACTGTTAGTTAAGATTGTGATGACATTTTAAATAATTTCATTTATTTAAAATGAGAGGAATATTAATTTTGTCAATTAAATAATTAAAGATAATTATTTAATTTAGAAGATATAATTAAGAATTAAATAAATTAATGAATTTATTTAATTGTGAAAATTAGTGACATATTAAATAAATAAATGAAAACTTATTTATTTAAAAATCAGGAAGAATTAATGAATAAAGATAATTAAACAAATTAAAAAAAAATTTAATTAAAGGAAGACTTAGACAATTAATGACGTATTTAATAAATAAATAAAATTTATTTATTTAATAATCATGAAGAATAAAAGAGATATGAATTAATTAAACAACAATGAATTATTTAATTAATAGTTGAATGTGAACCGAGGACATAATTAAATGTCATAAATATGCTAGGACGAAAGTGGTACAGTCCAATCAATCATATAGTCAACATCAGTCAACTTGCCAAAACATATTAGTCAAAACAATGTCAATCTCATCACTCTTTGGTCCTCTTCAAGATGTGTCCTTCTTGGAGTTAGACCTCATCAAAATGTCCTTTGCCTTTTCAGGATGTGTCCTTCCTAACAATAGGCCCCGTCAAACGGTCAACACCATCAAATTGGCAAAACTCTTAAACTATCAAAACTGTCAAACCAACAAGAAATCAATCTTTGGCAAAAAAACATTGGCAAACAAAATAAAATGGCTGTTAATCCTTCTAGTCTATCATGTCTTATCTTTTGACTAACTTGGCTATTTTGTCTTATATTTTTACTATCTTGTCTTTTTGGTCATGTTACTAGCTACCTCGAGGATGTCCCATGAAGGATTTAGAGGTGCGATGATGTCTCCTGGCCTATTTTATTTTATTTGACTGCTATCTGTGGATTGTCTTGACAAAAAGACTGGGGCAACATGACCCTTAGTATGAGTTAGTACATTCCATGTCTGTGACTATCTGTTTTTCAAGTGGATGACATTGCACACCTTGGTCTATGTCATATCATGGTGTTTGCTGTCCATTTGTGTCATTTTACCACCCAATGATGATTAAGAGCAATAAATATTAAAGTCCTACTGCAAGTTTTGAAGGATTATTTCATCTAGTCTACATCTACATCATCCATATCTTTTGCACTAACATTTCTTTGTCTCTTCATATTCTAGTCCTCTCATTAATTTCAAGAGCACACCCATGCTCTTGGAACCTATTTTTCCTCTCGAGGGTGCATACCGCTACCCTCCTCGTCATTCTTCATCTTATTTTGCACTGGGGCATATTTTTGACTTATTTTCTTCGTCACAATGCGACAAGTTACATTATGACAAAAAGGGGCAAAATGTAGACACTTAAAAATGACCTAGGCCTGCAAGCTCTATTTTTACCACTTTCGTCCTAGCATAATTATGACATTTAATTATTTCCTCGATTCACATTCAACTATTAATTAAATAATTCATTGTAGTTTAATTAATTCATATCTCTTTTATACTTTATGATTATTACATAAATGTCGGTATTGGCATGGTGTGATGGTTTATAGGTGGCATTGTTGTTCTTGCCACCAAGGTTCAAACCCCGTTGGGGTGGTATTGTTGAATGGTTGTATCCGGTTCATAGCTCCGGTCAAAAGCGTTTACCCCTTGAATAAAAAAAATGATTATTACATAAATAAATTTTATTTATTTATTAAATACGTCATTAATTGTCTAAGTCTTCCCTTAATTAAATAAATTTCTTAATTTGTTTAATTATCTTTATTCATTAATTCTTCCTGATTTTTAAATAAATAAGTTTTCATTTATTTATTTAATATGTCACTAATCCTCACAATTAAATAAATTCATCAATTTATTTAATTCTTAATCATATCTTCTAAATTAAATAATTATCTTTAATTATTTAATTGTCAAAATTAATATTCCTCTCATTTTAAATAAATGAAATTATTTAAAATGTCATCACAATCTTAACTGACAGTCCATTTTGGTAAATAATCTGAAAAAGATTATTTATTGTTTCACAAAATCCATATTTTGAGTTGATTTAATTCAAATTGGTAGCTTTCTTCCAAAAATCAAATAAAGCAAGCAGGTTCTTGATTTTATCAAATTTTCTTTTTAGTCCATCTTTTATCTAATTTTTCAAATCTCACAAAGCAGGCTATCTTTATCTTCTTAATTTTGAAAATCTTTATTTTTGAAATTAATTATCTCATCTTTTCTCCACCACCGATCTGATTTTCTCAGATGACATCTTGACTGCTCACTTAAGGATTTTTCCCTAACCCTGATTAGGGATTATCAGATTGAATCTCGTCCTCTAATTTTAGGTTTCTATCAAGAGTTGATCTCGTCCGTCCATTCAAAATTATGTTTTCTATAAAATGACAATTTTGTTCATAATTTAGGGAAAACTTCATGATTATAGGCATTATAGTCATTTATCATTTGTTATAGTCATTTATCATTTATCATTGGCATAGGCATAGGCATAATTTTACTTAAATCCTTCAAAACTTGCATAGGACAATGGCATAGTCAAACTGCTCACACATTCAATTTGAGGGCATCAATCATACACTACAAGCTAGGAGGTGCTATGGAGGTGAATCATGGAAGCTTCAACGAATATCTGGTATAATTGTTCTTGTTATTTTCTTTCTTTGTGCTTCATAACTTCTTTGGGTTTTATTATTGATCTAATCATTTGCTAACCTCAAACCTTATAAATTTACCCATTGATACAATTATGGATGGGATCAGATGCTTTCACTTGAATTAGCACACACAGATGCTCGATTCTAGACATGATGCATGTTTTCCAGGTTTTCATCATGGTACCTATCCAAAGCATCGCCCATGCGGTTTTCACTTTAGAGGATGATTTTTCTCTTTACTGTTTTCAATCATTTTTTTGATTTTTTTTTTATTTTTTATTTTTTTTTTTGTATTTTCTGAAAGATTTTAAGCTCATGTTGAACCACTTGGTGGTGTCGATGTAGATGCTTCTGTCATAATGTGCCATCAATATCCTACTTGAAGAAGATACTTTTCCAAGATACACGCACTTGAATGCAATTTTTGAGATTCCTGATCTGTTTTATTGATATCGGAGTTAAATTTGTCTTTATGCACACATCGCAATAGAGTGCCTTTTGAATCCTTATAATGAAGGGTGGTTTCCAATACATGGTCAATGTGAGAATTGGATATCATGCATGGAGGTGTGGATGGAGTGTGTTTAGGAATAGGAGATGGATTGGTTGATAGTTTGGAACCTTTGACTCTCCAAACTTGGGAAGATGAGAAATGATGGGTGGATACAAAAGTGTGTGTGGAATTAGGACTAACTACTTGATATACTTTGTACGTTGCTTGAGAAGCCTGCGTTTTCCTTTGTAGACATCTTTGATGGATATTTTCCCCCTTTTTATTTTTCCCCATAGTTTCTTTGACTAATGGAGTTTGATAGGGATGATCTTTGTATTTTTTGGTATCCATGTGTATTTGATTTGTCCATTATGCTTCCCAGCTTCTTTTGCTTTGATAACATTCTTCGTGCTTTGATTCAAATCTTTCTTTTGATGTTGGTCCCAATTTTTGGATGGACGAAGATTCGTGACGTGGCTAGTTCTAGTATTGGCATTGGTTTCATCATAAGTATTCTTCATGCTCCCTATGTTGATGTTTGTTTGAGACATAGTTTCCCCCAGTATGGTGGTAGTAACACCTTTGTGCTTTGATTTTGCTTGTTTTAAAATGTCTTGTTCAATAAGCCTTCTCTGATAAATGACCACTACAGATGATGTTATTGGAATTTGTTGTTCTGCTGACTCCGGAATATCCTATTATGTCTGACCTGTTTCCTTGAGTGGACAATGTTGGATATCTTCACACATGATGTCCTCAATCTGAATTTGGGATATATCTGATCTTGATGTTGACAACTCAATTTGACTGTAGGAATCAATAACCTGCTCTTTCATGTAATAATGTCAGGAGTAAAGGAATCCTATTTTGAATGAAGATCATCTACACGTCCATCCAAAGAAAGCATCTCGTGGGTAGATGGAGGAATATGTGCTATGTGGATGTGATCATCATTTGTGACATCTCATATAAATTGGAGAGTGTCCATTAGATCATTGTAGTAGCTTGGAGATACAAATTCTTGATCTCAAATGATTTCAGAATTGCTTTCAACATGCTTTGGATCAAGTTCTTGACATGGGTTAGTTTCAAAGGGTGGATTGCTTATAAAGGAACTTTCTTGGATATCTTCATTAGGCATGGGTGGTGGCTCAATATCCTCTTGATCTTTGAGTGGGCTTGGATCAAATGTTGAGTTGAGGATCCCTTTAGTATCTATAGCCATGAGGTCAAAGGAAGTCATTATGTCTGGGAAAGGACCATTGCTAGACCTTGGTGAAAGATGTTGATCATGCTTTGGAATAAATTCTTGAGATATGTCCTCTAACTTATTAGGTGACGTAGAGACATTTTCAACATGATTGATGGTAGATGGATCAAAAAGTGGCTTTTGATGTATGTTGAGTTGATCGTTGGATGAGGTGGAAACATCTTCCAGGTGTTTATTGATGGATTGATCTTGATCATTGTTTTCCAGAATTGTGGCAGAGAGATTGTCACTACTATCACTAGTGGTTGAATCTTGATCATTGTCCCCAATAGTTTTTTTTTATCGATGAGGTCTTGGATGAGATTTTTGAGTCGAATACAACTTGATGTTGCATGTCCCTTGATTTTATGGAAATCACAAAGGTGATTTTCATTGTACCATGGCGGTTTCACTAAGGGCTCTTGATAATTTTCATAGGTGGGAATTTTGATGAGTTTTTCTTGCACCAACTATTGCATGATTGATTCAATTGGTTTCCCAAGTGGTGTGTATTTTCATTTGTTACCTTGTGAGATTTGTACTTTAAATTGACCTTGTGGTGATTGATTTTGGAGATGTGGTGATTGATCTTTGAGATGTTGTGATTGATCTTCGAGATGTGGGGGTTGGATTTGTTGATGTGGTTGATCTTGACATCTAACTTCTTGACATTGGATATATTTTTCTTGATGTGGTTGTGGACACAACTCAATGCTTTGATGAAATGGTTCAACCAATGGAAGAGTGTACTAATTTTAGAGTGAAGATGTATCTTAGCGCAATGAATCAACTATTTTGGTAAGTGTAGCAATCTGATCTTGCAACATTTGATCTTGATTTTGATCTTGACACCCTTGATATAGTTGTTTTGGTTTTTGTTCAAGTAGATTTGGAATGCATACTTGTGGTGTTTGTATGGGATCATGGACAAGTTGATTTTGGACAATGTTCTGATTTGGGATGATGTTTAGATTTGGCATGATAGGTTGGAATTGAACATTGTTATGGTTGGGAATCACATTGCCTTGATTTAGGTAACTTTTATTTTTCATGGTGTTACCTTGACTTGGATAAATACATGGAATCGCTATTATTTTGTTTGGACTTTGAACAACATTTGTATGATTTGCAAACATATTTATCCTTAAGTTTACCAATTGTGGATTTGAAATGTTCATGTTTGGTAAACTTGTACTTGGTATATTCACATTTGGAATGTATGGATTTGGTGGGATGATGTTTTTTTGTGGAAGACTCATGCATTGAGTATTTGGTTGATAGATTTGTAGGTTTGGACTTGGATTTAAATCTACCATCGGGAAAGGTGTTCCAAACTTTTGATTGGGCATACTCACATTTGTTGTACCATTGAGGTTTGTAGGGGATAATGATCCCATGTATGGATTGTATAAATGTGAGTTTTGATAATCCATTGGTTTTGTAAGGCCTTGATAGTTTGGTTGACTTAGATCACTCATGATGTATGAATCAAGTTTATATTCCATGTTTTTCTTGTGTTTTGACCTTGTTGACCTCTAAGGGGTTTAGGACCAATGATGAGATGAAGGATGAAAAGGGTGAATGATATGGTGGTTGAACTTTTAGGAACCTTGGAGGAATACTAGACTTTAGGACTTTTGGATTTTTTATTTTGGGTTTGATTTGGATTTTTTATTTGGATTTGGACTTGATTTCGATTTGGATTTGATTTGGATTTGATAATGAACTCATAAACTCCAAGAGGTTAATGTTTTCTTGGAATAAACTTGTCCACAAAATGATAATTTAACTAGGTGTATGAGGAAGGATTCATCCACACACACTTAGCCAAACAATGTGATTTTTTATGTTGATTTGAAGGATTTCACCAAAAGTCTAGTATGAGTGATTTTTCCAATGGTTCAAAATTTGTTTGTGAGATGGTATTTGATGAAATGATTAGTTGTTTTGATCCTAAATGAACCTAAGAGGGACTTGTTTACAAGACCAAGGTTTTGAAGAACATGTTTTTTCCCTAAGAGTACTTCAAACCAAAATATCAATGTTTGCTCAAAAGACCATAATACAAAAGATAAAAAAGCACATGTGTGGGGTTCAATTGATTTCATCTTGATTAATGAATGGTTTTTACCACATCCAATGTCTTGCTTAAGTTTCAAGCTGAATGTCTATGTCTCAATTTCTTTTCATCCCACAAGACCCATTATGTGGAAATCAAGAGAATCAAGACAATAGTTCCCTAATGTTGACTTTAGTGAGAGAAAATTGAGATATAAATCCAAATGCTTAGAAGCCTCTAAGGATAGAATCCCTAGGGAAAGCAATAGCACTTAAATTTTGTCAAAGGTATTTGCTTCCTAAAGGGTTTGAAATTTGATATTCATGTTGAGTGTTTTTTTTCCCAATGTTTTTGCTTCAAGAAAAGTGTTTAATTTTCAAGAACATGTACAACCCTATGGATGAAAAGAAAATATTTTTTGAATCCCCACTTGGATAAATACAGCTACGCCTACTCTTAGCAGATGATTAGATGCTTGACCACACTGAATCCCCTCCACGACACACACTTCTCAGGTCAGCGAAGCATCAATACCCATGAAACTCCCATGGCATACTTCTCATCTCTACTAAGAGCTGTAAAAATGTGGGGCGGCTTCAAAACAACCATTCTTGCACCAACAAATAGATCAAGGATTTTGGCATTTCTAAACAAAGGTTCTAGTAGGGGAATTTCGTTCACAGGGGATCATCCATGCAACAAGAGACCATTGCTTCCCTTCTTGTCAGAACAATCCTCATGATACTTGAACTTTCCTCAAGTACCCACACTTATATATCGGTTGGAAGTCACTTGGCTTTAGCGTGTTCCCAGTTGGGTCATTCCTTTAGGTGATTACTTTTTCCCACAAGGTAGGAGCTCTAAAGATTAAAAAAAGTGAGAAGGTACATCCGTAGTTCGATCAATCTTTTTTGAGAAACAAAGAGAGAACATATGCAATATACTCCACTGACACTCACAAGATTTGTCCAATTTTAAGAATCCAAATTGAAGTGTGGAGGTAATCAATTACACAATTTAATATCACAAAAAGTCTTTTGATTCTCAAGATCATCGTAAGGTACGAGAGAAGTGCATACATCTTTTAGATGATATTACTTTAGATAAGTGATTACAAAACATAGAGGCACATGTTCATTTTAATCCTTCAAAGCAAGAATTGCATTCTTTTTAAGCAACAAAAGAAAATGTGAGATTTGTTTGTTCAATTGTTAAGCCCAAAAAAAAATCTAGTAAGTTTGTCTAAGATTCTTTTTAACACCTTTGTTTTGTTCTTTCTAATCCCAAATTGAAAATTAGTAAGTCCTAAAGCTTGAAAGATGACAAATCCTTAAGAATGGGATTATAATTGCTCCCAAAGTGTTTAAAAATACTTGTTACAATCATGTGATAATGTTTTTTCTTTCATTTCCATGCTCCATGATCATTTAAAACCTGCATTACAAGCTACAAATATTAGATTAAATCAAGAAACAGGAAGATATGAGGGTTAGATAAATGATTAAGCACAAAAACCCTAAAATTTAGACCAAGTTTCATTGTGATTTGACATTAGGTGAAAATTGGAAAATTTTAACCCTATAAAAGTTGATGAAAACCTACACCATTGGATAGCTTATGAAATTCTACCCCATTTCAAAAAAAAAGCTGTGAAAAAAACCAAAAAATGATCAAGATACAACCATTTTAAGTTTGAGTGAAAAAAGAAGAAAGCAAAGGCAACACCCTTTGCAGTGGCATTGTTTGGGTCCAAACAGTGACGCTGGAACAAAAGCGGAATTGTTTGAGGATTTGAGTGGCGCTCTGGTGAAACTAGAGGAACTATTTGGAAATACAAAGAAAATGTGTCGCAATTTCCTCCAACAACATTGTTTGACCTAGAAACACAAAAAACATAAAAAAATAGCAAAATTTGACCCAAAAAATGTGTTAATTTTGAAAGATTCACCCTCCTAGTGCCAAAATGTGAATGGTGGATCTAGACCTACACAAACACAAACAAACAACACAATATTAGTCCAATATGCAAATCTAAATCAACATTCCCCATGCAATTCATTTGAAATGAAATGAATAAGAAAACAAGAGATAAACCAAATGAAAACTAGGCAATCTTGCTTAAAACAAACAAACTCTCAATCCCATGGGGGAATTGGTGCTATTTTGATGTGGAAAATAGCCCTTTCTCAATTCCTTGCAAACTTGAATGATGATTGATGCTCCTTGATGAAAATCTGCAATAACCTAGCTATGGTGATAAAATGCTATGAAAACCTTGATGAAATGTGGATCCAAATGAGCATGGTGATCTTACATCGATTGTGGATGATCAAATGCAATAGAGGAGGCCTCTATTTATAAAAAATAAGGATGGAGGATTGAAGAATAGGATTAATGTGGAATTGAAAATGGACCAATGGCATTGTGCCACTTGTTAAGATGTTAATGGAAGGAGGTTGAGCACATTTTGATCAATGTGCATGCATTTGAAATTTGAATTTGAAGAAATGACATGTTTAGGGGGGATGTAAGAAGAGTTAAATGCCGTTTGGCTCAAGGAAAAGGACATGTAAGAGGATTTCAATGCCTTGTTGGAGAGGACAAGTCCTTTTGGAGAGACTTTTTGAATTTGAAAGAATATTTCATCTTTGATGTCTTTTTTGAATAAAAAAGAGATTTATTAGTTATCTAAATTGATTTTCATGAGCAAGTTGCAAAAGCTAGAGGATTTGATGGATTAAGATTAGGATTAATCAGGATTTGATTAATTTAGATAGAATTTAGCTTATTTGACAATTTGATTTAGATTTTAGGATTTAAATAAATCAAAATGAGAGGAATAATGATTTTAGATTTAATTAAATAAAGTTTGATTTATTTAATTAAAGAGAATGGTGTTAGTTTTAAATCAAATGAAGATAAATTTATTTAATTTAAATGAGATGACTTTAGAGCTTAATTAAATAAAATGAATTATTTAATTAAAAGAGGGACTATAGGATTAATTAAACAAAATAATTTATTTAATTAATAGGAGATGATGACTTAATCAAATAAAATTGATTTATTTAATTAAGAGATGAAATATGATGAATTTAATCAAATAAGGGTTATTCGATTAAATGGTTATAAAAGGAGATGATTCACGATGAACTGGTATTAGTAATTAGGATTAGGTGCACAAGATCAATCTGTACATTTTTCGTGTCTACAACTAGGACAGATGACATTGACACATCACACAATGAATGTTGAATTTGAGACACAGGTCAAAGAAAATGAAGAGCAGACTCAGAATCAAGATGACTCTTTTACTTTATCTCAAAAATGAATGTTAGTTTGAGGACCCTGACTCCATTTGGGAAATGGAAGAGAATTAGTAGATTTTAGGTATTTATACTGCACTTCATGAATCAGTTTCCATTGTTCCAAACTGTAGTTGATGATATTTTATATTGTATTCAATGAAATTGTAAATCATTGCACTTCATGATATTCTATTTTATATTGCACTTCATGAATCATATTCCAAACTATAGTTGAGGATATTTTATATTATATTCCATGAAATTGTGATATTTTATATTGTATTCCATGAAACTGTGATATTTTATATTTTATCTTGTATTCCATGGTATTGAATTTGATATGTGATTCTGCATCATTTTTAAAGAACAACACTTATCACACTACTTATAAATTCCTATTGCATTGCCACTCACACAATCTTAGATAAATAACTAAAAGGAATATTAATCCATTCTTTGAACATAAGCTAATAGTTCAACATTCATAACTTATAAGCTAACAAAAGCTAACAGTTCAACATAAATAACTTATAAAGGCATCTACAAAACTTAAACAATAAAAGCTTAAACTACCAAATCACCTAAATTATACTGAGAAATCCTTATGAATCCATCACCATAAAATCTTTATTCACAGATAAACATTTGACAACAATGAAACTAACCAAAAATCTATCATTACAATAATAGATAATCCACTGGCAAACTACTCAGCAAAAGCAAAATAAATCCACACACCATAACTCAAAGATTAGGTATGCATGAACTTCACCATTGTCTTTCTATATTGAAATAACTCTCTCATCCTCCACCAACTACAAAGATGACCAAAAAAGACATGCAACTCAACAAAGTGAACAAAGTCAAGGAATCAGGAAGTTATGAAAATTTAGAACTCTGCGACAAGGTTATAAAACTCGGAGGACTAGCGACTAAGGTTAGGAAAAGCACAAAAATCATGACTTTGAGTGATAGTAACCACAACAATGAAACTAACCAAAATCTATCATTCTAATAATAGATAATCCACTAGAAAACTACTCAACAAAAGCAGAATAAATCCACATGCCATAACTCAAATATTACGTATGCATGAACTTCACCATTGTCTTTTTATATTGAAATAACTCTCTCATCCTCCACCGACCACAAAGATGACCAACAAAGACTTGCAACTCAACAAAGTGAACCAAGTCAGGAAATCAGGAAGTTATGAAAATTTAGAACTCTACGACAAGGTTATAAAACTCAGAGGACTAGCAACTAAGGTTAGGAAAAGCACAAAAACTGCGACTTTGAGTGATAGTAACCATAGCAATGAAACTAACCAAAAATCTATCATTCCAATAATAGATAATCAACTAGAAAACTACTCAGCAAAAGCAGAATAGATCCACACACCATAACTCAAAGATTATGTATGCATGAAATTCACCATTGTCTTTCTATATTGAAATAACAGAAAAGCAGTAAAAATAGAAGAGTTTTTTTTGTCTTGATAACAGTTTCTTGAAGACAACCGTTTTAGAAATTAAAATAAAAAGTATTTGAAGTATCAAGAGAGCCAAATTAAAGAAAATAACATAAAAACTAAAAAATAATCATCGGTCCTAGCACCGACTCTTTCACTTCCAATTATTTCCACCTCCTACTCCTCCAGTAATGCCTCCTGTGCCTTTACTCTTTGCATGTATTCCCGGTACTTGGTGACAATTGTGGTGATGTTTTTGTTTCCTAGAGTCATGGTGATTTGCAGCCTTGTCCTCCATCTTGAAAATGCACGGTCTGACTCAGCTAGCATTTCATAGATGTTGTCACTTTCTGCCTTAAATGCACTCATATAGGTCTGTAAGTTACTCAATTTTTTGAACGAGTTTCTAGTGGTTGTCTTAGGATCACCTAATTCTCTATGATACACCTCTTTAAATTCCCTTGTTATGTCTACAAGATCCAATACATTTTCATCGAACCCATCAATGAGGTCCACTTCAAGAGAATTGAAATTCTCCTTGATCTTCACCAATATGTCAAAGTATTTTTCTAACACTTTATTGATTTCCTTGATATAATCTTCATATACTGACAATTTCCACTCCAATGAATCATACCAACTAGGATCAATTTATCTAGGGTCATCCACCATTTTTTCTCTTATTAACAAAGTGTGCTCCATGGAGACTAATTCTACAATTTCCCTTGAAAACAAAAATGTGCTACTATGTTCTCTACTAGTCTGTTGGAGCTCAGCTACCAGTTCGTTTCTTTTATCAGACACATTAACATATAATTGCCTAAATTTACTAATGTAGAAAATGCCATCTTGATAAAGCCCTTCTATCCATTTGTTGGCAGCTTTAGCATAACCTAAATTTTTCCTGACCCATTGCACAGTCTCAGAATCAATACCTTGAACATTTGAGCTTGAGGCTTCCTCAGTGGTCAGAATCACAATTGATGAAATAAAATTTCTTAAAGAAAGATTATGAGATTGCAACTAAAGGTTCTCCTTGTTTTGTTCTTTTTCTCTTTTGATCAATGCATTAATAGAGTAATCAACATGATATACATCACCTTCTAAAGTAGATGGCCCCATTCAACATGAGAAACCTTGTAGTTGGCTTCAATTATCTCATTTTCATTTCGGTCCTTTTCTGGATCAACAATCTCCAACAATTGATGCCCAGTAGTGGAATCGGTGACAATTCATGACATCCTCTTAGCCTTTTTGGGCTTCTAGTGACCCTACAACAGCATGGCAATTGTATCTACTTCAATTTTCATTGTGAGAATATTTTTTATTTTCTTCTCGATTGCTTTCTTTAACTATGTTGGGGAAGAGCCACTAATCCAGTGTCTCTACTTTCAACACTTACATTTTATTTTTATTTTTCAGTTGATTGAACATAAAATTAAGTATCTCATACTGGAGAAAGGGGAACTTCAAAGAATGTGGGAAAAGAATTATCATCAATTATTTGTTGAAAAATTCCCTCAAAGTCTGTAGGCACTAGCTTTTATTAACTAGCCTTTTTCTTAGGTACCAAGGGTACACTATCTTGTTCACAAATTGATTTTAGCTTGGCCCCAGTGTCTTTTGGCTTCTCTCCATCTCCTCCTAACTGTGAGCTAGTGCTAGACAGCCTAATTGACTGCTTTCCAACTGATATATTTATGCTAGAGGCCTGTACAGTCCCTTTCTCTTTTCTCTGTGAAACTCTTTTCTCATGGGGAGAACCTCCACTTTGGTGTCATTTTCCGTTGAACTAGTTTGAAGTTCTTCTCAAAATAGGGGCAGAAAGGACCATTAAGTCTGAAACTTCATCCTCTAACCAATTAATTATATACAAGGGCTTAGCAGAAGGGGCTTGATATTCAAGATCAATGATCACCGAGTCTTCTTGTGCATCTTCTGGAATATTGAAAGAAATACCAAAAGCTTGTATTTTCCTTAGGGTCAATCTCATGAAATTTCTTCTATACACCTCGCCTTCATCTATATAGTCTTCCCAAAAATATTCAATATCACTTGGCAATGTTCATAGCTTCCAGCTCAATACAAATTTTACTTAACATAACCCTTGCTATCAAAATTAGTTCTCATGGGAAAACGCTGAAAATTGAATTCATTCAGGGATTTCTCCACACCCCTAGCAATATTATTACTTTTGTAAGAAAATGAAGGCATGGACAATGGAAAATCATACCCCTTCTTTCCTATGTTTGAATATTTAACATTTACAACAACCATCTACCGGAAAACTTCAAGAAAAACCAGGAAATCACTTGGGTAACAGGGCAATTTAAATGGAGCCTTCTCAAAACCTCCAATTCTAAGATAAGTGAATCTATTGAAATCAATGTAGAAACTTTCAAACTTCAATACAAGAGCATCCACTTTAGGTGAAACCCGAAGCTCAAGTTTTCCATCAATTCTTCTCACAATTTCCATTAAAAATGCGTCATTGAAGTGGAAAAATTCCTCATTCCAACCTCCTTAGTGAGCTATGGAAAACTTCTATACACAGGCATGTCCAACGTCAGAGACCTTTGTGGTTCCAACCCTACCCAGACAACCTCTTGACTAGCTAGAATGTAAACCAAGTATGAGCACATGTGGAAGGAAAAACTTTTCCAGAAATTTATCAATTGCTCATTTAAATGATAACTAATAATGTTAGCCTGGTCAATGAATTTATTTTCACTACAAATCAGCAGAATAAAATCACACATCCAAAATTCAAAAGAGTGTGAATATGCATTACCAACCACATGATGTAGCAAGATAATATCATCTAAAATTTCATCTTTAAAATGAACCCTTTTAAGCTTTGAGGGCAACTGAGACTTACCCTTTTTCTCAGACTTCAACCACTTCTTCGCAATGGAATTTTTGCACCATTCCTCATTCATTCTAAAAAACTCTTCACCAACAGCTATAGACATTTCCTCTACAATTCCCCTCTCTGGAATGCTTAATGCATGGGAAATGACTTCAGGAGTAATTCTTGCAATGACTGACCCGTCCACGGCTCTAATTTCTTGATTCTCTAGAATGTAGCCCCTTGTGCACGTAATCACAAGGTCAATGCTTTGCACAGCCTCAGGAAAACCTTCCGCATGTGCCAAACCGCTCTACAAAACTTTATCTTCCAGTGTTGTTCTCTTCCTTTTCTCTAGGTGCACCAAAAACTCCTCCAAATTGAGGTGCCCAATTTCAGTGTCCCTCATGCCAGACTAGTTATTTTGAATTCCACTCTGCATGAGCACAAATTCGTGGAGATAGAATGTTTGCACTTGAGAAGTACTGGCATTAGCAAAGAATGAGAATGCAGGCTAAATCACTTAGTAAAACTTTGCCACCCACTTATGTCATTATTTTGATACTAATAGCACGTGCATTAAATGTGGCATTCAATTTCATTCCTCGAAAAGATAGCCTTTAAATCTGCAAGCTTTTTTAAATTCCTAAAAAGAAAACTCAAGGTTAGTCTGTACATAGCATTCAATAAGATGATGACACCTTTGAAAGCCAAGATAATTCCATAATGTCACATGGTCGTAGAAACTTGGAACCTTAGAACCAAAGTCGGAAGTTTCAAAGTTTTGGAAACCTCTGACTCACTAACTACAAACATGACCAACAAAGACTTTCAACTCAACAAAGTGAACCAAGTCATGGAATCAGGAAGTTATGAAAATTTAGAACTCCGCGTCAAAGTTATAAAACTCAAAGGACTAGAGACTAAGGTTAGGAAAAGCACAAAAACCATGACTTTGAGCATTCACCAAGAGAAATAAACAACAGAGAATTGAAAATATAAGGTAAAAGACCTGAAAGACCAAAGGAGGGGAAGTTTAAAATTGCTGACACTAGTTTAAAAGTTACAGATAACAAGAAGTAAGTATAATGAGCTTATTGATGAATATAATAAGAGTCAGCAAAATGTTGTTGAACTTGAAACAAAGCTAGCATTATGGAAACAACAAGTGGAAATATTAAGGTCTCAAGGACCAGGTAGTTCAAGTCATGATGTAACTAGGGAGTGGATGATTTCTCATGAGAATATCTTTTGGTTTGTTGTAACCATTTCTTAAGGAAATTATCGGTATAATCTGTCAAATGAAAATGTGACATGTGTACACTATACATCTCGTCCTAAAGCTTGTTTTGCTCCCTTATTTTTAGTCTATCGTCTCTCCAGTTGTAACATTCTACATGAATTATTAATGAAATTTGATCAATGATCTTTCATTAATCTTCTTTGTCATTATGCATTGATGTATGTTTTAATTTTGGCTCTGGTTTAATGAACTAGTTAAAAGTACCTTGATTAAAGCATGAATTCATATAAATTTTTATTGGATCTGACAAGTAGTCATGGAGTTTGAGTATTGATGTGTGAATTGTAATGCAATTTCAATAAGATTATGGGTGCCTGGAATTAAAATCACCTATATAGTTCATATTTTAATTGTGTTAAAAGTAAAACTTGAATATGTACTCAACGATTCATCACTCAACTCAAAGCTTAATAACATATTAACAATAGTATTAGTAACATATACAACAATTAACATCAACAATCATCTAATGTGTATCTAGTAGTTGAAACCACTACCAGACTTTTTCTTCAAATGATAAAATAAATAATACAGATAATTGAACATCAACACATTACTGAAGTTTGAATTTGAGATTTTTTATTGACTATCACATTAAGGAATACATAGAGGATTGGCAATGCAAAATCTTGCTCAAAGAAAACTCTGCACAGAGCTGAGTTGGAACTTGGAAACTCATATTATCAAAAATCAAATCACTGCATCACCTTTTCTAGCAACTTCCACTATTCAGGTGGTGAATTGTTATTTGTTCTAACTGATGTTGTTTGACTTGAAGATTTGTTAAAAATTCATGATTAAAATTGGAACCTTTCTTGGATTCTTTAGTCAATTTTGCATTCAAGGTTAGCAATGGTTTGATGGAATCCAAATGGTTCACCACATCTGGGTTCTGAGGAAACTGGTCCAAATCAATCTTCCTTGCACCCTCCATCTTCTTTCTAAAATTATTATTTCCAATGAATCGCTCATTTGTGTCAAAAGCTTCTGGAAAACCAAGCTCTATGAAGTTCCTTACCTTTTCATCCACCTTCTTCATCTTGTTTGTAGCCAAATGCAAATATCCCTTTGTTTCACGCATTCTCAAACACTTTTCAATGATAGATGACAACGTCATTGATGTAGCAAGCTGATTATTAATTCCTTTTGATTTCAAAACATTGTCATTGGCTTTGTAGACTGTTTGTTGAATTTGATTTGCAGATTTCTCTAATGCCAGCACATTGTTGTTGTCCAATAAATATTTTTTGAGCTTCTTATAATGTTATCTGATAGCATCAATCAATTGAAACATGTCACACAGATGATCAATCCTCTGCATTATTTCATCCCAGATATTTTGTTTCATATGCCTCACTATTTCTCTACAAAATGCAGATAACTTATTTTGACAAGACTTAATTTAGTTTTTTACCTCCATCAGCTCTTCCTCCAATCTTTCATTTATTTTTCTCTCCTTCTCCATTTTTTTTTCCCACTGTGCATTTCCATTCGCAATGCTTAGTCTTAATTTTCTGAAATGGATTTTTCCTCATCATATTTCTTGTTTCTCTCATCCAGCCTTTGCTTCAATTCATTCACTTCAGTCTCATTTTGCTTATCCTCTTTGCTTGTTGATGTAGAGGAAAATTTTCTTATTCTTTTTTTCTAATTCATTTCTCTTGTTATCTGCTACTTTCCTCTTTGCTTTATCATTTTCTAGGTCTACCTGTAACTTTCCTATTAGAGTCTACAACCTTTTTTTCTCTCTATATTGCTTTAGAAATGATGTGTACACCAATTCATTGTTCTTATTTGATTCATTAATTTTGTCAATATATTTTAGTCTAGAAAAATCCAATTGAATATTGTTCACCTGGAATTTAGATCGAGCCATCTGATTTATTGGTTTGTTTTGAACTATGGGAACAAGAATTATGTACTCCATGATTTCTTTATTTGTGTCAAATGTGGGTAATACCATGGTTATTGAAAGCTCTGAAGTTACAACAGACACACTCTCCATCAGTTGCTTCTTTTCTTTTTTATTCAAGTCTGATTTCTTTTTAAACTCTTCAATTAAATAAAAACCTAGGGATGCAGGAACAATGGAATGATTGAATGGTGAAGGAATATGAGTACTTGCAGTTGCTAATGATGTCATAGCCAGACTAACTGGTAGTGGGGGAGTGTTTGGAAATAACTCCTTTGTGGTGGATCCACTGGTAGTGTGACTTGGACCTGTCAAAATCCTTTGCCTCTTTTGTATTCTTTGATCACCTGGTGTTTCTATAGTATATTGTATTTTTGTCCTCTTGTGTGTAATTTGTTGTTGTAGCACATGTTGACCACTACTAGTACTACTACCCATACCATCGCCACTAGAGGTAGTGCCAGTTGCACTAAGCTCTCCACCATGGGCATGTACTAGTTGTGATTGTGTCTGACCATGAGGATGAGGATTTGAAGCTCTAACAGATTGAATTTTTTCAGCTCTACTTGTAAACCCTTGGTCTACTTTATCAACTCCAAGGCCAGATTTATCAACTCGTTTTCTATGTTGTATATCTATTACTGTAGGAATTCCTTGTCCTTAGGACCCCAAACCACCACCTTCATAACCCATTTTTTCAGCTATGGTTGCTCCTAAAGTAAATGCTTCTTTTGTGGCCTCACTTAAACTAGCTTTGACATGGCTTTGTCCTTGGGACCCCAAAGGACCACCTTCATTACCCATTTTTTTGACAATGACTGCTCCTGAAGTATATGCTTCTTTTGTGGCCTCACTTAAACCAGCTTTGACATGGCTTTGTTCTACTTCTTCCCTATCATCATTAGATTCATCATCAGTTTCTTTGTCTACAAGTTCACTGGGATGCTCTATATTCCACAATTTTCTAAACTCATGATCTTCTTCCTTATCTCCATACTCTGCAGGAGCTCTTGGATCACCTAGCTCCTTCCTCATAGACCAAAAGACAATAATTTTTTTATCATGACCAATTTTTATCTATAACTTCCTTCTCTAGAGAATCTGGTATTTTTACTCTACTAGATGGTTTATGACTTTTTTCATAAACATTGTTGTACCTCCTAATTGTCTTTCGATGCAATGCCATAATTTATGCTAACAATTGTTCAAAAGAAATACCATTCTCAGCAACACTTTTCTCCATTGCTATTTTGACCTCATCCCAAGAATCCTTGTTTCTCAAGTTTTCAAGCAAGGCTTTACTTTGATGTTGAATTCTACTTGCAGTTGTTTGTGTGTGCTAATGTTATTATGTAGGTTTCCACTAAAATGTTGATGTCAATGAAGCTTGCCATGTGGAAGAAACTCTTGCCAGTTGGTCAGTTACCAAGAAGTCAAGAAGATGATCATTAAGAAGTCAAAGAAGGGAAAACTCTCATGGAGGGAAATTCCTAATTCGAATAAAAGAATGTAACTACCTTTTTAATGGTCATATTCATTTGTTGAGAAAATCTAGGGAGTGTGTTGTACTAGATTCTCATTGGAGCATGCCTGTTTTGACCAATTTAGCGCATGCATAACTTCCTCCATCTTTTTCTATGCTTTCAATAAGTGGCATCCTCCTATTTTGATGGAGTCGACTACCTAGGTAGTTAGGTTTAATCGGTAGTTTTTCTCTCTATAAATAATGGTCAAATGCCCCTTTTGATAAGGTTGGACATTCTGACATTGTACTTGCATTTTCCAGTCTTAGTAATACAGTCATATTGCTGAGATGTTGTAATCATGTTTTCAAGAAATAATATGATATTTTGAGTTGATGCATTTGAGTTAGCTTAAGGGAGACTCACTGAAGGGGGCCCACTTGGTGAGGATTCCACTCATTTAGTTTAAAATTTATTTTGTGTTCAAAAATTAGTTTCAATTTCAGCAACTGTCTGTTCCTATAGCCATTGAAATTTTGTTCTATGACTATTCCTCCAGCCAAGGCAGATAGAGTAGCTCCCTATCTATTTGTTGGAATTTACATTTCTATCATTCATTTCCAGTCCAGTTGTTAATGTTTGGTGTTAATTTTTATTTATGCTCAGTGTTTAATTTGATTCATTTCCAGCATTTTATTTCTGGTATTGTTTCTTTCCTAATTTATGGATGATTACAATGGAGTCCTAGTGCACATACAGCACTGACCCATTTCAAATTTACATCCCTAGGTTGACAATGAAATGAACCTTCATGATGAGTAAAATAGCTACTTAGTGTAGATGTCCAATCTCTAAGTCACAGCTCTAAGGGATTAGTTATTAAACCATTAGAGGAGGCCAACATTTTTGGCATCGTTGTCGGGGATGGTGTCAAACTAGGAAGTCCTTTGGAGTCATTGATAGTTTAATTCTTGTTGTAGTATTTCTAAAAGCTTGTTCTTAGTATACCCTTCACTTAGGAAAATTACGACTTGTTATTCTTTCACCTATTCTTTGTGTGAGTTGGTTGATACTGAGTTGATACCACATGCATAGAGGAAGAAGAAGGGATTCTTATGGGAGATTCCTTCCTAATGACCCTGATCCATTTCAGCTAGAAGAGCTTCCAAATATGCTAAGAGACAAATAAGAAGAGTTGCACCCTTTTGCTAACGCATTTCCCAATTCAACTAGTTCTGAAACTTCCTCTAAAGACCAAAATCTGATTGAGAACCCTTTTGCTTTAGAACTCCATCAGGCAGGCATGGGTGATGCAAATAGAAACAGACCTAACCAGCCATCTTTTCCATTCCCCATTGCTCATCAGAATGAAGTTGAAAACCTCAAAAATATCCCTACTTTAGTTCTTCCTAAGTTTTATGGGCTTGTCACAAAAGACTCTAATACTTTCTTGTTTGAGTTTGACATCCTTTACATAAGCTATCACTATACCACTGATGCTCATAGGCTTAAGTTGTTTCCTACCACTTTGAAAGAAGCTGCATTCATATGGTTTATGAGCTTAGGTAGGAATATTATGGAGACTTGGGGTGACATGAAAACAAATTTCCTTGAGAAGTACAAGGAATATTGCAGGGGCAATGACATGAGAGGAGATAACATCTTTAGGATGCAGCAAAAGGAAGATGAGAGTTTGGAGGACTACATTTCAAGGTTTATGTTTTTCCTATAGAAATTTCCACATCATACACTCAATGAATACTTTTAAAATTTTCTCTTCTTGAGAGGAATTAATGAGAGTTACACTAAGGCTTTAGACCTAATGGGAGGAGGAGATATCACCCAAGTTCCTTGGGATGATATTAAGAAGATATGTTAGAACTATTCTAGGGTAGCTTCAAAGAAAGGAAGAGTTTACCAATCCTCTATGGGTAAATCATCAACCAGTGGAGTTTCAAGGATGGATATTACTCATTTGTTGGAATATTAAAAGCAAGACATCATAAATAATCTAGCTACTCAACTAGATACACTTCAAGAAAAGAAGAAACATGAGGAGTAAAAAGCAATGTTGGTAGAATATTACCCTCATTGCAGACAAAAGAAAAAGGACTACAAATGCAAAATGGTAGCTAACATTGATAGCAAGCAGATCTCGCCTGAGTTCAAGCCAATCCAGGGTAATGATGATCAAGTCTACTACATTGCACAAAGGAGATCATGGGCTCCAAGGCAAGGTATGCCACCAGATCCATTATCTTTTGTTGGGCCTTATGTCAATTCTTATGAATCTGGTAACCAATGGCAACCCCCATATCCATCCAACTATGGAGGATATCCACCTCATCCTTGGAATAACCCTCCAAAAACTTGGCCTAATCACCAAAACTCTTCACCCTAGTGGAAAAAATCTCAAGGGAATTGGTAGCAATTCCAAGAGAATTGGCAGCCACATCCAAGAAACTAGCAACAAACATCTCAATGGAGGGGAGGACAACAATGGCCAAACCAGACAACTAGCTACATGCAACCACCTTCTTAGCCTCATCAACCTACTATCGTGCCTCCTCCTACTAGCTTGATTTCAAGCACACTTAGACCTACTCAGTTACTAGCTCAACGCACATCTAACCCAAATAACAAACCATAGCAACAGTCAGTCTATTCTGTAGATCCAAATCAATTCCCTGCATATGTTGTGAGTGTAAGTGACATCCATCTATGTTTAGGAACCACTTTTCCAGCTCCTTTGACTCCTATCATCACTAAGCTTCATGTGGAAGAAGAGGAGCATCTAAATGTCCCCATTCAACCAAGTGTACCTAAAAAATCCTGAACCAATTCCAATTCAGCAGACTACTCAAGATCCACCATTTCATCAAAGGTTAGAAGTTGTTAAACAAAAGGAAGAGAAGGAGGAAACAACCTTTGAAATTCTAGATTAGTTGAAACATATATGTGTCAAGATGTACATTTATTTCAAGCCATCAAAGATGTCCCCATATATGGCAAAGCAATTAAGGAAGCATGCCTCAAAAAGTCAAGAAGGAAAAATAAAGACCCCACTATAGTTCATGTGGTGGGAAAATTAGTAGATATCATGCTTGGGAAAGTGATTGTCCCAAATACAATGACCCAGGTAGTCCTATGGTAGGAGTTGTTATAAACGGGATCCAAATAAAGAATGCTCTAATTGACTTGGGAGCAACAATAAATGTAATGACTAAAGATATCCTCCAGCAACTAAATGTTGCAAACATGAGACCTACTCCTACTATCCTATAGATTGCTGATAGTTCCATTGTTAAACCTAATGGTATAGTAGAGGACCTTGTGGTAACCCTAGACTCTTGGGAGTACCCAGCAAATTTTATGATCCTATCTCCTAAAGCTACACTAGGCGGGTATCCCATTATTCTAGGAAGGTCATGGCTAGCAACAATAGATGCCTACATTGGATGTCAATCAAGAGACATGACCATTTTTTATGGGAAGAGCACCAAAAAGCTTGTTTTGTACCCTCCTGCTTAGCCATCCCATTATATGGATAACCCTATATGGCTACATGTTAGAGAAGAGGTCGAGGAAGTCAATTTAGTGGCACAACTTATGATGTTAGGCAGAAGTTATTTCATGCAGCTTCGGGAAGAAGATGAGGTATTTTCCAACATCATTCAGAACCATTATGAGGTGCATGAAGCATCATCCTCTTAGGAATCTAGTTCTGTAGGTCTAGTACAAACACTTCTACCCTCTCTTCCTACAACTGAACTTCCTACAACAACTGATATGTTTCATACATTGTTGCCACATGAACTAAAAGTGTCAAGCATTAGTGAAACAACTATGATAGAGTTAACCACATAAGTGCAAGTTCCAGAAGGGAAATATATGAATATTAACTGCAAGTTGAGTCAAGAGTAGTAGCTGTCCTTAACAAACCTATTGAGGACCCACCAACATGCATTTGCATGGGACTACCATGACATGAAGGGTTTGTAACCTAATCTCTATACTCATAGGATATATATCAGAGATCATTGCACACCAGTGAGGCAACCACAAAGAAGAATCAACCTTGCATTGAGGGAAATTATAAAAGGGGAACTACAAAAATTATTAGATGCGAGATTTATCTACCCCATCTCAAATAGCCAGTGGGTGTCCCCATTGGTGATTGTGCCAAAAAAGGGTGGAAAATGGAGAGTTTGTGTTGACTACAGAGAGCTAAAATTTACCACTAAAAAGGATCATTTTCCCCTTCCGTTCATAGACCAGGTACTGGATTCACTTGGAGGAAAGCAGTATTTTTCTCTTCTAGATGGATTAAGTGGCTATAACCAGATACAAATTACACCCAAGGATCAAGAGAAGACCACCTTTACCTATCCATGGGGGAATTATACCTACTCAGTACTTCCATTTGGCTTATGCAATGCACCTGCAAATTTTCAAAGGGTAGTCATTAGCATATTTTCAAATATCTCACATGATTGCATGGAGATCTATATGGATGATTTCACTACCTATGGTGCTGATTTTACAGAAGCATTGGAAAATATAAGGAAATTTTTATAGAGATGTGTAGACCATAATCTATCTTTAAACAGTGAGAAATGTTGCATGATGATGCAGGAAGGTGTCATCCTTGGCCACTACATCCCTCACAAAGGAATTCAAGTAGATCCTGCCAAGATTGAGGTAATCACCAATTTTCCTATACCTACAAAGAAAAAAGATGTTAGAAGTTTCTTAGGATATGCAGGCTACTATAGGTGTTTCATCAAAGATTTTAGTAAAATGGAAGCATCATTGTACAATATCCTAACTAAAGATGTTGAGTTCCAGTGGACAGAGAACTGTGACTGAGCATTCTCTGATTTGAAAGTAGTTTTAACTCATGCTCCAGTACTCAAAGGCCCTAATTGGGAAATTCCTTTTCATATTCATACAGATGCATTAGACTATGCTGTAGGAGTTGTCCTAGGGTAGAAAGAAGGAGCAATCTATTTTGTCAAGAAAAAGATCCAAGGGGATGAGTTCAATTATACACTGACAGAAAAGGAAATTTTGGTAGTAATCTATGCCCTTAACAAATTTAGGCACTACATAATAGGCTATCAGATATTTGTGCATACAAACCATGTAGCCATCAGATACCTCATGAATAAGCCCCTAATTTCAGGAAGGCTAGCAAGATGGTTGTTGTTGATGCAGGAGTTTGACATCACCATTGTTGATAAACCAAGGAAGGCAAATGTTGTATTAAACTTTCCCTCTAGGTTGACTACATCAAAGGGCACTCAGGGAATTTATGACTCTTTCCCTGATAAAAATTTGTTTTCCATTAGTGTGCATACACCCTAGTATGCTAACATAGCCAATTATCTGGTCACATGGAGATTTCCTCCTCATTTCTCTCCAAAAGAGAGAAGGGTGCTTATTGAGAAAACCTCTCCTTTCTCATGGATTGCAAAATGCTTATTCTACACTGGACCAGACCATTTCATGAGGAGATTTGTAAGGGAAGATGAGACATATGACATATTGCATGCATGTCACAATGAACTCTGTGGAGGGAATTTTGCAGCCAAGAGGACAATAATGAAGATTCTTAACATAGGATATCACTAGCCCACACTCCACAAGGATGCAGGAAAATATAATAGGAAGTGTGATAGATGCTAGAGGATGGGTTGGACAACTAAGTTTGATGAGATGCCTCTGTACCTACAGGTAGTCGTCACTCCATTTGATAAATGGGGATTGGATTTTGTAGGCCCCATTGATCCTCCATCAAATGGAAAATCCTACATCTTGGTTTGCACTGACTATGTGACCAAGTGGGTTGAAGTTAAAGCCATGAAGATTGATAGAGATAATAAGGTTACAGAATTTCTTTATGAGGAAATCTTCACTCGTTATGGGATTCCAAAGGAGATAGTGATAAATCAAGGGGCTCAGTTTACATCAACCCTTGTCACAACACTGGTTAATGAATATAATGTGAGGCATAGGAAGTCTACCCCTTATCATCCTTAGGCCAATGGCCAGATTGAGGTGACCAACAGGGAAATTGAGACAATCCTGACCAAAATAGTGGCTATTCATAGGAAAGATTGGGAAAATAGGTTGCCAGAAGCTATCTAGGCCTATTGGAACACTTGGAAAACAACCACAGGTTTCACTCCTTTTGAATTATTGTATGGGAAGATGCCCATTGAATTTGAGCATAAGACTCTCAGGACTACATTGGATCTTGGGATAGACATATCTGAGGCACAAAAATATAGAATCATGCAGCTGAATGCTTTGGATGAGATGAGAAATACAACTTTGAATCATACTAAGGTAGTGCAAAATCAAAGGGTCAAATGGAATGATAGGTACATAAAGAAAAAGAAGTTCCAGCTTGCTGACTAGGCACTCCTTTATGACTCTAGGTATCAAGATAATGTAGGAAAATTACAGACAAGATAGTTGGGACCATATGAAGTTATAGAAGTCTTTCCCAATGGTGCTATACAACTCACAACCATTGAACCTGTTAGATTCAAACTTTTGGCCAATGGCCACTGTCTGAGATTATATCATAAACCAGCACCTAACCTCTGAACTTCCTGCAGCCAAAGGAAGTGGACCTAGTGTCCCTCCTAATTTATCTAAGTACACATGCAATCACTTCATAATAAAGATTTCCACTTTTGTGGGAATCCACTTCATCATTAATCCATCCATATGTCTCTGTCTTCTCTCTCTTCCATAACTCCACCATCACTACACTTCACCATCACTTCATTCCATCACCATTGCATTAATTTCTCAATGATACTTTTAAAAGGTAACTAGTACTTCCTCCACATTCCTTGCAAAAGATACTCCATGATTTCAGGTACGTGTGCAACAAATTGTTATCTCTTAATTATCTTTAGTACATTTATTTAATTACTATAAATTAATATTGATATTTCACATGGCATAAAATTGTATTTTGCATTAAATCATAATTACCACCCAGCCTATGCGAACACATGTTGTAATTTAGGTTGGGAGGTGTCAACTCACAAGTTCACATGTCATCCACATCAGCAAATTTGAAATAAGCCAATTTGAATGATAAATTGAATGATTGCTTACATGTGTGAAATGTCACTGTACCACCGCCATTTTTCTTGATAGTACCCTTCATTTATTGTTTTTTATTGCCTTAGTCACAATCTTGAACGTCCTCCAAAAGGTAAATTGGTAAGCTATATGAAATTGTTGTTAGCACTATAGAAGAATTGCAGGAAGAAGGAATTGGGGGTCTTCAGAAAGAGATTGCAGGAAAGGGAAATTTAGCTAAAGCGCTTCTTTGATTATTGGTAGTTGAAACTATGGGAGGTCAGCTAATTGGGAATGAACTCATGATTCATGATATGGTGATGCAGGATGCACCTTCTCTAGCAGAGTTTAGAAATTGTGGGTGGTTGGATTATTTCTTGAAACTTGACAGCTACAATGAGGACATTGCATAAGAATTTGTAGACACTCTCTGAGGGGAAAGCAATATTAAAAGGTTTGGAGGTGATCCCTTCTGAGGAGAGAATTGCAGAGGTAACAAGTTTACCTACTAATGGAGAGCAATACCCTACTACCAAAGATGCAAGGTCGTCCAGAGCTGAATTTACTGAACCCATTGACCCTCCATTGGTTGTAGATAAGCAAGGTACGAAGAGAACTTCTCTACCAAAGCCATGGAACTTCTCTACAATTTAGGACTTATAGGGAGAGAATTTCATACTCCCTTGGCTCTCAGGGCTAAATCTAGTAACCCTGTAGACATTTTTCAAACATGGCATAGATTCCTTTATCGACCAAGTTAAAATAGGAGGATTATGCCTGTTAGAGAAGAAGTTTACAAAGAATATGAGAAAGTAGTTGAAACCATAGGGAAATCGGTAATGGGATACTTAGCACATAGGTGGAATAGTTTTCCTGAAAAGTTGAAACAAGTTGAACCCCACTCTTTACAAAACTATGTTGCAGCATGCAAAAGAGTTGATAGGTACATACAGATTGCAAGGTTGAAACAACAGTTTTGGCTTCCATTAATATTTCAGTCACCTACACTATTTTGGCATGTGCCAGATTACAAGTTTTACCAGTATGACATAGCTGTAGAAAGGGAAAGATGGAACAGACTGGAGAACAAACAAGGATTCTACTGGGATCCTAATTTGGACACTACATAGACTGATGTGGGATAGTTGGCAGTTGCTGATTTTAGAGAATTGACTAGGAAAAAGAATAGTGCTTCATTTGTTGGAGGACCAACAAAACATTAGGTTGGGGGGAATGATCAGCCCAATTAATGGCTCAATTTTGATAGGGTCTATTATCTATTTTTTGTTGCTATTATAGACTTTGACACTTGGTTATTGATATTTTCCTTAAAACCATATACCTTAGGCATAAGTTTATCCTTGTGACTTTTAATGACATTATCATGCTATGTGAATTATCTATGTTGATTTTACAAGTGGTTGAATGAATGTTGCTAAGGTAATTATAGATATGTAGTTGTTTGTGTGTGCTAATGTTATTATGTAGGTTTCCACTAAAATTTTGATGTCAACAAAGCCTTCCATGTGGAAGAAACTCTTGCCTATTGGTTGGTTACCAAGAAGTCAAGAAGATGATCATGGAGAAGTCAAAGGGGGGAAAACTCTCATGGAGGGAAATTCATAAATCGAATAAAATAATGTAACTACCTTTTTAATGGTCATATTCATTTGTTGAGAAAATCTAGGGAGTGTATTGTGCTAGATTCCCATTGGAGCAAGTATGCTTTGACCAATTCAAAACATGCATAATTTCCTCCATCTTTTTCTATGCTTTCAATAAGTGGCATCCTCCTATTTTGATGGATTCAACTACCTAGGTAGTTAGGGTTAATCAGTAGTTTTTCTCTCTATAAATAATGGTCAAATGCCCCTTTTGATAAGGTTGGAAATTCTGAGATTGTACTTGCATTTTCCAGTCTTAGTAATACAGTCATATTGCTAAGATATTGTAATCATGTTTTCAAGAAATAATAAGATATTCTTGTTGTAATTTGTGGTTGTTTTGTTGATATGTGGTTGTCATTGATGTCAACACTATTAGCGTTAATGCATTAGAAGTTGTATATGTCGAGGATATTGAGAAAATTGTAATAAAAAGAGTTACAGGTTGTCAGTGGTGAAGTGAAGTTCAATCTGTCGATGAGTTCAATACATTTTTTATCTGAGGTTGTGGAGTAAAGGGTTTCTTGTTGAGTCTATCTAGTTTCAAAGATCCGCATGAAGATTTAATCAAGTTATGAAGATTTGTATTATGACAATTTATCTGTTACTTCAGTATTGTGTTCCTGAATGAAGATTATGTGATTTTTGTTAGTTCAGTTGTTGCAGATGCTTCTCTAGTGTTTCATGATGTTTTTGGATGTTTCTAAATCATGCTCTATTTGTGTTGCATGTCCACATTGATCGTTGTGCTCGCAATCCGATATTTTCTCTTGCATGTTCATGTTTTTTCACGTTCATGGCCGACTAGGTGTTGAAGCGTGTTGTGGATCTTCGAGGAGTAATTAATTGAAGTGGTTCATGTTTGAGGATGTTATTTTGGCTCTTCACTATGTTTTGGCTGACCTTGGTTGATTCGCATGAATAATCTTTATTGATTTGGGCTGACTGTTTATATTCATTTTATTATTTCATTGAGGCTGACTTGTAGTGATGTAATTTCTTGTTGCAGATATATAAGAGTGATTGTTTTATCATTTGAAGGCATGAGTGTGTGAATTTTATGAGTCATGTGTGTGAATAATTTTCAGATCATTTCAAGGTAGAGCATAGTGTCAAGAAGAGTGAAGAAGAGTGAAGAAGTGTTCATGAGCTTAACCGGAATTGTAATCAGGCATTAGCAGATGCTATTTTTTTCAGTTCAAATCTGATGGATATAATTAAAAACTTTCTATAAGATAGTTTGTATTCCTTTGGTAAGTAAGCCTATTTTTAATTGAGCAGTGAGCTCTAGGTAGTGTGTCTAAATGCATGTGCATTCCCCATTCATATTTCCTTATAATTTTAATAGGGTATATTCTTGTGGACTGACGTCCACTGTGGTTTTTCCCCTAACATGGTTTCCACGTAAAAATCTTGGTGATATGTTTTTTCTTGATGTTTTGTTCATTTATGCTTTCATGATTAATAACTAGATCTAAGAATAAGGTTAATAAGTTGAATCAGTTTGAAATTTTGTGACAATTGATTCACCCCCCCTCTCAGTTGTATGCCCTTGTGTTTCAAACAATTGGTATCAGAGCAAGTTCCTTGGAAGAATTTTAATAGCTTGAGGTGATTTGGGATGGTGACTTATAAGAAGGATAGTCCTAGATTTGATGGAACAAACTATTCCTTGTGGAAGACTCGAATGGAGTGTCATCTGAGATGCATTGGTGAAGCTTACTGGAACATTACAAGTATAAGGTATGTTATTCCACATAATGGTCCTACTACTATTGTTGAGATTAGGGATGTTGAATATAATATCAGGGCTAAGGAGGTATTGTTGAGTGCTTTGACTGATACTGAGATGAAAAATGTGATGAATCTGAAGACTACTTATGAGATCTGGAAAAAGTTGGAAACCTTGTATGAAGGTGATGCTAATGTGAAGATTGCTAAGCTACAAATTCTAAAAGGGAAATATGAAATGTTGAGAATGGGTGATGATGAGCACATTACTACTTTCATGCAAAGAGTGAATGAATTTGTGTGTGGTATTATATGTGTTGGTGGACAGTTGGACGAATATGAGATTGTTGCTAAAGTGCTTAGATCCTTGCCTACTTCCTACAAAGTCAAAGCTAGTGCTACTGAAGAGCTTCGAACTATGAAAAATGTTACCATAGATATGTTGATTGGTAAGCTTACTATTTTTGAGTTGAGTGAATTCGGTGATGCCCTTCCTAAGATAGAATCTTCATTCAAGGCCACTACTTTTGGAAGAGATAAACAAAGATATGACCTGGGTGAAAGTTCATCAAGAAATACATTCAAGTATGAGGATGAAATGAAACTGAGCGAAGAAGAAGAAAGAGAGCTAGAAGAGCTGGAAGCACTGATTGTGAAAAGAGAAGTTAGAGGACAAGGTAAGTATAAAGGGAAGTTTCCTATTAAATGTTTCTCTTGCAATAAGATAGGTCATTTTGCATCAAGGTGTCCTGAAAGAACTTCTAATCCAAGACCTAACAAGCCTAAATTTCAAAAGAAGTGTTATTATGTTGCTGATGAAGGTGTGACAGATGATGAATCTGATAAACGAAATGGAAGTGAGGATGAATGGGTATTTATTGCTATCAAGGAAAATAATCCTATGTCTACTAAATCTACTAATTGTACAAATGTGGAGAAATCCCTAGCTGCTCGAGTTGAAGAGAAAGATGAATGGGTTATTGACAGTGGATGTTCACATCATATGACATGAGATAAAAGTAAGTTTGTGAGCGTGGAAAAGTATGATGGTGGTGTTGTGAGATTTGGTGGTGACAAAGTTGGCATGATCCATGGAAGAGGATGCATTTCTCTTGATGGTAAGCATAATACTGATGATGTCTTGTATGTGGAAGGTTTGAAACATAATCTTTTAAGTGTTGGAAAAATGGTTGATAAGGGATACAATCTTCAGTTCAAGGATGGAAAGTGCAGAATATTGGGGAATTCTGGAAATGTTATTGCATCAGGTACAAAACAAAAGGTAATATCTTTCACCTGAGTGTTGCTAGTAAAAGTTGTTTGATTGCTCAAGTTGATGGAAGCTAGTTATGGCATAGGAGAATGTGTCATGCTAAATTTGATAATATTGTGAAGATAAGCTCTACTAAGGTTGTGAGAGATCTTCCTAAGTTGATGAAACCTACTAATGCCATATGCAAGGAATGTCAGTTAGGGAAGCAAACTAGAATTTCATTTTGGAGTAAACAACACAATTCAAATGGATTGTTGGAAATTTTGCATACTGATTTGTGTGGTCCTTCTAGAGTCATATTTTTACAAGGATACAGGTACTTCATTTTGATTATTGATGATTATTCAAGAATTATGTGGGTTGCTTTCTTAAGGGAGAAATTTGAAGCTCTAGAAAAGTTCAAGATCTTTAAGGCTATGGTTGAGATAGAGACAGGTCTAAAGATTAAATGTTTGAGATCAGATAGAGGTGGTGAATTCACTTCCAATGAATTTAATTCTTTTTGTGAAGAACATGGAATAAAGAGACAAGTATTTTCACTACAGACCCCTCAACAAAATGGAGTTGTGGAAAGGAAGAACAGAACAATTCTAGATGCTGCTAGAACTATGATGTTAGAAGGAAATGTACCTCATATCTACTGGAGAGAAGCTATGAATATTGTTGTGTACACACTTAACTGGGTACAAATCAAATGTGATATTGGTAAGACATATTTTGGGCTATGGACTAGTCATAAGCCTACTGTTAGATATTTCAAGATCTTTGGAAGCAAATATTATATCAAAATAGATGAAGACATAGGAAAGTTTGATGCTAGAAGTGATGAAGGTATCTTTTTGGGTTATTCTACTAAAAGCAAGGCCTACTGGTGCTCCAATAAGAGATTGAAGAAAATGGTTGAAAGTACAAATTTCAAGGTTGATGAGGACATACTCGCACCATCTAGAACCTATGGATATGATTCTGATGATCAGAATGATAGTACAAACAAAGGAAAGCAAGTTCATGCTTCAAATCAAGTTCAAATCATTTTGTGAATCAAGAAGATCAAAAGGAAGGAGAAACTGGTGAATGTGCAGAAGAGAGATCAAAAGAGCCTGAAATCCAAGAACGCCCTAAGACTCTGAGGTATGTAAGATTGAATCATTCAGAAGATCAGATCATAGGTGATAAGAACAAAGGTGTTCAGACTAGGAGAAGAATTGTAGAATAATACTATTTACTTTCAAAGACTGAGCCTAACAATGTGAATGAAGCATGGAAAGATGAACATTGGGTTGAAGCAATGAAAGAGGAACTACAACAAATTGAAAAGAACGATACATGGATTCTTGTTCCCAAACCTAAGAATAAAAATTTAATTGGAACTAAATGGGTCTTTAGAAACAAATTGAATGAGCAACGTGAAGTGGTTAGAAACAAAGCAAGACTGGTATGTAAGGGATATTCTCAAATGGAAGTTATTTATTTTGAAGAAACCTTTGCCCCTATTGCTAGAATTGAAGCTGTGGGATTGTTTCTTGCTTATGTTGCTTACAAAGACTACAATGTTTATCAGATGTGAAACGAAACTAATTTCCAAATTTAAAATGCAATGATTTAAATTGTTTCCATAAATTAATTCCAAAACTTTTTATGCACAAATTTTAATATAATATTTAAAGTTCAAGTAAAGAATTTGAAATTAAATACAATAAATTATTAATTCAATAAACTCAAAGATTGAAACAATTTTTATTGCTCACATAATTTATCAACATTAATACTTATCTTTGAAATGTGCAGAAGAAATCCCCAACTATTGTTGGAATGGTCCCTGGTTCAGCCTCTTCCATCTGTGAGCAGTCTGGGAGGAAAGCAGACTTGGCTGCTCTACACGAGTGTTGGTTCCACTAGAACAATGCTCAACACTCGTGCCACAAAACCATGCCCTGGCTAGGACTGTCCTGAGTGCATGCACTTGTACCCCAGGTTGGACACCCACTGTAGGAGTGCCCCTTCTCCGTCCTACTCATAGCCTGCTAACCTTGAAACCCCATTCCCGCAATGTGCTCCACTTGATTTTCCTTTTTTTTCATGTCCCCCTTTTTCCAAGTTTCACACGAATGATTTATATATCTTTTAAGGGGTGGTTTCCAAATCATCACACCCTTTCACAAAGGTTTCCTTTTTAACAATTATTTAAATAAATAATTAGGCTTCCCCTTTTAAAGAATGTTTATGCATATTCTTTAATCTCTCTTTTTACCAAAGGATTATAATATCCTTTATTTTTCTCCCCCTTTTTAATTCTAAAGGGTTATTTAATATATTTATTTTCTCTTGGGGAAAAAGTCACATAACAATTCTCCCCCTGTAAATTAGCTGTTGTCCTCAGTAGCATGAGATAAATCTACATCACAACTCAAAAAACACATAATCAATAATTGAAGAAAATGATATTGAGCATAACCATTCTTCATAATAATTTTTATATATTTACTTCATCTATATCCTTTTCTTCTCTTAGTTCATAGATATCTCCCTTTTCCAATTGTATTTTAAGTTAGCAAGTATTACAAGAAAAACATTTTTTTTTGTAATGACAAAAGCTATATATATACACACATATTAGGAATTTACAATGAAAGAAACTAATGGTATTTTATGTGTTTACTCACACATATTTCAACCTTATCAATTTTCTTTAATATAGATATTTTAATCACTTACATGTAACTTCAACATTAAATTTACAAAATTATTATCATGTGTTGACATAACATATAGCTATTCAAATGACATACATATCCCATACTATGTAGTCACTCATCCTTGAACTATAAAATTAATACACTCAAAATACATTCTAAGATGATAATCATGCATTCCGGACTACATGAGTATCTTCTTTTTCATATGTCAAGTATAATTGAATGAAAATAAATACAATAGTTTATAAGACACATGTACAAAGTTATTGGGTTGATCAAGTCCAATATCAAAGTAAAATAGAATAATACATGGTAATATTTCTTGGAATATCAATAGTAAATTATTAATATACATAGGAAACTTCATAGATAAACACTAGAACTAATCCTTAATTTAATGTAACCAGTGTGCACCCATCTAGAATAAAACTAAAATGCACTTGATGTCTATAGGTAGCATTCCCTTATTATTTTTGACACATCAAAGCCCATGGTCCATGAGATGATTCTCATTCAAGGCTATATTAAGTGGGCAATAGTGTATTAAGATACTACTTGACAAATGGATCATATAAATTTGAAGACTTGTCTTTCATGAGACATTATGTAGGAACATCTTACTTTCTTGTGATAATGTGTATACACATGTTTGTATAATGAGAAAATTAGGGGGTAGATCACCAAAAACCTCTTTAAAGGAAAGAGTTGGGCTTAACTATCATTCCCATAATTAATTTTAAAGTGAACTATTGCATTCATTATCTTATGAAGAGGTTTTGTAAATAAGGGGAAATCACTAAAGTAGGATTTTACAACTATTTCAATAGCTTCTATGTTTTAAATATGAGACATGATATTAATATTATTGAATCCCCAACATTTAAAACTAAGTTAGATATTGAAAGAATTTTTTCTTAAAATGCTATGCTTGATCTATTTAAATTCACAAACTCCAACACATGATAGATCACAACATTAAGCACCCACTAAGTATGGGTAATAATTCACTATGATCTTACATCTATGTCACAAGGTTGAATTATTGGTCAAGAATTTCTAGATTTAAATATCTAATTGAGTCCATTTATAAGATGACATATTACCCAAGGGTTCACTACGTATATTACGTAATATCCATTCTAGAATGTGTTAAATAACTATCATGGTGTTTACTTTTATGTTTATAAAAAACAATCAAAATCAATAATGGTGGGTTTAAGACTAATCAAAATGTTTATGACAAAGAATATGTGTTGTTTCTTCAATAATTAAATAATTATGAGGAAGTTGAAACCTATATTTAGGACTTGCAAGCTAAAAGGAAGAAAATATATTATAGGTAAAGATAGGTGTTAATTCTAAGGCTATGTGTTATTTTGGGACAAATAATTCAAGAGGACTTATTCCAAAAAAATCTAATGTGACAGCTCATTTTTGGTCAATCTAACCCACATATATGGCATAACTATACACCCATTTTTTTACACTATGAAAGGGCAATGAGTGTTATTGTTATTTTTAATTAGAGGTGGTTTCTCCCCTTGCAAAAATTGACATGTCCTCATGTTTGATGATAATATAGTCTATTTGGTTTCATATCTTATAAAAACATGGTTTTATTCTCACCAACCTATTCCAAACACAATGTCAATATTCCAAGTTTAAGATGTGAATCCAAGGACCTATGGGTTATGGGCCCACAATGTAACTTAAAATAGATGTGTAATAAATCACGATATCAATTTTAAAGACATATCAACCATAGTGAAAACACTCTCTCAAAATAGACACAAAACCAAAAGAAAATTAATATAAAAGACTAAGTTTTACCATTACAAATACTTAATTCACTAATTTTATTCTCGAGACAACATCCTTATATAGGAAGCTACTGGTTGAATACAAATAAAAGTAAAGTTTTGAGTTTGGTACTACTAAAATGACTGTCTCATTATCCCTTTTGTGCTTGATTGGCTTAGGTAACTAGCAGAGAGCCCATATTGAGGCATATAGGCATAATGATTTTGTTTCTCATAAAACCAAACCAAGATTCCTCATTGATACAATATCTATTTTTTTCTTCCTTCACAATGTCAAATCTCATTGATGGTGTGGTATAGTGAGGCTGCAAGGAATACTATGATAATTTGAACAAAAGAAAATTTTAAGGTTTGGTGATTTCGAAGAAGACCTTGATATATGTGGAGATAGTGTAGTCAATGACCAAATCAGGAGAGAACTTTCCGGGGGATAGAAGAAACTTGTAACAACCGGTGAGATGCTGGTAGGTCATTAAAATTTTCCTCCTTGAACCTTAAAATTTTAGGTGAGATGTTGGGGGCTAAAAAAAATGGGGCTCTCCTTTTTACGAGGAAGCAAGAGCGATCATAATCCAGTAGATGGGAAAGTAGAAAAAAAAAGAGGATCTACAACCGAATGACACCCAAGAGATGAACCCAAGCCATTTAAAGTTGAAAGAACTCACATCGGTAAGAGCAAGATGCAAGGCGTAATATATCAACCTCAACGATAAGATAATTGGTGGTAGGCGATCCCGTGCAAGCGACCAGGTAACCACTTAATAGATGGTATTGTTAAACGTAGTTCCTTGTTAGTGGTTAGATGTCTTGAGAATTTTGGTTTGCCAATATCATTACTCATTAGCACTATGTTCTGGGTTTTTTTTTTTTGGTGAATACAACTTTGAACCTTGTTTCATCGTGGCTCATTTACTCCTGTGCCTTAAGCGAAATCACTCCTCTCCAATGGCCTATGCTATTTTATCTGCTCTTTCCTAACCGTGATGCTCATATCTCAATTAAAAAGAATCATTGGCTTTGCTCCCAAAACACCTCGTGCATTTACCTCAGACCTATAAATTGGTTGGGTTCGAGTCACTTGGTTTTGAAATCTTGTTTCCTTTGGAGATCTGATTTAGCTTAACCGATTTGAATTATGCATAGAATTAATTAGAAATCTCTCGAGTGCATAGCGAGTTTCCCCCTCCCTCCTTGGCTATGTATAATAGATTCTAATAATGATACTCTACTTAGCAAAGATGTTGAATTCTTCATCGACACATGCAAGAAGGTTTTCTCAGTTTTATATGACTTGGAATTTCAGACTGAACCATGATCTGTATCTTTTACGCATTTATATATTAAAAATATATTGTGTCAGGATGGTGGCTTTTTGAACCATGATGCTCCTCTGTTTTCCAGATTTCCATTATTTATTCCCTTACTAATATTGATCTATTCTTCACTCTCCACCTCAGTTTGCTATTGCATTATTGATGAACCTGGAAAGTGTAAAATAGCAATGTTTCAAATGTGTCTTAGTGCTGATATTACCCATAAATTGCTTTATATGGGCTGAAAATGTTTTCTACTATTGTAGTATATGTTAAGTGGTGTTTGAGCCTATGTCTAGTTTCCTGTAGTTGATATAAATATATAGTGGGATCGTAGTAGAATTTTTTAATTTTTTTTCTTTCTTAGTATCCTAGGTAGATGCTTCACAAGATAATTTTCTGAATAGAGGGAGGAGTTTTAATATCTCGATTAGCTTTCGATTATTGGAGAGAGCTTGAATATAAGACAATTTTTCTAAATGAAAAAATTGATTGAATACCCAATCCAATCAATGTTTACTATACATTGAAGTTTGATGTAAATTCAAGAGAACCCAATTTACTTTGTGCAGTAATTTTACACTCGTTTGAAAATTATTATTATTATATTTTATTTTTTTGGTTCAATTGAATTTTATATTTTCTATGAAGTAATTCATTAAGAATACTATCCTTTCTAGGAAGTGAATTTTAAAATTAACTTAATGGAAAATAAATTTACTATTAGAGCAATTGAAGGATAAGAGTTAAAAGAGGGATATTTTATGGAACCCTAGAACGGGTAATTCTTTTACCATTTATTATTAAACTTGATTCACCTAAGGTAATTATTCCAAAATATTTTTCTTATTTTAACCTTTGAACATAATAAAAAAAAAATTCAATTGATATGTAATTTAAATGATTACAAAATGGAATTAAAGCAAATTAAATTATTATGATCTTGGGGAGCTCGATGCAATGAAGCGAGAACTGTTTGAGTTTAAAGTACGTGTGATTTGGGGTGGCTGCAGGGAATTAATTCCAAAACTTTTTTTATGCAAATTTTTAATATAATGTATTTAAGGATTCGGAGTAAAGAATTTGAAATTAAATGCAATAAATTATTAATTCAATAAACTCAAAGAATTGAAACAATTTTTATTGCCCAGATAATTTATCAACATTAATACTTATCTTTGAAATGTGCAGAAGAAACCCCCAACTATTGTTGGAATGGTCCTTGGTTTAGCCTCTTCCGTCTGTGAGCAGTCTGGGAGGAAAGCAGACTTGGCTGCTCTACACGAGTGCTGGTTCCACTGGAACAATGCTCAACACTTGTGCCACAAAACCATGCCCTGGCTAGGACCGTCCTGAGTGCACGCACTTGTACCCCAGGTTGGACACCCACTGTAGGAGTGCCCCTTCTCCGTCCTACTCACAACCTGCTAACCTTGAAACCCTATTCCCGCAATGTGCTCCACTTGATTTTCCTCTTTTATTTTCATGTCCCCCTTTTTCCAAGTTTCACACGAATGATTTATATATCTTTTAAGGGGTGGTTTCCAAATCATCACACCCTTTCACAAAGGTTTCCCTTTTAACAATTATTTAAATAAATAATTAGGCTTCCCCTTTTAAAGAATGTTTATGCATATTCTTTAATCTCTCTTTTTACCAAAGGATTATAATATCCTTTATTTTTCTCCGCCTTTTTAATTCTAAAGGGTTATTTAATAGATTTATTTTCTCTTGGGGAAAAAGTCACATAACAAGATGGATGTCAAGTCATCTTTTCTAAATGGAGAATTGGAAGAAGAGGTTTGTGTTGAACAACCAGATGGATTTCAATTGACTGACCAAAGAGATATGGTTTTTCGGTTGAAGAAATCATTGTATGGACTTAAGCAAGCCCCTAGAGCATGGTATGCCAGATTGGATAAGTACTTACTGAAGCTTGGATTTAACAAAGGTATTGTTGATAGTAATTTGTATTTCAAGAATGATGATAGAGATTTGATTGTGGAAGTTTTTGTTGATGATATCATTTTTGGAGGAGATGATAGCTTGTGCATGAAGTTTTCTAATGAGATGCAAAGTGAGTTTGAGAGTTCAATGATTGAAGAGAGGAAATTCTTTTTGGGATTGAAAATTACTCAGTTAGATAAAGGGATCTTTATATCCTAGTCCAAGTATGTGAAATATTTGTTGAAGAAATTTGGTATGGAAGATTCAAAACTAGTTGGTACACCCATGGTGACCAGATGCAAGTTGACAATAGATGATGATTCTCCAAAGGCAAATTAGACTAGATATAGATCAATGATTGGTGGATTGTTGTATTTAACTCATACTAGGCCTGATATCATGAATGTTGTATGTATTGCTGCAAGATTTCAAGTTGATCCTAAAGAATCGCATGTGACTGTTGTGAAGAGGATTTTTAGATACTTGAAGGGGACAATTGATTTTGGCCTATGGTATGCTAAAGATGATGATCTTACTTTGAGTGCCTTTACTGATGTTGATTGGGTAGGAGATGTGAATGATAGGAAAAGTACTAGTGGCGGAGCATTTTTCTTGGGCAAGAAGTTGATTTCATGGTTAAGTAAAAAGTAGAATGTTATTTCTTTATCTACTGCAGAGGTAGAATACATTGTTGCTGCTAACAATTGTACTCAAGTTTTGTGGATGAAGTAGATGTTGAAGGATATCA
>VDFB02000007.1:199570189-199642467 GCA_007258455.2 Sequoia sempervirens
TCAACATTAAATTTACAAAATTATTATCATGTGTTGACATAACATATACCTCTTCAAACGACATACATATCCCATACTATGTAGTCACTCATCCTTGAACTATAAAATTAATACACTCAAAATACATTCTAAGATGATAATCATGCATTCCGGACTACATGAGTATCTTCTTTTTCATATGTCAAGTATAATTGAATGAAAATAAATACAATAGTTTATAAGACACATGTACAAAGTTATTGGGTTGATCAAGTCCAATATCAAAGTAAAATAGAATAATACATGGTAATATTTCTTGGAATATCAATAGTAAATTATTAATATACATAGGAAACTTCATAGATAAACACTAGAACTAATCCTTAATTTAATGTAACCAGTGTGCACCCATCTAGAATAAAACTAAAATGCACTTGATGTCTATAGGTAGCATTCCCTTATTATTTTTGACACATCAAAGCCCATGGTCCATGAGATGATTCTCATTCAAGGCTATATTAAGTGGGCAATAGTGTATTAAGATACTACTTGACAAATGGATCATATAAATTTGAAGACTTGTCTTTCATGAGACATTATGTAGGAACATCTTACTTTCTTGTGATAATGTGTATACACATGTTTGTATAATGAGAAAATTAGGGGGTAGATCACCAAAAACCTCTTTAAAGGAAAGAGTTGGGCTTAACTATCATTCCCATAATTAATTTTAAAGTGAACTATTGCATTCATTATCTTATGAAGAGGTTTTGTAAATAAGGGGAAATCACTAAAGTAGGATTTTACAACTATTTCAATAGCTTCTATGTTTTAAATATGAGACATGATATTAATATTATTGAATCCCCAACATTTAAAACTAAGTTAGATATTGAAAGAATTTTTTCTTAAAATGCTATGCTTGATCTATTTAAATTCACAAACTCCAACACATGATAGATCACAACATTAAGCACCCACTAAGTATGGGTAATAATTCACTATGATCTTACATATATGTCACAAGGTTGAATTATTGGTCAAGAATTTCTAGATTTAAATATCTAATTGAGTCCATTTATAAGATGACATATTACCCAAGGGTTCACTACGTATATTACGTAATATCCATTCTAGAATGTGTTAAATAACTATCATGGTGTTTACTTTTATGTTTATAAAAAACAATCAAAATCAATAATGGTGGGTTTAAGACTAATCAAAATGTTTATGACAAAGAATATGTGTTGTTTCTTCAATAATTAAATAATTATGAGGAAGTTGAAACCTATATTTAGGACTTGCAAGCTAAAAGGAAGAAAATATATTATAGGTAAAGATAGGTGTTAATTCTAAGGCTATGTGTTATTTTGGGACAAATAATTCAAGAGGACTTATTCCAAAAAAATCTAATGTGACAGCTCATTTTTGGTCAATCTAACCCACATATATGGCATAACTATACACCCATTTTTTTACACTATGAAAGGGCAATGAGTGTTATTGTTATTTTTAATTAGAGGTGGTTTCTCCCCTTGCAAAAATTGACATGTCCTCATGTTTGATGATAATATAGTCTATTTGGTTTCATATCTTATAAAAACATGGTTTTATTCTCACCAACCTATTCCAAACACAATGTCAATATTCCAAGTTTAAGATGTGAATCCAAGGACCTATGGGTTATGGGCCCACAATGTAACTTAAAATAGATGTGTAATAAATCACGATATCAATTTTAAAGACATATCAACCATAGTGAAAACACTCTCTCAAAATAGACACAAAACCAAAAGAAAATTAATATAAAAGACTAAGTTTTACCATTACAAATACTTAATTCACTAATTTTATTCTCGAGACAACATCCTTATATAGGAAGCTACTGGTTGAATACAAATAAAAGTAAAGTTTTGAGTTTGGTACTACTAAAATGACTGTCTCATTATCCCTTTTGTGCTTGATTGGCTTAGGTAACTAGCAGAGAGCCCATATTGAGGCATATAGGCATAATGATTTTGTTTCTCATAAAACCAAACCAAGATTCCTCATTGATACAATATCTATTTTTTTCTTCCTTCACAATGTCAAATCTCATTGATGGTGTGGTATAGTGAGGCTGCAAGGAATACTATGATAATTTGAACAAAAGAAAATTTTAAGGTTTGGTGATTTCGAAGAAGACCTTGATATATGTGGAGATAGTGTAGTCAATGACCAAATCAGGAGAGAACTTTCCGGGGGATAGAAGAAACTTGTAACAACCGGTGAGATGCTGGTAGGTCATTAAAATTTTCCTCCTTGAACCTTAAAATTTTAGGTGAGATGTTGGGGGCTAAAAAAAATGGGGCTCTCCTTTTTACGAGGAAGCAAGAGCGATCATAATCCAGTAGATGGGAAAGTAGAAAAAAAAAGAGGATCTACAACCGAATGACACCCAAGAGATGAACCCAAGCCATTTAAAGTTGAAAGAACTCACATCGGTAAGAGCAAGATGCAAGGCGTAATATATCAACCTCAACGATAAGATAATTGGTGGTAGGCGATCCCGTGCAAGCGACCAGGTAACCACTTAATAGATGGTATTGTTAAACGTAGTTCCTTGTTAGTGGTTAGATGTCTTGAGAATTTTGGTTTGCCAATATCATTACTCATTAGCACTATGTTCTGGGTTTTTTTTTTTTGGTGAATACAACTTTGAACCTTGTTTCATCGTGGCTCATTTACTCCTGTGCCTTAAGCGAAATCACTCCTCTCCAATGGCCTATGCTATTTTATCTGCTCTTTCCTAACCGTGATGCTCATATCTCAATTAAAAAGAATCATTGGCTTTGCTCCCAAAACACCTCGTGCATTTACCTCAGACCTATAAATTGGTTGGGTTCGAGTCACTTGGTTTTGAAATCTTGTTTCCTTTGGAGATCTGATTTAGCTTAACCGATTTGAATTATGCATAGAATTAATTAGAAAATCTCTCGAGTGCATAGCAAGTTTCCCCCTCCCTCCTTGGCTATGTATAATAGATTCTAATAATGATACTCTACTTAGCAAAGATGTTGAATTCTTCATCGACACATGCAAGAAGGTTTTCTCAGTTTTATATGACTTGGAATTTCAGACCGAACCATGATCTGTATCTTTTACGCATTTATATATTAAAAATATATTGTGTCAGGATGGTGGCTTTTTGAACCATGATGCTCCTCTGTTTTCCAGATTTCCATTATTTATTCCCTTACTAATATTGATCTATTCTTCACTCTCCACCTCAGTTTGCTATTGCATTATTGATGAACCTGGAAAGTGTAAAATAGCAATGTTTCAAATGTGTCTTAGTGCTGATATTACCCATAAATTGCTTTATATGGGCTGAAAATGTTTTCTACTATTGTAGTATATGTTAAGTGGTGTTTGAGCCTATGTCTAGTTTCCTGTAGTTGATATAAATATATAGTGGGATCGTAGTAGAATTTTTTAATTTTTTTTCTTTCTTAGTATCCTAGGTAGATGCTTCACAAGATAATTTTCTGAATAGAGGGAGGAGTTTTAATATCTCGATTAGCTTTCGATTATTGGAGAGAGCTTGAATATAAGACAATTTTTCTAAATGAAAAAATTGATTGAATACCCAATCCAATCAATGTTTACTATACATTGAAGTTTGATGTAAATTCAAGAGAACCCAATTTACTTTGTGCAGTAATTTTACACTCGTTTGAAAATTATTATTATTATATTTTATTTTTTTGGTTCAATTGAATTTTATATTTTCTATGAAGTAACTCATTAAGAATTCTATCCTTTCTAGGAAGTGAATTTTAAAATTAACTGGAAAATAAATTTACTATTAGAGCAATTGAAGGATAAGAGTTAAAAGAGGGATATTTTATGGAACCCTAGAACGGGTAATTCTTTTACCATTTATTATTAAACTTGATTCACCTAAGGAAATTATTCCAAAACATTTTTCTTATTTTAACCTTTGAACATAATTAAAAAAAAAATCAATTGATATTTAATTTAAATTATTACAGAATGGAATTAAAGCAAATTAAATTATTATGATCTTGCAGGCTCTGATACCAAATGAAACGAAACTAATTTCCAAATTTAAAATGCAATGATTTAAATTGTTTCCACAAATTAATTCCAAAACTTTTTATGCACAAATTTTAATATAATATTTAAAGTTCGAGTAAAGAATTTGAAATTAAATACAATAAATTATTAATTCAATAAACTCAAAGATTTGAAACAATTTTTATTGCTCACATAATTTATCAACATTAATACTTATCTTTGAAATGTGCAGAAGAAATCCCCAACTATTGCTGGAATGGTCCCTAGTTTAGCCTCTTCCATCTGTGAGCAGTCTAGGAGGAAAGCAGACTTGTCTGCTCTACACGTGTGTTGGTTCCACTAGAACAATGCTCGACACTCGTGCCACAAAACCATGCCCTGGCCAGGACTGTCCTGAGTGCACGCACTTGTACCCCAGGTTGGACACCCACTGTAGGAGTGCCCCTTCTCTGTCCTACTCATAGCCTGCTAACCTTGAAACCCCATTCCCACAATGTGCTCCACTTGATTTTCCTTTTTTTTTCATGTCCCCCTTTTTCCAAGTTTCACACAAATGATTTATATATCTTTTAAGGGGTGGTTTACAAATCATCACACCCTTTCACAAAGGTTTCCTTTTTAACAATTATTTAAATAAATAATTAGGCTTCCCCTTTTAAAGAATGTTTATGCATATTCTTTAATCTCTCTTTTTACCAAAGGATTATAATATCCTTTATTTTTCTCCCCCTTTTTAATTCTAAAGGGTTATTTAATAGATTTATTTTCTCTTGGGGAAAAAGTCACATAACAAGATGGATGTCAAGTCATCTTTTCTAAATGGAGAATTGGAAGAAGAGGTTTGTGTTGAACAACCAGATGGATTTCAATTGACTGACCAAAGAGATATGGTTTTTCGGTTGAAGAAATCATTGTATGGACTTAAGCAAGCCCCTAGAGCATGGTATGCCAGATTGGATAAGTACTTACTGAAGCTTGGATTTAACAAAGGTATTGTTGATAGTAATTTGTATTTCAAGAATGATGATAGAGATTTGATTGTGGAAGTTTTTGTTGATGATATCATTTTTGGAGGAGATGATAGCTTGTGCATGAAGTTTTCTAATGAGATGCAAAGTGAGTTTGAGAGTTCAATGATTGAAGAGAGGAAATTCTTTTTGGGATTGAAAATTACTCAGTTAGATAAAGGGATCTTTATATCCTAGTCCAAGTATGTGAAATATTTGTTGAAGAAATTTGGTATGGAAGATTCAAAACTAGTTGGTACACCCATGGTGACCAGATGCAAGTTGACAATAGATGATGATTCTCCAAAGGCAAATTAGACTAGATATAGATCAATGATTGGTGGATTGTTGTATTTAACTCATACTAGGCCTGATATCATGAATGTTGTATGTATTGCTGCAAGATTTCAAGTTGATCCTAAAGAATCGCATGTGACTGTTGTGAAGAGGATTTTTAGATACTTGAAGGGGACAATTGATTTTGGCCTATGGTATGCTAAAGATGATGATCTTACTTTGAGTGCCTTTACTGATGTTGATTGGGTAGGAGATGTGAATGATAGGAAAAGTACTAGTGGCGGAGCATTTTTCTTGGGCAAGAAGTTGATTTCATGGTTAAGTAAAAAGTAGAATGTTATTTCTTTATCTACTGCAGAGGTAGAATACATTGTTGCTGCTAACAATTGTACTCAAGTTTTGTGGATGAAGTAGATGTTGAAGGATATCAAAGTTGTGTATGATGAGCCTATTGTTATATTATGTGATAACTCAAGTGCTATTAACATTTCTAAAAATCTGTATTACATTCAAAGACCAAGCATATATCTATCAAGTTTCACTTTTTGAGAGAGAAAGTGAGTGAAAAGGAAGTCAAATTGGAGTATGTTCCTACTAAGGAGCAGATTGCAGACATCTTTACCAAGCCTTTACCTAAAGATACTTTTAAGTATCTCAGAGGGAAGTTAGGGGTGATTACCCCTCCTAATCAAAACTAAGATGCATTGAATTGCATCAATCTGTGCATTTCATGGTCATATTTTGATCTGGATTGATCTTGTAGTGCCTACTACTCAGGGGGAGTACTCGGATGTTCAGATGTTTAGATATGTGGTTCAGAGCTTGTATAGAAGAGATCTTTGAAATTGATTTCAAAGGGGGAGAAGAGCAATGTGAAAAACTTTTTGGGAGAGAACCTTGTGAGGAGAAGAGTTAGAACCTAAGAGGGAGTAAGTGTTGTTGTGTTGATGGTGTTTTTCGCATCATGTGTTGCCATCAATGCCAAAGGGGGAGATTGTTGGATGTTGTGGTTGTGTTGCAGATATGTGGTTGTCATTGATGTCAACACTATTAGCATTAATGCACTAGAAGTGGTATATGTCGAGGATATTGAGAAAATTGTAATAAAAAGAGTTACAGGTTGTCAGTGGTGAAGTGAAGTTCAATCTGGTTGTGAGTTCAGTATGTTGCTGATATGAGATTGTGGACTAAAGGGTTTCTTTTTGAGTCTATCTAGTTTATCCATGTCAAGTTTTAGAGATCCGCATGAAGATTTGTATTATGACAGTTTATTTGTTACTTCAATATTGTGTTCCTGAATGAAGATTATGTGATTTATGTTAGTTTAGTTATTGCAGATGCTTCTCTAGTGTTTCATGATGTTTGTGGATGTTTATAGATCATGCTCTATCTATGCTTCACATCAGCATTGATAATTGTGCTCATGATCTGAGATTTTCTCTTGCATGTTCATGTTTTTCCGTGTTCATGTTTTTTTATGTTCATGGCCAACTAGGTGTTGAAGCGTGTTGTGGATCTTCGAGGAGTAATTAATTGAAGTGGTTCATGTTTGAGGATGTTATTTTGGGTCTTCACTATGTTGTGGCCAACCTTGGTTGATTCGCATGAATAATCTTTATTGATTTGGGCCAACTATTTATATTCATTTTATTATTTCATTGAGGTCGACTTGTAGCAATGTAATTTCTTGTTTCGGATATATAAGAGCGATTGTTTTATCATTTGAAGGCATGAGTGTGTGAAGTGTATGAGTTCTATGTGAAAATAATGTTTAGATCATTTGAAGGTAGAGTAGAGTGTGAAGAAGAGTGAAGAAGTGTTCATGAGCTTAACCGAAACTGTAATCAGGAAGTAGTAGATGCTATTTTTCTCAGTTCAAATCCGATGGATATAATCAGAATCTTTCTGTAAGACAGTGTGTCTTCCTTTGGGCAGTAAGCCTATTTGTAATTGAGTACTGAGCTCTAGGCAGTGTGCTTGAATGCATGTGCATTCCCCATTCATATTTCCTTATACTTTTAACAGGGTATAATCTTGTGGACTAACCTCCACCGTGTTTTTTCCCCTAACAGGGTTTCCACATAAAAATATTGGTGTTATGTGTGTTCTTGATGTGTTGTTCATTTATGCTTTCATGATTAATAAGTAGATCTAAGAATAAGGTTAATAAGTTGAATAAGTTTGAAATTCTATGACAACTGATTCGCCCTCCCCTCTTAGTTGTTTTCCCTTGTGTTTCCAACAATTTTGAGTTGTTGCATTTGAATTAGCTTAAGGGAGAATCACTCAATGGGCCCCACTTGGTGATAATTCCACTCATTTAGTTTAAAAGTTATTTTATGTTTAGCAATTAGTTTCAGTTTCAGCAACTGTCTATTCCTCCAGCCACTAAAATTTTGTTCTGTGACTGTTCCTATAGCCAAGGCAGACAGAGTAGCTCCTTGTCTGTTTGCTGGAGTTTACATTTCTATCATTCATTTCTAGTCCAATTGTTAATGTTTGGTTGAAATGTTGATTTATGCTCAGTGTTTAAGTTGATTCCTTTCCAACATTTTATTTTTGATATTGTTTCTTTCCTAGTTTATGGATGATTACAATGGAGTCCTAGTGCACATACAATGTTGACCCATTTCAACGTCCCTGGGTTGACAATGAAATGCACCTTCATGATGAGTGAAATAGCTACTTAGTGTAGATGTCCAATCTCTAAGTCATAGCTCTAAGGGCTTAGTTATTAAACCATTAGAGGAGGCCAACACATATTCCACTGCAAAGACCCTTCCTGTCACATGTATTGGAAGTTTGTATGGATGTACTCCCGATCCATAAAATCTTAACACATTATATTCTTCCATTAAGTACCAATCAGCCAATTGTATTTCTTTTCCTAGTTGAATGTAGTTTCTACGTGACATAGGCAATCTAGGCATTGGAGTATTTGTAATTGCTTGATGCAATGGAGCCAAAAAGTAGTCTAAAAATTGACTGTAATTCCTTCAAGAATCATTCATCCTTATCTTAGTGGTCCATTCATATACTGGAGCAATTTTATTTTCCTCAACATTACTATAGGGCTAAACCTGAAGCTTGTTGGTCTGAAACATTCCTCTAAATTTGAATAGAAAAAGATAGCACAAGTAGGTTGTGAACCTAAATATCTTGGTGGAACCTCCTTTAATCATTAAAAAATGTTTATGCATGGATTCTACAATGTGCTCAATAAAATTATATTTGACATGTGGAACACCATAATGGATATTATATACCATTTCAAGGAGGCTTGCACCCACTTCCAAATTGCTATCCAGTCTGAGGAAAAATGCTAGCATGGAAATAGTATCGTAAACCCATGGTCTAAAAATATCCAAATCATAAGGAGGCTTATGATCACCTTTCAATTTGTTTCTATCCTGAACTATTTTATTTATGAAAGAATTTTTTCCATTTCATCCACTGCTTCATAATCACTAGCAAGCTTTTCTAGGTCAATGTGGACATTTCCAAATTCTTCGATTGTAAACCCCAACACTTTTCCAAGTTCTTCTGCATTAATGGATAACAGTTCTTCTTTGTTATCTTTATTAACAATTTCTCTTTTGTTATCATCATAATTTTGGGCACAAACCATGATAACTTTTGGGCAAGGAAAAACCTCATGTAACATCATGCGCCCTAATCCAGTTACCCATAGTGCACTGATACTATTAACTTGCATTTTCTTTGCAGCCTTATTCTGAGATGAAAATCTATTTTTTGAGGTACGCCTACCATAGGTTTCAGGATCATAAATATCATGGTATTCATTAGTGAAACTTGGGGTTTTAAGCAATTTTGCATAATGTATTTTTTTTATTTGACATTGCTCTAGTGGTATTGGTGGCAGACATGCTTATACAATGTGAAATTGTGAATTCCATATTAGTCCTTAATTTTTCTTAATTCTTAAGTCTCTTAACTCTAAACCCAAACTTCAAAGTTTGGCAAAATAAGATTTTAAGAAATTTTAAACGATGAAACGTTGCCACAAGAATTCTTTCACTTACCCAGATTTTGATTCTTGAAAAGATTAATGCTAATAGTTGTGGAAACTAGGTTACTGGAATGGTTTTGTTGGAAGTGGAATTGTGGAACCTAGAACAAGGTGGTGCATTGCAATGAGCAAATTGAAGACTGAAATCTCCCTATGTGTTGACCCTCTCACTTAAAATTAAAATCCCTTAGCAATAAAAAGTGATTTTTTGTTAACATTACAATGAATAAAACATCTAGTCATCTACATGTTGCTTCTGAACTACACAATTAGTACATGGATGACAACATTTAAAACAAGCCATTTAGTCATACATTGACAACAAATTCTAAAGTATTGATCTTTGTAAATCTAACGGTTAAAGGGTGATTCTAGAGGTTTAAGTTCGTAAGCCTAGCACTCTGTGTATTTCATTCCAAAATGCAACTAAAACCATACATCAAATATTCATTGAACAGTTGAGTAATTTATGAAATAAATAATAAACATATGTTTTAAAGTTCTTTTAAACTTTAATGCGCTAGGATTGACATCAAGGCCAAGGGGTCGGTAAATTAACATTGCAAAGGACTTAATAAAATGAATAATGATACTGGGAACTAGGGGAGAAGGTCAATGACAAATTAGAAATCAATAACATTTTGGTAAACCCTAACAAGAGTGACAACTTTGAGTTTTTATAATGTTTTTATCAATTTGATGGAAACTTTCTTTTTTCATTTGTATTGCTTTATGTTTTACTTTTAAATCTGCATGCAATTATTTAATAAATATATAATACTTAATTTCATAAAGGAAAAAAGATGGATTTGAATAGATTCATAGACACTGAACTCAGAAAATAACTCTTTACTATAAATGAATAACAAATAATAACACAACAGAACCATTTATTTTATTACAACTGAATTACAATGTCACATTATTACATATCTTTTTAAATATGAGTAGTTGTAGAGCAGGCAAGCTCCTGTTTTGTATAAATGGAATATGTCACTTTACATAGACACAATTTATTCCAAGTTTTTGCTCATGACAATGGATTACAAATTGATTCCAATTTCCAAGCTTCTGTTGGTGACAACGTAATACAATTGTGACACTAAAAATAAATGCACGATTCCAAGCTTCTGCTGGTAATGTGGCTCTGAAAATAAATGCAAGGGATTCACTTGGCTAGCCATGCTGGGGAAAAGGGAGTTGTGAAGATACAAAATGTACTTATCCCCTTTGAGAACCAGAATCATGCAGAAGATGAGGGGTAGTAAAATTGCTCCCATCTTCTACCTGCAACCTCCATGCATCGGGATAGCACTTATCTCCATCAGAGCTCCTCATCCTAGTTCAAAGCCTGTCTGAGAAGTCAGGTCAACCAAATCAACTTCTTTCCAATTCCACCCATTCTGAACTTGAAGGAAATTGGTCTTTTACTTTGTAACTACATAAATGAAGGCAAGAGAATTTAGAGTATCCCCAATAATACCACATCATCTTCTTCCTAAATCCTTATTAACCTGAAAAAATGAAAACCCTTATGACACTACCCACTATCGCTATCCCTATTTATGGGCCACCAGTGTCGCTACCAGCCTAATTCATGCAAACCAAAAAACTAACTTAATCGATTTGTGTAACTTAAGCCTTACATGTACAATTAAAATGTTTAATTTGATTGATGTCTAGCTACATGCAAACTGTACCTCAAGCTAACAAGCTGTCAAAATTGCCAGAATGCCAATGCCACTCAAACGATATGAAATCATTACAAATATTGTTTTATTAAAGCTATGAGTTGTCCAATCAATTGCTTTGGATGTTCATATGGCATTATTTCCGCCCACTGTACGACTACCACATTTTCTTCAAAAAGATTAATAATTTCAATTAAATGAAATGTAGTACGTCATTGCATTGAAAAGAGGGAATGAGTGATGAGTGATGAGCCTTGATCTCACTACATGTCTGCATCTAACAGTTCTAGTGTTAATCTGGAGGTTTCAATTCGCAAGTCTAGTGCTTCAGAGATTTACTTCTGAAATGCAACTAGAAATGTCCATCAAAAATTCATCGAACGGTCATGGTTATATTGATTTGCGCTGACATCTGGCTATAGATATGGAATATCCTTCACACATATTTCCTTCATAATTTCATTACTTTGGTCTGAGGATTCAATTATTTTATAAGATTGATAATTCAGCCTTGTTTTTCCTTTACATCCTTTGTGTAAAACATTCTTAAGCTTTTAAGCCTTGGTCCTATGTTCTTCCTAGGGGGTTCCTCTTTTAAAACAAAATTTATGCACGTGCATAATTATGCCACTTAAGTTCTTCTATCTCTCATGAGTCATCACCAAAATCCTTCAACCCATCGGGTTCATTACTGCAATGAGCGATTGGCCTTGATCTCACCACGTGTCTGCATCTAATAGTTATAGTGTTATTCCAGATGTTTTAATTCGCAAATCTAGTGCTTCAAAGATTTACTTCCAGAATGCAACTATAGTCATCCATCGAAAATTCATCGAATGGTCATGGTTGTGTGATTGATTTTAAGTGTATGAATATGTAGATTAAAATAAATAAATAAAACACACCAATAAGACATTATATCAAAACAGAAAATCAAATAAAAGGAACGCAAACTCAGTCTTATGTTCTTGATGCCATCTTATCGTCCTCTATCTCCAGTGTTTTTGTTGATTTCAGCTTGCTCTTAGATTGTATGTTAGGCTCAACAAATAGTCTTCCTAGAGAATGAGATTAAAGATGAATGCATGCTATGCTAAGATATAAATAAAATGCTTAAGCTAAACAAGATTGCTAGAATGTAAAATTACGAAATTATGAATGCTAAAGCTGGTAATGCTAAAATGCTAATCTCTTATCTCTAATGCATGTATGTGTATATATCTGTCTATATGTCTATTGTAACCAATGCTTGGATTCGCAGGGGTATTTATAGAGTTTTTGAAAGCTTCTAATTGGCTGATGTGATCAACGACTGTGATAATTTTGGTAGATTGAATGGTCGAAGATGGAGAAGACTGGAGAGAAAAATAGAAGAAAAACATAAAGCAGGATTTGTTTCCTCTTTCATGAGAGATGATAAAGATGAATTGTAAAAAATCATCTTTCATTTATTGGTAACATGGAAGATTTTCTTAATTAAATAATATTTAATTAAGATTTGGAGAAAATGGAAGATTCTTAATTAAATAAAATATTTAATTAAGATTTGGAAAGTGACATGTGGAATTAATTAAATAAGCATATTTAATTAATTTTAGAAGAAAGGAAATTAAATTCAATTAAATCAAAGATTTAATTAATCTTAAATGTGATAATTTAAATAAACAATGATATTTATTTAATTAATTAAGTGGACTTAATAAATTGGTAATTAAATAAAATGAATTTATTTAATTAAAGTGGAAGAATAAAGTACGTAAACGATATAAATAAATAAATTATATGTAGAGGAATTAAGAAAGAAATTAATTAAATAATAAATATTTAATTAAATGTCAGGTTTAATTAGACATGACCATTTTTATGCATATACAGTGGTTATATTGATTTGCGTTGATATTTCACCACTAAATTTTTTTTATTAGTTTGAGATTATGCTAATTCACCAATGTTTTTTCTTATGCATTTGAAAATAGGTTTAATTCGCTAATGAATATATTTTTTTGGTTTGAAAAGAAGTTTTAGTCGCCAACAAAATTGTTTTTTTATTTTGAAAATAGGTTTAATTCGCCAATGGGAATATTTTCTAGGTTTGAAAATAGATTTTAATCGCCAATGAAAATATTTTATCAATTTAAAAAAATATGCAATTCACCAGGATTTTCCACAGACTTCTACCGATTAGAAAAGATTCACCAATTGAGAATTTTTTCTTGAAAAATGAAAAAAATTCCACTAAAATTAATATTTTTGTTGGGAAGTATACAAGATTCGCCAATGGGGGGGGGGTGTTATCCCTACCCTCAACCCTTAAACCCTAAACCCTCAACCCTTAAACCCTAATTCCTCAACCCCTATACCCTCTACCCTATACAATAGACCCTCAACCCTAATCCATCAACCCTATACCCTCAACCCTCTACCCTAAACCCTCAACACTCAACCCTTAAACGCTCTACCCTATACATTAGACCCTTAACCCTCAATTCTCAACCCTCAACTCTTAATCCCTCAACCCTCAACCCTTATACCCTCTACCCTATACATTGGACCCTCAACCCTAATCCTTCAACCACATACCCTCAAACCTATACCCTAAACCCTAAACCCTAAACCCTAAACCCTTAAACCCTATACCCTTAAACCTTCTACCCTCTACCCTCTACCCTCAACCCTCATCCATCAACCCTATACCCTCAACCTAAAACCCTAAACCATCAACCCTATACCCTCAATTCTCAACCCTCTACCCTATACATTGGATCCTCAACCCTCATATATATCCACCCTCCCTCCTCTTCTCTCCTTCTCTCTATCTCACTTATCCCTCCATCCCTCCATCCCTCCCTCTCTACCCTAATCCCTCAACTGTATACCCTCAACCATATAGACCCACTGATACCAGAGACCAACCGTGTATGGACCATCGGTGAGTCGATTCAACCCTCTTTGTGTTGAGAATTTTTTATTTGAATTGAATTTTGATGCATTTTAAATCGGATTTAGGGTTAAACATCTTGTTTTAGCACATAGAGTAGGAGTTTTAGCACTTTCATAATTTATTTTAGCACATATAGGGCATAATTTAGCACTTTTAGGGAATAGAAAGTTTAGCGCATTCGATAGGGGAAATAGCGCATCTAGGATGCCTGTAGAAAATTGGGACTATAGTGCATATAGGAAATAGAATAGCGTATATAGGGTTTTAGCGCATTGGGGGGATGAAATGGCGCATACGCGTAGGGTTTTAGCGCATAGGAGGAAAACTTAAGTGCATTTGGGGCACAAAATGGTGCATATGATGATTTAGCGCATATGGGGGGAACTTTAGCGCATTTTGGTTTAAGCACATAGAGGCCGCAAATTAGCACATCTAGGAAATTTAGGCAGAATGCACTATTTAATGAAAATGATGATGTAGGTTGCTTCTTTGGTCAATAGATAGAGAAATTGTCTTGTCATCATGCTGATATGGATAAATCTAATAGAAAATATGATGATGAATTGATAACTTTGTTTCCCAAAATAGAAAACAAAGAGTACATAGTTGATAACTTTGTTTCCCTTGAACGAAAAACAAAGAGTAGAATAATTGATGGATTGCTTGGTAACTTTGCTTTAGAAAACAAAGAGTAAATGCTTGATATGACTTCTGATAAATAGGCTTTCTGTGATAGAAAAAAAATAGTAGATGATGTGATGTAAACATATTTGTATTCGTGATTGAAGTACAAATAGGAAAATGATTTGATTATTGATAAATTTGATTTCTTGAAAAAAAGAAAGAAAACAAATAGTAAATGATGATAGAGTAGATTGATTTGGTATGCAAATAGATAGATTTTGTATTGATGTCATGATATGAGTCACTTATATAAAGCACTTGATATGGTTCACTTGATATGATTCACTTGATATGGTTCACTGATAGATAGATATGAGTTTGATTGATTTGTAGATAGATCATGTTGATATGAGTCGATGATATGAGTTTGATTGATTATCCTTGTGATGACCAAAAAAAATAGGTGGGTTTCAAAAACCTCCAGATTAGAGAGCACTTCCTAGTACGATGGGATTGGATACAAGATCTGTCACCTGCAAACATACAGTTGATAGTGGGATGTGGGTTGGGACCGTTATTATCTATACCATCGATTCGGGTCAACAGGGGACTATTGACCACACTAGTAGAGAGGTGGAATTCTAAGCATAATACCTTTCATTTGCCGATAGGTGAGATGACCATGACCCCCGAGGACGTATACAGGATTCTGGGGATTCTAGTGGTAGGTGCTCTTGTGGTTTATGACCACAAGGAGCTAGGAAGCACATATGCACTTAGGAGGGTGTTTGGGGATGCTCAGATAGTAGGGTATTGGGTGCCATGGGCAGATTTTAGAGGATATCCGGCCTTACCTGTTGTTTTGGGTGCATTCATTGGAGACTTCCTTTGTCCATACTGTCGGTCAAAGGGATTATCAGTTGGGTGGGGAAGGATTATTGAGCTAATGATAGGTCAATAGCAGAGATATGCCTAGGGGAGCTGCATGTTAGCTCATTTATACCATGATTTGCATCAGGTAGTATACAATGGATCATCCAGTTTGTCTTGTGGTGTTACCCTGCTCCAGATTTGGGCATGGGAACATATTACAATTACGAGACCACTTTGTCCTAGAGTGAAGCCACTAGGCAGGCCATATGTGTATGCATATTCTATTGCACTTGTCTAGCCCAAGCTGGGCAAGTTGGAGTACTAGCGACAGGCTCTGGACGATGTTGATGCAGTGATATGGAGGCCATATACAGATTGTGAGGCATGGGATACTGATCATCTGGAGATGTCATTTGTATGTATGCCCTGGTATATGATAGGGTGAACCCCATTTATTATAGAGAGATTTTTGGCCTTGTGAGTACAGAGGCAATATGGCTATACACAGGTGATGCCACAGGGCGTTGCATAAGGATGATCCTAGATGGGGGTCACGCATTTCATATCAGGTATCATATACCAAGTATACTAGTTTACATCACAAGGCATGGGCTTACAGGCCGAATATTACTGATGCGGGGATGTCAGATGAGTATTCTGCTTATTTTCACACACTCATTCCCTCGTTTGACATGTCCAGTTGAGTCGGTGCCCATTTTAATGGCACATTAACCATAGGGTAGGAGATAGGAGGATGTGGCAGGGGGAGAGCAGGTGGTGGGCGGAGGGGATGAGGAGGAGAGTAGAGATGAGGAGAGCTCAAATGATGATGGTGGGGATGATGGCGGAGATGGCGAAGGGGAGGAGTAGAGGCCAGTGAAGTAGAGGATAGATATCTTGGGTAGGGCTCAAATCACGTAGAGACAGAGGTTTGGTACCGAATGGTAGATAATGATTAGGGTCTCCTCTACAATGCAACAGGCACAAATAGATACTCTACAGGCCCAAGTACAGACGCTTCAGGGGCAGCAGGCACAGTTGTAGAGCCAGTTGGCTCAAGCTCAGAGTTTGGCAATGCAGTTACAGGCATAGCTTGCACAGGCACATGCACAAAGACAAGCATAGGCACCTCCTCCTACCCCGGACCCACAGGTGGCCTAGTTGATAGTAGAGAGAGATTCCTTCAGACGTAGGGCAGTAGAGGTAGAGGGTGTTGCTCAGAGACTCATGGGCACTGTTGAGAGTGCATCCTTGTGAGAGGCCATTGCAGAGGGATTTGAGATTGCTAGGGAGGCTAAGCATTATCAGATTAGATACGAAGAATTGTCCCCTCCTGACCATAAAGAGACTTACCCTCAGTCCCACAACAGATCCAGGAGTAGATCATAGACTATGACACACAATAGAGGGGTCACAGGGCCTCGACAGGATCTTGACATAGGGGGTAGTGGGAGGCCACCATCCTCTAGACCAGCTCCATCAGGGGGCTCTACATTCCAACCTTGATTTATTGATGCACTATTATTGATGTATATCATTTTTGGAGCATGTAATTTTTTTATTATCATATCTCATGTATCTCTCTATACTTTTCAGTTTCATTGGACATTGGACATTTGTATGTATTTTTGATGAGTGATGATATGCAGCGGCGATGAGTTTTGGTGATGTGCGTTTGTGATGTGATGATGTGATATGCATGTATTTCTGCATGATGTAGTATAGATTTTGATATGCATTTTATTGATTTGATGAATAACATGATATGCAGGATGATTCATGATATGATGGCAATTTTTGATGCATACTAATGATGCCATGCAGGTGGATGACCTAGGATGTTGATTATGAGAGTGTGCACTAGGATATATGATATGTGTATGAAAAAAGATGTAGAAATGTAATGTATGCATGGAATATTTGTTTTTGGATTTTTCAAATGTAAGAAATAATGATAATGTGATGAAAAATGGATGTTTATGTTTATGAGATGCATCATGAATTTGTAGTATGTATATGATTTAGGAAAAGATCTAAAATGATATGTGAAATGAGTCGAATGTTATGGGAAAAATGACATGATATATAAATGATATGAAAATGATAGATGATTGAAAGATATGATGTGACAAATGATAAATAATGGGATGAAATGAACATGATTAATAATAAGATGTATGATAAGATGATAAATGATACGTAATGAAATGATGATGAAATGATATGAAATAATGTAATGAAATGATGACGAAATGATAATGATAATGTAATGAAATGATGATGAAATGATAAATGATAAATGATAAATGATAATGAAATGAAATGATAAGTGAAATAAAGTAGATTATGAAATGATGATATAAAGATAAAATATGAAAATGAAATGGTAATGAAGATGATAAATGGTATGCAACAGTATAGAATGAAAATGAAATGGATATAAAAATGATAAGATGTTAATGCGATGAAGATGATAGATAATATGAAAATGAAAATGATATGAAATACCTAATGGATAAATGAGTGATATGAAATGATAAAGGATCCAAATGATATGCAATAAAATAAAGATGATATAAAATGAGAATGATTAATGAAATGCAATGAAATTATATGTTATGAAAAAAAATGATAAATGACATGATAATGCATGAGAATGGATGAGTAAATGATAAAGGATCGAAATGACATGAGAATAAATGATAAACTATATGATATGTACAAGACCTAGATGAAATGATAATGATTAATGGAATGATGATGAAGATGAAAGATGATAATGAAACAAATGTCTGAATGTCCTCCACAAATAGTCTAAAGGAATATGACAGCCGTTGATATTTTTGTTCATCCTTCCAAAACTCTTATGCAAATCTAGTATGCAGATATGTACAATGATCTAAATGAAATGCAATGAGACAAAACCAACCATTTTTTGAGCCCTTTGTTAGCATTCTTGAATCATCATAGAGTTTTTTAAAATGTTGGAAGTATGTACAAGCATCAAAGGGGAAATTAGCACCAATGATGACCTGAGTACAACTTTCATGATTTTTGATATAGCAAGTGAACACAAGCATCAAGGTATAATTGAACCGAAATGACTTGAGCATTTCTTGCATAAACGGACAAAGATTAACCATGTTTTGATGCAAATTTGGAACTATCATCAATGATATTCTTTGAAAATCATGTCTCGTGACATATTTGCACTAGATTGATAGTCAATCTCAAGACAACAGACAAAGAAAAAAATCATTCTCTTTCCTCTCCACTCTAGTTTAGTACATCATTGAGTGTGCTCCAGAGGGATGATATTGAAAGTTAAACAACCATTGTTCAAAATATAATACTACTATTCCAAACATTATTCAGATTTTAGATCATCCAGATATGAGTCATGATATGAAATTTTCTAAAAACTGTGATATGGATCAATGATTAGATAGTTGTTCATGTGATTTTATTGTTTATTCTTTTGATTGGATTTTATGTCACTGTCTAGCTATTTTGGTAAACTCTAAAAGTTGATTGGTCTCAGTATGTCAACGTTTGCCCCCTATATTGGCACAACTTGCTAAAATGAATATGTACAATGATCAATCCATGGTAAGACATTATCATTGTAGGAAAATGATGGCAGTATGATGTTGTTATGACCCTAGGATGATGCATGAAATGAAGGCTAAGAAGCTAAGTGCAAAACATGAGCTAATAGATGGAGAGCTACAAATAGCATATGTTTGCCAGATTTTCACTATTTGTGTTTATTGCATTTTTCTGATTTATTTTTGTATTTTTCTTGTCAATAGACTGCCTGTTGCCAGGTTTTCACCCTATGACGATTTTTTTTGTTTTTGTTTTTTCAGGACATTTTCTGATTTTTATAGATTTTTTTCAGGACTTTTTCTATTGTTTTCGTTATTTTTCAGGACTTTTTATGTTGTTTTTGTTGTTTTTTATGGACTTTTTATGGATGATGATAACTACTTTAGACATAATACTTCTTCAAGTGCATACTGTTGATGGGTTCGTCAAATAGGTCCCCTTCTAATGTTGACAGTTTGTATGCTCCTGAATCATATACTGCTATGACCACGTACGGACCCAACCAATTTGGTTCAAACTTTCCTTTCTTCTCTTTGTCTTGTTGATTTCATGGGTTTTCTTTCAAAACAAGATTACTAACCTAAAAGGCACGTGGCTTGACTCTGTGATTATAGTTGCGAGACATCATTTGTTGATATGCTTTCAAATGATCAGCTACTCATTGTCTCTTCTCATCGAGGAGTTCCAGCTCTTGCAATCGGGAAAACTATGTATTCATCATCTGTTGTGAGACCCTTCAATGATACCCTGAGTGATGGAATCACAACCTCTAGAGGTAATATGGATTCTACTCCATAGACAAGAGCATACGGTGTTGCTCCTATTAGCATTTTGATGCTAGTTCTGTAGGCCCATAATGCAGGATTGAGTTGAACATGCCAATCTTTCCCTGCATCATTCATAGTCTTCTTCAAAATTTTCAATATAGTCTTATTTGAGGCCTCTACTTGACCATTCCCTTTTGGATAGTTCAGTGTTGAATATTTGTGTTGAATATGGAATCTCTCACAAAGTTCATCAACGTCTTGGTTCTTGAATGGCCATCCATTATCTGTGATAATAGAGTTGGGAATGTCATACCGACAAATAAGATAGTTGAGTATGAATGATGAGATTTGTTTTCCCGTAACCTTAGTAAGAGGTACTACCTCAATCCATTTCATAAACTACTCTGTCACTGTGATGATGAACTTGTGTTTGTTCGATGATGAAGGGTGAATCTTTCCAACTAGATCTAACCCCCATTGAGAGAATGGCCAAGTCGGCATGAACGGTTGTAATTCTTGTGTAGGAGCATGAATGAGATTCCCATGAATCTGAAATTTTGAGCACTTCTTCACAAAAGTGAACAATTCTCTTTCCATTGTAGGCCAGTAGTATCCCATTCTAATCAATTTCTTGGATAAGGTCAGTCCACCTGAATGAGTACCACAAATTCCACCATGAACTTCTTGTAAATCCTTGTCAGATTTGTCACATTCAAGACATCGAAGTAAAGTACCATCAAGACTACAGCGATAGAGGGTGTCAGCGATAAGAGTATAGTGAGAGGATTGGTAGATAAAGTTGCACTTTTGGTTACAGGATAATTCAGGTGGTAAAATTTCATCTTTTAGGTAGGCATAAATCTTGCCATACCAAGGTGAATTGGATCCTACTAAGTGGCAAATGATTTGGCTTTTAGGTGTGTCATAGGCAAGTGTAAATGATTGTTCCACCAAAAATTCATAGCAAGCCTAATTTTATGGGAGTTGTAACAATGATGCGATCGTTGCCATGGTGTCAACTTCCTTGTTATCAAGTCTTGGAATCTGTATTAACTTGATATCTACGAAGTACTTCTTGAAATCATCAACCATCTTCTTATATGGCAAGATTTTGTCATCTTTGGTTTGATAATCATCATTGATCTGATTAATGACTAACTGTGAGTCACCATAGACTTGTAGTTCTATGATTCTCCATTCCAATGTTATCTTGAGTCCAGTGATTAAAGCTTCATATTCGGCTATGTTGTTGGTGCATGGAAACATTAGCCTATATGACCGAGGAATGGTATGTCCTTGAGGGGTGACAAAGAGTATGCCTACCCCTGATCCATGTTGAGTGAAATAATCATCAAAGTATAATGACCATGGCTGTTTTGATTCTGTAGTGAAGACATCAACATCTGAAAATTCAATGTGCATGGGATGCTCTGCTTGTAGTGGTGCGTCAGCTAGTTGATCAGCGATAACTTGTCCTTTGATTGCTTTGTGATCAACATAATGGATGTCAAACTCACTTAAGATCATGACCCATTTTTCTAGCCTTCATGTCAATGTAGCCTTGCTTAATAGATACTTGAGTGGATCAATCTTTGCAACAAGATTGATCGTATGAGTTAACATGTAGTGTCGAAACTTTTGTGAGGCAAAGACTACTGCTAGACAATCTTTCTCGATGAAAGTGTAGTTGAGTTCATGACCTGTTAGCATTCGTCTGATGTAATAAATTACACATTCCTTTCCTGTAGAGTCCTCTTGTACTAATAATGCCCCCAAAGATGTCTTTGTTGTGGAAATATATAAGATTAGTGGTTTGTCCAGATTTGGTGGTACTAGAACTGGTGGGTTCATTAGGTACTGCTTGATTTTTTGAAAGAACATTTCACACTTGTCATCCCATTTGAAAGGAATGTTCTTATGTAATAGATGTGTGAAAGGTAGACTTTTCTCTACCAGTTGTGCAATGAACCTTCGTATAGATTGAATTCATCCCTGTAATGACCTCAACTGACTGATATTCCTTGGTGGAGGCATTTCCATGATTGCTTGCACCTTGGTAGGATCTACTTCAATTCCCTTTTCGGACACTATGTATCCTAATGGTTTTCTAGATGTGACTCCAAAAACACATTTCTTAGGGTTGAGGCGAACTTTGAACTTTCCTAACCTTGCAAAGATTTTGGATAATACTTCAAGATGTCCTTCTCTTGTGTATGACTTTTCCAATATATCGTCTACATAATCTTCCATGAATGTGTGCATCATGTCATGAAAAATTGTAGTCATAGCCCTTTGATATGTAGCCCCAATGTTATTTAGACTGAAAGGCATGACGTTCCAATAATAAGTCCCCCATGGACATGTGAAAGTTGTTTTGTCTTGGTCTTTAGGTGTAATCTTGATTTGGTTGTAACCAGAAAAACCATCCATTAGTGAATACATCGCATGGCTAGCTATCAGATCAACTATAGTATCGATGTTTGGAAGTGGGAAGTCATCCTTAGGACATGCTTTATTAAGATCTCTGAAATATATGCACACTCTGATACTTTTGTCTGGCTTGGACACAGAAACAATGTTGGAGATCCATTCTGCGTAGTCGATTGATCTTATAAATCCCACATCAAGAAGTTTTTTGAGTTCTTCGTTAACCAGTAGTGCAACATGAGGATGCATCTTTTTTAGTTTTTGTTTCACAAGTTTAACTCCTAGTTTGATGGAAAAGTGATGCATTATAAGATCAGGATCAAGACCTGGCATGTTTGCATAAGACCAGGAAAAGTTAACTTGATTTTCTCTAAGAAATTCCATGAACGCAGGTACTTCTTTATCTATCATTGATGCAGCTAACTGTAGAATCCTTGGCTTTTTTGTAGTTTCAAGATTAACCTCTTTTGTAGGCTCAATCAAGATAGTTGATTGCTCATGATAGTGCTATGAGAGAGTGTCAAGTATTCCATCATATGGTGCCTTAAAAAGGTTTTCACCATCTGATACGCTCTTTGTTTTATCTTTTGTTTGATCTAACACTGCCAGATTCTGGTTTTCACCATTAGATCTTTCATTTTTTATTTTTTATTTTTGCAACTAGGAGACTTGACACTCTCCTGGTTAAAGACTCTATGCCGAAAATCGCCAATGGAACAATCATTTGTGTCGTCTATGGAAAGGAATTTCATGATAGATTCATCGCTTGGAAACATAGGTATATTGATAGGTTCAAATAGATCCCAATCAATGAGATCGAGATGTATCAAAGGTAGCGGGTCATCGGGATGCATGAAATCGGCTATGGTTATGATCATAACAGAGTTGTCTGTAGGATCCAAGGTATGAGGCAGATCAATGATAGTATTGTTCTCATGATAGTCTTGTTCATTGAAATCTGACTCAGTATCACTAGAATCATAGTTACCTTGTAGTTCAGATCCTTGCGGTTGGGACCTTCACCCTGCACCTTCAATTAGAGTTGGAGTGTACTTGTGTATTACATCAACCTTTTTTTCCCTCTAGAACTCATCATTGTAGATGGTGTCCCATTTGTATTCACTAGAGTATGTGTCAGAGTTATTATCCACGAAATTTTGAATTGTTGTCAAACATGTCTCTCTTGTATCAGAACCTTCTTGCAATGTGAGGACAGTATCATGCAACTGCTTGGATGCTCTTTCTTTTGATTTAGTATCATAGCCTAGTCATGTTTTATCTTTGGTAGCAAGTCTTGGAAGGTGAATAGGCTCAACTACTCCTTTTCTTTTCCCAATAGGACCATTGCCATCATAGCCCATCTTTTGCATGATTGAATACCCTTTACCATATTGGTCAGTTGGTATCTTGACATTGAGAACTGTTTTGTCTTCATCTTTATAGAGCCACTTTAGAACTTCTCTATCCTCAATATCTTCCATGGGGAATTTTTCTTTGTTAAATCAAGCACTAAATTTTGTACTTGGCTCTATTGGTGGTTGCGTTGATGTTGATGCTATAGATATTTGATGTTGTGTGATAGAAGGTTGCCCATTTGACTGAGGTGATGTAGGAAGATTATCAAGATAGAGAGAGTACTCCCCAACTCCATTTTCCTTGAATAGTAGTTGCTTGTCAAATTTTTTGGTTAACTAACTGATTTGTGCATCAACTTTGGGAGAAGTACTAACAGGAGCTTCTCGATTGTTGGGAACCAAAGTATCTTGACTAGCTTTGATGTTGGCACAAGTTTGACTATTTGAATTATCAGCTAGTATTGTGATCTCATGTTCATCATAAGGAAACTTGATACATTAATGATATGTGGATAGAATAGCTTGCATTTCGTGGATCCAAGGACAACCCAACAAGATGTATGCAAGATCACGGTCTACTACTTGACAGAAAGTATTCTTGATAACAAGTCCCACTCTAATCAACAACATGATTAAACCCTTGGATGCTCTTTCCTCATCACCGTAGGCTTTAATAGTGATCTTTCTTCTGGGATCAATGGAGTCCTCAGAAAATATTAAAGCCTGAACTAAATTCATGGTACATATGTTCAAACCAACACCACCATCTATTAGTACGTGTCTGACATGAAACTTGTGGATCATGACTTCTAAGTATAGCGATGAGCTATGGGGATGAGTCATGGAAATGTCATCTTTTTTGGAGAATGAGATACATGTGGGTGAGGACAAGTGTCCCACCATGGCTTGAAATCAGTCCACATCCATAGCAGTGGATACAGTTGTTTCAACGAGGGCCTTTTCTAGAATTTCCTTGTGTGCTAGAGAAATCTTTAGGAGTTCTAAGATAGAAATTTGAGTGGGAGTTTTTCCAAGTTGATTGACTAAGTTATATTGATGTTGAGGTAGGGGCATAATGGATTTTGAAGAAGCCCCCTTTAAGACAACTTTAGCTTGTGCCCTTGTTGTTGAGTTGACTTGTCTATATTCCAACTTTTCCTTAACTTTTATAACATTGACCTGTTCGTCATCAGTGTAGATATGATTGATTATATGATCGTTGATATGATTCACACTTTTTCTAGAAGACTTGCCCTTTTGATAGTTGGGAAAATGGTTGTGAAATGCTTGGTGGTCTTCGTTTGATTGTTGGTGTCCTTCTATTGTGACAGTGCCATTTTTTATTAAGTCTTGGATGACATTTTTCAAGGCTTCACAATTATTTGTGCAATGGCCCTCGCACCGATAATAATCACAATAGTTTGCATCATTCCATGATGGAGGCTTCACACTGGGTTCAAAGTTGTGTTGAGGTGGAAAAGTAAGAACATTTTTAGCCATCAATTCTTTGAATGCAAATTCTAAGGATTGACCCAGTCGAGTAAAAGTTCTTCTATTAGAGAAGAATGAAGATCATTGTGGATTCGTGCTTGAGGTATTTCCTAAGGCATTGTTATTGTTATTGTTTCCACGGTAACCTTGATTGTTTTTATTCCCTTGATTGGGAGTAAATTTTTGATTCACATTATTCCTCGGAGGAGGAGGATTGTTTCCTTGATTTGTGACCGAGTTGACATTGTTATATTTATTGTTGTGAGGAGTACTTGGAGCACTAAGAACAAATGGATTAGTTGAGACATTATTGGCATCTACAACACCATCATTCACCACATTTTTGTTGCGAGTCCAAAACTTAGATTTGTCATTGTGGTGACTTGAAGAGCTAGGATTATCCTTGTCAAGTTTTATTATCCCTCTTTGGATTAAAGCACTTTCAATGGTGATGACATTTTTGATCAATTTCTGAAAAGAGGGAGGACAATGAAGATTTAGACGATAGCTCATCTCTTGATCTAAGTTGTTTATGAAAGTGGTGATCTTTTCCTTTTCAGGAACATGACATGGGTATCTAGCAAACAACCTTCTCCATCTCTGAAGAAATGTAATGAATGGTTCACCAAGTTTCTATTTAGCCTTGCAAAGATCAATCATGGTTATTTGATGTTATGTTGTAGGAATATTGTGATATGAACTCGTTAATCAATTCCTCAAATGTCTTGATAGGCGGTGTGATTTTCGATAGCCATTCCATAGATTGGCCTCCAAGACTTCTAGGAAACAAATGCATCAGGTATGTATCCTCATGGGAAAACTCTAAAGTCATATTTCGGAAGTCCCTAATATGATTGATTGGATCCAATTTCCCATTATAATGATCAAACTTTGGGATTTCACAATGTTTGAGAAATGGGATCATGTTGAGGCGTCGATCAAAAGGATAAGGATAGATGTCCTCAAGAGCATATGTCTTTGTTGTGGTTCCCCCTTGCATGTCTTTAATTTTTCCTTGAAGTGCCTTAACCTATTGAGACATGGCACTAATATTAGACAAGGGTGTTTCATCAAGACTTCTCTTTAAGTTCTCAGTATCAAAATCATGAGGCAATTTAGCTCCTTTGTCAACCAAATACAGGAAATATTTCTCTTTGTTGCGCTCTAAAATCTTTTCTAAGGCTTTGTGAAATTTTGGATCTTGCTCAGCCTCTCTAAGGTGATGTTCTTCATCTCGTTCATCATCACTATCTACAGGAGTTTTGCTCATGTCCCAGTATTTGTTGTAAGAAAATGGATTTTCTTCTCTTTCACCCATGTCATCGTTAAAAATGGGATTACGACTCACACTATAAAGGGGATTACTACTCTCACCTTCTTCTTTAATTCTTTGGGTATGATCTTGTTGAATATCCTCTTTTAGGTTATTGTATTGAGATCTTGTAAAAATAGGCATATGATTTTGAAATGTTCTTCTAGACTTAGATCACAGTTTGATAAGTGCAAAAATGATGATTTTTTGATTTGATAAGATGAAAATCTTATGATATGATCAAAGACATTCCTAGTTCTTGATTATGGCTTCCAATGATGAAGGATATCAGAATCTTGTTGGGGAAGTTGAATCAGGAATTTGTTTGAAAGGTGCACTTTTAAGATTTGATCCTTGTTTTTGAAGAATGATAAGTATATCAAATAGCCTAATTAAACTCACTGAAGGATTTTGACTGGGATGTGTTGGATATTAAATGGAAGGTTGTGGTAGATAATCGAGGTTGAGAGGTTGATTGTGATTGTGTCGTTGTGATAGAGCTCTTCTCTGGAAATAGGCTCGTGAATATAAAGGCTCTACAACGTACTCATCAGTAAACCCCCTAGTAAAATCTGGGTACCTATGGAGAAACTCACAGTAATGGAGCAAGACGTTTCAAATTTTATACAAAAACTTTCTACGTTGCAAGGTTTTCTTGTAGCCTAAATGTTTCTTAGGTTTCTTGATCCTATTGGAAATTGATTTCCTAACAAATTTGGTTGATTTTCACTCTCTAAGCATGAGAGAAATGTCAAAATTCTACTAGACCAAGGATGTTACAAACTCAGATCTGTCAAAAGTAACAATTCTGGAAAGTGAGAGATGCACTACTCTATACCCTATATGCATTGTAGAAATAGGCATATGCACTAGAGAAATAGTCAAATGCGCTACAATAGACCTCAGATGCACTACAGAAAAATGTTTTGACAATGACCAAAAATTGTTTACAGAATATTCAACCTATGCGCTAAAACACTCAATGCGTGAAAACAGGATCTAAATGCGTTGAACTAACCAGTGAATGCACTAGAACAAACCTCATATGCTCTAAGATATACCCTTGATGTGCTAAAACAATTTTCAAAAGCAATTTTATGAACAGTTTAGATTAGTTTCACCTAAAATTTTGCATGTTCATTTTGGATGATCTTTTATCTGAATTAATGTGATTGAAAATACAACAAACACTCTGAAAATAGTTGATTTTAAGCCCTATACTAAACATCAAGTGTATGTTCAAAATGTTTTTCAAAAAGTGTTTTCATAGGTTTTGCACATAAAAGACAATTCAGGCAAACTCACTCTTAGTACTCAAGTAGGTCATCATAATAACCACAACCCACATCTTATAACTGCATCGACTCACACAGCTGTGTCACCCTCAAAGGGTTGCCCGTGTTTTTATCTTTTCCAAGTGCATACTTAGAGTGATGGAAGTGGATACCGGATCCCCTAAGCAAACGGTCCTTGGCAGTTATATGGTGAGTGTCTTGGGGCAGATTCTTCCCTCCCCTTGCATTGTGATTATTAGGATGCTTGGAAACTGACACGGTTGGCTACTACACTAGGTTCTTAGTAAGAGTTTCTATTTGGTGCGGCAAATGATATACTCCCTCAGGAGACCTCCCAACCTTTAGAACAAAGGCTTTGGGATGGTTATCTTGCACACTACCGGAAAAAGTGGGTTTCCCCCGATTTGCTTTAAATTTTATAGTGGGGTGGAATAACTTGGCTTTGGTTTGAACCCACTTAGGTCGTTCCTCTTAGGTGAGTACTTTTTCCCACAAGAGCAAGCCCTCTACAGGATGTAATAAAGCATAAAAATTGTAGAAATTGAAAAGGAAAGTCTAGTATTCTGATCACCCAGTTAAGGGGAGAGCATAGACCTATTGCCACAGACAAAGCAGACAGTGTTCGTTTTAGAGCCCAAATGACAATTATTTAATCTAAGTGAAGATGTTGCTTCACAACAAGCATTGGATTCATTTTAACCCCGCAAAATCAATGTGTGGTGACTACCCTAGGATTGCTTCATTTTAAATTCCATGTCTATCCTAGGATTGGTTCACTTTAAATTGTTGTCTATCTTAGAGTTGCTTCTTTTTAACCAGAAAAAAAATGCTCTGTCTGTGGAAGGCGTCAGACTCAGAACTTTGTTTAGTTACAACCTGCATGCACTAAAATATCACACATATGTGCTAAAACAAATAGTTAATGTGCTAAAACAAACATCATAAGCGTTGCAGAAAACCTTAAATGTGCTAAAAGAAAACCTAAATGCGCTAATCTAAAAATGCCCTCTTTTTTTTCAAACAAAATTTTGATGAAGTGAACTAAATGCATGCGCCATTTTGTTCCCCAGATGCGCCATTATGTTCCATAGATGCACTAAAACAGTTCCCAGATGTGCCTAAAGACCTGCAAAAGCACTGAAAGAAGCCTTGGATGCGCTAAAGAAACCCACGGATGTGATAAAACGCGATTTTTTTTCAAAAATCTGAACGTCAAAATGCGAAAACCTATTAGAAAACCTACAAGTAGATGTTAAAAATGGGGCAAGGCCCCATGGTGGGCGCCATAAATGTGTGATCGATTTTAAGTGTATCAATATGTAGATTAAAAACAATAAATCAAACACACCAATAAGACATTATATCAAAACAGAAAATCAAATAAAAGGAATGCAAACTCAATCTTCTATTCTTGATGTCGTCTTATCGTCCTCTATCTGCAATGTTTTTGTTGATTCTAGCTTGCTCTCAGATTGTATGCTAGGCTCAACAAATAGTCTTCCTAGAGAACAAGATTAAAGATGAATGCATGCTATGGTAAGATATGAATAAAATGCTCAAGCTAAACAAGATTGCTAGAATGTAAAATTATAAAATTATGAATGCTAAAGCTGATAATGCTAAAATGCTAATCGCCTATCTCTAATGCACGTATGTGTATATATCTGTCTATATGTCTGTTGTAACCAATGCTTGGATTCACAGGGGTATTTATAGAGTTTTCGAAAGATTCTAATTGGCTGATGTGATCAATGGCTATGATAATTCTAGCAGATCGAATGGTCGAAGATGGAGAAGACTGGAGAGAAAAATAGAAGAAAAATAGAAAGCAAGATTTGTTTTCTCTTTCATGAGAGATGATAAAGATGAATTGTAAAAAATCATCTTTTTTGTGAGATTTGAGGAAAGATTTTGAAGATAAATAATGAATTTATTAAATTCATTATTTATTTATTGGTGACATGGAAGATTTTCTTATTTAATTAAGATTTGGAGAAAATGGAAGATTCTTAAATAAATAAAATATTTAATTAAGATTTGGAAAGTGACATGTGGAATTAATTAAATAAGCATATTTAATTAATTTTAGAAGAAAGGGAATTAAATTCAATTAAATCAAAGATTTAATTAAACTTGAATGTGATAATTAATTTAAATAAACAATGATATTTATTTAATTAATTAAGTGGACTTAAGAAATTGGTAATTAAATAAAATGAATTTATTTAATTAAAGTGGAAGAATAAAGTACGTAAATGATATAAATAAATAAATTAAATTTATTTATATGTAGAGGAATTAAGAAAGAAATTAATTAAATAATAAATATTTAATTAAATGCCAGGATTAATTAGACATGACCATTTTTATACATATACAGTGGTTATATTGATTTGTGTTGACATTTCACCACTAAATTTTTTTATTAGTTTAAGATTATGTTAATTCACCAATGTTTTTTTCTTATGCATTTGAAAATAGGTTTAATTCGCTAATGAATATATTTTTTTGGTTTGAAAAGAAGTTTTAGTCGCCAATGAAATTGTTTTTTCTGTTTTGAAAACAGGTTTAATTCGCCAATGGAAATATTTTCTAGGTTTGAAAATATATTTTAATCGCCAATGAAAATATTTTATCAGTTTAAAAAAATATGCAATTCACCAAGATTTTCCACAGACTTCTAGCAATTAGAAAAGATTCATCAATTGAGATTTTTTTCTTGAAACACGAAAAAAATTCCACTAAAATTAATATTTTTATTGGGAAGTATACAAGATTTGCTAGGATTTTACACCTTCGCCAACGGAGGGGTTTCTTAAATTTATCCCTGCCCTCAACCCTTATATCCTCTACCCTATATAATGGACCCTCAACCCTAATCCCTCAACCCTATACCCTCAACCCTCTACCCTCAACCCTAAACCCTAAACCCTCAACCCTCAACACTTAAACACTAAACCCTCAACCCTTAAACCCTAATACCTCAACCCCTATACCCTATACCCTATACAATAGACCCTCAACCCTAATCCATCAACCCTATACCCTCAACCCTCTACCCTAAACCCTATACCCTCAACACTCAACCCTTAAACCCTAAACCCTTAAACCCTCTACCCTCTACCCTATACATTCAACCCTCAACCCTCAATTCTCAACCCTCAACTCTTAATCCCTCAACCCTCAACCCTTATACCCTCTACCCTATACATTGGATCCTCAACCCTAATCCTTCAACCATGTACCCTCAAACCTATACCCTAAACCCTAAACCCTCTACCCTCGACCCTAAACCCTAAACCCTAAACCCTAAACCCTAATCCCTTAAACCCTATACCCTTAAACCTTCTACCCTCTACCCTCAACCCTCATCCATCAACCCTATACCCTCAACCCAAAACCATAAACCATCAACCCTATAAGTCCTCAACCCTATATCCTCAATTCTCAACCCTCTACCCTATACATTGGATCCTCAACCCTCATATATCTTTTCCCTCCCTCCTCTTCTCTCCTTCTCTCTATCTCACTTATCCCTACATCTCTCCCTCCATTCATCCCTCCCTCTCTACCCTAATCCCTCAACCGTATACCCTCAACCCTTAAACCCTTGAGCACTCAACCCTAAACCCTAAACCCTCAATCCTCAACCCTTAAACCTTAAACCCTTAAACCCTCTACCCTCTACCCTCAACCCAATACCCTTTACCCTCAACCCTAATCCCTAATCCCTAAACCCTAATCCCTTAACCCTTAAACCTTTCAACCCAAGTAAACTCTCTACCCTAATACCTCAACCCTCAAACTTTGATCCCCCTACCCTTAAATCCTCTACCCTCTACCCTCTACCCTCTACCCTCAACCCTCAACCCTCAACCCTTAAACCCTAGTCCCTCAACCCCTATACCCTCTACCCTATACAATAGACCATCAACCCTAATCCCTCAACCCTCAACCCTCAACACTCTACCCTAAACCCTTAAACCCTAATCCCTCAACCTTAAACCGTCAACCGTCAACCCTTAAACCCTAAACCCTTAAACTCTCCACCCTCTACCCTCTACCCTATACATTAAACCCTCAACCCTCAATTCTCAACCCTTAACCCTTAACCCCTCAACCCTCAACCCTTAAACCCTAAACCCTCAACCCCTATATACCCTCTACCCTTTACATTGGATCCTCAACCTAATACTTCAACTATATACCCTCAAACCTATACCCTCAACCCTAAACCCTTTAACCTTAAACCTTTAAAACCTTCTACCCTCTACCCTAAATGCAATACCCTCTACCCTCTACCCTAATCCCTCAACCCTATACCCTCAACCCAATACCCTAAACCTACCCTATAGGTCCTCCACCCTAATCCCTCAACCCTATAACCTCAACCCCTATCCCTTTCTCTCCATATATACATCTCACCTATCTCTCCTACCCTTTCTAATTGTCTCTATCTACCCTCTCCCTCTTTCTATGTACCTCTTGCTCAATCAATCCCTACCACTCTATCTTGCTCCCTCTATCTATCTCTCTCTATCTCCCTCCTGTTGCCTCTCCATCACTCCCTCTCTACCCCACTCCCTCTCTCTCCCTCTCTCTCTCTCCCTCTCTCTCTCTCAGGTCTCTCCCTCTGGCACCCTACCTAGGTAACTCTCTCTCTCTCCCCCTCTCCTATCTATCCCTCCCACCCTACCTAGATAAGTCCCTCTCCTCCACCCCCCCTATCTCTCCCTCTCTCAAGTCCTCCCTCCCACATGCTCTCCCTCTCTCAGGTGTCTCACTCTCACACTCCCTCTCTCTCCACTCCCTCTCACTACCTATCTCTAAAGTCTCTCCCTCTCTCTCCCCCCCCTCTCTCTCTCCCTCTCTCTCAATTCTCTCTCTCTCTCTCTCCCTCTCTCTCTCCTCTATCCCTCCCACCCTACCTAACTAAGTGCCTCTCACTCCAATGCCTTCTCTCCCACTCCCTCTCTCTTATAATTTCCCTTCCACCCCCTCTCCCTCTCGCAAGACTCTCTCACTACCTCTCTACCTCTCTCTCTCTCTCTCTCTCTCTCTCTCTCTTAAGTCTCTCCCTCCCTTCCTCCCTCCCACCCTACCTAGACAACTCTCTCTCTCTCTCTTAAAATCCTCCCTCCCTCTAAAGACATACATAAATACATACATACATACAAGCATACATGTACATATGTAAATACAATCTTACATACATATAAGCATACATACATACTTGCATTGATACATACATACATATAGGCATACATACATACATACATAACATACAAGAATACATGTACATACAAACATACATTCAATAGAGCAGCATTTAACATAAAGCAATACATAACAAGAGCATGTTATACCACACTCACATTATGTCTTGCTAGACATGTCCCACACAAACACAAAAAACCATGTCAAAACTAAGATATAATGTGAGCACATTATAACACACTTGTGTTATATCTTGCTTTGGGAATCCCCAAGCCTTAGGCTTGGTATTTTCCTTGGAATACCAACCCAAAGGTTTGATGGGCTTTCCCAGTGAACAAAGATGTGTTTTTGCAAATTCTAAAATATATGACATAATCAGGTTCGTGCTCATCGTTGAGATTGCACGTGTTTCACTGTCAAACAAATCAAACACCTGGGTAATGTTAGGATCTCTCTTAGCTATCCAACGATGTAATTTTTTTCACTTTTTGAAAATGTTAAGCCTTTCATCTATAATTTCTTTTGTTTGTGTGTCTCTTTTTTGGCAAAAAGAAGTGTTTAGTGTTTTTTTCGTTATAAATTAACTGTTCATCGAAATTTCAAATAAATTACATTTTTAGAAACTAGACTCCATTCTACAAATTTAAAAAAGAAGAAGAAAATTTCAATTAATTTCCAAATTTTGTAAGGGTAGCACGGCCAAAATTCTATTTTTCAGGAAGTGTCCACTTTGTAAATTAGTAAAAAATCAAATATTCATTAAAAAACTATCAAAAAAATAATGCATCAAATACATATTGTTAGCTAATTTCTCACCGAAGCGATTTTAAAAATAATAAAAAAAGTTCACCGTGCTAGGTACACACAAAATTTGCTATGTTATGTTTTTCTAACAAAAACAACACCAATTTATGTGCATCCCTCTTTTGTACCCCTCAATCTCAACCACCTTCAAAATAAATTAATAGTTTAGAAAGTATACTTAGAGCACTACGATCCTTGTTTTTGTTGCATCTCAAAATTTTGAGTGTAACTATCCTCAATTTCACGTCCAAGGTCAGTATTTCCTAATTTCAGAAGAAGAAAAAAAAGTGGCCACTTAAGCCCCCTTTTTTGCCCCCCATCTTTTTGCACTTACCCTCTTTCAAGATTTACCCAGCTATAGGCCTGCTCGGGCTCGATTTGCAACTCGAGGGATTTATAGGAGGGAGACGAGCTTGCCTTGTCTTAAGCAATGAGCAAGAAAATTAGCGAGTAAGCTCCAAGTCGCTTGGCTACCCCTACCAATTCCCCTTCATTATCATAAAAAGTAAAATAAAATATAATGATATTAATATAAGATTACAATTAGAGCTACAAAATTTAATTAATGTCTTACATTAATATATTTCCAATATGTGTAATATGGTAGTTGATTTAAAGTATTGTTGTTAGAATAATTAAATTTCACTACTAATATAATGAAATTTTATTAAATTACTTGATATATTAGAGATGAAAATTTGTTGAACTAATAAAAAATAAAATGTTTAAAAGTTAAAATAGAAGAACCTAATTCAACAAAACTTAGAATTATGTTAAAAATATTAATCAAAGAGAGATAATGCCAAATGAGAATTAAAACTCTAAATATGATGTAATTTAATAATTACATTTGAACATGAATGCATTTATAAAAGATGTTACAATTTACATATACAATGTTTCTTGAGTAAACTATGAAACAAATAAATGCACTAGTAGTTACACCTTGGTGTGTAATGGGTGTGTCGAAGAGGTGTGGAAGAGAGAGAAGGGGTAAGGAGATATAAATAGAGCTTGGAATATAGAGATGGAGATGGAAGAGAGGGGTATGGAGAGAAGGAGAGGGAGAGATAAAGAGAGGAGAGATGAATAGATAGAGATGTAAAAGTTAAATTTTTGAAGAGGGAGAGGGAGGGAGAGAATGAGAGAGGGAGAGAGATAAACATACAGGGGTAGATAGAGATATAGAGAGAGGTAGGAAGTGATATAAAGAGAGGGAGAGAGAGGGAGAGATATAGAGAAATGGAGATATAGGGATAGATGAAAAAGGAAATATGGAGAGATAAAGATTGAGAGGAAAAGAGGTATCAATATAGAGGTCTAGGAATATGTAGGGGGAGAGAGATGGGGGAGAGATGGATGGATAAAGAGAGGGAGACATTTGTAGAGATAGAGGGGGAGAGAGGAAAAGAGAGATAGATAAAGAGAGGGAGAGAGGGAGACAGATAAAGAGACATACAAACAAAGACAAGTAGAGATAGACAATTAGAGATGGAGAGAGGGAGAGATAGAGAGAGAAAGAGAAATACGGGGAGATAAAGAGAGGGAGAGATAGAAATATATAGGAAGAGAAAGGGAGAGAGATAGATATATATGCAAAGAGAAAGGGAGAGAGGTAGAGATACAAAGATGGATATCCAAGATAAGGGCCTCTATCTTTATCTCTATCGTATCTATCTTTCATTCTCTCGCTTTCTCTCTCTTTGTTTCACTATCTCTCTATCTTCCTTTTTTCTTTCTTTACCCTCCTCTCTTTCTTAATCTCTATATTTTTTGTTTATTAGATCATTTTGCAATTTGTCTGAGTATATCGAACATATCTGCATCAGGGGTAAAGTCTTCTTATAAATTTGAAAGTATGTGGTTTAGGCACCCCGAGTTCATGGATCTTTTAAAACAGTGGTGGATCAATGCTCCATTCAAAACAAGGTACTAAGATGTATCAATTTCACAAAAAATTGATCCATGTAAAACAACAAATTAGAGTTTGGAATAAACAAGTCTTCAAAAACATTTTTCAACAAAAGGATTTAGTCTTCAAAGAATTAACAACAGTCCATTAGAATGTAATTTAAAACAAATTGGATGTTGAACTTCATATGAAACAAAAGAGATTACAAGAGGAGTGGGAGGAGTTTTGTGCCTGAGAAGAGGCCTAGTGGAGACAAAAATCTCAAGAATTATGGCTAAAAGAGGGAGACCGTAACACAAAAATTTTCCATACCTCTACTAAGATTAAAAAGACCACAAAATTGATTCATTCAATTCAAGAGTTTTCCTCAGGAAACTGGCTTTCAAGAGAAGAGGATATTAGAAGTGAAGGTGTGAAGTTTTCCTCACAACTGCTATCTACCCCATCCAATATATATGCTAATAGAATCAATGATCAAGATGAATTATTTAATACAATTCTGCATCTAATCAATAATGAGGACAATAACCTGCTCATGAGACCTTTCACACTGGAAGAACTGAAAAAAGTAGTTTTCTCACTGCCGCCTGAGAAGGCGCCTGCTCCTGATGGTTTCACGGCCTTATTTTTTTAGAAATGCTGGGAGTTTTTATGTTATGAACTTCTATGGACGTTAGAAAAATCTAGAAGAATTGGAACCATGTTTAGGCAATTTAATGTTACTAATATTGCAATCTTACCTAAGGTCAAAGAGCCTAAAATGTTTGTGGAGTTTAGGCCTATTTCATTATGCAATACAATTTACAAAATATTCACCAAGGCAATCTATTTAAGATTGCAGCTGATTATTCCAAGGATTGTTTCTCAGGAGCAAGGGGGTTTTGTCCCCGGAACGAAAACTTATGAAGGGGAAATTGTTGCACATGAAGTGTTACACACAATATCAACATCAAAGTTACCCTCCTTCATTTTCAAGTTAGACATGATGAAAGCCTATGACAAAGTAGATGGAAATTTCTTAATAAGGTCTTTGTTAAAATTCGGGTTTGGATCGCAATGGTGAAGGTGGGTAATGTCCTGTTTATCAGGTGCCAAGTTTTCAGTGATCATAAATGGAAACCCGTCTGGGTTTTTCAGTGCCACACAAGGGGTCAGACAAGGAGATCCGCTGTCACCATTTCTCTTCATAATAATGGCAGAGGCCTTAAGCAAATAAATTTTGTTAAAACATAGTCAATGTTCATGGCAAGGAATACAGATTGCAAATTCAAGAATCTCGGTCAACCATTCTCTCTTTGCAGATGATACACTCTTGTTCAACAAGGCAACGCTATTGGAAGCTAAGCAGGTCAACGGAGTTTTGGAAAAATATTCCTCAGCATCTGGGCAAAAAATTAATCCAACAAAGTCCAAGGTTTACATTTTAAATACTCCTGATGACCTAAAGAAGAAAATAGTGAAGACTTTAGGGTTTCAAGAAGCGGAATTGCCTTGTACTTTCTTAGGGGTTCCATTTTTTAAAGGATCAAATAAAGCTCATTATTGGGACAAAGTAATCAATAGACTTAAAGAAATAATTTTAATATGGAGATCTTGTTGGTTATCATTGTCTAGAAGAATCCTTCTCATTAAATCAGTGTTAGCATCTATTCCAAACTATTTCTTGGTTGTTTTAAAAGCTCCTGCATTTGCAATAAAAGAAATTGAAAAAATAATGAGATCTTTTCTTTGGAAAGGTAACATTGATGAGTAGAAAAAAGTGCCTTTGATATCATTAGAAGGCCTGGCTAGAGGAAAACAACAAGGGGGGTAGAAGTTTTAAATCTATTATGGAGAAATAAAGCATTTGGGGCTAAGTTGGCATGGAAAATGTACTCAAACCCAGAGGCCAAATGGACTAGAATAATGCAATTCAAGTTTCTAGACAATGTTAATCCAACCAAAATTTTAACAATGGCAGATCTTGTTGGCGGATGGTCAGTGCTCCCCTCGAGATTTGTGGCATGGACTAACCGCCTCCCATGGATTCGTTAACTCTGGCAGTTGTATCGGGCATTAACAGGTCGATCTTTTGGTGCAACGACAATTGTGGGCCAACAATTGGTATCAAAGCCAAAGGTGTTGGGTTCGAATCCCCTCGGGTAACACTGAGGGGGAGTTTGTTGGCAGATGGTCAATGCTCTCCTCGAGATTCGTGACATGGACTAAGCACCTCCCATGGATCTGTTAACTCTGGTAGTTGTATCGAGCACTAATAGGTAGATCTTTTGGTGCAATGGCAACTATGGGCCAATAGATCCTCCAAAAGGTTCTGCTATTTGGAATTTAATTTTGAATAGTAGAAACCTCTCACAAAGTTCTCATCATGGGAGGTAAACGATGGACATAGTATAAAGTTTTGGGTAGATTCTTGGAATGGCAAACCACCATTATTAGACAACCAGGACCTGCATGAGATCAGAACAATCCTCTCTCAAGCCTGGGGTGAAAATTTGTTAGACTATGTTCAGACGTCCAATACCTATTCAGGGAAAGTAAATGGAAAGTTCCATCAACTAATCTAGTCACTCCACAATAGTCTAACTTTTTTTCTAACATTATAAAGGAAAGAATAGTGTATCTATTTGCAAAGCCAGAAAAAATTATATGGGCAACATCCAAAGATGGAACATACTCTGTAAGGAAGGATATGCAATTCTAAGCAAGTTTAAAAATAATTCACAACCTCAGCGTGCATTTACTTTCTATTGGAACAACAAAGTATTGCCAAAAGAGGAAAGCTTTGCTTGGATAGATTTACAGAAAATAATTTTAATGAGTGACCACTTAGTCAAATTAAAGATCACAGATCCATTCAAATGTCCTCTATGCGAAGAAGAGTTTCAAACAATTGATCACTTACTTCTTCAATGTAATATTTCCAATCAGTGTTGGAACTTTATTAAAAACAAGTTAAATCTTTATAATCCTCTTCCAAACACACTTTGGGACCTCTATCAGAGTTGGCCACTAATATACCAAGCATCCTTCTTTTCAAGTATCTGGTATATCACTCTAGTGATTGTGATCTAGAACATTTGGTGGGAAAGAAACATGAGAATCTTCAGAAAATTAAAATCACCACTTGAATTGACAATAAATAAAATTGAAAAAGCCATATCTGAAGGGGTCAATGCATGTGTTAAGAAAGAGAAGTCAACAAGTTCAATATTTACAAATTAGGACAACAATATTTTGTTGAATTCGAATGATATTAAGCTACCATTCAATGGTAGTCAACTTTGCAACAACATTCCTAAAATTAACAGAAGCTTAGTTAAATGGATTCCACCTCAAGAATGTTTTGTTAAATTAAACTTCGATGGGGCATCTAAGGGGGAATCAGGTCAATCAGGGGTAGGCATTTGTATTAGAGACTCATCAGGAGTTGTTTTGGCAGCATCTAAAACCCATTTGAAATAAGGCATGAATAACTATGCAGAAGCACGAGCATTATTATTGGGTTTGGAAATAGCGTCATAGTTGAGGATCTCAAAATTTCATTTAGAAGGTGATTCAATGATAATTATAAACACATGTAGAGAGAGAAAGGTTCAGAATTGGAACTTAAGATATATTCTTCTTAAAGCATGGGCATTGTTAGATACATTTAATGTATCTATAATCTCTCATACCTACAAAGAAGGTAATAGAGTGGCATAATTTTTGGAAAACCTAGGTAGTGAGGCTAAGGATATTAGAGCTGTGCATTCCTTAAACTAGTTGAAAGCTTATCCGCTTCTGAGCGATCTGATAAATCAAGAGGTTACTGGAAGTCATTTAACTGTTTGAAAATTTTATGCTTATTCTAAAACAAGGGAATGCTAATGAATGGAAATTAAGTAGCTTTTTGAAATGAATTTGTCAATGAGAATGTTATAAAGAATGGACAATTAAGTTGTTTCAAATACACTTTATGCCAAAGCCTAGGCTTCATAGTTCATATTTTTAAATCATGATTAAAAAACATTGATGGAAAGTGTGCCTCGCACATTTCAAGATGCATAAAGATTTACTTGTATCAGGTTAAACCTTTGTGTGGTGAGAATTATCAAGTCATGATTATGGGCTATAAAGTTTGTGCAACCATTTCATTTCGCAAGCTGGCTTAAAGGGTAATGATGCGTCCATTACAAACTAGTACCGTGCTTGACATCATCTAACTTCAGTTTGCAAGTAAAGGACGCCTTGAGGAATTTCCACGATCCCAACGAATGGACACTAGTTCATTTCATTAAAAATTTCCTAAGGTGAAGTTTATATGCAGGTACAAATATCCCTTCATCAAATGTGCATATCCTTTCATCAAATGTGCAAATTAAATAAATTTGTAGTTGAAATGACTTCACACGAGCTGAATGGAGGCAGATTTCTTAACAAATTTTTGGGATATGCTTCGTATGGAAGCAATTGACTTTTAAATAACAACTTTATTAGGTCATTTTTTACCACACACATTGCAAATTGTTCAGGAGATTTCTGGAAAGAGAAGAGTCGAGCCATTTGCATTCGAAGAAGTTTAAAAATGTTGGCGCGACCATGGAATTTTAGAGTGCCCTGCACAGTAAAGGAATGGGAGCAGCCATTTGAAGAGCACCTCTCACATGTGGCCTTATCAATAATTTTTGATGTATCCTGTCCACAAGTGGAAGAGGCAGTAAGGTCAATTCTGGGTGTCGAAGTTGCTAGTCCAAAAGCCAGAAGGATATTATATCCGTCATAGGTTCTTTCAGTGTTCCTTTCAAACACATTGGATTTCTTTCAATCCCTAGTAAAGCTTGAACAAATAGTGGTAAAGTTCGTAAACCCCAGTTCATTGATAGGATTGCACTATCAAAAGCGGTGCAAGAATATAAATTTTTCTCTGGTTACAGGTATGTTGGGGGTGTTTTTCCAAGGGAATATCTCAAATCTAAATAGGGCTTTGATGAAATATTTGAGGTGGTTAGGTTAGCACTGCAATTTAGAAATGATAGTGTGTTATTGAGAGCCCTAAGGAAACATTGTAGGCACCTGTGTCCTACCATTTCTTTTGATTTCAAAGAGAAATACTACGCAATTTCCCTTCTACGAGAGCACAAGCCCAATATGCATATTGTTCCACCTGTTAATTTGAAGGTAGAGGAAGTTCAACCCAAGCCAGCTGCCATTAAGGAGGAGGTCATGCTAGTACAAAATTCATCTATCCCTATTATGCGAGAGCCCCAAATTCACAATGCGAGGTTTCTGCCAAGGGAGAATAGTGAAGAGGAACCACTAATGGGTTTCAATTTCTTTGCAAATGATTTGGGTCTTCACGTAGTTCAAGAGGCACAGGATGAAAACTCTATCCAAGGTGGTGAACAAATGGAGGAATAAAATCTGTTGCAGTTTCTTTTTGGGTTCTTTGCTAATTCGAGATTATGGGTGTTAAATTTTTTGGTATTGTAATGTTTATTGTTGCAAAGTTTACATGGGAGAATTTTCTTGAAAAACTTGGGTTTATCATTTTTGTAATCAAGGTTATGAACTTTATCATGTAAAATCAGGTTTATTAACCTTATCTGATAGGGCAGGGTTGGCTGAGACAATCACTGTCCCATGCTCTAGGTCACTCCTAGGCAAACCCGTTTGGTGTTACTCTCTGCCTTCTTAACCTATAGGTACTAAAGCTTGTTAGGAACCCCTAGTTCTCTAGCCAACCCTACTATCATCTGCATACACCTAACCAAGTCAATCTTGGTGCTTACTCCTCTATTCTCTCCTTCGCCCTTAATCTTCCTAAAGGCCAACTAACTCTCCAAACCTTACCAACTTGTTGCAAGGGAATGTGGTGTCTTCTATAGCTTCAAAGCCATCCCTCCATGGTTCTTGATCAGTCACAAGCCTTCAAATCTCCATCGCTTCCCTCAAACCCTAGTCTAGGGTTTAAGAAGGGCTAGTAGCCCTTGAGCCCCAATTAGGCCTCTTAGCCCGAGAAATTAGGCTATAACTCCAATCCTACTAAGGTTCATCACAAACTTCTTTTTGAGACCCTAGGTCATTTTCTAACCTCTCAAGGATTTTTGAGGTTTTAGGCTCCCTCAGTCCGTACATAGGCGTAACCCTGATTTTGTGGGAATTAGGGCTTTTTAAGCCATTTCTTGACCTCACTGTGAACTGTCAACTTGTTTCAATCACCAAATGGTTAGGAGGGAACTCCTACTTCCTACCAAGCCTTTGGGAGACCTCCTACAACCACCACATACCCTGAGTTGCCAGAAAGTAAACACCCCTGCAATGTTAGTGCCAATTTTGCACTGTCTTTCCTAATCGAGCATAGCCAAGCTCACCTAGGAAGAGACTTTTAACATACTTCTTGGACTTCTATAGACCCCTACTCCTAATATATGTACAGTCATGGAGTTTAGCTTCATTCCCAACAAGCCCGTACTCAAATTACAGTGGTAATGCAAGCTAAAACCCCATTGTTCTACAATTTACTAGTCAAAACTGCAAATGAAGGAAGAACACAGTATTTACAAGAAACCTTGAAAATGAATAACTAGTTAGCTACTGTTCCAAATAATGCTTCAAAGAAAATCTCACTACATGCTAAACCTTCCAAAATCCTTGATCAATTCATTAATTTTCTAACTTAGAAACAAGAACAAGAAAATAGAAAATGCACACTAAGTTGTCCCTGTTCTCTTGATCACAAGCTAATTACAACTTCAACACACATTCCAACCTCACTTCCAACTCGAGGTTCATCTTTTAAAGGTTCAAAAAGTATTTGATTTTCCCTTTGGTTGGACTTAACCACCTCAAAAGGCCAAAATTGTATAAATGTAACATTTTGGGCTTATTCCTAGCTCCTAGAGAAACCTAAAGGAAAACAAGTTGAGTAAACTCATCCAATCTACCAAGAACTACTGAACCAAATTCCTTCTAACATGTCCTAGCATCTTAAACACAAAACAAGATGGTCAACATGACCTTGAAGTATAAAAACTCAAAATTGCTTCCTAGGCTTCCAAAATTGCCTAGTGTTTTCCAATACTCTCTAGGTGCTCCTGCACCATTCTCCCCTCTCAGCCCAAACACTAAGGAATGGAAGGAGGGACCAATGATAGGTCAATACCAAACTTCTTGAACTGGTCTTCTTGTACCCATGTAGCTTCTAATTCATGCTCGTTCTTCCACTTGATAAGGTGCTCCATGTACACCTTGTGCCTTGTAGACTTTTGCACTCTAGACTCCAAGATCTTCTCTGCCCGAGGCTTATCTTGACTAGGTAAGGATATGTTGTTGATGTCCCTGAAGATCTCCTTATTGTCCTGATCCAAATCCTTGACGGTCCCCTTATACTTGATCAAATCAGCTATGTTGAAAACTGTGAGATTCCTAGATCGGTAGGTAACTCCACCTTGTATGCATTCTTGCCATGCTTGGCCAATATCTTACATGGACCCACTCTCTTCATCTGTAACTTGGTTGACATTCCCTTCTAAAACCTTGACTTATTAAGGTGGACCATAACATAGTCCCCTACTTGAAATTGCACATCTTTCCTTGACATATCTACCTTCTCCTTCACTTTTTGTGTAGCCTCAGTGACTATCCTCTTGACCTATTCTTGAATCTCCTTCATGGTCTAACTGAAGTCTTCTGCATGTCCACTTCTTTGTTCCATAGTTCCAAGATCTTTGAGCTCACATATGCCTCTTGGGTGCATCCCATACACAACCTCAAATGGACTATTCCCTGTTGTCCTATTGGCACTGTCATTATAAGCATACTCAGCTTGGGAGATAACCATATCCCATGTCTATCCATATTCTTTAGCTAAGCACCTTAGAAGATTACCTAGCACCCTGCTAACCACCTATGTTTGACCATCGGTCTGAGGATGGTAAGCTGATCCAAATGACAGATTTATACCCAATCTACTCCATAGAGTCTTCCAAAAGTGACTCATGAACTTCACATCCCTGTCTGAAACAGTGCTCAAAGGTAGTCCATGGATCCTTACTACCTCCTTGAAGAAAAGATGAGCTATGTAACTAGCATCATGAGTAGCTTTGCACGGGATAAAATGACTCATCTTGCTAAATTTGTCCACTACTACATAAACACTGTCAAAACTAGTTTTGGTCTTAGGAAGGCTTACCACAAAATCCATGCTCACACACTCCCATGGTCTATTTGGAATGGGTAGGGGTTGGTACAAACCAGCATTACTACCTCCTCCCTTAGCTTTCATACACACAACACATTGTTCCACATATTTTCTAACATCTCTTGCCAACTTAGGCCAATAATAGAATCTTTGCACTAGCTCTAAAGTCTTATTTATGCCAAAATGTCCACTAAGACTGCCATTATGCTTTTCCTGAATCAGATTTTCCCTCATTGACCCTCTTGGAACACATAATTGATTTCCCTTAAACAATAACCCACTTTGCAAAGTATATTTTGAGTATTGACTATGGAAATGGTTCTCAAATTTAGAACATACCTTATAGACCTCTGAAAAGTCTTCATCTTGTCCATATAGATCCTTGAAACTCTCTATGCCAATGCTCTTGATCTGTATCTCTTGGATTGTCAACAATCTCCTGCTTAGTGCATCAACTACTTTGTTTAGTTGTCCCTTCTTGTGCATGATGGTGAAGGTAAAAGCTTGGATGTATTCCATCCATTTCAAATGCCTATTACTCAATTTCTCCTGAGTGTTGATAAAGCTAAGTGTCTGATTGTCAGTAAAGACTACAAACTCCTTAGGTAGAAGATAATGCCTCCATTTCCTAAGTGACTGAACCAAAGCATAAAGTTCCAAGCCATAGGTTGAATACTTCTTCTTTGCTTCATTGAGATTCTCACTAAAGAAGGCTATAGGTCTGACCTCTTGACTAAGCACACCTCCTACTACCACTCCACTAGCATCACATTCAACAATGAACAACTTGTCAAAACTAGGTAACAAAAGAATAGGTTGAGTTGCCACTTCTTGTTTCAGTTTCTCAAACCCTTTCTTAGCTTCTTGAGTCCACACAAACTTAGTTTTTATACCACCCTTGATTGTATCTAAGACTGGTGCACATATACCACTAAAATTCTTTATGAATTTCCTATAAAATTGAGCTAATCCATGAAAACTTCTTACCTTTGTCCCTATGGTTGGTGTAGGCCAATTTAAGATAGCTTCTACCTTGCTTGGATCCATCTTTAATGAGTTTTTGGACACTACAAAACCCAAATAGTCAAGCTCTTGCTTAAAGAACTCACACTTCTCTAGATTGATTGCCAACTTCTCCTCTTGCAACCTTCTAAGAACCAACTCCACATGTTTCAAATGCTCTTCTGCTGTCTTGTTGTATATAAGGATGTCATTAAGATACACTACCACAAATATCCCTGTAAAATCCTTGAGCACTTCATTCATGAGCCTCATGAATGTGCTAGGGGCATTAGAGAGACCAAATGGCATAACTCTCCACTTATATAACCCATCATTTGTTTTAAAAGGTGTCTTCCACTCATCACCATCCTTAATTCTGATTTGATGGTATCCACTCTTGAGATCCAACTTTGTGAAGTACTGAGCTCCTCCAAGACAATCCATTAAGTCTTCAATCCTAGGGATAGGGAATCTATATCTGATTGTGATTCTATTTATTGCTCTAGAATTAGTACACAACTTCCATTTACCTCCTTTCTTGGTTGCTAAAACCACTGGTACTGCACATGGGCTAATGCTCTTTTGAATCAATCCTTGATCCAATAATTCTTGCACTTGCCTAGCTACCTCCAAATTCTGATATGGTGTGAGTTTGTATGTTGCTTTGTTAGGTAATGAGGCTCCAGGTATGAAGTCAATTTGATGACTTATGGCTCTCTTTGGTGGTAGAGTTGCAGGTGTACCATCACTAACTATACTCTTGTACTTATCAAGTAACTTTTGGACTGCTTTTGGTAAGACTGTCTTTTCAGCCTTGTCCTCTTCTTTAGGTTGTAATACAACCACATATCCTTCATTCCCCTGATGTAGGTTGTTAAGGAACTCTTTACCACTGCTCAACATGATGTTTGGTGTCTTTGACTATCCTTCTTCTTCCTCTGACAATGACTACAACTTAAAAGTTTTCCCATCCTTCTTGAATGAGATGGTGTTCTCTTTCCCATCATATATGACACTCTTGTCGTACTGCCATGGTTTGCCCAGTAGTAGATGGCATGCATCCATGGGTAAAACATCACAAACTAACTTGTCTTTATATCCTCTAATGGAGAACTCCACCATTACTTGCTCATTCACTAAAACACTCTGCCCTTTGTTTAGCCATGTGACCTTATAAGGGTTAGTGTGGGGTACCTTCTCCAAATTTAGTTTCATCACTGCCTCTTCTGAGATGATATTGTCTATTGAACTTGAATCTACTATGACCTTGCATACTTTACCAAGTATCTTGCATCTTACTCTAAATAAAGTTCTCCTTTGTTTTGGTTCTTCCTTGACCGGTTGTCTGATCAAAACTCTATTGAACATTAGATTCTCTCCTACCTCAGATTCAATATGACTAATATCAGATGCCTTGGGACTCATGGTGTCCTCTTGTGCATAAGCCACTCTCTTTTCATTGCTTGATGAGGATGCCTTCTCCGGGCACCTATAAGCAGGATGGCCTACTTGACTACAATGGTAGCATTTCATGTTTGCAGAATAAGAATTGCTCCTTCCTACTCCTCTTCCTTTGTTTGAACCTCCTTGAGGTCCTCTACCTCTGTTATATCCACCTCTAGAAGATGTTTCTCTTCCATGCTCAGTGAGTTTAGATTCTCCATGATTTCTTTGGTCATTGCCTCTACCTTGGTAGCCACCACGCTGTCCTCTTTGATCTCTTTGATCTCTGCCTTTGCCTCTACCCTTAGAAGTCTGATATTGCTTCCTCTTGTTCCTTTCCTCAATCTTGATAGCCAATTGGTAACATTGATGTACTGTCTTAGGACTCAAAAGAGCCATCTCCTCTTGGATGTTCCATTTCAAACCGTTAAGGTATCTAGCTACCTTAAGACTTTCATCCTTTGAAACATTGGACCTCATACAAAGTTTTTGAAACTCTTCAGTATAAGTGTTCACATCTTGGTCCTTCTGCCTTAAGCTTTGCCTCTTCTTGTGTAACTGAATCTCATAGTCATCTAGCATATAGGCTTCTCTTACTTTGGCAACCATTCCTTTCCAAGTTGAAATAGGCTGCTTGCCTTCCTTTTCCCTCTCTGTCTGAATGAACTTCCACCATGTCAAGGCAGATCCTCTTAGTCTTGATTTAGCCACCTTTACCTTCTGTGCCTAAGTGATACCATCACATTCAAAATGGTTTTCCATTCCCTCTATCCAATCCATGACCAAATCAGGTTCCATTTTTCCACTAAACAGTGGTATGCCCTCAAGTCCTTTTCCACTCAACGCCTTTAATGCTTTCAAGAAAGGTTCTTCCTCCAAAACAGGGACAGGTTCAGGGATCTTGTCTTCCTCTGCAACCTCTTCTTCCTTTGGTATTTTCCCTTCCAACTTCACATTGTTCAATGCTTTCTCAAGTTGCTCTATTCTTTCTTTTAACAACTTATTGTCTTCCTCTTGCTCTTCAACCATCTTGGCTAATTGTGTATTTGTCACCATGATGGGAGAATCACTAGAATCAACCTCTGACATATAAGATGCTTCCCAAATCTTTAACTTGCTCTGATACCAATATGATAGGGCAGGGTTGGCTGAGACAATCACTGTCCCATGCTCTGGGTCACTCCTAGGCAAACCCCTTTGGTGTTACTCTCCACCTTCTTAACCTATAGGTCCTAAAGCTTTTTAGGCACCCCTAGTTCTCCTGGCCAACCCTACTATCATCTACATACACCTAACCAAGTCAATCTTGGTGCTTACTCCTCTATTCTCTCCCTGGCCCTTAATCTTCCTAAAGGCCAACTAACTCTCCAAACCTTACCAACTTGTTGCAGGGGCATGTGGTGTCTTCTATAGCTTCAAAACCATCCCTCCATGGTTCTTGATCAGTCACAAGCCTTCAAATCTCCATCACTTTCCTCAAACCCTAGTTTAGGGTTTAAGAAGGGCTAGTAGCCCTTGAGCCCCAATTAGGCCTCTTAGCCCGAGAAATTAGGCTATAACTCCAATCCTACTGAGGTTCATCACAAACTTCTTTTTGAGACCCTAGGTCATTTTCTAACCTCTCAAGGATTTTTGAGGTTTTAGGCTCCCTCAATCCGTACACAGGCGTAACCCTAATTTTGTGGGAATTAGGGCTTTTTAAGCCATTTCTTGACCTCACTGTGAATTGTCAACTTGTTTCAATCACCAAATGGTTAGGAGGGAACTCCTACTTCCTACCAAGCCTTTGGGAGACCTCCTGCAACCACCACATACCCTGAGTTGCTAGAAAGTAAACACCCCTGCAACGTTAGTGTCAATTTTGCACTATCTTTCCTAACTGGGCATAGCCAAGCTCGCCTAGGAAGAGACATTTAACATACTTCTTGGACTTCTACAGACCCCTACTCCTAATATATGTACATTCATGGAGTTTAGCTTCATTCCCAACAAGCACGTACTCAAAGTACAGTGGTAATGCAAGCTAAAACCCCATTGTTCTACAATTTACCAGTCAAAACTGCAAATGAAGGAAGAACATAGTATTTACAAGAAACCTTGAAAATGAATAACTAGTTAGCTACTGTTCCAAACAATGCTTCAAAGACAATCTCACTACATGCTAAACCTTCCAAAATCCTTGATCAATTCATTAATTTGCTAACTTAGAAACAAGAACAAGAAAACAGAAAATGCACACTAAGTTGTCCTTGTTCTCTTGATCACAAGCTAATTACAACTTCAACACACATTCCAACCTCACTTCCAACTTGAGGTTCACCTTTTAAAGGTTCAAAAAGTAGTTGATTTTCCCTTTGGTCGGACTTAACCACCTCAAAAGGCCAAAATTGTATAAATGTAACATTTTGGGCTTATTCCTAGCTCCTAGAGAAACCTAAAGGAAAACAAGTTGAGTAAACTCATCCAATCTACCAAGAACTACTGAACCAAATTCCTTCTAACATGTCCTAACATCTTAAACACAAAACAAGATGGTCAACATGACCTTGAAGTATAAAAACTCAAAATTGCTTCCTAGGCTTCCAAAATTGCCTAGTGTTTTCCAATACTCTCTAGGTGCTCCTGCACCATTATCATTATGACATATTGTTAGAATTTTGAAGGTATCAGGACAATTTTGTATCAATTTTGTAATTCTCGAACTATAACCGAAGGTTTTCTTCCTGATTCTTTCCTACTGGTATGCTCGCTTGAACCAAGATTTGTAAATTTTATTTATATATTTTAATATATTATAGTGGTCCCCCACTTTTATCAATATATATATAATTTTATTATATAATAATATTTTTAAAGTATATTTAACAATACATGTTATGTTAAAATAGAATATCATATATAATAATAAATAAATATATTTAATTTAAATAATAAATTTAGTTTCAAACATTAATTTGAACTTTAGTAGATGGTATAATACCACTCTCTCTAAAAAAAAATCAATTATTAAATTTATTATAAATTAATTTAAATAATAATAAATGCTAAAACATATTAATTTTATTTATTTATTTAATAGTACATAATATATAATAATAAATATAAGATATATATTATATAATTAAATTGTATAAATAAAGATTAAACATATATTATATGTATTCTCTTTATTTAATAAATATAATACAATAAATATAATTATTATATATGTTATTTTATTATAGATTATTAATTTTGTAATTTTTAATTTCTCAAATATACAATATAATTAACATATATTATAATAAAATATACTATATGCATTTTATTTATTTATTAAATATAATAAAATAACTCTAACTATTATATATGTTTTTGCAGCATAATATTACTATTGTACTTTTAATTTATATAATTAACATATATTATAATTAAATATATTAACCATGTTTTTGTATTAAAAATGATAAAATAATTATTATTTTATTATTTAGTAAATATTCAGAAACATTCTTCTTTTATATGTATTTTCTTCAGTATAGCCAATATTATACTTTAGTTTATACAACTAAAAATTGTTTGGTCAGACCACTATATGTATTTTTTATTTATTAAAAGATTTACAATATTATAATTATTATGATATGTTTTGCAATATATAGTATTAAGGCATTGCTTTTTAATTCCTTTACTTAAAATAATTATAAACTTAAATATATTTTTATGTTTTTTTTTTATTTTAATAAACATAATAAAATAATCATAATTATTATATATGTTATTTTATAATATATAATATTAATATTACTTATTAATCTTCAAAATAAATATAATATACTTATATAATATAGTTATTTTTTTTTTTTTTATTGATAAATGCTATTAAGGGGATAGCACCCAAATACATTGTTGCAGATTTGCAGATCAATGACCATCAATAGCCAACAACAGATGCCAAAGGACCCCTAAGAGTACCCGTGGGACAATTACAAGAGGATGTAACGATACACAATAGCCAAGTTTCTACCAAGGTCTTCCATTCTCTCCAGGCTTGCCAGAAGTGGCAATTGCGATCCAGGCATGTATCACGGAGAAGAGTAGAATTACGACAAACTGCTTTCCCTCGAACACCTCCGCGGCTTTGTTGCGCCAGGCTTTCTTTAGCCAGTTTCGCCGTAGTTGCATGAAGTCTCCATATGCAAAGGGAACGTGCGTCCTGGGAATGCTTACCCTGAATCACCAGGGAATCATATCCCAGCCATACCGCTACAGCTACCTTGATTGGGGCACCCACATAACAATGGCAGGCGGTGCGACGGCAATCATGGGACTGCGCGTCATGCTGTCTGCTCGCAGCAGGATTACGCCCGAGTCTGCAACCTTCATTTTGTGGTTTGGGGTCCGGTGACCATCCGCTGACGCACTGGCGGATAGTCAGCAGACGCAGCTGGCTACAATACCACGTATTGCTGTGGTGGTATGGGCCTGCCGGTGCCAGTGGGGCGAATCCTGATGCTCAGGCATCCCAAGCAGCGACTTCGGATGTTATAGCTGAATACATATGTTTGGAATCTCACTGTCCAATTTCACCAAGCCATTGCCTTTCACGTTGCTTAATTGGTAGGCCATCTCATTGTTGCTCAGCAATATTTGTTTGGAATTACATTCGCAGAACCTCTTAGATGTAAGCCCACGCATTGACCCATGTGGTCCCTAATTAAACACCCACCAACCTGGCACAGGTTGCTTATAGTAGCCAGATTCAAGTTCATCTTCCATTTACAAACCTTCTGGACTTAGCCAACCACAAATGGTGACCCTTTGCTTTCACATGACTTTTCCCAGATATTTCAACCCTTTCCACTTTGAATCTGTAAATAAATTTTGGCTTTCCTTTTAATTTTGTCTGTTATTTGCCACTCGGCGATTGCCTATAATATAGTTATTAATAATATATAAATCATATATATATAAATCATATATATTTATTTAATAATTATAAATAATATTTTATATATTTTCATAATGCAAAACCATTACGAGCAAAATATTACAATAATAATGAACTTTTTGAATTAAATACAGTATAATATATATTGTGTAGATAAATATAAAATTATAAAGAAACAAAATTTTAGAAAATAACAATATATTATAATTTATAAAAATAATTTTTTTAGTTTAAATATAATGTTTTAAATATTACTTTCCCTCATCATTAATAAAGTAGTGCTTGTTAACGTATAATTAAATGAATGACGTGCTTTCAATGATGGGGATGGGGATGAGAAAAAAAGATGGGGATAAGAAACAACGGGAAGGTAAAATATCATGACGCATTTGACACGGGATTCAGTAAAAATATCAAACAGATAGAAACAGTTTTCATCGTCTTGCATGGCACGGACAAATGATAAGGATCGTTGATAGACAATCTTAGTTCAGCCGATCTCATGGAGTGAATGTCTTTGACATAAAAATAAATCAAAATATATAATTATTTTTTATTTTTTATTAAATATTATTTTTCTATTTTATCTTTTCAATAAATTAAAATTGTCTCAAATTTAATTAAAAAGATTATATTCATTGGTTCATAATCGTTTCAATAAAAATAATGTCATTTATCAAATAGAACAATAAATAAAATTAAAAAATGACATTAAAATATGTTTGCACTATTAACTTTTTATAGTCAAAATAAAATAATTACAAAATTCCATATCTTATATCACACTAAAATTATTAACAGTAATATCACTATTCACAATGATTATTCAATGGGTAGAATGATAAATACATTAATTTAGGTATTTAATTTTTATTTTTTAAAATAAATTTGATCAATTTATTTTAATTATATCATTTCATTAATTCATTTGTTGACAACTAATAAATCAGATGAATAGAACTAATAAATAAAAAGATATAAACATTATCTTTAAAATATATATACTAATTTATTAACGGTGTGAATGGAAAACTTTACTTGTTTTGTCCTATTCTGACAAATCTTCCCAAAAGTAGCTAAATTAAAAATCTCAAATGCTTATTTCCACGAAGATGACGACTCTTACGAATTCTAGAAAGATTCCGTTCGACTTCCTTTATCTGCCACAAATAAATCCATAAAACTTTTAATTTTTTTAAAAAGCCTTTAATTTTACTCGATATTAGTATGCCCCACTCCATGAAACCATAACCTAAGAAGCTCTTTCCTTACACCCTTTATTTCGTATGCAGAAGATTGGCCTCCAATACATACCTCAACGATTGTCTGTCTAATCAATTCAGTATTTAGAGATTTGTTTGCAAGTTACCGGAAGAATGGTTAATAGTTGGCTGTGTTGCACTTCTCAGCCGAAGGTAAGAAGCCCTTCTCATGAGGAACCCTCTCAATCCTTGCCGCTTCCTTCAATGGCCACAACATCTTCGCCTCCTCCGTCAATCGATTCCATGGAGCTAAGCGTTCATAAAGTTCAGCAAGTTGATCCAACTGATCAAATCGATCCGCTCATCAGCTTCATTGAATATCAGCTACAGAAGATCAAGGTAAGCTACATAGATTCAGACAACTCTCTGTTCTCTCTGCTGTTAATTTACTAGTCAATGTTCAATTGATGAGGTGTGTGCTCATTATTGTAGGCTTCGCCAGGAAGAGAGTCCATCTCCTTCTCTTCGTTGGAGACTGCAACCCCCAATACACGTCTGGCTGCTGACTTCGTAGAGATAATTTCAAATGAAGCCCTAAAGAGCAGGGTAACGCTTAAATGTTTGCTCGAAAATATCAAATGATTATAGGAATTGAATATTATAATTGACAGTAATTTTGTCTTGACAGGACATGGCTGAGGAAATAGGAAATTTAACTTTGAGTGGGCTGAAGATGGTAGGAGAAGCCCACTGGCTATTCTTAGGGTTGTCTGTGGCCGCATATGCACTGGAGAGATGTGTGACTGTCAGATCCAATGTCTCCGATTGTATTGACCTCATGCAAAGGATTGTTTTCCTGGCAAAAGACCTGAAACAAATCAAGCAAAGGATGCCTGGAGAGAGCGAAAGACTCTGCCTTGCGGTTCAGATCATTGTGGAGGGGGCAATCATGTGCTGTGATTACATCAGCAAAGGAAGAATCTTCAGGTTAGGCGCCCTAAACTCATTTATTTATGTGGAGTAAAATTGTTTTGTATTTCTGAAGAAATTGAGGCTTTTCAATTCCCTTCTCAAAACATGAAGTTAATGGACAAGAGCATAAAAAATAGAAATGGGGAGATGTAAAACCTGAAGTTATGTGAGTCACTGGTTTAGGATTCCGCTTCAGTTTTCTTTAACCTTCTGTCAAGTGCAACTGACTGGCTTAAATTTGACGGTCGTTTCTGCTTTGTCATTCATTTTTTCTCATGTTTATTTATTCAAATTTGTCTTTCGAATATTAAAAATATATTTTATTACAAATAAATTATATAGAAATTGTATACATATATTAAAAAAATAGACTTTTCATCTAAAATGCCCTGCAACAAACAACTAAATGTATTTTATTTAGGCGATCGTTCAAAATTATGATTATTGATTCGTTTGCCATTGACGTCATCATTGATCTAAAATTTACTTCTGTATACTATGAATCAAGAGAAGGAATATAAAACTTTATTGCTTAGATTAAACAAATTTACTTAGCTGATCTCTTCCTAAACAAGTATTTATAATAGCATACTTATCGTTAGAGAAATATATGTAGAAGACGTTCAAGAGATATCAAATGTATGTTTAAAATATTATTATATTATATTAATTATATTTTTATTAATATATTATATTCTTTTTATTATTATTAAGTTTCATAATATTATTATATTATTCTATTATTTATTTTATTCTCTCTTTTTGTTTTCCTGTATACAATTTTTCAAATCCTATTTGTCATCATTTTTCATTAATAAATCAATCCTCTATAAATATTTAGTATAAGTTTTTCTTAATATAAAGATTAAAAAAATTAATTAAAAAGATATAGATTACTAAGTAAGGTATCTAGACTTAAAATTTTATTTTACATTTTTTCTTATATGAAAATTTAATGATAGTTTGGTTATTTAATTGTCTTTTTAAGAAAATATAAATTATTTAATTATGAAGAATTCAAAATGATATCTTTTTCTTTTTGATTTATTTCTTTTATTAATAGATTTATTTATTTTATTTATTTTTTTAATCAAATTGCTACCAAGGGGTAGCTCCCTTTCTATTAATAACAAGATAGAAATTACAATTGCAATTGAAACCTCATTGGGCTTATTTGAGTATAATGTTATAACAAATCTTTATTATCCACATATACAAGCTTAAGAAAGTGATCTATTTTTTTGTTTTTTTATAAAAGCATTCCCTATACAAACCTATAGCTTCAACAAGTTTATTGTCTTTCTTGATTGCTTTAACGACATCACAAAACAATCCATCCCTTTGCCTCTTATTGAAGGCAAAAATGGCCACAATTGTGTCTTAGATGTAATAATCTCTAAGAAGGCCCTACTAACCATGAGTTTTGCCATCTGTTTGTTGATGTTATAGCAGCTTTGGGCTCATCCTTCCAGCCATGAGTCAAGACATAAAATTGCATATAGCCTATCAGTTATTTATTTTATTGAGATAATTAAGTGAAGAGGTGCTTCACTTGGCAACAATACAAATTCTAACTGGGTCGACCTTCCTTGTAATTCACATTTATTAATTGTAATTATATTCTTTGTATTACGGTCGACCTTGTACATGAAGAGGTGCAACCTCTCTGACATTGTGTATATATACAAGGTCATTTCCATTCATTCTATTATCAAGCAAGTTCGATTCCTTCCTTCTCTCAAGTGCGAATTTTATTAAGAGCAGATTGAGAATTTCTTCAAGGGCAGATTTGAAGATCAAGTGCAGATTATTATCTGTCATTGCATCTAGTGTTGGTGTTGAATATTGGCCTTGTAATTGGCCTCATTGTAAAGAGAATTGTTGCCATTATTTATATATATAAGAGAGATATTTGTTGTTGGATTTTTCTCCCTCAAGAGGAGGGTTTTCCTAGGGTATATGTTGTGTCTTTGTGTCTGATTTTTGAATTAAATTTCTAAGTTTTACATCTGATCATAAAACTAACATGGTATCAGAGCGGGTATAAGAAAGATCGTGATTAGATTTATTCAAGCAGCGATATCCTCCATTTCTTATTCTCATCCTTGATTGCATCCATCTTATCGTCAAGATGGTGAACGGGCTCAAGATCGAAGATAGACTTGAGGGCGCATCAAACTTCACATCTTGGAGGTTCAAAGTCATGCTTGTCTTGGAAGAAAATGAGTTAGCAGCATTCGTGGAGGGTGAAGTTCCTGAACCAACCAATGAGAATGAGAAGTTACAGTGGAAGAGAAATGACACTAAAGCGAAAAAGATGTTGGTGGATTCCATGAAAGATTACATTGTGCCAATCATCTCTAAGTTGAAAATTGCAAGAAACATGTTCAAGACTTTGGAGGAGATGTATGAGATTAACAACACAAGTCGAGCTCTTGCATTAAAGCAACAACTTCATCATGTCAAGATGGCGAAGGGAGAATCCGTCATCTGATACTTCATGAAGATTTCCAAGTTGAGAGATCAACTCTCTACTATTAGTCATATTGTTGATGACAAGGATTTGACTATGTTGGCTCTTAATGGTTTTCCTTCATCTTGGGAGTCATCCATTCAAGGAATCAGTGCGAGATCAAAACTTCCCAAGTTTGATCGATTGAGAGCTGATTGTATTCAAGAAGAATCAAGATTGGTAGCAAGAGACATTGGTCAAAGCTCTACAAATGAAGATATTCATGTTTTTGCCGCTCAATCCTCGAAGAAGAGAGGAAAAGAAGGGAAGAAAGGATACTTCAAGAGGAATAGAGATAAATGATCAGATGGTGCTCCTGCATCGAAGAAGAAGAAGGAACTCTCTTGCATTCAATGTTTTAGGTGTGGCAAGTTTGGTCACTATGCGAAGGATTGTCCAACCCGACCTAAACAGCAGGCTACTTTTGCAGATGTGGATGAGATCTCTCCGCAAAAGGATTCAGGTGGTTTTCTATTCTATTCTTCTCTTTCAAGCAATGTGCCTACCGACAACAATACTTGGTTGATTGATAGTGGTGCTTCTCGCCACATCATCGGATTTAGAGAGCATCTAATTGATTTGGTGGAGAGAGATTCTAGTGTTCAAGTAATTATTGGAGATGATGATAGTTATTTTGTGAAAGGAGTTGGGACCTCCTCTCTTCACTTGGATTCTGACATTTCCTTACTGTTGAGTGATGTTCTATTTGTTCTGGGCATCAAGTGAAACCTTGTCTCTATCTCAACCTTGGAGGACAAGGGGTACCAAGTTGCATTTTCAGAAGGTAAAGTTCTTGCATGGCCAAAGAACTCAAATATCAAGATTGCTCAGGTGATTGGAGTTCGACATGGAGCGTCTACAAACTTTGCACCCATCCACTTTAGGCTTTATTGCATGATTCATCAAGTTCATGTGAACTTTGGCACAAAAGATTGGCTCACCTTCACTTTCAAGTACTACCTACCATGGAGAAGATGGTTACGGGCCTTCCGAAACTCAACTAGGAGCATGAAGGCACTTGCAGAGGTTGCGCATTGGGTAAGAATACTAAAGGTCCATTTCATAGTAGTGAAAGTAAATCTAAATGTATTCTAGATCTTATTCATTCTAATTTATGTGGTCTAATGTCTGTTGCTTCTTTGAGTGGTTTCTTGTATTACATTATTTTTATTGATGACTACTCTAGAAAGACTTGGATTTATTTCTTGAAATCTAAAGAATCTGAGGAAGTATTAAAGAGGTTCAAAGAATTTAAAGCTTAGGTAGAAAATTTGTCTAGGAAAAGGATCAAAGTTCTGAGATCCGACAACGGAGGAGAGTACATTTCCAGTAGCTTCCGTAACTTTTGCATTGAAGCAGGGGTTAAGAGGGAGTTTTGTGTCCCTTAGAATCTTCAACAGAACAGTGTTGCTGAAAGGAAGAACAAATATATTGTGTAAGTAGCCAAAGCCATGATTCATGATCAAGATCTGCAAACCTTCCTTTGGGCTGAAGCATCTAAGACAACTGTTTATGTTCAAAATAGAAGCCCTCACCGCATCTTGGAGAACATGACTCCGGAAAAAGCATTCACAGGGGTGAAGCTGGAAGTAAGTCATTTGAGGATCTTTGGTTGTCCAGTGTATGTTCATGTACCGAAAGATAAAAAGGACAAAGTTGGAACCTTCTGGCAAGAAGGGGATATTTGTAGGCTACAATGAGTCTTCAAAAGCTTACAAAATATACATTCTATGCTAGAAGTTGATTGAGATCAATAGGGATGTTACATTTGAAGAGGATGTTGCATTCAAGAGATCCAAGGGCGCTCACATGGAGATAGATAATGAAGAGTCTCCTCAAGATATGGAAGTTGACCGTACTCCTGAGATTTAGAGGGAGGCTAGTGAACCTAAAGAAGATGATGATCCAGTTGAGCCCTTGGAACCTATTGATGGGCCTATAGATATTGTGATTGGAAGAAAAAGACCTCTTTGGGCCAAACAAACAATGCAAGAGGCAGAAATGTTTGCAGCCCCAAAAGGAACATTCAGAGAAAGTAAGAGACCTCATAAGTTTTCCAGCTATGTTGCATTGATGAGTCAAATCATTGAGTTAGAACCTTCTAGTGTTGAGGAAGCTACTAGTCAACAAGTTTGGAGAGATGCTATGGCTGAAGAGTATCAATCCATTCTCAAGAATGATGTTTGGGACATCATACCTAGACGTAAGGGAAAATCTGTTGTTTCTTCTCAGTGGATCTTCAAGATCAAGCATGCGGCTGATGGGAGCATTGAGAAGTACAAGGCTAGGTTTGTGGCTAGAGGATTCTCTTAGAAAGAGGGAGTAGACTATGAGGAAACCTTTGCTCCAATTGCTCGTTATACATTCGTCAGGACCATCATTGCTATTGCAGCATCTAAAGGATGGAAGATACACTAGATGGGCATGAAGACAATATTTCTAAATAGTGTAATCGAGGAAGAGGTATACACTGAGCAACCTGATGGCTTTGAGATTCATGGGAAGGAGTCTCATGTTTGCAGGCTGAAGAAGGCTTTGTATGGCCTTAAGTAGGCTCCTCGTGCTTGGTATGAAATAATTGATCGATACCTGATGAGCTTGGGTTTCTCCAAGAATTATGCTGATTCAAACCTATACTTCAAGGTAATTGATGGCGAAGCATTAATATTGGTTCTCTATGTTGATGATTTAATTCTTACTAGAGAAGATCACCTCATTATCAAATGCAAGGAGTTAGCTTCTAAATGTGAAATGAAGGATCTTGGTCTCATGCACTACTTCCTTGGCTTAGAAGTATGGCAGAAGCCTGATGAGATCATTCTAAGTCAAGGGAAGTATACCATTGATATTCTGAAGAGATTTGGTATGATGGATTGCAAATCCATGTTTACACCTATGGAGACCAACTTGCATAAGTTGAAAGAGGCTGTAGCTAGCTAAGATCTGGTGGATCCCACGATATACAAGCAGTTGATTGGATCATTGATGTATCTAGTCAACACTAGACTAGATATTTCCTATGCAATGAGTGCACTTAGTCAGTTCATGTGTGAACCAAGGCAAATACATCTAGTTGCAACAAAGCATATCTTGAGATACTTGCGTGGCATAGTTGGATATGGCTTGAGATATTCTTCTGGTGTGGACTTGAAGTTGCATGGATATACTAATTTTGATTGGGTAAGGTGTGTTATTGATCGGAAGAGCACCTTTGGATGTTGCTTCAGTTTGGGGTTTGCGATGATATCCTGGTGTAGCAGGAAGCAGTCTTTAGTGGCACTAAGCACAACAAAGGCCGACTATATTGCAGCTTGTGTGGTAGCTCGAGAAGTAGTGTGGCTTCGGAAGCTCCTTGCAAGATTGTTTGGGCAATCGATGGAGCCGACTGTCATTCATTGTGATAATCAAAGCTGTGTGAAGCTTTCTGTAAATCTAGTGTTTCATGACAAAACTAAACATGTTAAGATCAAATACCACTATATCAGAGATATGGTATTGAGGAAAGTGATCCAGTTGAAGTATATCAGCACTGATGAGCAGATGACAGACATTCACACCAAGCCTCTCTCCAGGATAAAGTTTGTGTACTTTCAAGACAAGCTTGGTATGGTGGAGAATGAAGCCCTAGCTGAGAAGGAGTCTTGGTATTAGTGACCATCTTAATGCATTTCTCTCTGTGAGAGAGATTTGAGGTGCAAGCCCTTGTTAATGCATTTCTCTCTGTGAGAGAGATTTGAGGTGAAAGCCCTTGTTTCCACCCTTTGGGAGTTGCCATGGTGGATGTCATGTGTGTGACTCCATGACAACATCATGTCAGAGAGTCCATGATGATTTTCTTGTACTTGTGCTTTTCACCCTTTGGGAGTAGCCATGGTGAACGTCACGATGAGGTGACAACATCACATTAAGTGATGAGCACTTGTGCATACCACATATGGGAGTAGCCATGGTGGTTGATATGACGATGAGGTGATATTTACTTGTACCATACATGGGAGTAGCCATGATGGTTGATATCACAATGAGGTGATATGATCCTTTTCCACATATGGGAGTAGCCATGGTGGTTGACATCACGATGAGGTGATGTGTTTTGTATAGTTGGAAGAATTCCTCCCTAGCTGAGAGGGAGTGTTGATGTTATAGCAACTTTGGGCTCATCCTTCTAGCCACGAATTAAGACATAAAATTGCATATATCCTATCGGCTATTTATTTTATTGAGATAATTAAGTGAAGAGGCGCTTCACTTGGCAACAATACAAATTCTAATTGGGCCGACCTTCCTTGTAATTCATATTTATTAATTGCAATTATATTCTTTGTATTATGGCCGACCTTGTACATGAAGAGGTGCAACCTCTCTCACATTGTGTATATATACAAGGTCATTTTCCATTCATTCTATTATCAAGCAAGTTCGATTCCTTCCTTCTCTCAAGTGCGAATTTTATTAAGAGCAGATTGCGAATTTCTTCAAGGGCAGATTTGAAGATCAAGGAGGTGCAGATTATTATTTGTCATTGCATCTAGTGTTGGTGTTGAATGTTGGCCTTGTAATTGGCCTCATTGTAAAGAGAATTGTTGCCATTATTTATATATATAAGAGAGATATTTGTTGCTAGGTTTTTCTCCCTCAAGAGGAGGGTTTTCCCAGGGTATATGCTATGTCTTTGTGTCTGATTTTGAATTAAATTTCTGAGTTTTACATCTGATCATAAAACTAACACTGTTTTCTTTCTATCGTGAGAACAATTATGGGTAGAAAGATGTCTATCAAATCTTGATCATGAATATGACCATCGATGATCTTTTGTGTTCCAATTACTTTATTTATTGCCTCTTCAATTGTCAAATCTTTAATCTTGAATACCCTTCACGGCTGAGTAGACATCTCTTTCTAAGCACACCTACATCTACAATTGGGGATCAATTTATACATTCCATGTTTGCATGTAGAGGTATGACCCATTGGTTCCTTAAATAGATCTTGGAAGCATTCACTTGTTTGATCCTCGTGACTAAACAAAGCAATTTGAATATTTGTGACCATCAATTACCATGTCCTATATGATCCCAAGGCAATCATGAATGTCGATACACCAACATCTGTACAAAAAATTGTGTGTATCTATAACTTCATTTTGGGTCTCAATAGCCACTGTCAGGTTGTTCATTCTTTGTCCTTTGGATCTCTTCATCTGAAAACCTTGTGAGAAATCACCAGATCAGTGCAATTGATTGATTTCCAGCCCCAAATATTCTTTATGATGTTATCCTAAATTTGTCATATCATGGCCTGCATCGCTTGGATAGAGATGGGATCCCAATAATCTTGTGTAAGGCCTATATGTGTTTTGACATTACTAGTAGAGGTCGCCCATAGGTATTGGCCCCGAAATGATGGGACTTGGCTAATATGCACGCTTTATTTCTTAGGGACCTAGCCCATATCTAAGTTTACAAGTGTTTTTAATTCTCCCCAATCATTGAGGCAATTTGAGATCCTGTATCAGATGGTTTGATTGATAGTTAGGTTGGATAGGTAGTCTACAACCATGTTAGTCTCCCTATATGTGTGCTTGATGAATTCATGTCTAGTGTCTAAAAGTGCTTGTAGTTGGTTTGCCCACATAGTCAGTCTCCAAATTTGGACCTTTTTGATTGCAACATGGCCCAAATGATGATCATGGAGTCTCCTTCAATTTCAATTCTCCTTGAGTCCCTTGTTCACACACAACAGAAGGCCTTCATACAATGAAATAAATCTAGCCTCATTGTTAGTGCCATTTTGCAATTGAATCGCCTCAGCCCAAAGAATCTCCCCTCGGTCATTTCCGATGATGAATCCAGCCCTAGATGGCCTAGGATTGCCCTTTTCTGCCCATCAAAATTTAGCTTTAATCTTTTAGAAGGTAGGAGGGATCATTTTTCTTTTTCCCTCTTTGATTTTCCAAGTGCCTCATCACTATATTGGTAATTAGGTACTACCAAAAGTGACCAAGTGGAGAGGATGTTGTTATCCCAGAGTGAGAGGATCATTGTGGTTGGCTTTAGAGTATCACTTTCATTGTTCGACTCCATTTGGCTAACCCTCTCTTACATGTTGTCAATCTGATTCTTAAAATGTTGGAGAATACCGCTTCCCAGATCCTCCTCCTTCGAGCTCACCATAACCTTAACATTATCTTCCTCCTGTTCAGGGTCTGTACCTTCCTCTTCTTCTTCAATGGCAATATTCATTTCATTCTTATCATTATCCTTCTCTTGTTCCTCACTTTTTTCCTCCTTTGTCTCCTCTTCCACACTAGTATTATCATCATCAGACTCATTCCCAATCACCACTTCTAGTTCTTTTTGGTTAGTATCAAGGTCCTCCTCCTTGAGCATAGGGAAATACTCTTCAGCCGAAGACCCATCCTCCTCCTCTTCGAAAGTGATGCAGGAGCATTCGGGTCTACAGGCGATCAACATCAACAAAAAAAAATCGGTTTGGAATCTTATTGTTTTCATTTTGGTTTTTGGCTCGATTTCAATTTCATGTTTGTCTGGGGCAGATTTGAGCAACACTCTGTCATTTCATAGTTTGATTCACATCTTCAGCTTTGGTGCATTGAAGTTAATTGGTTTCAGATGATTACTTATTAATAGGAAATAGATAATTTATCTTTATTTTCCTACATATGAATGGGATCCACACTTATTAAAAAGAGCTATTATGGAGTATTGGAAGAGACAGAAGTTAAAAGACAAAAAGATACGCAAGAAACTATTGAATAGACATAGGAAGATAAAAAGACCTGCATAGTATAGAATACTAGAAGAAGACACTAGACAGGAGAGAGGAGAAAGGCGCAGTTGAAGGAAAGTAGAGGCTGCGTGGGTGAGAAGTAGCCACGCTAGGGGAGCACACTCCTATGCAACCATGGGCAGAGGAAGAAGACGCCCATATTGCCTAAGTGAGACAAAATGTTTTAAAAAATAATAATAATCATCAAACCTTTAAAAGCAGTAGATTTGATGCCACGGTAAGAGGCCAAGCATAATGAATTTGGGACTGTGTTGATGTGAAGATGACAGCCCATAGTGAGGAAGACTAGCGCCCAAAAAGGAGATTGTGCAAAGTGTGAGATAAAATACAGGAAGACAATTCAATGGCAAGATAATTGCAAACTAGAAATTCAAGTTAATAAATTGCAACGCCCAAAGGTGGAGTGGTCGCGTGTGGAGAATGAGAGACACATTGGAGCAGCAGGAAAGAAAACGATGGTTAGAAGATAGGAAATGTGAAGAATGAGGGTCGTGCAAGTACATCTGGTGATTTAATCCTTAAAGATATTTTAATTATTGCAGAGTAAAAAAATGGTTGCGATGGAAGACGGAACAAATAGGGATTGTGAATGCATGTCTATGGTTAAAGAATACTGCAGGTTTACGTAGAGAGGTGACATGTATCACATTGGGAGTCAATGAAACTTGCCAGCGATAAGCCTTGATAGGTGTGTTTGAATATAATAGGGAATCAAACAAAAAACATCAACAGTTGATGCGTTGGGAGAATGTGATTTGTTAAGTGAAATGTAAACAATTGTTGCTTACGCGTTTGGACAATGAGCAGGAACTTAACTGGTTGCATGAGTCTCATATGAAGAATGACTCGAAGGCAGAGGTAAGTCATGAGGATGAAAAGAACCCGGTACAAGGAGATAGTAAACAAATTTGGAAGTGGCACAAAGAATAGTAAGCCTTGAATGCAAAGTGGGGCTAAATGTATGTGAATTCATATAAGGGATTATAATGTATGCGGTTTGAGTATGTAGCATGGAGTGTGTGGGTATTGGAAATGGGCTTAGTGAAGGAAAAAGTTGAGGAAAGGATGTTGCTCCATAACAGAGAGGAGATTGTTTTAAAAGTTGTAATGTATGTTCTCATGAATTTGAAATAAGTGAATATAATAGTTTTGTTTTCGAATTTGATTGCAAAGTTGTGCGATTGTAAATCAGTTTTAAATTGACACATATCATTGTTTATTTTAAAGTTGATTGCCCATGAATTTGTTGTAATCTAGGTTTTGCAAAATTTGAGAGAGTTGTGTTCTCGTCTTCATCAATTGGTATAAGAGCCAATGGTCTTGAGCGTGCGGATAGAGTGCCGAGAGAGAGGCGGTTCGCATTGGGACCTGCAGGTGGAGAGGGGAGTGAGCAGAGGTTTCGGGGGCACAAGTAGATCACTGAACATGAGGTAGCTTTTGATGAAACCTATGGATAGTTAAAGCGTGATTGAGGAGCTCAAAAGAACTGTTGTAGGTGTGTGGAGACCTGAGCAGTTGAGGTCTGGAAAGCACAGAGTTGGAAGCATGAGAGAAACTCAAAAGTATCGTTGCAGGTGTGTGGAGTCTCGAACGGTTGAGAGCGGAAGGTGCAAAGGAAAAGTGTTGTGACAAATTACAATAGACAAAGTGGAATCTTCGTGAGATTGAGGTATGATTGCAACATGGAGGTTGCATTGCAAGGGCAGAGCTGTAGAGAAGACATGCCAAAGGAGGGCATGGACTGAAGAGGAAGATCATTTGGCAGAGGAGGTTAGGCTATTTAGCAGAGGAGGTCAGACTATCAGTGATGGAGTTCGTTGGAGGTTGTGCACAATCTCAAAAGGTGGTTCTATCACCTAACTCTACCTTTGTGAGCCCATGCTCACAAATTTCTTACCCAACATGTTTGATGCAAAAGCATCTGAGTTCACAGGCGATCAACATCAACAAAAAAAAATTGGTTTGGAATTTTATTGTTTTCATTTTGGTTTTTGGCTCGATTTCGATATCATCTTCGTTTGGGGCAAATTTGAGCAACACTTTGTCATTTCATATTTTGATTCACATCTTCAACTTTGGTGCATTGAAGTCAATTGGTTTCAGATGATTACTTATTAATAGGAAATAAATAATTTATCTTTATTTTCCTACATATGAATGGGATCCACACTTATTAAAAAGAACCGTTATGGAGAGTATTGGAAGAGATAGAAGTTAAAAGACAAAATGATATGCAAGAAACTATTGAATAGACATAGGAAGATAAAAAGACCTGCATAGAATCATTAAAAGAAGACTAGAAGAAAACACAAAATAGGAGAGAGGAGAAAGGTGTGACTGAAGGAAAGTAGAGGCTATGTGGGTGAGAAGTAGCCACACTAGGGGAGCACACTCCTGCATAGCCATGGGCAGAGGAAGAAGACACCCACATTGCCTAAGTGAGACAAAATGTTTTAAAAAATAAAAATCAATCAAACCTTTAAAAGTAGAAGATTTGATGCCATGGTAAGAGGTCAAGCATAATGAAATTGGGGTTGTGTTGATGTGAAGATGGCAACCCATGGTGAGGAAGACTAGTGCCCAAAAAGGAGATTGGGCGAAGTGTGAGATAAAATACAAGAAGACAATTTAATGCCAAGATAATTACAAACTAGAAATTCTTGAGTTAATAAATTGTAGCGCCCAAAGGTGGAGTGGTCGCGCATGGAGAATGAGAGACACATTGGAGCAACATGAAAGAAAACGGTGGTTAGAAGATAGGAAATGTGGAGAATGAGGGTTGCGTGGGTACATCTAGTGATTTAATCCTTAAAGATATTTTAATTATTGCAAAGTAAAAGAAATATGGCTACGATGGAAGACAAAACAAATAGGGATTGTGAATGCATGTCTATGGTTAAAGAATAATGTAAGTTTACATAGAGAGGCGGCATGTATCACATTGGGAGTCAAAAAAAACTTGTCAACGATAAGCCTTGATAGGTGGATTTGAATGTAATAGGGAATCAAACAAAAACCATCAACAACTGATGCATTGGGAGAATGTGATTTGTTAAGTGAAATGTAAACAATTGCTGCTTTGGTGTTTGGACAGTGAGTAGGTACTTAACTGGTTGCGTGAGTCTAATATGAAGAATGACTCGAAGGTAAAGGTAAGTCATGATGATGAAAAGAACTTGGTACAAGGAGATTGTAAACGAATTTGGAAGTGGCATAGAGAATAGTAAGCCTTGAATGCAAAGCGACATTGAATGTATGTGAATTCATATAAGGGATTAAAATGTATGTGGTTTGAGTATATAGCGCGGAGTGTGTGGGTATTGGAAAGGGGATGAGTGAAGCAAAAAGTTGAGGAAAGGATGTTGCTCCATAACAAAGAGAGAGGAGATTGTTTTAAAAGTTGTAATGTATGTTCTCAAGAATTTGAAATAAGTGAACATAATAGTTTTGATTTCGAATTTGATTGTAAAGTTGTGCGATTGTAAATCGATTTTAAATTGACACATATCATTATCAATTTTAAAGTTAATAATCGTCCTTGAAGTCGTAATCTGAATTTTGCAGAATTTGAGAGAGTTGTGTTCTTATCTTCATCAAAAAGCCAACTTTTTCCCCTTAATGTTCTGGTTTTTATTCTATTTAACCACTTTGGCCAATGTGGCCAACCTTCTCTCACCTTGACCATTGCTTGAATCACCTAATTGACCCTCGTCACCCTCATCTGGTATTTCAATTGTAACATTGTTAACCATCATCTTTTCATCAAGGCCCAGGCCCTTTCATTTTGAACAAGTGGGGTTTCTAGTGATTTTCTTTTTTGAGAGGGAGGGGTAGACTGCTTTTCCTTTGTGAGGGGGTTTTGAAAAACAACATTAGGTTGGGTAGCAAATTTTGGCTTCTTGCTAGGGTTAGGGTTATGTTGAAGCGAATGGGGATTGTCCTTCAAAGGCTTAATTTGTAGGGGCTTAACATTATTCACCGAACACGACAGAGGGGTTAGAGAAAAAACATGATTATAGTCGTTGAATTAGCCCTTGATGCAACAAGGGGAGGCACCTTTGGCCCTACATTGATGCAGAGAGAATAGAAGAAAGAAGGGGATATTGATTTTTTTCATTTCGCCTTATATGATTAAGGAAAGGAAAGTGATAGCCATGAACAATAGTATATCTACCTTCAAGAGTGAAATATTTCATGATGTGAACACTCACTAGATCGTAGGGAGTCGAGAATTTCTCTCTGTTATAACTATTTTGAAATCTCCTCAGCATCTCATCCTTGTCGAGGAAACTATCGATAAAATGCTGGTAGTTCTCGTTGCTCACCTTCGCCACTTTAATTCCCTTGCATTCCAAACCTATTGCCTCAACAATAAGTCTGGGGGTTACCTCAAAGCTGATACTGGCAATAGACACCCTACCCTCCCTCCACGACTTAAAAACCTTTGATGTAAGATCATCATTAAAGCCCTTCATGCCCTGAAAGAAGGGCGACATTCCGACTTCCTCAAATAACTTCTAGAGTTCAATGTTTTGTTTGAGGGGAACACAAGATAATGGTTTAGATAGCTTCCTTGGCCCACCCATATTCAATCCATAACCTTTCCACCTCCTTCACATGGGTTTTTGAGACACAACAACCACACCACGGTAACACATATCATACAAAAAATGAATGCAACTAGATCTTATTTTGGTCTTTTTATTAAAAGGAAAGATAAAATTATGTATTTCGAAGAATGAGCCAAACCATTTGAATGGGTTTTCGAGAAATCTCTCCACTCGTCTTTAATGATAAGACCCTCAATACTCCATATGAGATGAATCTTATGCAAAATCTATTGCATTATGTTGTCATTGATGTCAACCTTTGGTATGGATATGTTGAGGTGTGTATGGTGTTGAGCAGGTGTTGCAGATGCAACATGGTTACTTGGTTTCCAAGTTCTTTTGAGAAAATTTGCATAAAGATTGTACAAGCTGACTAGGAAGTGTTCTGTATTTTGGTCCATATTTCTTCATTCTTGAGGATTTGCTTGTGCGATTTGAAAGTGATGATTAGAGGTCTTCGAAGGTGTTATATCTAGAGTTTCAAGTTATGGATCGTGCGATAGTAGAAGATATGTTTGATAGTATGTTGGACTGTCTCTAGCTTATGAAGAGGGTTATCTAGGAGAAATAGAATTGCTCCGCATTTCTTTGCAATAAAGTTTCTTGTCTTGCAAATTTGGGAATGTGCTAATATTGCTTGTACCTACGTTCACTTAGTTTGTTCAGTGTTTAGCTATTCCACAAGCTTAGATCTTGAGTTGTATCTCAATGGTAGTTTGACTGGTTGCATATGATGATAGTATTCTCAGTGCCATGTGTTTGTGCTAGTGTTTTTGAATACCCTATTGATGTTGGAATATTCCAAGGTGTTGTGTAATGTTGCTACATGGCCTGTAGGATGTTTTCATCCTTGGTGAAGTGTGTATTTGGTTGCTTGATAGTGTTAAGGCTGGTTTGGCCAACTTGGTGTGTTAGCACTATTTGTGGGCGAGCTTTGTGGTTTGTGGAAGCCTAGTGTAACGTGTCAGTGTAGATTTGGGCTTTGGTTAACCCTTGATGTGGTATGCCCTCACTTCTTTCCAACACAGAGGTGTTTGGTGCTGACCTATTTGGTGGTTGCACATTTGAGGTGCATACGTTTCATTGAAGCTAACCTAGAGAAGGTTATTTGAGGTTGCAAAAGATATATATGCTAGGTCAAAATCTTGGAGAAGATTGTGGCATGAAATGATGTATATGTGATCATATGACGAGATTTGAGTGTGAGCAAGAATTCCTAAGACTACCATAAGCATTGAGCAAAAGGTGTCTATAGTTTATGTTAAACACCCAAAATACTAGGGGGGTGAATCTGTATTCTTTGAAACCACTTAAATATTTAAACATTCATTTCACATAACATATTCAACTTGCTATAAGGAAGGAAAGCATGAAAGGATCCATCAAAGCACATAACACATGAACACCATATTTTTACATGGAAATCCCAAAGAGGGAAAACCATGGTGAGGATTAGCTCGCAATATATTATAATCGGTTACAACATATTACAAAAATGGTCACTGTAGGTGGAGTCATTGTTCTAGTGGACTCACTGTCCACAAAAAGAAGAAAATATAAAAGAGAGGGGTGGCACACAACTGAAATGAACTGTTACAAATGCATCTACAACATGTTGGAATACAGTTCCACTAAAGCTCAATATACAGAGTCAACACAATTCATATCACTCTGCTCTAACACTCTGCTTTGCTTTGCATTCACATCACTTTCACACAATTCACATCAACAAAACTTGTTCACACACTACAACATCAAAATGTACTCACACATATATCCATCACATCCACAAACATCTAAACATCAATTAGGTCAGCATAATTAGATGTATCATGCAAAACATAACTTGTCGGCCCCAAAACTTTCTTTGCACTATAAACAAAAATTATAACAAACTCAAATAGGTTGACATTGACATATATTAGCTCCCTTATAGCATATTAATACTTAACCTCAACAATACCCCAAATATATTAGGTTGGCACTGCTAGTGACCTAACATGAAAAGTCATCAACAAAACAACCACAAACTGACATGTGGACCTCAAAACTTCATGCCACTTGGAACATAGGTGCACTTGACACCTGTCAACACTTCCACAAATCTGCAAGACCAAATACTCTTCCGCGGTGAAGTGCAGTTTGATCAAAACATACATTTTGTACTGGTAACCATTGTCACTAGTGAAACAAATATTCTGCCAATCATGTAACATCGATACCAGAGGACAAAACAATGTGAAAGCTTGGATTTATACTCCTTTAACATCCAACAAAATTACCTTAGAATCACAAAGCAAGATTCCTTCAGGCGGACTAATGCGGACCAAAATATCGGATGTCTTGTACACACTAAAAACACTGTTATGACGCTTAGCCAATTTTCACTTCAATTGTCTACACTGGATCAAACCTTCTTGCAACTATACATTGGATTATCATCTATATACACACTCATGCTTCACCAAATAATTTGCACATTAATCTCCATACAATGTTGACATCAATGACAACATTGCATACTATACAACTCATGCTCATACTCATGCTGCCAATAGACATATCAATGAAAAACTCCACAAACTTCCAACAATCTCCCCCTTTGTCATTGATGGCAACATACATCAACTACTCTCCAAAACTGCAAACTACTCTCCCCCTTTGACATCAAGGGCAAAGGTTGTAAAACATATGCATACATACTACTCTTTTCTCCCCCTTTGATACATATCTTTCACAGGATTACATACATACTCCCCTTAACAGATATATACATGTAGGATTGAGAGTAACAAAATTCTGACCAACTCCCCATATCTCTACCATTCGCATATATACAATGAAATCTAACTAAGAAACTAAAATACATAATAAGAAAGAAATATACATTGTTGAATATTATTAATTGGAAGAGGTATTCGACACTTGTAACTTCTCAAGGTGTGCTTTCCAGTCCTTCTTCCCTTCTTTCCAACCCTTCTTGGCTAGGCCAAGCATAAGGCTCTAAGTCTCAAACTCCATAAGAAGTTCTTCACCATCATTTGGAGTGTTGGGTACTAGTTCTAATTTCTTTTCCTTCTTTGCACTCATCAGGGCACTAGAGATAAGTGTGAATTTGGCATTCACTAGATCCTTGAGATTACCAAACTATATAATTATTTTCTCCTTTTGTACTTGCAGTTGGAAAATTGCTCGTACAAATTCTCAATCATAGTCCTTGTGCTCCTATGAATGTCCTATGCTAGATCATACGCACCATATGCCTTATCTATTTGGGACTCAATGGAGTCCATCTCATCCTTTATGCTTTTGTGGAGCTAGGCCATTTCATGCAAAATTGGAATAACATTTTTGCTTCCGCCATGCAATCCTGTACATCTTTGAGATTATCCTAAAATTTATTGTGCATAGGCACACTTCTTTGTTATATCCATTAATCTCTTATCGTTCACCTTTTTTTATCTATCTCTTTCTCTTGTTTTTCTTTCAAACCGCAAGAATACTCTTTAAATGAATCAAGCAAAAACTTTAAATTCTCCATACCGGATAAAGAATCGCCAATGCTCACACTTGGTATGCTCTCTTGTAGAATCTTCACTACTTCATCAATAAGGTCTGCACTCTTTTGATGAGTTTGCAATATTTCCTTCCGAGCAAAGGCATGAAACACATCACCTAGTTGAAGCTTGTGCAATGGAGAGATCTTATCCATGTCAACCTGTGCCCCTATTGCATTAGAAGCTGAAGTAGTTGGGCATATACTATCGGTTGAAATTGAAGTTGCATACTTAACAATTTTTTCAATGAATCTCCAAAGGTACCGAAATATTCTCCAACTGTCTTTGCATCATCCTTTGCAACCTTCTCTAAAGCCTTTTTCCTTGTTACCAATGCTACATTATGCTTTTTGTTCATTAACCTCAACATTGTCAGGCTTTTCCTCATCCTTCTTTTCCCCATCAACTAATTCTTCTTTGTTATCCAAAGGCATATTTATCTCCGGGTTGGCTTGTATTGCTTCTTCAATTACTTTCTGGTTTTAGAGGAGCTGAGTTATGATTTGTAGATTGATGAAGGTGCAACCCGAGACACAGAAAATAACCCACAAACAAGAGAATAATTTTATTATTCAGAGAATGGAGCTTCTTAAATGCAGAGGATCTCAAATCCCCAAGTTCTACAACACATGCAAGCTACAGAAAGCTACAGAATAACCCTTTCGCAACATGCGGGCTTGTCCCCAAAAAGTTACCCCCAAAAATATTAGAAACCCACCCATAAATAGAGCTCCTCTTTAGTTTGGAGCCAAAACAACATTAGAATTTGAGTTTGGGCAGTTTGGCGCCGAAAATTACAACTTGAAGTTCAAATTTCAAAAGAATATTTGCAATTGTATATTCTAGAAAGTGCGCCAACTTCCCGGGACCATAACTTTTGATCTGGGGCTCCGATTCGCGATCCGTTTGAACCGTTGGAAAGGTTTTGAAGTTAAGAATGCGTTTGAAATCTGCCACGCCGATTTCGGCAAGTTTCGGGGCCATTCTGGAAGCTCTAAGTGCCTCAAATCCAACTCGGAAGATTTTCAGGTGCAAATCTAAAAAACTAAAATTGCAATATCTTTCAACCCAAGAATAGAAAATAAAAACAGTAAATTGGGAATTTCATTATGACGAAAAGGGTATCCAAAAATGTAAAAACATCTGAAAAATGATAAACTTGAAATTTAACTATTTTTGGGTGATGCAAGATTGCCCTTACACCACTGGATGCTCCTGCATCAGACACCCAGGGTAATTTTGAGAAGTGACCCTGTCACGTCTCAGATGGTTGAGGAAAACCCAACCGGTCAACCGTTGCCTTAGATAGCCAGGATGAATCTTCCACCGGGGCCTTCCTCTCCATTTTCA
>VDFB02000007.1:199642567-199807864 GCA_007258455.2 Sequoia sempervirens
ATTCATCCTGGCTATCTAAGGCAGCAGCTGACTGGTTGGGTTTTCCTCAACCATCTGAGATGTGATGGGGTCACTTCTCAAAATTATCCTGGGTGTCTGATGCAGGAGCATCGGTGGTGTAAGAACAATCTTGCATCACCCAAAAATAGTTAAATTTCAAGTTTATCATTTTTCAGATGTTTTTACATTTTTGGATACCCTTTTCGTCATAATGAAATTCCCAATTTACTGTTTTTATTTTCTATTCTTGGGTTGAAAGATATTGCAATTTTAGTTTTTTAGATTTGCACCTGAAAATCTTCCGAGTTGGATTTGAGGCACTTAGAGCTTCCAGAATGGCCCCGAAACTTGCCGAAATCGGCGTGGCAGATTTCAAACGCATTCTTAACTTCAAAACCTTTCCAACGGTTCAAACGGATCGCGAATCGGAGCCCCAGATCAAAAGTTATGGTCCCGGGAAGTTGGCGCACTTTCTAGAAGATACAATTGCAAATATTCTTTTGAAATTTGAACTTCAAGTTGTAATTTTCGGCGCCAAACTGCCTAAACTCAAATTCTAATGTTGTTTTGGCTCCAAACTAAAGAGGAGCTCTATTTATGGGTGGGTTTCTAATATTTTTGGGGGTAACTTTTTGGGGACAAGCTCGCATGTTGCGAAAGGGTTATTCTGTAGCTTTCTGTAGCTTGCATGTGTTGTAGAACTTGGGGATTTGAGATCCTCTGCATGTAAGAAGCTCCATTCTCTGAATAATAAAATTATTCTCTTGTTTGTGGGTTATTTTCTGTGTCTCGGGTTGCACCTTCATCAATCTACAAATCATAACTCAACTCCTCTAAAACCAGAAAGTAATTGAAGAAGCAATACAAGCCAACCCGGAGATAAATATGCCTTTGGATAACAAAGAAGAATTAGTTGATGGGGAAAAGAAGGATGAGGAAAAGCCTGACAATGTTGAGGTTAATGAACAAAAAGCATAATGTAGCATTGGTAACAAGGAAAAGGCTTTAGAGAAGGTTGCAAAGGATGATGCAAAGACAGTTGGAGAATATTTCGGTACCTTTGGAGATTCATTGAAAAAATTGTTAAGTATGCAACTTCAATTTCAACCGATAGTATATGCCCAACTACTTCAGCTTCTAATGCAATAGGGGCACAGGTTGACATGGATAAGATCTCTCCATTGCACAAGCTTCAACTAGGTGATGTGTTTCATGCCTTTGCTCGGAAGGAAATATTGCAAACTCATCAAAAGAGTGCAGACCTTATTGATGAAGTAGTGAAGATTCTACAAGAGAGCATACCAAGTGTGAGCATTGGCGATTCTTTATCCGGTATGGAGAATTTAAAGTTTTTGCTTGATTCATTTAAAGAGTATTCTTGCGGTTTGAAAGAAAAACAAGAGAAAGAGATAGATAAAAAAAGGTGAACGATAAGAGATTAATGGATATAACAAAGAAGTGTGCCTATGCACAATAAATTTTAGGATAATCTCAAAGATGTACAGGATTGCATGGCGGAAGCAAAAATGTTATTCCAATTTTGCATGAAATGGCCTAGCTCCACAAAAGCATAAAGGATGAGATGGACTCCATTGAGTCCCAAATAGATAAGGCATATGGTGCGTATGATCTAGCATAGGACATTCATAGGAGCACAAGGACTATGATTGAGAATTTGTACGAGTAATTTTCCAACTGCAAGTACAAAAGGAGAAAATAATTATATAGTTTGGTAATCTCAAGGATCTAGTGAATGCCAAATTCACACTTATCTCTAGTGCCCTGATGAGTGCAAAGAAGGAAAAGAAATTAGAACTAGTACCCAACACTCCAAATGATGGTGAAGAACTTCTTATGGAGTTTGAGACTTAGAGCCTTATGCTTGGCCTAGCCAAGAAGGGTTGGAAAGAAGGGAAGAAGGACTGGAAAGCACACCTTGAGAAGTTACAAGTGTCGAATACCTCTTCCAATTAATAATATTCAACAATGTATATTTCTTTCTTATTATGTATTTTAGTTTCTTAGTTAGATTTCATTGTATATATGCGAATGGTAGAGATATGGGGAGTTGGTCAGAATTTTGTTACTCTCAATCCTACATGTATATATCTGTTAAGGGGAGTATGTATGTAATCCTGTGAAAGATATGTATCAAAGGGGGAGAAAAGAGTAGTATGTATGCATATGTTTTACAACCTTTGCCCTTGATGTCAAAGGGGGAGAGTAGTTTGCAGTTTTGGAGAGTAGTTGATGTATGTTGCCATCAATGACAAAGGGGGAGATTGTTGGAAGTTTGTGGAGTTTTTCATTGATATGTCTATTGGCAGCATGAGTATGAGCATGAGTTGTATAGTATGCAATGTTGTCATTGATGTCAACATTGTATGGAGATTAATGTGCAAATTATTTGGTGAAGCATGAGTGTGTATATAGATGATAATCCAATGTATAGTTGCAAGAAGGTTTGATCCAGTGTAGACAATTGAAGTGAAAATTGGCTAAGCGTCATAACAGTGTTTTTAGTGTGTACAAGACATCCGATATTTTGGTCCGCATTAGTCCGCCTTAAGGAATCTTGCTTTGTGATTCTAAGGTAATTTTGTTGGATGTTAAAGGAGTATAAATCCAAGCTTTCACATTGTTTTGTCCTCTGGTATCGATGTTACATGATTGGCAGAATATTTGTTTCACTAGTGACAATGGTTACCAGTACAAAATGTATGTTTTGATCAAACTGCACTTCACCGCGGAAGAGTATTTGGTCTTGCAGATTTGTGGAAGTGTTGACAGGTGTCAAGTGCACCTATGTTCCAAGTGGCATGAAGTTTTGAGGTCCACATGTCAGTTTGTGGTTGTTTTGTTGATGACTTTTCATGTTGGGTCACTAGCAGTGCCAACCTAATATATTTGGGGTATTGTTGAGGTTAAGTATTAATATGCTATAAGGGAGCTAATATATGTCAATGTCAACCTATTTGAGTTTGTTATAATTTTTGTTTATAGTGCAAAGAAAGTTTTGGGGCCGACAAGTTATGTTTTGCATGATACATCTAATTATGCTGACCTAATTGATGTTTAGATGTTTGTGGATGTGATGGATATATGTGTGAGTACATTTTGATGTTGTAGTGTGTGAACAAGTTTTGTTGATGTGAATTGTGTGAAAGTGATGTGAATGCAAAGCAAAGCAGAGTGTTAGAGCAGAGTGATATGAATTGTGTTGATTCTGTATATTGAGCTTTAGTGGAACTGTATTCCAACATGTTGTAGATGCATTTGTAACAGTTCATTTCAGTTGTGTGCCACCCCTCTCTTTTATATTTTCTTCTTTTTGTGGACAGTGAGTCCACTAGAACAATGACTCCACCTACAGTGACCATTTTTGTAATATGTTGTAACCGATTATAATATATTGCGAGCTAATCCTCACCATGGTTTTCCCTCTTTGGGATTTCCATGTAAAAATATGGTGTTCATGTGTTATGTGCTTTGATGGATCCTTTCATGCTTTCCTTCCTTATAGCAAGTTGAATATGTTATGTGAAATGAATGTTTAAATATTTAAGTGGTTTCAAAGAATACAGATTCACCCCCCTAGTATTTTGGGTGTTTAACATAAACTATAGACACCTTTTGCTCAATGCTTATGGTAGTCTTAGGAATTCTTGCTCACACTCAAATCTCGTCATATGATCACATATACATCATTTCATGCCACAATCTTCTCCAAGATTTTGACCTAGCATATATATCTTTTGCAACCTCAAATAACCTTCTCTAGGTTAGCTTCAATGAAACGTATGCACCTCAAATGTGCAACCACCAAATAGGTCAGCACCAAACACCTCTGTGTTGGAAAGAAGTGAGGGCATACCACATCAAGGGTTAACCAAAGCCCAAATCTACACTGACACGTTACACTAGGCTTCCACAAACCACAAAGCTCGCCCACAAATAGTGCTAACACACCAAGTTGGCCAAACCAGCCTTAACACTATCAAGCAACCAAATACACACTTCACCAAGGATGAAAACATCCTACAGGCCATGTAGCAACATTACACAACACCTTGGAATATTCCAACATCAATAGGGTATTCAAAAACACTAGCACAAACACATGGCACTGAGAATACTATCATCATATGCAACCAGTCAAACTACCATTGAGATACAACTCAAGATCTAAGCTTGTGGAATAGCTAAACACTGAACAAACTAAGTGAACGTAGGTACAAGCAATATTAGCACATTCCCAAATTTGCAAGACAAGAAACTTTATTGCAAAGAAATGCGGAGCAATTCTATTTCTCCTAGATAACCCTCTTCATAAGCTAGAGACAGTCCAACATACTATCAAACATATCTTCTACTATCGCACGATCCATAACTTGAAACTCTAGATATAACACCTTCGAAGACCTCTAATCATCACTTTCAAATCGCACAAGCAAATCCTCAAGAATGAAGAAATATGGACCAAAATACAGAACACTTCCTAGTCAGCTTGTACAATCTTTATGCAAATTTTCTCAAAAGAACTTGGAAACCAAGTAACCATGTTGCATCTGCAACACCTGCTCAACACCATACACACCTCAACATATCCATACCAAAGGTTGACATCAATGACAACATAATGCAATAGATTTTGCATAAGATTCATCTCATATGGAGTATTGAGGGTCTTATCATTAAAGACGAGTGGAGAGATTTCTCGAAAACCCATTCAAATGGTTTGGCTCATTCTTCGAAATACATAATTTTATCTTTCCTTTTAATAAAAAGACCAAAATAAGATCTAGTTGCATTCATTTTTCGTATGATATGTGTTACCGTGGTGTGGTTGTTGTGTCTCAAAAACCCATGTGAAGGAGGTGGAAAGGTTATGGATTGAATATGGGTGGGCCAAGGAAGCTATCTAAACCATTATCTTGTGTTCCCCTCAAACAAAACATTGAACTCTAGAAGTTATTTGAGGAAGTCGGAATGTCGCCCTTCTTTCAGGGCATGAAGGGCTTTAATGATGATCTTACATCAAAGGTTTTTAAGTCGTGGAGGGAGGGTAGGGTGTCTATTGCCAGTATCAGCTTTGAGGTAACCCCCAGACTTATTGTTGAGGCAATAGGTTTGGAATGCAAGGGAATTAAAGTGGCGAAGGTGAGCAACGAGAACTACCAGCATTTTATCGATAGTTTCCTCGACAAGGATGAGATGCTGAGGAGATTTCAAAATAGTTATAACAGAGAGAAATTCTCGACTCCCTACGATCTAGTGAGTGTTCACATCATGAAATATTTCACTCTTGAAGGTAGATATACTATTGTTCATGGCTATCACTTTCCTTTCCTTAATCATATAAGGCGAAATGAAAAAAATCAATATCCCCTTCTTTCTTCTATTCTCTCTGCATCAATGTAGGGCCAAAGGTGCCTCCCCTTGTTGCATCAAGGGCTAATTCAACGACTATAATCATGTTTTTTCTCTAACCCCTCTGTCGTGTTCGGTGAATAATGTTAAGCCCCTACAAATTAAGCCTTTGAAGGACAATCCCCATTCGCTTCAACATAACCCTAACCCTAGCAAGAAGCCAAAATTTGCTACCCAACCTAATGTTGTTTTTCAAAACCCCCTCACAAAGGAAAAGCAGTCTACCCCTCCCTCTCAAAAAAGAAAATCACTAGAAACCCCACTTGTTCAAAATGAAAGGGCCTGGGCCTTGATGAAAAGATGATGGTTAACAATGTTACAATTGAAATACCAGATGAGGGTGACGAGGGTCAATTAGGTGATTCAAGCAATGGTCAAGGTGAGAGAAGGTTGGCCACATTGGCCAAAGTGGTTAAATAGAATAAAAACCAGAACATTAAGGGGAAAAAGTTGGCTTTTTGATGAAGATAAGAACACAACTCTCTCAAATTCTGCAAAATTCAGATTACGACTTCAAGGACGATTATTAACTTTAAAATTGATAATGATATGTGTCAATTTAAAATCGATTTACAATCGCACAACTTTACAATCAAATTCGAAATCAAAACTATTATGTTCACTTATTTCAAATTCTTGAGAACATACATTACAACTTTTAAAACAATCTCCTCTCTCTTTGTTATGGAGCAACATCCTTTCCTCAACTTTTTGCTTCACTCATCCCCTTTCCAATACCCACACACTCCGCGCTATATACTCAAACCACATACATTTTAATCCCTTATATGAATTCACATACATTCAATGTCGCTTTGCATTCAAGGCTTACTATTCTCTATGCCACTTCCAAATTCGTTTACAATCTCCTTGTACCAAGTTCTTTTCATCATCATGACTTACCTTTACCTTCGAGTCATTCTTCATATTAGACTCACGCAACCAGTTAAGTACCTACTCACTGTCCAAACACCAAAGCAGCAATTGTTTACATTTCACTTAACAAATCACATTCTCCCAATGCATCAGTTGTTGATGGTTTTTGTTTGATTCCCTATTACATTCAAATCCACCTATCAAGGCTTATCGTTGACAAGTTTTTTTTGACTCCCAATGTGATACATGCCGCCTCTCTATGTAAACTTACATTATTCTTTAACCATAGACATGCATTCACAATCCCTATTTGTTTTGTCTTCCATCGTAGCCATATTTCTTTTACTTTGCAATAATTAAAATATCTTTAAGGATTAAATCACTAGATGTACCCACGCAACCCTCATTCTCCACATTTCCTATCTTCTAACCACCGTTTTCTTTCATGTTGCTCCAATGTGTCTCTCATTCTCCATGCGCGACCACTCCACCTTTGGGCGCTACAATTTATTAACTCAAGAATTTCTAGTTTGTAATTATCTTGGCATTAAATTGTCTTCTTGTATTTTATCTCACACTTCGCCCAATCTCCTTTTTGGGCACTAGTCTTCCTCACCATGGGTTGCCATCTTCACATCAACACAACCCCAATTTCATTATGCTTGACCTCTTACCATGGCATCAAATCTTCTACTTTTAAAGGTTTGATTGATTTTTATTTTTTAAAACATTTTGTCTCACTTAGGCAATGTGGGTGTCTTCTTCCTCTGCCCATGGCTATGCAGGAGTGTGCTCCCCTAGTGTGGCTACTTCTCACCCACATAGCCTCTACTTTCCTTCAGTCACACCTTTCTCCTCTCTCCTATTTTGTGTTTTCTTCTAGTCTTCTTTTAATGATTCTATGCAGGTCTTTTTATCTTCCTATGTCTATTCAATAGTTTCTTGCATATCATTTTGTCTTTTAACTTCTATCTCTTCCAATACTCTCCATAACGGTTCTTTTTAATAAGTGTGGATCCCATTCATATGTAGGAAAATAAAGATAAATTATTTATTTCCTATTAATAAGTAATCATCTGAAACCAATTGACTTCAATGCACCAAAGTTGAAGATGTGAATCAAAATATGAAATGACAAAGTGTTGCTCAAATTTGCCCCAAACGAAGATGATATCGAAATCGAGCCAAAAACCAAAATGAAAACAATAAAATTCCAAACCAATTTTTTTTTGTTGATGTTGATCGCCTGTGAACTCAGATGCTTTTGCATCAAACATGTTGGGTAAGAAATTTGTGAGCATGGGCTCACAAAGGTAGAGTTAGGTGATAGAACCACCTTTTGAGATTGTGCACAACCTCCAACGAACTCCATCACTGATAGTCTGACCTCCTCCGCTAAATAGCCTAACCTCCTCTGCCAAATGCTCTTCCTCTTCAGTCCATGCCCTCCTTTGGCATGTCTTCTCTACAGCTCTGCCCTTGCAATGCAACCTCCATGTTGCAATCATACCTCAATCTCACGAAGATTCCACTTTGTCTATTGTAATTTGTCACAACACTTTTCCTTTGCACCTTCCGCTCTCAACCGTTCGAGACTCCACACACCTGCAACGATACTTTTGAGTTTCTCTCATGCTTCCAACTCTGTGCTTTCCAGACCTCAACTGCTCAGGTCTCCACACACCTACAACAGTTCTTTTGAGCTCCTCAATCACGCTTTAACTATCCATAGGTTTCATCAAAAGCTACCTCATGTTCAGTGATCTACTTGTGCCCCCGAAACCTCTGCTCACTCCCCTCTCCACCTGCAGGTCCCAATGCGAACCGCCTCTCTCTCGGCACTCTATCCGCACGCTCAAGACCATTGGCTCTTATACCAATTGATGAAGACGAGAACACAACTCTCTCAAATTCTGCAAAACCTAGATTACAACAAATTCATGGGCAATCAACTTTAAAATAAACAATGATATGTGTCAATTTAAAACTGATTTACAATCGCACAACTTTGCAATCAAATTCGAAAACAAAACTATTATATTCACTTATTTCAAATTCATGAGAACATACATTACAACTTTTAAAACAATCTCCTCTCTGTTATGGAGCAACATCCTTTCCTCAACTTTTTCCTTCACTAAGCCCATTTCCAATACCCACACACTCCATGCTACATACTCAAACCGCATACATTATAATCCCTTATATGAATTCACATACATTTAGCCCCACTTTGCATTCAAGGCTTACTATTCTTTGTGCCACTTCCAAATTTGTTTACTATCTCCTTGTACCGGGTTCTTTTCATCCTCATGACTTACCTCTGCCTTCGAGTCATTCTTCATATGAGACTCATGCAACCAGTTAAGTTCCTGCTCATTGTCCAAACGCGTAAGCAACAATTGTTTACATTTCACTTAACAAATCACATTCTCCCAACGCATCAGCTGTTGATGTTTTTTGTTTGATTCCCTATTATATTCAAACACACCTATCAAGGCTTATCGCTGGCAAGTTTCATTGACTCCCAATGTGATACATGTCACCTCTCTACGTAAACCTGCAGTATTCTTTAACCATAGACATGCATTCACAATCCCTATTTGTTCCGTCTTCCATCGCAACCATTTTTTTACTCTGCAATAATTAAAATATCTTTAAGGATTAAATCACCAGATGTACTTGCACGACCCTCATTCTTCACATTTCCTATCTTCTAACCATCGTTTTCTTTCCTGCTGCTCCAATGTGTCTCTCATTCTCCACACGCGACCACTCCACCTTTGGGCGTTGCAATTTATTAACTTGAATTTCTAGTTTGCAATTATCTTGCCATTGAATTGTCTTCCTGTATTTTATCTCACACTTTGCACAATCTCCTTTTTGGGCGCTAGTCTTCCTCACTATGGGCTGTCATCTTCACATCAACACAGTCCCAAATTCATTATGCTTGGCCTCTTACCGTGGCATCAAATCTACTGCTTTTAAAGGTTTGATGATTATTATTATTTTTTAAAACATTTTTTGTCTCACTTAGGCAATATGGGCGTCTTCTTCCTCTGCCCATGGTTGCATAGGAGTGTGCTCCCCTAGCGTGGCTACTTCTCACCCACGCAGCCTCTACTTTCCTTCAACCGCGCCTTTCTCCTCTCTCCTGTCTAGTGTCTTCTTCTAGTATTCTATACTATGCAGGTCTTTTTATCTTCCTATGTCTATTCAATAGTTTCTTGCGTATCTTTTTGTCTTTTAACTTCTGTCTCTTCCAATACTCCATAATAGCTCTTTTTAATAAGTGTGGATCCCATTCATATGTAGGAAAATAAAGATAAATTATCTATTTCCTATTAATAAGTAATCATCTGAAACCAATTAACTTCAATGCACCAAAGCTGAAGATGTGAATCAAACTATGAAATGACAGAGTGTTGCTCAAATCTGCCCCAGACAAACATGAAATTGAAATCGAGCCAAAAACCAAAATGAAAACAATAAGATTCCAAACCGATTTTTTTTTGTTGATGTTGATCGCCTGTAGACCCGAATGCTCCTGCATCACTTTCGAAGAGGAGGAGGATGGGTCTTCGGCTGAAGAGTATTTCCCTATGCTCAAGGAGGAGGACCTTGATACTAACCAAAAAGAACTAGAAGTGGTGATTGGGAATGAGTCTGATGATGATAATACTAGTGTGGAAGAGGAGACAAAGGAGGAAAAAAGTGAGGAACAAGAGAAGGATAATGATAAGAATGAAATGAATATTGCCATTGAAGAAGAAGAGGAAGGTACAGACCCTGAACAGGAGGAAGATAATGTTAAGGTTATGGTGAGCTCGAAGGAGGAGGATCTGGGAAGCGGTATTCTCCAACATTTTAAGAATCAGATTGACAACATGTAAGAGAGGGTTAGCCAAATGGAGTCGAACAATGAAAGTGATACTCTAAAGCCAACCACAATGATCCTCTCACTCTGGGATAACAACATCCTCTCCACTTGGTCACTTTTGGTAGTACCTAATTACCAATATAGTGATGAGGCACTTGGAAAATCAAAGAGGGAAAAAGAAAAATGATCCCTCCTACCTTCTAAAAGATTAAAGCTAAATTTTGATGGGCAGAAAAGGGCAATCCTAGGCCATCTAGGGCTGGATTCATCATCGGAAATGACCGAGGGGAGATTCTTTGGGCTGAGGCGATTCAATTGCAAAATGGCACTAACAATGAGGCTGGATTTATTTCATTGTATGAAGGCCTTCTGTTGTGTGTGAACAAGGGACTCAAGGAGAATTGAAATTGAAGGAGACTCCATGATCATCATTTGGGCCATGTTGCAATCAAAAAGGTCCAAATTTGGAGACTGACTATGTGGGAAAACCAACTATAAGCACTTTTAGACACTAGACATGAATTCATCAAGCACACATATAGGGAGACTAACATGGTTGTAGACTACCTATCCAACCTAACTATCAATCAAACCATCTGATACAGGATCTCAAATTGCCTCAATGATTGGGGAGAATTAAAAACACTTGTAAACTTAGATATGGGCTAGGTCCCTAAGAAATAAAGCGTGCATATTAGCCAAGTCCCATCATTTCGGGGCCAATACCTATGGGCGACCTCTACTAGTAATGTCAAAACACATATAGGCCTTACACAAGATTATTGGGATCCCATCTCTATCCAAGCGATGCAGGCCATGATATGACAAATTTAGGATAACATCATAAAGAATATTTGGGGCTGGAAATCAATCAATTGCACTGATCTGGTGATTTCTCACAAGGTTTTCAGATGAAGAGATCCAAAGGACAAAGAATGAACAACCTGACAGTGGCTATTGAGACCCAAAATGAAGTTATAGATACACACAATTTTTTGTACAGATGTTGGTGTATCGACATTCATGATTGCCTTGGGATCATATAGGACATGGTAATTGATGGTCACAAATATTCAAATTGCTTTGTTTAGTCACGAGGATCAAACAAGTGAATGCTTCCAAGATCTATTTAAGGAACCAATGGGTCATACCTCTACATGCAAACATGGAATGTATAAATTGATCCCCAATTGTAGATGTAGGTGTGCTTAGAAAGAGATGTCTACTCAGCCGTGAAGGGTATTCAAGATTAAAGATTTGACAATTGAAGAGGCAATAAATAAAGTAATTGGAACACAAAAGATCATCGATGGTCATATTCATGATCAAGATTTGATAGACATCTTTCTACCCATAATTGTTCTCACGATAGAAAGAAAACAGTGTTAGTTTTATGATCAGATGTAAAACTCAGAAATTTAATTCAAAATCAGACACAAAGACATAGCATATACCCTGGGAAAACCCTCCTCTTGAGGGAGAAAAACCTAGCAACAAATATCTCTCTTATATATATAAATAATGGCAACAATTCTCTTTACAATGAGGCCAATTACAAGGCCAACATTCAACACCAACACTAGATGCAATGACAAATAATAATCTGCACCTCCTTGATCTTCAAATCTGCCCTTGAAGAAATTCGCAATCTGCTCTTAATAAAATTCGCACTTGAGAGAAGGAAGGAATCGAACTTGCTTGATAATAGAATGAATGGAAAATGACCTTGTATATATACACAATGTGAGAGAGGTTGCACCTCTTCATGTACAAGGTCGGCCATAATACAAAGAATATAATTGCAATTAATAAATATGAATTACAAGGAAGGTCGGCCCAATTAGAATTTGTATTGTTGCCAAGTGAAGCGCCTCTTCACTTAATTATCTCAATAAAATAAATAGCCGATAGGATATATGCAATTTTATGTCTTAATTCGTGGCTAGAAGGATGAGCCCAAAGTTGCTATAACATCAACACTCCCTCTCAGCTAGGGAGGAATTCTTCCAACTATACAAAACACATCACCTCATCGTGATGTCAACCACCATGGCTACTCCCATATGTGGAAAAGGATCATATCACCTCATTGTGATATCAACCATCATGGCTACTCCCATGTATGGTACAAGTAAATATCACCTCATCGTCATATCAACCACCATGGCTACTCCCATATGTGGTATGCACAAGTGCTCATCACTTAATGTGATGTTGTCACCTCATCGTGACGTTCACCATGGCTACTCCCAAAGGGTGAAAAGCACAAGTACAAGAAAATCATCATGGACTCTCTGACATGATGTTGTCATGGAGTCACACACATGACATCCACCATGGCAACTCCCAAAGGGTGGAAACAAGGGCTTTCACCTCAAATCTCTCTCACAGAGAGAAATGCATTAACAAGGGCTTGCACCTCAAATCTCTCTCACAGAGAGAAATGCATTAAGATGGTCACTAATACCAAGACTCCTTCTCAGCTAGGGCTTCATTCTCCACCATACCAAGCTTGTCTTGAAAGTACACAAACTTTATCCTGGAGAGAGGCTTGGTGTGAATGTCTGTCATCTGCTCATCAGTGCTGATATACTTCAACTGGATCACTTTCCTCAATACCATATCTCTGATATAGTGGTATTTGATCTTAACATGTTTAGTTTTGTCATGAAACACTAGATTTACAGAAAGCTTCACACAGCTTTGATTATCACAATGAATGACAGTCGGCTCCATCGATTGCCCAAACAATCTTGCAAGGAGCTTCCGAAGCCACGCTACTTCTCGAGCTACCACACAAGCTGCAATATAGTCGGCCTTTGTTGTGCTTAGTGCCACTAAAGACTGCTTCCTGCTACACCAGGATATCATCGCAAACCCCAAACTGAAGCAACATCCAAAGGTGCTCTTCCGATCAATAACACACCTTACCCAATCAGAATTAGTATATCCATGCAACTTCAAGTCCACACCAGAAGAATATCTCAAGCCATATCCAACTATGCCACGCAAGTATCTCAAGATATGCTTTGTTGCAACTAGATGTATTTGCCTTGGTTCACACATGAACTGACTAAGTGCACTCATTGCATAGGAAATATCTAGTCTAGTGTTGACTAGATACATCAATGATCCAATCAACTGCTTGTATATCGTGGGATCCACCAGATCTTAGCTAGCTACAGCCTCTTTCAACTTATGCAAGTTGGTCTCCATAGGTGTAAACATGGATTTGCAATCCATCATACCAAATCTCTTCAGAATATCAATGGTATACTTCCCTTGACTTAGAATGATCTCATCAGGCTTCTGCCATACTTCTAAGCCAAGGAAGTAGTGCATGAGACCAAGATCCTTCATTTCACATTTAGAAGCTAACTCCTTGCATTTGATAATGAGGTGATCTTCTCTAGTAAGAATTAAATCATCAACATAGAGAACCAAGATTAATGCTTCGCCATCAATTACCTTGAAGTATAGGTTTGAATCAGCATAATTCTTGGAGAAACCCAAGCTCATCAGGTATCGATCAATTATTTCATACCAAGCACGAGGAGCCTACTTAAGGCCATACAAAGCCTTCTTCAGCCTGCAAACATGAGACTCCTTCCCATGAATCTCAAAGCCATCAGGTTGCTCAGTGTATACCTCTTCCTCGATTACACTATTTAGAAATATTGTCTTCATGCCCATCTAGTGTATCTTCCATCCTTTAGATGCTGCAATAGCAATGATGGTCCTGACGAATGTATAACGAGCAATTGGAGCAAAGGTTTCCTCATAGTCTACTCCCTCTTTCTAAGAGAATCCTCTAGCCACAAACCTAGCCTTGTACTTCTCAATGCTCCCATCAGCCGCATGCTTGATCTTGAAGATCCACTGAGAAGAAACAACAGATTTTCCCTTACGTCTAGGTACGATGTCCCAAACATCATTCTTGAGAATGGATTGATACTCTTCAGCCATAGCATCTCTCCAAACTTGTTGACTAGTAGCTTCCTCAACACTAGAAGGTTCTAACTCAATGATTTGACTCATCAATGCAACATAGCTGGAAAACTTATGAGGTCTCTTGCTTTCTCTGAATGTTCCTTTTGGGGCTGCAAACATTTCTGCCTCTTGCATTGTTTGTTTGGCCCAAAGAGGTCTTTTTCTTCCAATCACAATATCTATAGGCCCATCAATAGGTTCCAAGGGCTCAACTGGATCATCATCTTCTTTAGGTTCACTAGCCTCCCTCTAAATCTCAGGAGTACGGTCAACTTCCATATCTTGAGGAGACTCTTCATTATCTATCTCCATGTGAGCGCCCTTGGATCTCTTGAATGCAACATCCTCTTCAAATGTAACATCCCTATTGATCTCAATCAACTTCTAGCATAGAATGTATATTTTGTAAGCTTTTGAAGACTCATTGTAGCCTACAAATATCCCCTTCTTACCAGAAGGTTCCAACTTTGTCCTTTTTATCTTTCGGTACATGAACATACACTGGACAACCAAAGATCCTCAAATGACTTACTTCCAGCTTCACCCCTGTGAATGCTTTTTCCGGAGTCATGTTCTCCAAGATGCGGTGAGGGCTTCTATTTTGAACATAAACAGTTGTCTTAGATGCTTCAGCCCAAAGGAAGGTTTGCAGATCTTGATCATGAATCATGGCTTTGGCTACTTACACAATATATTTGTTCTTCCTTTCAGCAACACTGTTCTGTTGAAGATTCTAAGGGACACAAAACTCCCTCTTAACCCCTGCTTCAATGCAAAAGTTACGGAAGCTACCGGAAATGTACTCTCCTCCGTTGTCGGATCTCAGAACTTTGATCCTTTTCCTAGACAAATTTTCTACCTAAGCTTTAAATTCTTTGAACCTCTTTAATACTTCCTCAGATTCTTTAGATTTCAAGAAATAAATCCAAGTCTTTCTAGAGTAGTCATCAATAAAAATAATGTAATACAAGAAACCACTCAAAGAAGCAACAGACATTAGACCACATAAATCAGAATGAATAAGATCTAGAATACATTTAGATTTACTTTCACTACTATGAAATGGACCTTTAGTATTCTTACCCAATGCGCAACCTCTGCAAGTGCCTTCATGCTCCTAGTTGAGTTTCGGAAGGCCCGTAACCATCTTCTCCATGGTAGGTAGTACTTGAAAGTGAAGGTGAGCCAATCTTTTGTGCCAAAGTTCACATGAACTTGATGAATCATGCAATAAAGCCTAAAGTGGATGGGTGCAAAGTTTGTAGACGCTCCATGTCGAACTCCAATCACCTGAGCAATCTTGATATTTGAGTTCTTTGGCCATGCAAGAACTTTACCTTCTGAAAATGCAACTTGGTACCCCTTGTCCTCCAAGGTTGAGATAGAGACAAGGTTTCACTTGATGCCCAGAACAAATAGAACATCACTCAACAGTAAGGAAATGTCAGAATCCAAGTGAAGAGAGGAGGTCCCAACTCCTTTCACAAAATAACTATCATCATCTCCAATAATTACTTGAACACTAGAATCTCTCTCCACCAAATCAATTAGATGCTCTCTAAATCCGATGATGTGGCGAGAAGCACCACTATCAATCAACCAAGTATTGTTGTCGGTAGGCACATTGCTTGAAAGAGAAGAATAGAATAGAAAACCACCTGAATCCTTTTGCGGAGAGATCTCATCCACATCTGCAAAAGTAGCCTGCTGTTTAGGTCGGGTTGGACAATCCTTCGCATAGTGACCAAACTTGCCACACCTAAAACATTGAATGCAAGAGAGTTCCTTCTTCTTCTTCGATGCAGGAGCACCATCTGATCCTTTATCTCTATTCCTCTTGAAGTATCCTTTCTTCCCTTCTTTTCCTCTCTTCTTCGAGGATTGAGCGGCAAAAACATGAATATCTTCATTTGTAGAGCTTTGACCAATGTCTCTTGCTACCAATCTTGATTCTTCTTGAATACAATCAGCTCTCAATCGATCAAACTTGGGAAGTTTTGATCTCGCACTGATTCCTTGAATGGATGACTCCCAAGATGAAGGAAAACCATTAAGAGCCAACATAGTCAAATCCTTGTCATCAACAATATGACTAATAGTAGAGAGTTGATCTCTCAACTTGGAAATCTTCATGAAGTATCAGATGACGGATTCTCCCTTCGCCATCTTGACATGATGAAGTTGTTGCTTTAATGCAAGAGCTCGACTTGTGTTGTTAATCTCATACATCTCCTCCAAAGTCTTGAACATGTTTCTTGCAATTTTCAACTTAGAGATGATTGGCACAATGTAATCTTTCATGGAATCCACCAACATCTTTTTCGCTTTAGTGTCATTTCTCTTCCACTGTAACTTCTCATTCTCATTGGTTGGTTCAGGAACTTCACCCTCCACGAATGCTGCTAACTCATTTTCTTCCAAGACAAGCATGACTTTGAACCTCCAAGATGTGAAGTTTGATGCGCCCTCAAGTCTATCTTCGATCTTGAGCCCGTTCACCATCTTGACGATAAGATGGATGCAATCAAGGATGAGAATAAGAAATGGAGGATATCGCTGCTTGAATAAATCTAATCACGATCTTTCTTATACCCGCTCTGATACCATGTTAGTTTTATGATCAGATGTAAAACTTAGAAATTTAATTCAAAAATCAGACACAAAGACACAACATATACCCTAGGAAAACCCTCCTCTTGAGGGAGAAAAATCCAACAACAAATATCTCTCTTATATATATAAATAATGGCAACAATTCTCTTTACAATGAGGCCAATTACAAGGCCAATATTCAACACCAACACTAGATGCAATGACAGATAATAATCTGCACTTGATCTTCAAATCTGCCCTTGAAGAAATTCTCAATCTGCTCTTAATAAAATTCGCACTTGAGAGAAGGAAGGAATCGAACTTGCTTGATAATAGAATGAATGGAAATGACCTTGTATATATACACAATGTCAGAGAGGTTGCACCTCTTCATGTACAAGGTCGGCTGTAATACAAAGAATATAATTACAATTAATAAATGTGAATTACAAGGAAGGTCGACCCAGTTAGAATTTGTATTGTTGCCAAGTGAAGCACCTCTTCACTTAATTATCTCAATAAAATAAATAGCTGATAGGCTATATGCAATTTTATGTCTTGACTCATGGCTGGAAGGATGAGCCCAAAGCTGCTATAACATCAACAAACAGATGGTAAAACTCATGGTTAGTAGGGCCTTCTTAGAGATTATTACATCTAAGACACAATTGTGGCCATTTTTGCCTTCAATAAGAGGCAAAGGGATGGATTGTTTTGTGATGTCGTTAAAGCAATCAAGAAAGACAATAAACTTGTTGAAGCTATAGGTTTGTATAGGGAATGCTTTTATAAAAAAACAAAAAAATAGATCACTTTCTTAAGCTTGTATATGTGGATAATAAAGATTTGTTATAACATTATACTCAAATAAGCCCAATGAGGTTTCGATTGCAATTGTAATTTCTATCTTGTTATTAATAGAAAGGGAGCTACCCCTTGGTAGCAATTTGATTAAAAAAATAAATAAATAAAATAAATCTATTAATAAAAGAAATAAATCAAAAAGAAAAAGATATCATTTTGAATTCTTCATAATTAAATAATTTATATTTTCTTAAAAAGACAATTAAATAACCAAACTATCATTAAATTTTCATATAAGAAAAAATGTAAAATAAAATTTTAAGTCTAGATACCTTACTTAGTAATCTATATCTTTTTAATTAATTTTTTTAATCTTTATATTAAGAAAAACTTATACTAAATATTTATAGAGGATTGATTTATTAATGACAAATGATGACAAATAGGATTTGAAAAATTGTATACAGGAAAACAAAAAGAGAGAATAAAATAAATAATAGCATAATATAATAATATTATGAAACTTAATAATAATAAAAAGAATATAATATATTAATAAAAATATAATTAATATAATATAATAATATTTTAAACATACATTTGATATCTCTTGAACGTCTTCTACATATATTTCTCTAACGATAAGTATGCTATTATAAATACTTGTTTAGGAAGAGATCAGCTAAGTAAATTTGTTTAATCTAAGCAATAAAGTTTTATATTCCTTCTCTTGATTCATAGTATACAGAAGTAAATTTTAGATCAATGATGACGTCAATGGCAAACGAATCAATAATCATAATTTTGAACGATCGCCTAAATAAAATACATTTAGTTGTTTGTTGCAGGGCATTTTAGATGAAAAGTCTATTTTTTTAATATATGTATACAATTTCTATATAATTTATTTGTAATAAAATATATTTTTAATATTCGAAAGACAAATTTGAATAAATAAACATGAGAAAAAATGAATGACAAAGCAGAAACGACCGTCAAATTTAAGCCAGTCAGTTGCACTTGACAGAAGGTTAAAGAAAACTGAAGCGGAATCCTAAACCAGTGACTCACATAACTTCAGGTTTTACATCTCCCCATTTCTATTTTTTATGCTCTTGTCCATTAACTTCATGTTTTGAGAAGGGAATTGAAAAGCCTCAATTTCTTCAGAAATACAAAACAATTTTACTCCACATAAATAAATGAGTTTAGGGCGCCTAACCTGAAGATTCTTCCTTTGCTGATGTAATCACAGCACATGATTGCCCCCTCCACAATGATCTGAACCGCAAGGCAGAGTCTTTCGCTCTCTCCAGGCATCCTTTGCTTGATTTGTTTCAGGTCTTTTGCCAGGAAAACAATCCTTTGCATGAGGTCAATACAATCGGAGACATTGGATCTGACAGTCACACATCTCTCCAGTGCATATGCGGCCACAGACAACCCTAAGAATAGCCAGTGGGCTTCTCCTACCATCTTCAGCCCACTCAAAGTTAAATTTCCTATTTCCTCAGCCATGTCCTGTCAAGACAAAATTACTGTCAATTATAATATTCAATTCCTATAATCATTTGATATTTTCGAGCAAACATTTAAGCGTTACCCTGCTCTTTAGGGCTTCATTTGAAATTATCTCTACGAAGTCAGCAGCCAGACGTGTATTGGGGGTTGCAGTCTCCAACGAAGAGAAGGAGATGGACTCTCTTCCTGGCGAAGCCTACAATAATGAGCACACACCTCATCAATTGAACATTGACTAGTAAATTAACAGCAGAGAGAACAGAGAGTTGTCTGAATCTATGTAGCTTACCTTGATCTTCTGTAGCTGATATTCAATGAAGCTGATGAGCGGATCGATTTGATCAGTTGGATCAACTTGCTGAACTTTATGAACGCTTAGCTCCATGGAATCGATTGACGGAGGAGGCGAAGATGTTGTGGCCATTGAAGGAAGCGGCAAGGATTGAGAGGGTTCCTCATGAGAAGGGCTTCTTACCTTCGGCTGAGAAGTGCAACACAGCCAACTATTAACCATTCTTCCGGTAACTTGCAAACAAATCTCTAAATACTGAATTGATTAGACAGACAATCGTTGAGGTATGTATTGGAGGCCAATCTTCTGCATACGAAATAAAGGGTGTAAGGAAAGAGCTTCTTAGGTTATGGTTTCATGGAGTGGGGCTTACTAATATCGAGTAAAATTAAAGGCTTTTTAAAAAAATTAAAAGTTTTATGGATTTATTTGTGGCAGATAAAGGAAGTCGAACGGAATCTTTCTAGAATTCGTAAGAGTCGTCATCTTCGTGGAAATAAGCATTTGAGATTTTTAATTTAGCTACTTTTGGGAAGATTTGTCAGAATAGGACAAAACAAGTAAAGTTTTCCATTCACACCGTTAATAAATTAGTATATATATTTTAAAGATAATGTTTATATCTTTTTATTTATTAGTTCTATTCATCTGATTTATTAGTTGTCAACAAATGAATTAATGAAATGATATAATTAAAATAAATTGATCAAATTTATTTTAAAAAATAAAAATTAAATACCTAAATTAATGTATTTATCATTCTACCCATTGAATAATCATTGTGAATAGTGATATTACTGTTAATAATTTTAGTGTGATATAAGATATGGAATTTTGTAATTATTTTATTTTGACTATAAAAAGTTAATAGTGCAAACATATTTTAATGTCATTTTTTAATTTTATTTATTGTTCTATTTGATAAATGACATTATTTTTATTGAAACGATTATGAACCAATGAATATAATCTTTTTAATTAAATTTGAGACAATTTTAATTTATTGAAAAGATAAAATAGAAAAATAATATTTAATAAAAAATAAAAAATAATTATATATTTTGATTTATTTTTATGTCAAAGACATTCACTCCATGAGATCGGCTGAACTAAGATTGTCTATCAACGATCCTTATCATTTGTCCGTGCCATGCAAGACGATGAAAACTGTTTCTATCTTTTGATATTTTTACTGAATCCCGTGTCAAATGCGTCACGATATTTTACCTTCCCGTTGTTTCTTATCCCCATCTTTTTTTCTCATCCCCATCCCCATCATTGAAAGCACGTCATTCATTTAATTATACGTTAACAAGCACTACTTTATTAATGATGAGGGAAAGTAATATTTAAAATATTATATTTAAACTAAAAAAATTATTTTTATAAATTATAATATATTGTTATTTTCTAAAATTTTGTTTCTTTATAATTTTATATTTATCTACACAATATATATTTTACTGTATTTAATTCAAAAAGTTCATTATTATTGTAATATTTATTGTAATTATTTATAATATATAATTATATAAAATATTATTTATAATTATTAACAATATATATGATTTATATATTAAATTTATATATTATTAATAACTATATTATATAGGGCAATCATTGAGGTGGCAAATAACAGGACAAAAATTGGCACGAAGTCAAAATTCACACGGTGGGATGAAGAGATTCAAAAAGTGTGGAAAGGGTTGAAATATCTAATGGTAAAAGTCACGTGTGAAAGAAAGGTCAACAGGAGTGAGGTGTGTTGGCCAAGTCCAAGAAGGTTTGCATGGAAGATGAACTTCAACGGGGCTACCAAGGGCAACCCAGGCCAGGTTGGTGTGGGGTGTTTAATTAGGGACCACATGGGTCAATGCGTGTGGGCTACATCTAAGAGGCTCGGTGAATGCACCAACAATATTGTTGAGATGGAAGCATTGGAGATGGGCCTACAATTATGCATCAGCAAAGGCAATGGCTTGGTGGAAATTGAAGGAGATTCAAAGATATGTATTCAGGCTATAACATCTGGGAAGTCGCTAAGTTGGATGCTCAATAATAGGATCGGTTCGATTAAAAATATCCTAAGCAAATTGGACAATTGCTCATTAGCACATGTGTACAGGGAAGCCAATAAGGCTGTTGACTATCTGGCGAACAGGGGTGTATTTCAAGTGGAGATGGTCATCGTGGACTCCAACATAGCTAGTTGGCAGGACTTGAAGGTAATCCTCGAGCAAGATAGGATAAAGATGAATGGGTAATCCCATGATTGTTGTCAATTGGCCATAGATTGTTATGTGGTTACTGCAATCACATGGTAGTGGTATGTGGTTGGGATATGATTATGAGGATGAGGGGGAAGATTCGGTAGACGATTCCTCTGCATCTGGAGACTTTGCCATGCAACTGCAAAGGGAATCAAGGAAGAGTTTCATGAACAAAGCGTGGGAGGTGTTTTGGGAGGGAGTAATGAACAACAATCTTACTCCCTTCTCCAGATACATGTGTTTGGATCGTAATTGGCTATCTTCTATAAGCCTGGAAAGATTGGAAGACCTTGGTAGAAACTTGGCTATTGTGTATCGTTACATCCTCTTGTAATTGTCCCACGAGTACTCTTAGGGATCCTTTGGCATCTGTTGTTGGCTGTTGATGGTCATTGATCTGCAAATCTACAACAATGTATTTGGGTGCTATCCCCTTAATAGCATTTATCAATAAAAAAATAAATAATAACTATATTATATAAGTATATTATATTTATTTTGAAGATTAATAAGTAATATTAATATTATATATTATAAAATAACATATATAATAATTATGATTATTTTATTATATTTATTAAATAAAAAAAATACATATAATATATTTATTATAATTATTTTAAGTATATAGAAATTAAAGAGTATAATACTAATACTATATATTATAAAATGATATTTATAATAATTATAATTATTGTAATCTTTTAATAAATAAAAAAATACATATAATATAATTTATTCAAATATATGTTAGTTGTATAAACTTAAAAGTAGAATATTAATATTATATTATAAAATAACATATATAATAGTTATAGTTACTTTAATATATTTAATAAATAATAATTATTTTATCATTTTTAATAAATAAAAAATACAGATAATATATTTAATTATAATATATGTTAATTATATAGAAATTAAAAGTACAATATTAATATTATATATTATAAAATAACATATATAATAGTTAGAGTTATTTTATTATATTTAATAAATAAATAAAATGCATATAGTATATTTTATTATAATATATGTTAATTATATTGTATATTTGAGAAATTAAAAATTACAAAATTAATAATCTATAATAAAATAACATATATAATAATTATATTTATTGTATTATATTTATTAAATAAAGAGAATACATATAATATATGTTTAATCTTTATTTATACAATTTAATTATATAATATATATCTTATATTTATTATTATATATTATGTACTATTAAATAAATAAATAAAATTAATATGTTTTAGCATATATTATTATTTAAATTAATTTATAATAAATTTAATAATTGAATTTTTTTAGAGAGAGTGGTATTATACCATCCACTAAAGTTCAAATTAATGTTTGAAACTAAATTTATTATTTAAATTAAATATATTTATTTATTATTATATATGATATTCTATTTTAACATAATATTATATATTATTAAATATACTTTAAAAATATTATTATATAATAAAATTATATTTATATATATATATATATATATATGATAAAAGTGGGGGACCACTATAATATATTAATATATATAAATAAAATTTACAAATCTTGGTTCAGGTGAGCATACCGGTAGGAAAGAATCAGGAAGAAAACCTTCGGTTATAGCTCGAGAATTACAAAATTGATACAAAATTATCTTGATTAATGGGAACCTTCAAAATTCTAACAATATGTCAAAATGATAATGGTGCAGGAGCACCTAGAGAGTATTGGAAAACACTAGGCAATTTTGGAAGCCTAGGAAGCAATTTTGAGTTTTTATACTTCAAGGTCATGTTGACCATCTTGTTTTGTGTTTAAGATGTTAGGACATGTTAGAAGGAATTTGGTTCAGTAGTTCTTGGTAGATTGGATGAGTTTACTCAACTTGTTTTCCTTTAGGTTTCTCTAGGAGCTAGGAATAAGCCCAAAATGTTACATTTATGCAATTTTGGCCTTTTGAGGTGGTTAAGTCCGACCAAAGAGAAAAGCAACTACTTTTTGAACCTTTAAAAGGTGAAACTCGAGTTGGAAGTGAGGTTGGAATGTGTGCTGAAGTTGTAATTAGCTTGTGATCAAGAGAATAGGGACAACTTAGTGTGCATTTTCTGTTTTCTTGTTCTTGTTTCTGAGTTAGCAAATTAATGAATTGATCAAGGATTTTGGAAGGTTTAGCATGTAGTGAGATTTTCTTTGAAGCATTGTTTGGAATAGTAGCTAACTAGTTATTCATTTTCAAGGTTTCTTGTAAATATTGTGTTCTTCCTTCATTTGCAATTTTGACTGGTAAATTGTAGAACAATGGGGTTTTAGCTTGCATTGCCACTGTAAATTGAGTATGGGCTTGTTGGGAATGAAGCTAAACTCCATGACTGTACATATATTAGGAGTAGGGGTCTGTAGAAGTCCAAGAAGTATGTTAAAAGTCTCTTCCTAGGTGAGCTTGGCTATGCCCGGTTCGGAAAGACAGTGCAAATTGACACTAACGTTGCAAGGGTGTTTAATTTCTAGAAACTCAGGGTATGTGGTGGTTGCAGGAGGTCTCCCAAAGGCTTGGTAGGAAGTAGGAGTTCCCTCCTAACCATTTGGTGATTGAAACAAGTTGACAGTTCACAGTGAGGTCAAGAAATGGCTTAAAAAGCCCTAATTCCCACAAAATCAGGGTTACGCCTGTGTACAGACTGAGGGAGCCTAAAACCTCAAAAATCCTTGAGAGGTTAGAAAATGACCTAGGGTCTCAAAAAGAATTTTGTGATGAACCTTAGTAGGATTGGAGTTATAGCCTAATTTCTCAGGCTAAGAGGCCTAATTGGGGCTCAAGGGCTACTAGCCCTTCTTAAACCCTAAACTAGGGTTTGAGGGAAGCGATGGAGATTTGAAGGCTTGTGACTGATCAAGAACCATGGAGGGATGGTTTTGAAGCTATAGAAGACACCACATGCCCCTGCAACAAGTTGGTAAGGTTTGGAGAGTTAGTTGGCCTTTAGGAAGATTAAGGGCAAAGGAGAGAATAGAGGAGTAAGCACCAACATTGACTTGGTTAGGTGTATGCAAATGATAGTAGGGTTGGCCAGGAGAACTAGGGGTGCCTAACAAGCTTTAGGACCTATAGGTTAAGAAGGTGGAGAGTAACACCAAAGGGGTTTGCCTAGGAGTGACCCAGAGCATGGGACAGTGATTGTCTCAGCCAACCCTGCCCTATCAGATTCCACTATCAGAGCAAGTTAAAGATTTGGGAAGCATCTTATATGTCAGAGGTTGATTCTAGTGATTCTACCATCATGGTGACAAATGCACAATTAGCCAAGATGGTTGAAGAGCAAGAGGAAGACAATAAGTTGTTAAAAGAAAGAATATAGCAACTTGAGAAAGCATTGAACAATGTGAAGTTGGAAGGGAAAATACCAAAGGAAGAAGAGGTTGCAGAGGAAGACAAGATCCCTGAACCTGACCCTATTTTGGAGGAAGAACCTTTCTTGAAAGCATTAAAGGCACTGAGTGGAAAAGGACTTGAGGGCATACCACTGTTTAGTGGAAAAATGGAACTTGATTTGGTCATGGATTGGATAGAGGGAATGGAAAACCATTTTGAATGTGATGATATCACTTAGGCACAGAAGGTAAAGGTGGCTAAATCAAGACTAAGAGGATCTACCTTGACATGGTGGAAGTTCATTCAGACAGAGAGGGAAAAGGAAGGCAAGCAGCCTATTTCACTTGGAAAGGAATGGTTACCAAAGTAAGAGAAGCCTATATGCCAGATGACTATGAGATTCAGTTACACAAGAAGAGGCAAAGCTTAAGGCAAAAGGACCAAGATGTGAACACTTATACTGAAGAGTTTCAAAAACTTTGTATGAGGTCCAATGTTACAGAGGATGAAAGTCTTAAGGTAGCTAGATACCTTAACGGTTTGAAATGGAACATCCAAGAGGAGATGGCTCTTTTGAGTCCTAAGACAATACATCAATGTTACCAATTGGCTATCAAGATTGAGGAAAGGAACAAGAGGAAGCAAGATTAGACTTCTAAGGGCAGAGGCAAAGGCAGAGATCAAAGAGATCAAAGAGGACAGCATGGTGGCTACCAAGGTAGAGGCAATGACCAAAGAAATCATGGAGAATCTAAACTCACTAAGCATGGAGGAGAAACATCTTCTAGATGTGGATATAACAAAGGTAGAGGACCTCAAGGAGGTTCAAACAGAGGAAGCGGAGCAGGAAGGAGAAATTCTTATTTTGCAAACATGAAATTCTACCATTGTAGTCAAGTAGGCCATCCTGCTTATAGGTGCCCAGAGAAGGCATCCTCATCAAGCAATGAAAAGAGAGTGGCTTATGCACAAGAGGACACCATGAGTCCCACGACATTTGAGATCAGTCATATTGAATCTAAGGTAGGAGAGAATCTGATGTTCAATAGAGTTTTGATTAGACAACCGGTCGAGGAAGAACCAAAACAGAGGAGAGCTTTATTTAGAGTAAGATGCAAGATACTTGGTAAAGTATGCAAGGTCATAGTAGATTCAGCTTCAACAAACAATATCATCTCAGAAGAGGTAGTGATGAAACTGAAATTAGAGAAGGTACCCCACACTAACCCTTATAAGGTCACATGGCTAAACAAAGGGCAAAGTGTTTTAGTGAATGAGCAAGTAACGGTGGAGTTCTCCATTGGAGGATATAAAGACAAGTTAGTTTGTGATGTTTTACCCATGGATGCATGCCATCTACTACTGGGCAGACCATGGCAGTATGACAGGAGTGTCATAAATGATGGGAAAGAGAACACCATCTCATTCAAGAAGGATGGGAAAACTTTTAAGTTGCAGTCACTGTCAGAGGAAGAAGAAGGACAATCAAAGACACCAAACATCATGTTGAGCAGTGGTAAAGAGTTCCTTAACAACCTACATCAAGGGAATGAAGGATATGTGGTTGTGTTACAACCTAAAGAAGAGGACAAGGCTGAAAAGACAATCTTACCAGAAGCAATCCAAAAGTTACTTGATAAGTACAAGAGTATAGTTAGTGATGGTACACCTGCAACTCTACCACCAAAGAGAGCCATAAGTCATCAAATTGACTTCATACCTGGAGCCTCATTACCTAACAAAGCAACATACAAACTCACACCAGATTAGAATTTGGAGGTAGCTAGGCAAGTGCAAGAATTATTGGATCAAGGATTGATTCAAAAGAGCATAAGCCCATGTGCAGTACTAGTGGTTTTAGCAACCAAGAAAGGAGGTAAATGGAGGTTGTGTACTGATTCTAGAGCAATAAATAGAATCACAATCAGATATAGATTCCCTATCCCTAGGATTGAAGACTTGATGGATTGTCTTGGAGGAGCTCAGTACTTCACAAAGTTGGATCTCAAGAGTGGATACCATCAAATCATAATTAAGGATGGTGATGAGTGGAAGACAACTTTTAAAACAAATGATGGGTTATATGAGTGGAGAGTTATGCCATTTGGTCTCTCTAATGCCCCTAGCACATTCATGAGGCTCATGAATGAAGTGCTCAAGGATTTTACAGGGATATTTGTGGTAGTGTATCTTGATGACATCCTTATATACAGCAAGACAACATAAGAGCATTTGAAACATGTGGAGTTGGTTCTTAGAAGGTTACAAGAGGAGAAGTTGGCAATCAATCTAGAGAAGTGTGAGTTCTTTAAGCAAGAGCTTGTCTATTTGGGTTTTGTAGTGTCCAAAGGCTCATTAAAGATGGATCCAAGCAAGGTAGAAGTTATCCTAAATTGGCCTACACCAACCACAGGGACAAAGGTAAGAAGTTTTCATGGATTAGCTCAATTTTATAGGAAATTCATAAGGAATTTTAGTGGTATATGTGCACCAGTCTTAGATACAATCAAGGGTGGTATAAAAACTAAGTTTTTGTGGACTCAAGAAGCTAAGAAAGGGTTTGAGAAACTAAAACAAGAAGTGGCAACTCAACCTATTCTTTTGTTACCTAGTTTTGACAAGTTGTTCATTGTTGAATGTGATGCTAGTGGAGTGGCAGTAGGAGGTGTGCTTAGTCAAGAGGTCAGACCTATAGCCTTCTTTAGTGAGAAGCTCAATGAAGCAAAGAAGAAGTATTCAACCTATGACTTGGAACTTTATGCTTTGGTTCAGTCACTTAGGAAATGGAGGCATTATCTTCTACCCAAGGAGTTTGTAGTCTTTACTGACAATCAGGCACTTAGCTTTATCAACACTCAGGAGAAATTGAGTAATAGGCATTTGAAATGGATGGAATACATCCAAGCTTTTACCTTCACCATCAAGCACAAGAAGGGACAACTAAACAAAGTAGCTGATGCACTAAGCAGGAGATTGTTGACAGTCTAAGAGATACAGATCAAGAGCATTGGCATAGAGAGTTTCAAGGATCTATATGGAGAAGATGAAGACTTTCAGAGGTCTATAAGGTATGTTCTAACTTTGAGAACCATTTCCATAGTCAATACTCAGAATATACTTTGCAAAGTGGGTTATTATTTAAGGGAAATCAATTATGTGTTCCAAGAGGGTCAATGAGGGAAAATCTGATTCAAGAAAAGCATAATGGCAGTCTTAGTGGACATTTTGGCATAAATAAGACTTTAGAGCTAGTCCAAAGATTCTATTATTGGCCTAAGTTGGCAAGAGATGTTAGAAAATATGTGGAACAAATTTGTTGTGTGTATGAAAGCTAAGGGAGGAGCTAGTAATGCTGGTTTGTACCAACCCCTACTCATTCCAAACAGACCATGGGAGTGTGTGAGCATGGATTTTGTGGTAGGCCTTCCTAAGACCAAAACTGGTTTTGACAGTGTTTATGTAGTAGTGGATAGATTTAGCAAGATGAGTCATTTTATCCCTTGCAAAACTACTCATGATGCTAGTTACATAGCTCATCTTTTCTTCAAGGAGGTAGTAAGGATCCATGGACTACCTTTGAGCATTGTTTCAGACAAGGATGTGAAGTTCATGAGTCACTTTTGGAAGATTCTATGGAGTAGATTGGGTACAAATCTGTCATTTGGATCAGCTTACCATCCTCAGACCGATGGTCAAACAAAGGTGGTTAACAGGGTGCTAGGTAATCTTCTAATGTGTTTAGCTAAAGAATATGGACATACATGGGATATGGTTATCTCCCAAGCTAAGTATGCTTATAATGACTGTGTCAATAGGACAATAGGGAAGAGTCCATTTGAGGTTGTGTATGGGATGCACCCAAGAGGCATATGTGAGCTCAGAGATCTTGGAACTATGGAACAAAGAAGTGGACATGCAGAAGACTTCAGTCAGACCATGAAGGAGATTCAAGAACAGGTCAAGAGGACAGTCACTGAGGCTACACAAAAAGTGAAGGAGAAGGCAGATATGTCAAGGAAAGATGTGCAATTTCAAGTAGGGGACTATGTTATGGTCCACCTTAACAAGTCAAGGTTGTAGAAGGGAATGCCAACCAAGTTGTAGATGAAGAGAGTGGTTCCATGTAAGATATTGGCCAAGCATGGCAAGAATGCATACAAGGTGGAGTTACCTACCGATCTAGGAATCTCACCAGTTTTCAACATAGTTGATTTGATCAAGTATAAGGGGATAGTCAAGGATTTGGATCAGGACAATAAGGAGATCTTTAGGGACATCAGCAACATATCCTTACCTAGTCAAGATAAGCCTCAGGTAGAGAAGATCTTGGAGTCTAGAGTGCAAAAGTCTACAAGGCACAAGGTGTACATGGAGCACCTTATCAAGTGGAAGAACGAGCATGAATCAGAAGCTACATGGGTACAAGAAGACCATTTTAAGAAGTTTGGTATTGACCTGTCATTTTTCCCTCCTTCCATTCCTTAGTGTTTGGTCTGAGAGGGGAGAATGGTGCAGGAGCACCTAGAGAGTATTGGAAAACACTAGGCAATTTTGGAAGCCTAGGAAGCAATTTTGCGTTTTTATACTTCAAGGTCATGTTGACCATCTTGTTTTGTGTTTAAGATGTTAGGACATGTTAGAAGAATTTGGTTCAGTAGTTCTTGGTAGATTGGATGAGTTTACTCAACTTGTTTTCCTTTAGGTTTCTCTAGGAGCTAGGAATAAGCCCAAAATGTTACATTTATACAATTTTGGCCTTTTGAGGTGGTTAAGTCCGACCAAAGGGAAAAGAAACTACTTTTTGAACCTTTAAAAGGTGAACCTCGAGTTGGAAGTGAGGTTGGAATGTGTGTTGAAGTTGTAATTAGCTTGTGATCAAGAGAACAGGGACAACTTAGTGTGCATTTTCTGTTTTCTTGTTCTTGTTTATGAGTTAGCAAATTAATGAATTGATCAAGGATTTTGGAAGGTTTAGCATGTAGTGAGATTGTCTTTGAAGCATTGTTTGGAATAGTAGCTAACTAGTTATTCGTTTTCAAGGTTTCTTGTAAATATTGTGTTCTTCCTTCGTTTGCAGTTTTGACTGGTAAATTGTAGAACAATGGGGTTTTAACTTGCATTGCCACTGTACTTTGAGTATGGGCTTGTTGGGAATGAAGCTAAACTCCATGACTGTACATATATTAGGAGTAGGGGTCTGTAGAAGTCCAAGAAGTATGTTAAAAGTCTCTTCCTAGGCGAGCTTGGCTATGCCCGGTTAGGAAAGATAGTGCAAAATTGACACTAACGTTGCAGGGGTGTTTACTTTCTGGCAACTCAGGGTATGTGGTGGTTGCAGGAGGTCTCCCAAAGGCTTGGTAGGAAGCAAGAGTTCCATCCTAACCATTTGGTGACTGAAACAAGTTGACAGTTCACAGTGAGGTCAAGAAATGGCTTTAAAAGCCCTAATTTCCACAAAATCAGGGTTACGCCTGTGTACGGACTGAGGGAGCCTAAAACATCAAAAATCCTTGAGAGGTTATAAAATGACCTAGGGTCTCAAAAAGAAGTTTGTGATGAACCTCAGTAGGATTGGAGTTATAGCCTAATTTCTCGAGCTAAGAGGCCTAATTGGGGCTCAAGGGCTACTAGCCCTTCTTAAACCCTAGACTAGGGTTTGATGGAAGCGATGGAGATTTGAAGGCTTGTGACTGATCAAGAACCATGGAGGGATGGTTTTGAAGCTATAGAAGACACTACATGCCCCTCCAACAAGTTGGTAAGGTTTGGAGAGTTAGTTGGCCTTTAGGAAGATTAAAGGCCAAGGAGAGAATAGAGGAGTAAGCACCAAGATTGACTTGGTTAGGTGTATGCAGATGATAGTAGGGTTGACCAGGAGAACTAGGGGTGCCTAACAAGCTTTAGGACCTATAGGTTAAGAAGGTGGAGAGTAACACCAAAGGGGTTTTCCTAGGAGTGACCCAGAGCATGGGACAGTGATTGTCTCAGCCAACCCTACCCTATCAGATAAGGTTCATAAACTTGATTTTACATGATAAAGTTCATAACCCTGATTACAAAAATGATAAACCCAAGTTTTTTGAGAAAATTCTCCCATGTAAACTTAGCAACAATAAACATTACAATACCAAAAAATTTAACACCCATAATCTCGAATTAGCAAAGAACCCAAAAAGAAACTGCAACAGATTTTATTCCTCCATTTGTTCACCACCTTGGATAGAGTTTTCGTCCTGCGCCTCTTGAGCTACGTGAAGACCAAGATCATTTGCAAAGAAATTGAAACCCATTAGCAGTTCCTCTTCACTATTCTCCCTTGGCAGAAACCTTGCATTGTGAATTTGGGGCTCTCGCATAATAGGGATAGACGAATTTTGTACTAGCATGACCTCCTCCTTAATGGCAACTGGCTTGGGTTGAACTTCCTCTACCTTCAAATTAACAGGTGGAACAATATGCATATTGGGCTTGTGCTCTCGTAGAAGGGAAATTGCATAGTATTTCTCTTTGAAATCAAAAGAAATGGTAGGACACAGGTGCCTACAATGTTTCCTTAGGGCTCTCAATAACACACTATCATTTCTAAATTGCAGTGCTAACCTAACCACCTCGAAGATTTCATCAAAGCCCTGTTTAGATTTGAGATATTCCCTTGGAAAAACACCCCCAACATACCCTGTAACCAGAGAAAAATTTATATTCTTGCACCGCTTTTGATAGTGCAATCCTATCAATGAACTGGGGTTTTACGAACTTTACCACTATTTGTTCAAGCTCTACTAGGGATTGAAAGAAATCCAATGTGTTTGAAAGGAACATTGAAAGAACCTATGACGGATCTAATATCCTTCTGGCTCTCGGACTAGCAACTTCGACACCCAGAATTGACCTTACTGCCTCTTCCACTTGTGGACAGGATACATCAAAAATTATTGATAAGTCCACATGTGAGAGGTGCTCTTCAAACAGCTGCTCCCATTCCTTTACTGTGCAGGGCACTCTAAAATTCCATGGTCGCGCCAACATTTTTAACCTTCTTTGAACGCAAATGGCTCGACTCTTGTCTTTCCAGAAATGTCTTGAACAATTTGCAATGTGTGTGGTAAAAAATGACCTAATAAAGTTGTTATTTAAAAATCAATTGCTTCCATACGAAGCATATCCCAAAAATTGATAAGAAATCTTCCTCCATTCGGCTCGTGTGAAGTAATTTCAACTACAAATTTATTTAATCTGCACATTTGATGAAGGGATATGCACATTTGATGAAGGGATATTTGTACCTGCATATAAACTTCACCTTAGGAAATTTTTAATGAAATGAACTAGTGTCCATTCATTGGGATCATGGCAATTCCTCAAGGCGTCCTTTACTTGCAAACTGAAGTTAGATGATGTCAAGCATGGTACTGGTTTGTAGTGGACACATCATTACCCTTTAAGCCAGCTTGCCAAATGAAATGGTTGCACAAAATTTATAGCCCATAATCATGACTTGATAATTCTCACCACACAAAGGTTTGACCTGATACAAGTAAATCTTTATGCATCTTGAAATGTGCGAGGCACACTTTCCATCAACATTTTTTAATCATGATTTAAAAATATGAAATATGAAGCCTAGGTTTTGGCATAAAGTGTATTTGAAACAACTTAATTGTCCATTCTTTATAACATTCTCATTGACAAATTCATTTCAAAAAGCTACTTAATTTCCATTCCTTAGCATTCCCTTGTTTTAGAATAAGCATAAAATTTTCAAATAGTTAAATGACTTCCAGTAACCTCTTGATTTATTAGATCGATTAGAAGTGGATAAGCTTTCAACTAGTTTAAGGAATGCACAGCTCTGATATCCTTAGCCTCACTACCTAGGTTTTCCAAAAGGTCTACTACTTTATTACCTTCTTTGTAGGTATGAGAGATTATAGATGCATTAAATATATCTAACAATGCCCATGCTTTGAGAATAATATATCTTAAGTTCCAATTTTGAACCTTTCTCTCTCTACATGTGTTTATAATTATCATTGAATCACCTTCTAAATGAAGATTTGAGATCCTCAACTGTGACGCTATTTTCAGACCCAATAATAATGCTCGTGCTTCTGCATAGTTATTCATGCCTTATTTCAAATGGGTTGTAGATGCTGCCAAAACAACTCCTGATGAGTCTCTAATACAAATGCCTACCCCTGATTGACTTGATTCCCCCTTAGATGCCCCATTGAAGTTTAATTTAACAAAACATTCTTGAGGTGGAATCCATTTAACTAAGCTTCTGTTAATTTTAGGAATGTTGTTGCAAAGTTGACTACCATTGAATGGTAGCTTAATGTCATTCGAATTCAACAAAATATTGTTGTCCCAATTTGTAAATATTGAACTTGTTGACTTCTCTTTCTGAACACATGCATTGACCCCTTCAGATATGGCTTTTTCAATTTTATTTATTGTCAATTCAAGTGGTGATTTTAATTTTCTGAAGATTCTCATGTTTCTTTCCCACCAAATGTTCTAGATCACAATCACTAGAGTGATATACCAAATACTTGAAAAGAAGGATGCTTGGTATATTAGTGGCCAACTCTAATAGAGGTCCCAAAGTGTGTTTGGAAGAGGATTATAAAGATTTAACTTGTTTTTAATAAAGTTCCAACACTGATTAGAAAAATTACATTGAAGAAGTAAGTGATCAGTTGTTTGAAACTCTTCTTCGCATAGAGGACATTTGAATGGATCTGCGATCTTTAATTTGACTAAGTGGTCACTCATTAAAATTCTTTTTTGTAAATCTATCCAAGCAAAGCTTCCCTCTTTTGGCAATACTTTGTTGTTCCAATAGAAAGTAAATGCACGCTGAGGTTGTGAATTATTTTTAAACTTGCTTAGAATTGCATATCCTTCCTTACAGAGTATGTTCCATCTTTGGATGTTGCCCATATAATTTTTTCTGGCTTTGCAAATAGATACACTATTCTTTCCTTCATAATGTTAGAAAAAAAGTTAGACTATTGTGGAGTGACTAGATTAGTTGATGGAACTTTCCACTTTACTTTCCCTGAATAGGTATTGGACGTCTGAACATAGTCTAACAAATTTTCACCCCAGGCTTGAGAGAGGATTGTTCTGATCTCATGCAGGTCCTAGTTGTCTGATAATGGCGGTTTTCCATTCCAAGAATCTACCCAAAACTTTATACTATGTCCATCGTTTACCTCCCATGATGAGAACTTTGTGAGAGGTTTCTACTATTCAAAATTAAATTCCAAATAGTAGAACCTTTTGGAGGATCTATTGGCCCATAGTTTCCATTGCACCAAAAGATCTACCTATTAATGCTCGATACAACTACCAGAGTTAACAGATCCATGGGAGGTGCTTAGTCCATGTCACAAATCTCGAGGAGAGCATTGACCATTTGCCAACAAACTCCCCCTCAGTGTTACCCGAGGGGATTCGAACCCAACATCTTTGGCTCTGATACCAATTGTTGGCCCACAATTGTCATTGCACCAAAAGATCGACCTGTTAATGCCCGATACAACTGCCAGAGTTAACAAATCCATGGGAGTAGTTAGTCCATGCCACAAATCTCGAGGGAAGCACTGACCATCCTCCAACAAGATCTACCATTGTTAAAATTTTGGTTGGATTAACATTGTCTAGATACTTGACTTGCATTATTCTAGTCCATTTGGCCTCTGGGTTTGAGTACATTTTCCATGCCAACTTAGCCCCAAATGCTTTATTTCTCCATAATAGATTTAAAACTTTTGCCCCCCTTGTTGTTTTCCTCTAGCCAGGCCTTCTAATGATATCAAAGGCACTTTTTTCTACTCATCAATGTTACCTTTCCAAAGAAAAGATCTCATTATTTTTTCAATTTCTTTTATTGCAGATGCAGGAGCTTTTAAAACAACCAAGAAATAGTTTGGAATAGATGCTAACACTGATTTAATGAGAAGGATTCTTCTAGACAATGATAACCAACAAGCTCTCCATATTAAAATTATTTCTTTAAGTCTATTGATTACTTTGTCCCAATAATGAGCTTTATTTGATCCTTTAAAAAATGGAACCCCTAAGAAAGTACAAGGCAATTCCGCTTCTTGAAACCCTAAAGTCTTCACTATTTTCTTCTTTAGGTCATCAGGAGTATTTAAAATGTAAACCTTGGACTTTGTTGGATTAATTTTTTGCCCAGATGCTGAGGAATATTTTTCCAAAACTCCATTGACCTTCTTAGCTTCCAATAGTGTTGCCTTGTTGAACAATAGTGTATCATCTGCAAAGAGAGAATGGTTGACCGAGATTCTTGAATTTGCAATCTGTATTCCTTGCCATGAACATTGACTGTGTTTTAACAAAATTTATTTGCTTAAGGCCTCTGCCATTATTATGAAGAGAAATGGTGATAGCGGATCTCCTTGTTTGACCCCTTGTGTGGCACTGAAAAACCCAGACGGGTTTCCATTTATGATCACTGAAAACTTGGTACCTTATAAACATGACATTACCCACCTTCACCATTGCGATCCAAACCCGGATTTTAACAAAGACCTTATTAAGAAATTTCCAATCTACTTTGTCATAGGCTTTCATCATGTCTAACTTGAAAATGAAGGAGGGTAACTTTGATGTTGATATTGTGTGTAACACTTCATGTGCAACAACTTCCCCTTCATAAGTTTTCATTCCGGGGACAAAACCCCCTTGCTCCTGAGAAAAAATCCTTGGAATAATCAGCTGCAATCTTAAATAGATTGCCTTGGTGAATATTTTGTAAATTGTATTGCATAATGAAATAGGCCTAAACTCCACAAACATTTTAGGCTCTTTGACCTTAGGTAAGATTGCAATATTAGTAACATTAAATTGCCTAAACATGGTTCCAGTTCTTCTAGATTTTTCTAGCGTCCATAGAAGTTCATAACATAAAAACTCCTAGCATTTCTAAAAAAATAAGGCCATGAAACCATCAGGAGCAGGCGCCTTCTCAGGCGGCAGTAAAACTAAATTTTTTAGTTCTTCCAGTGTGAAAGGTCTCATGAGCAGGTTATTGTCCTCATTATTGATTAGATGCAAAATTGTATTATATAATTCATCTTGATCATTGATTCTATTAGCATATATATTGGATGGGGCAGATAGCAGTTGTGAGGAAAACTTCACACCTTCACTTCTAATATCCTCTTCTCTTGAAAGCCAGTTTCCTGAGGAAAACTCTTGAATTGACTGAATCAATTTTGTGGTCTTTTTAATCTTAGCAGAGGTATGGAAATTTTTTGTGTTACGGTCTCCCTCTTTTAGCCATAATTCTTGAGATTTTTGTCTCCAGTAGGCCTCTTCTCAGGCACATAACTCCTCCCACTCCTCTTGTAATATATTTTGTTTCATATGAAGTTCAACATCCAATTTTTTTTAAATTACATTCTGATGGACTACTGCTAATTCTTTGAAGACTAAATCCTTTTGTTGAAAAATGTTTTTGAAGACTTGTTTATTCCAAACTCTAATTTGTTGTTTTACATGGATCAATTTTTTGTGAAATTGATACTCTTAGTACCTTGTTTTGAATGGAGCATTGATCCACCACTGTTTTAAAAGATCCATGAACTGGTGGTGCCTAAACCACATACTTTCAAATTTATAAGAAGACTTTACCCCTGATGTAGATATGTTCGATATACTCAGACAAATTGCAAAATGATCTAATAAACAAAAATTATAGAGATTAAGAAAGAGAGGAGGGTAAAGAAAGAAAAAAGGAAGATAGAGAGACAGTGAAACAAAGGGAGAGAAAGCGAGAGAATGAAAGATAGATACGATAGAGATAAAGATAGAGGCCCTTATCTTGGATATCCATCTTTGTATCTCTACCTCTCTCCCTTTCTCTTTGCATATATATCTATCTCTCTCCCTTTCTCTTCCTATATATTTCTATCTCTCCCTCTCTTTATCTCCCTGTATTTCTCTTTCTCTCTCTATCTCTCCCTCTCTCCATCTCCAATTGTCTATCTCTACTTGTCTTTGTTTGTATGTCTCTTTATCTGTCTCCCTCTCTCCCTCTCTTTATCTATCTCTCTTTTCCTCTCTCCCCCTCTATCTCTACAAATGTCTCCCTCTCTTTATCCATCCATCTCTCCCCCTCCATATTCCTAGACCTCTATATTGATACCTCTTTTCCTCTCAATCTTTATCTCTCCATATTTCCTTTTTCATCTATCTCTATATCTCCATTTCTCTATATCTCTCTACCCCTATATCTCTCCCTCTCTCTACCTCTCTTTATATCACTTCCTACCTCTCTCTATATCTCTCTCTACCCCTATATGTTTATCTCTCTCCCTCTCTCATTCTCTCCCTTTCCCTCTTCAAAAATTTAACTTTTACATCTCTATCTATTCATCTCTCCTCTCTCTCTTTATCTCTCCCTCTCCTTCTCTCCATACCCCTCTCTTCCATCTCCATCTCTATATTCCAAGCTCTATTTATATCTCCTTACCCCTTCTCTCTCTTCCACACCTCTTCGGCACACCCATTACACACCAAGGTGTAACTACTAGTGCATTTATTTGTTTCATAGTTTACTCAAGAAACATTGTATATGTAAATTCTAACATCTTTTATAAATGCATTCATGTTCAAATGTAATTATTAAATTACATCATATTTAGAGTTTTAATTCTCATTTGGCATTATCTCTCTTTGATTAATATTTTTAACATAATTCTAAGTTTTGTTGAATTAGGTTCTTCTATTTTAACTTTTAAACATTTTATTTTTTATTAGTTCAACAAATTTTCATCTCTAATATATCAAGTAATTTAATAAAATTTCATTATATTAGTAGTGAAATTTAATTATTCTAACAACAATACTTTAAATCAACTACCATATTACACATATTGGAAATATATTAATGTAAGACATTAATTAAATTTTGTAGCTCTAATTGTAATCTTATATTAATATCATTATATTTTATTTTACTTTTTATGATAATGAAGGGGAATTGGTAGGGGTAGCCAAGCGACTTGGAGCTTACTCGCTAATTTTCTTGCTCATTGCTTAAGACAAGGCAAGCTCGTCTCCCTCCTATAAATCCCTCGAGTTGCAAATCGAGCCCGAGCAGGCCTATAGCTGGGTAAATCTTGAAAGAGGGTAAGTGCAAAAAGATGGGGGGCAAAAAAGGGGGCTTAAGTGGCCACTTTTTTTTCTTCTTCTGAAATTAGGAAATACTGACCTTGGACGTGAAATTGAGGATAGTTACACTCAAAATTTTGAGATGCAACAAAAACAAGGATCGTAGTGCTCTAAGTATACTTTCTAAACTATTAATTTATTTTGAAGGTGGTTGAGATTGAGGGGTACAAAAGAGGGATGCACATAAATTGGTGTTGTTTTTGTCAGAAAAACATAACATAACAAATTTTGTGTGTACCTAGCACGGTGAACTTTTTAAAAAAAAAAAAAAAAATTCGCTTCGGTGAGAAATTAGCTAACAATATGTATTTGATGCATTATTTTTTTGATAGTTTTTTAATGAATATTTGATTTTTTACTAATTTTCAAAGTGGACACTTCCTGAAAAATAGAATTTTGGCCGTGCTACCCTTACAAATTTTGGAAATTAATTGAAATTTTCTTCTTCTTTTTTAAATTTGTAGAATGGAGTCTAGTTCTAAAAATGTAATTTATTTGAAATTTCAATGAACAGTTAATTTATAACGAAAAAAACACTAAACACTTCTTTTTGTCAAAAAAGAGACACACAAACAAAAGAAATTATAGATGAAAGGCTTAACATTGTCAAAAAGTGAAAAAAAATACATCGTTGGATAGCTAAGAGAGATCCTAACATTACCCAGGTGTTTGATTTGTTTGACAGTGAAACACATGCAATCTCAACGATGAGCATGAACCCGATTATGTGATATATTTTAGAATTTTCAAAAACACATCTTTGTTCACTGGGAAATCCCATCAAACCTTTGGGTTGGTATTCCAAGGAAAATACCAAGCCTAAGGCTTGGGGATTCCCAAAGCAAGATATAACGCAAGTGTGTTATAATGTGCTCACATTATATCTTAGTTTTGACATGGTTTTTTGTGTTTGTGTGGGACATGTCTAGCAAGACATAACGTGAGTGTGGTATAACATGCTCTTGTTATGTCTTGCTTTATGTTAAATGTTGCTCTATTGAATGTATGTTTGTATGTACATGTATTCTTGTATGTTATGTATGTATGTATGTATGCCTATATGTATGTATGTATCAATGCAAGTATGTATGTATGCTTATATGTATGTAAGATTGTATTTACATATGTACATGTATGCTTGTATGTATGTATGTATGTATCAATGCAAGTATGTATGTATGCTTATATGCATGTAAGATTGTATTTACATATGTACATGTATGCTTGTATGTATGTATGTATGTATTTATGTATGTCTTTAGAGGGAGGGAGGATTTTAAGAGAGAGAGAGAGAGAGTTGTCTAGGTAGGGTGGGAGGGAGGAAGGGAGGGAGAGACTTAAGAGAGAGAGAGAGAGGTAGAGAGGTAGTGAGAGAGTCTTGTGAGAGGGAGAGGGGGTGGAAGGGAAATTCTAAGAGAGAGGGAGTGGGAGAGAAGGCGTTGGAGTGAGAGGCACTTAGTTAGGTAGGGTGGGAGGGATAGAGGGAGAGAGAGAAAGAGAATTGAGAGAGAGGGAGAGAGAGAGAGGGGGGAGAGAGAGAGAGGGAGAGACTTGAGAGATAGGTAGTGAGAGGGAGTGCAGAGAGAGGAGTGAGAGAGAGACACGTGAGAGAGGGAGAGCATGTGGGAGGAGTGACTTGAGAGAGGGAGAGATGAGTGAGAGGGACTTATCTAGGTAGGGTGGGAGGGATAGATAGAGAGGGGGGGAGAGAGAGAGAGTTACCTAGGTAGGGTGCCAGAGGGAGAGACCTGAGAGAGAGAGAGGGAGAGAGAGAGAGGGAGAGAGAGGGAGTGGGATAGAGAGGGAGTGATGGAGAGGCAACAGGAGGGAGATAGAGAGAGATAGATAGAGGGAGCAAGATAGAGTGGTAGGGATTGATTGAGCGAGAGGTACATAGAAAGAGGGAGAGGGTAGATAGAGACAATTAGAGAGGGTAGGAGAGATAGGTGAGATGTATATATAGAGAGAAAGGGATAGGGGTTGAGGTTATAGGGTTGAGGGATTAGGGTGGAGGACCTATAGGGTAGGTTTAGGGTATAGGGTAGAGGGTAGAGGGTATTGGGTTGAGGGTAGAGGGTAGAAGGTTTTAAAGGTTTAAGGTTAAAGGGTTTAGGGTTGAGGGTATAGGTTTGAGGGTATATAGTTGAAGTATTAGGTTGAGGATCCAATGTAAAGGGTAGAGGGTATATAGGGGTTGAGGGTTTAGGGTTTAAGGGTTGAGGGTTGAGGGGTTAAGGGTTAAGGGTTGAGAATTAAGGGTTGAGGGTTTAATGTATAGGGTAGAGGGTAGAGGGTAGAGAGTTTAAGGTTGAGGGTTGAGATGATTGAGGGTATAGGGTTGAGGGATTAGGGTTGAGGGTCCAATGTATAGGGTTGAGGGTATAGGGGTTGAGGGATTAGGGTTTAAGGGTTTAGGGTTGAGGGTTGAGGGTTGAGGGATTAGGGTTGATGGTCTATTGTATAGGGTAGAGGGTATAGGGGTTGAGGGATTAGGGTTTAAGGGTTGAGGGTTGAGGGTAGAGGGTAGAGGGTAGAGGGTTTAAGGGTAGGGGGATCAAAGGTTGAGGGTTGAGGTATTAGAGTAGAGAGTTTACTTGGGTTGAAGGGTTTAAGGGTTAAGGGATTAGGGTTTAGGGATTAGGGATTAGGGTTGAGGGTAAAGGGTATTGGGTTGAGGGTAGAGTGTAGAGGGTTTAAGGGTTTAAGGTTTAAGGGTTGAGGATTGAGGGTTTAGGGTTTAGGGTTGAGTGCTCAATGGTTTAAGGGTTGAGGGTATACAGTTGAGGGATTAGGGTAGAGATGGAGGGATGGATGGAGGGAGAGATGTAGGGATAAGTGAGATAGAGAGAAGGAGAGAAGAGGAGGGAAGGCAAAGATATATGAGGGTTGAGGATCCAATGTATAGGGTAGAGGGTTGAGAATTGAGGATATAGGGTGAGGACCTATAGGGTTGATGGTTTATGGTTTTGGGTTGAGGGTATAGGGTTGATGGATGAGGGTTGAGGGTAGAGGGTAGAAGGTTTAAGGGTATAGGGTTTAAGGGATTAGGGTTTAGGGTTTAGGGTTTAGGGTTGAGGGTAGAGGGTTTAGGGTTTAGGGTATAGGTTTGAGGGTACGTGGTTGAAGGATTAGGGTTGAGGATCCAATGTATAGGGTAGAGGGTATAAGGGTTGAGGGTTGAGGGATTAAGAGTTAACGGTTGAGAATTGAGGGTTGATGGTTTAATGTATAGGGTAGAGGGTTTAAGGGTTTAGGGTTTAAGGGTTGAGTGTTGAGGGTATAGGGTTTAGGGTAGAGGGTTGAGGGTATAGGGTTGATGGATTAGGGTTGAGGGTCTATTGTATAGGGTATGGGGTATAGGGGTTGAGGTATTAGGGTTTAAGGGTTGAGGGTTTAGGGTTTAAGGGTTGAGGGTTGAGGTTTTAGGGTTTAGGGTTGGGTTGAGGGTAGAGGGTTGAGGGTATAGGGTTGAGGGATTAGGGTTGAGGGTCCATTATATAGGGTAGAGGATATAAGGGTTGAGGGCAGGGATAAATTTAAGAAACCCCCCCGTCGGCAAAGGTGTAAAATCCTAACAAATCTTGTATACTTCCCAATAAAAATATTAATTTTAGTGGAATTTTTTTCGTGTTTCAGGAAAAAAATCTCAATTGGTGAATCTTTTCTAATCGCTAGAAGTCTGTGGAAAATCCTGGTGAATTGCATAATTTTTTAAACTGATAAAATATTTTCATTGGGGATTAAAATCTATTTTCAAACCTAGAAAATATTTCCATTGGCAAATTAAACCTGTTTTCAAAACAAAAAAAACAATTTTGTTGGTGACTAAAACTTCTTTTCAAACCAAAAAATATATTCATTAGCGAATTAAACCTATTTTCAAATGCATAAGAAAAAAACATTGGTGAATTAGCATAATCTCAAACTAATAAAGAAAATTTAGTGGTGAAATGTCAACGCAAATCAATATAACCACTGTATATGTATAAAAATGGTCATGTCTAATTAATCCTGGCATTTAATTAAATATTTATTATTTAATTAATTTCTTTCTTAATTCCTCTACATATAAATAAATTTAATTTATTTATTTATATCATTTACGTACTTTATTCTTCCACTTTAATTAAATAAATTCATTTTTTTTAATTACCAATTTCTTAAGTCCACTTAATTAATTAAATAAATATCATTGTTTATTTAAATTAATTATCACATTTAAGTTTAATTAAATCTTTGATTTAATTGAATTTAATTCCCTTTCTTCTAAAATTAATTATATATGCTTATTTAATTAATTCCACATGTCACTTTCCAAATATTAATTAAATATTTTATTTATTTAAGAATCTTCCATTTTCTCCAAATCTTAATTAAATAAGAAAATCTTCCATGTCACCAATAAATAAATAATGAATTTAATAAATTCATTATTTATCTTCAAAATCTTTCCTCAAATCTCACAGAAAAGATGATTTTTTACAATTCATCTTTATCATCTCTCATGAAAGAGGAAACAAATCTTGCTTTCTGTTTTTCTTCTATTTTTCTCTCCAGTCTTCTCCATCTTCGACCATTCGATCTGCTAGAATTATCACAGCCATTGATCACATCAGCCAATCAGAATCTTTCGAAAACTCTATAAATACCCCTGCGAATCCAAGCATTGGTTACAACAGACATATAGACATATATATACACATGCGTGCATTAGAGATAGGTGATTAGCATTTTAGCATTATCAGCTTTAGCATTCATAATTTTATAATTTTACATTCTAGCAATCTTGTTTAGCTTGAGCATTTTACTCATATCTTACCATAGCATGCATTCATCTTTAATCTCGTTCTCTAGGAAGACTATTTGTTGAGCCTAGCATACAATATGAGAGCAAGCTGGAATCAACAAAAACATTGCAGATAGAGGACAATAAGATGACATCAAGAATAGAAGATTGAGTTTGCATTCCTTTTATTTGATTTTCTGTTTTGATATAATGTCTTATTGGTGTGTTTGATTTATTGTTTTTAATCTACATATTGATACACTTAAAATCAATCACACATTTATGGCGCCCACTGTGGGGCCTTGCCCCATTTTTAACATCTACTTGTAGGTTTTCTGATAGGTTTTCGCATTTTGAGTTCGGATTTTTGAAAAAAAATCACGTTTTATCGCATTCGTGGGTTTCTTTAGCGCATCCAAGGCTTCTTTCAGTGCTTTTGTAGGTCTTTAGGCACATCTGGGAACTGTTTCAGTGCATCTATGGAACATAATGGCGCATCTGGGGAACAAAATGGCGCATGCATTTAGTTCACTTCATCAAAACTTTGTTTGAAAAAAGAGAGGGAATTTTTAGATTAGCGCATTTAGGTTTTCTTTTAGCGCATTTAAGGTTTTCTGCAATGCTTATGATGTTTGTTTTAGCACATTAATTGTTTGTTTTAGCACATATGTGTGATATTTTAGTGCATGCAAGTTGTAACTAAACAAATTTCTGAGTTTGACGCCTTCCACAGATAGAGCATTTTTTTTTGGTTAAAAAGAAGCAACTCTAAGATAGACACAACAATTTAAAGTGAACCAATCCTAGGATAGACATGGAATTTAAAATGAAGCAATCCTAGGGTAGTCACCACACATTGATTTTGCGGGGTTAAAATGAATCCAATGCTTGTTGTGAAGCAACATCTTCACTTAGATTAAATAATTGTCATTTGGGCTCTAAAAAGAACACTGTTTGCTTTGTCTGTGGCAATAGGTTTATGCTCTCCCCTTATCTGGGTGATCAGAATACTAGACTTTCCTTTTCAATTTCTACAATTTTTATGCTTTATTACATCCTGTAGAGGGCCTGCTCTTGTGGGAAAAAGTACTCACCCAAGAGGAACAACCTAAGTGGGTTCAAACCAAAGCCAAGTTATTCCACCCCACTATAAAATTTAAAGCAAATTGAGGGAAACCCACTTTTTCTGGTAGTGTGCAAGATAACCATCCCAAAGCCTTTGTTCTAAAGGTTGGGAGGTCTCCTGAGGGAGTATATCATTTGCCACACCAAATAGAAACCCTTACTAAGAACCTAGTGTAGTAGCCAACCGTGTCAATTTCCAAACATCCTAATAATCACAGTGCAAGGGGAGGGAAGAATCTGCCCCAAGACACTCACCATATAACTGTCAAGGACCGTTTGCTCAGGGGATCCAATATCCACTTCCATCACTCTGAGTATGCACTTGGAAAAGACAAAAACATGGGCACCCCTTCGAGGGTGACATGGCTATGTGAGTCGATGCAGTTATAAGATGTGGGTTGTGGTTATTATGATGACCTACTTGAGTACTAAGAGTGAGTCTGCCTGAATTGTCTTTTATGTGCAAAACCTATGAAAACACTTTTTGAAAAACATTTTGAACATACACTTGATGTTTAGTATAGGGCTTAAAATCAACTATTTTCAGAGTGTTTGTTGTATTTTCAATCACATTAATTCAGATAAAAGATCATCCAAAATGAACATGCAAAATTTTAGGTGAAACTAATCCAAACTGTTCAGAAAATTGCTTTTGAAAACTGTTTTAGCACATCTAGGGTATATCTTAGCACATATGAGGTTTGTTCTAGTGCATTCACTGGTTAGTTCAGTGCATTTAGATCCCGTTTTCACACATTGAGTGTTTTAGCGCATAGGTTGAATATTTTGTAACAATTTTTGGTCATTGTCAAAACATTTTTCTGTAGTGCATCTGAGGTCTGTTGTAGCGCATTTGATTGTTTCTCTAGTGCATATGCCTATTTCTACAACACATATAGGGTACAAAGTAGTGCATCTATCACTTTCTAGAATTGTTACTTTTGACATATCTGAGTTTGTAACATCCTTGGTCCAGTAGAATTTTGACATTTCTCTCATGCTTAGAGAGTGAAAATCAACCAAATTTGTCAGGAAATCGATTTCCAATAGGATCAAGAAACCTAAGAAACATTTAGGCTACAAGAAAACCTTGCAATGTAGAAAGTTTTTGTATAAAATTTGAAACGTCTTGCTCCATTACCGTGATTTTCTCCATAGGTACCAATATTTTACTAGGGGGTTTACTGATGAGTACGTTGTAGAGCCTTTATATTCATGAGCCTATTTCCAGAGAAGATCTCTATCACAACGACACAATCACAATCAACCTCTCAACCTCGATTATCGACCACAACCTTCCATTTAATATCCAACACATCCCAGTCAAATCCTTCAGTGAGTTTAATTAGGCTATTTGATATACTTATCATTCTTCAAAGACAAGGATCAAATCTTAAAAGTGCACCTTTCAAACAAATTCTTGATTCAACTTCCCCAGCAGGATTCTGATATCCTTCATCATTGGAAGCCACAATCAAGAACTAGGAATGTCTTTGATCATATCATAAGATTTTCATCTTATCAAATCAAAAAATCGTCATTTTTGCACTTATCAAACTATGATCTAAGTCTAGAAGAACATTTCGAAATCATATGCCTATTTTTACAAGATCTCAATACAATAAGCTAAAAGAGGATATTCAACAAGAAGATCATACCCAAAGAACTTAAGAAGAAGGTGAGAGTAGTAATCCCCTTTATAGTGTGAGTCGTAATCCCATTTTTAACAATGACATGGGTGAAAGAGAAGAAATCCATTTTCTTACAACAAATACTGGGACATGAGCAAAACTCCTGTAGATAGTGATGATGAACGAGATGAAGAACATCACCTTAGAGAGGCTGAGCAAGATCCAAAATTTCACAAAGCCTTAGAAAAGATTTTAGAGCGCAACAAAGAGAAATATTTCCTGTATTTGGCTGACAAAGGAGCTAAATTGCCTCATGATTTTGATACTAAGAACTTAAAGAGAAGTCTTGATGAAACACCCTTGTCTAATATTAGTGCCATGTCTCAATAGGTTAAGGCACTTCAAGGACAAATTAAAGACATGCAAGGGGGAACCACAACAAAGAAATATGCTCTTGAGGACATCTGTCCTTATCCTTTTGATCGACGCCTCAACATGATCCCATTTCCCAAACATTGTGAAATCCCAAAGTTTGATTGTTACAATGGGAAATTGGATCCAATCGATCATATTAGGGACTTCCGAAATATGAATTTATAGTTTTCCCATGAGGATACATACTTGATGCATTTGTTTCCTAGAAGTCTTGGAGGCCAATCTATGGAATGGCTATCGAAAATCACACTGCCTATCAAGACATTTGAGGAATTGATTAACGAGTTCATATCACAATATTCCTACAACATAACATCAAATAACCATGATTGATCTTTGCAAGGCTAAACAGAAACCTGGTGAACCATTCATTACATTTCTTCAGAGATGGAGAAGGTTGTTTGCTAGATACCCATGTCATGTTCCTGAAAAGGAAAAGATCGCCACTTTCATAAACAACTTAGATCAAGAGATGAGCTATCGTCTAAATCTTCATTGTCTTCCCTCTTTTCAGAAATTGATCAAAAATGTCATCACCATTGAAAGTGCTTTAATCCAAAGAGGGATAATAAAACTTGACAAGGATAATCCTAGCTCTTCAAGTCACCATAATGACAAATCTAAGTTTTGGACTCGCAACAAAAATGTGGTGAATGATGGTGTTGTAGATGCCAATAATTTCTCGACTAATCCATTTGTTCTTAGTGCTCCAAGTACTCCTCACAACAATAAATATAACAATGTCAACTCGGTCACAAATCAGGGAAACAATCCTCCTCCTTCGAGGAATAATGTGAATCAAAATTTTACTCCCAATCAAGGGAATAAAAACAATCAAGGTTATCATGGAAACAATAACAATAACAATGCCTTAGGAAATACCTCAAGCATGAATTCACAATGATCTGCATTCTTCTCTAATAGAAGAACTTTTACTCGATTGGGTCAATCCTTAGAATCTGCATTCAAAGAATTGATGGCTAAAAATGTTCTTACTTTTCCACCTCAACGCAACTTTGAACCCAGTGTGAATCCTCCATCATGGAATGATGCATACTATTGTGATTATTATCGGTGCAAGGGCCATCGCACAAATAATTGTCAAGCCTTGAAAAATGTCATCCAAGACTTAATCGAAAATGGAACTGTCACAATAGAAGGACACCAACAATCAAACGAAGACCACCAAGCATTTCGCAACCCCTTTCCCAACTATCAAAAGGGAAAGTCTTCTAGAAAAAGTGTGAATCATATCAACGATCATATAATCAATCATATCTACACTGACGACGAATAGGTCAATGTTATAAAAGTTAAGGAAAAGTTGGAATATAGACAAGTCAACTCAACAACAAGGGCACAAGCTAAAGTTGTCTTAAAGGGGGATTCTTCAAAATCCATTATGCCCCTACCTCAACATCAATATAACTTAGTCAATCAACTTGGAAAAACTCCCACTCAAATTTCTATCTTAGAACTCCTAAAGATTTCTCTAGCACACAAGGAAATTCTAGAAAAGGCCCTCGTTGAAACAACTGTATCCACTGATATGGATGTGGACCAATTTCAAGCCATGGTGGGACACTTGTCCTCACCCACATGTATCTCATTCTCTGAAAAAGATGACATTTCCATGACTCATCCCCATAGCTCATCGCTATACTTAGAAGTCATGATCCACAAGTTTCGTGTCAGACACGTACTAATAGATGGTGGTGTTGGTTTGAACATATGTACCATGAAGTTAGTTCAGGCTTTAATATTTTCTGAGGACTCCATTGATCCCAGAAGAAAGATTACTATTAAAGCCTACGGTGATGAGGAAAGAGCATCCAAGGGTTTAATCATGTTGTTGATTAGAGTCGGACTTGTTATCAAGAATACTTTCTGTCAAGTATTAGACCATGATCTTGCATACATCTTGTTGGGTTGTCCTTGGATCCACAAAATGCAAGCTATTTTGTCCACATATCATTAATGTATCAAGTTTCCTTATGACAAACATGAGATCACAATACCAGCTGATAATTCAAATAGTCAAACTTGTGCCAACATCAAAGCTAGTCAAGATACTTTGGTTCCCAACAATTGAGAAGCTCCTATTAGTACTTCTCCCAAATTTGATACACAAATCAATCAGTTAACCAAAAAATTTGACAAGCAACTACTATTCAAGGAAAATGGAGTTGGGGAGTACTCTCTCTATCTTGCTAATCTTCCTACATCACCTCAGTCACATGGGCAACCTTCTATCACACAACATCAAATATCTGTAGCATCAACATCAACGCAACCACCAACAGAGCCAAGTACAAAATTTAGTGCATGATTTAACAAAGAAAAATTCCCCATGGAAGATCTTGAGGATAGAGAAGTTCTAAAGTGGCTCTATAAAGATGAAGACAAAACAGTTCTCAATGTCAAGATACCAACTGACCAATATGGTAAAGGGTATTCAATCATGCAAAAGATGGGCTATGATGGCAATGGTCCTATCGGGAAAAGAAAAGGAGTAGTTGAGCCTATTCACCTTCCAAGACTTGCTACCAAAGATAAAACATGACTAGGCTATGATACTAACTCAAAAGAAAGAGCATCCAAGCAGTTGCATGATACTGTCCTCACATTGCAAGAAGGTTCTGATACAAGAGAGACATGTTTGACAACAATTCAAAATTTCATGGATAATAACTCTGACATAGACTCTGGTGAATACGAATGGGACACCATCTACAATGATGAGTTATAGAGGGAAAAAAAGGTTGATGTAATACACAAGTACACTCCAACTCTAATTGAAGGTTCAGGGTGAAGGTCCCAACCGCAAGGATTTGAACTACAAGGTAACTATGATTCTAGTGATACTGAGTCAAATTTCAACGAACAAGACTATCATGAGAACAGTACTATCATTGATCTACCTCATACCTCAGATCCTACAAACAACTTTGTTATGATCATAACCATAGCCAATTTCATGCATCCCGATGACCCGCTACCTTTGATACATCTCGATCTCATTGATTGGGATCTATCTGAACCTATTGATATACCTATGTTTCCAAGCGATGAATCTATCATGAAATTCCTTTCCGCAGACGACACAAATGATTGTTCCACTGGCGATTTTCAGCATAGAGTATTTAACTAGGAGAGTGTCAAGTCTCCTAGTTACAAAAATAAAAAATAAAAAATGAAAGATCTAATGGTGAAAACCAGAATCTGGCAGTGTTAGATCAAACAAAAGATAAAACAAAGAGCGTATCAGATGGTGAAAACCTTTTTAAGGCACCAGATGATGGAATACTTGACACTCTCTCAAAGCACTATCATGAGAGATCGACTATCTTGATTGAGCCTACAAAAGAGGTTAATCTTGAAACTACAAAAAAGCCAAGGATTCTACAGTTAGCTGCATCAATGATAGATAAAGAAGTACCTGTGTTCATGGAATTTCTCAGAGCAAATCAAGTTAACTTTGCCTGGTCTTATGTAGACATGCCAGGTCTTGATCCTGATCTTATAATGCATCACTTGTCCATCAAACTAGGAGTTAAACCTGTGAAACAAAATCTCAAAAAGATGCATCCTCATGTTGCACTACTGGTTAACGAAGAACTTAGAAAAATTATTGATGTGGGATTTATAAGATCAATCGACTATGCAGAATGGATCTCCAACATTGTTCCTATGTCCAAGCCAGACAAAAGTATCAAAGTGTGCACAAATTTCAGAGATATTAATAAAGCATGTCCTAAGGATGACTTCCCACTTCCAAACATCGATATTATAGTTGATATGACAGCTGGCCATGCCATGTATTCACTAATGGATGGTTTTTCTGGTTACAACCAAATCAAGATTGCACCTAAAGACCAAGACAAAACAACTTTCACATGTCCATGGGGGACTTATTGTTGGAACGTCATGCCTTTTGGTCTAAATAACATTGGGGCTACATATCAAAGGGCTATGACTACAATTTTTCATGACATGATGCACACATTCATGGAAGATTATGTAGACGATATATTGGAAAAGTCATACACAAGAGAAGGACATCTTGAAGTATTATCCAAAATCTTTGCAAGGTTAGGAAAGTTCAAAGTTCACCTCAACCCTAAGAAATGTGTTTTCGGAGTCACATCTGGAAAACTCTTGGGATACATATTGTCCGAAAAGGGAATTGAAGTAGATCCTGCCAAGGTGCAAGCAATCATGGAAATGCCTCCACCAAGGAATATCAGTTAGTTGAGGTCATTACAGGGATGACTTCAATCTATATGAAGGTTCATTGCACAACTGGTAGAGAAAAGTCTACCTTTCACACATCTATTACATAAGAATGTTCCTTTCAAATGGGATGACAAGTGTGAAATGTTCTTTCAACAAATCAAGCAATACCTAATGAACCCACTAGTTCTAGTAGTACCAAATCTGGACAAACCACTAATCTTATATATTGCCACAACACAGACATCTTTGGGGGCATTATTAGTATAGGAGGACTCTATAGGAAAGGAATGTGTAATTTATTACATCAGACGAATGCTAATAGGTCATGAACTCAACTACACTTTCATCGAGAAAGCTTGTCTAGCAGTAGTCTTTGCCTCACAAAATTTTCAACACTACATGTTAACTCATATGATCAATCTTGTTGCAAAGATTGATCCAATCAAGTATTTATTAAGCAAGGCTACATTGACATGAAGGCTAGAAAAATGGGTCATGATCTTAAGTGAGTTTGACATCCATTATGTTGATCGCAAAGCAATCAAAGGACAAGTTATCGCTGATCAACTAGCTGACGCACCACTACAAGCAGAGCATCCCATGCACATTGAATTTTTGGATGCTGATGTCTTTACTACAAAATCAAAACAACCATGGTCATTATACTTTGATGGTTATTTCACTCAACATGGATCGGGGGTAGGCATACTCTTTGTCACCCCTCAAGGACATACCATTCCTCAGTCATATAGGCTAATGTTTCCATGCACCAACAACATAGCCGAATATGAAGCTTTAATCACTGGACTCAAGATAGCATTGGAATGGAGAATCACAGAACTACAAGTCTATGGTGACTCACAGTTAGTCATTAATCAGATCAATGATGATTATCAAACCAAAGATGACAAACTCTTTCCATATAAGAAGATGGTTGATCATTTCAAGAAGTACTTCGTAGATATCAAGTTAATACAGATTCCAAGACTTGATAACAAGGCAGCTGACGCCATGGCCACGATTGCATCATTGTTGTAACTCCCATAAAATTAGGCTTGCTATGAATTTTTGGTGGAAAAATCATTTACACTTGCCTATGACACACCTAAAAGCCAAATCATTTGCCACTTAGTAGGATCCAATTCACCTTGGTATGGCAAGATTTATGCCTACCTAAAAGATGACATTTTACCACCTGACTTATCCTGTAACCAAAAGTGCAACTTTATCTGCCAATCCTCTCGCTATACTCTTATCGCTGACACCCTCTATTGCTGTAGTCTTGATGGTACTTTACTTCGATGTCTTGAATGTGACAAATCTGACAAGGATTTACAAGAAGTTCATGGTGGAATTTGTGGTACTCATTCAAGTGGACTGACCTTATCCAAGAAATTGATTAGAATGGGATACTACTGGCCTACAATGAAAAGAGAATTGTTCACTTTTGTGAAGAAGTGCACAAAATGTCAGATTCATGGGAATCTCATTCATGCTCCTACACAAGAATTGCAACCGTTCATGCCGACTTGGCCATTCTTTCAATGGGGGTTAGATCTAGTTGGAAAGATTCACCCTTCATCATCAAACAGACACAATTTCATCATCACAGTGACAGAGTAGTTTATGAAATGGATTGAGGCAGTACCTCTTACTAAGGTTACGGGAAAACAAATCTCATCATTCATACTCAACTATCTTATTTGTCGGTATGACATTCCCAACTCTATTATCATAGATAATGGATGACCATTCAAGAACCAAGATGTTGATGAACTTTGTGAGAGATTCCATATTCAACACAAATATTCAACACTGAACTATCCAAAAGGGAATGGCCAAGCAGAGGCCTCAAATAAGACTATATTAAATTTTTTGAAGAAGACTATGAATGATGCAGGGAAAGATTGCCATGTTCAACTCAATCCCGCATTATGGGCCTATAGAACTAGCATCAAAACGCCAATAGGAGCAACACCGTATGCTCTTGTCTATGGAGCAGAAGCCATATTACCTCTAGAGGTTGTGATTCCATCACTCAGGGTATCATTGAAGGGTCTAACAACAGATGATGAATACAGAGTTTTCTCGACTGCAAGATCTGGAACTCCTCGATGAGAAGAGACAATGAGCAGCTAATCATTTGAAAGCATATCAACAAATGATGTCTCACAACTATAATCACAGAGTCAAGCCACGTGCCTTTCAGGTCAGTAATCTTGTTTTGAAAGAAAACCCATGAAATCAACAAGACAAAGAGAAGAAAGGAAAGTTTGAACCAAATTGGTTGGGTCCGTACGTGGTCATAGTAGTATATGGTTCAGGAGCATACAAACTGTCAACATTAGAAGGGGACCTGTTTGACGAACCCATCAACAGTATGCACTTGAAGAAGTATTATGTCTGAAGCAGTTATCATCATCCATAAAAAGTCCTGAAAAAACAACAAAAATAACATAAAAAGTCCTGAAAAATAATGAAAACAGTAGAAAAAGTCTTGAAAAAAATCTATAAAAATCAGAAAATGTCCTGAAAAAAACAAAAACAAAAAAGATCATCATAGGGTGAAAACCTGGCAACAAGCAGTCTATTGACAAGAAAAATACAAAAAGAAATAAAAAAGAAATCAGAAAAATGCAATAAACACAAATAGTGAAAATCTGGCAAACATACGCTATTTGTAGCTCTCCATCTATTAGCTCATGTTCTGCACTTAGCTTCTTAGCCTTCATTTCATGCATCATCCTAGGGTCATAACAACATCATACTGCCATCATTTTCCTACAATGATAATGTCTTACCATGGATTGATCATTGTACATACTCATTTTAGCAAGTTGTGCCAATGTTGGGGGAAAACATTGACATACTGAGACCAATCAAATTTTAGAGTTTACCAAAATAGCTGGATAGTGACATAAAATCCAATCAAAAGAACAAACAATAAAATCACATGAACAACTATCTAATCATTGATCCATATCACAGTTTTTAGAAAATTTCATATCATGACTCATATCTGGATGATCTAAAATCTGAATAATGTTTGGAATAGTAGTATTATATTTCGAACAATGGTTGTTTAACTTTCAATATAATCCCTTTGGAGCACACTCAATGATGTATTGAACTAGAGTGGAGAGGAAAGAGAATGATTTTTCTTTGTTTGTTGTCTTGAGATTGACTATCAATCTAGTGCAAATATGTCGCGAGACATGATTTTCAAAGCATATCATTGATGATAGTTCCAAATTTGCATCAGAACATGGTTAATCTTTGTCTGTTTATGCAAGAAATGCTCAAGTCATTTCGGTTCAATTATACCTTGATGCTTGTGTTCACTTGCTATATCAAAAATCATGAAAGTTGTACTCAAGTCATCATTGGTGCTAATTTCCCCTTTGATGCTTGTACATACTTCCAAAATTTTAAAAAACTCTATGATGATTCAAGAATGCTAACAAAGGGCTCAAAAAATGGTTGGTTTTGTCTCATTGCATTTCATTTAGATCATTGTACATATCTGCATACTAGATTTGCATCAGAGTTTTGGAAGGATGAACAAAAATATCAACGAATGTCATATTCCTTTAGACTATTTGTGGAGGACATTCAGACATTTGTTTCATTATCATCTTTCATCTTCATCATCATTCCATTAATCATTATCATTTCATCTAGGTCTTGTACATATCATATAGTTTATCATTTATTCTCATGTCATTTCGATCCTTTATCATTTACTCATCCATTCTCATGCATTATCATGTCATTGATCATTTTTTTTTCATAACATATAATTTCATTGCATTTCATTAATCATTCTCATTTTATATCATCTTTGTTTTATTGCATATCATTTGGATCCTTTATCATTTCATATCATTCATTTATCCATTAGGTATTTCATATCATTTTCATTTTCATATTATCTATCATCTTCATCGCATTAACATCTTATCATTTTTATATCCATTTCATTTTCATTCTACACCGTTGCATACTATTTATCATCTTCATTACCATTTCATTTTCATATTTTATCTTTATATCATCATTTCATAATCTACTTTATTTCACTTATCATTTCATTTCATTATCATTTATCATTTATCATTTATCATTTCATCATCATTTCATTACATTATCATTATCATTTCATCATCATTTCATTACATTATTTCATATCATTTCATCATCATTTCATTACGTATCATTTATCATCTTATCATACATCTTATTATTAATCATGTTCATTTCATCCCATTATTTATCATTTGTCACATCATATCTTTCAATCATCTATCATTTTCATATCATTTATATATCATGTCATTTTTCCCATAACATTCGACTCATTTCACATATCATTTTAGATCTTTTCCTAAATCATATACATAATACAAATTCATGATGCATCTCATAAAAATAAACATCCATTTTTCATCACATCATCATTATTTCTTACATTTGAAAAATCCAAAAACAAATATTTCATGCATACATTACATTTCTACATCTTTTTTCATACACATATAATATATCCTAGTGCACACTCTCATAATCAACATCCTAGGTCATCCACCTGCATGGCATCATTAGTACACATCACAAATTACCATCATATCATGAATCATCCTGCATATCATGTTAGTCATCAAATCAATAAAATGCATATCAAAATCTACACTACATCATGCAGAAATACATGCATATCACATCATCACATCACAAACGCACATCACTAAAACTCATCGCCACTGCATATCATCGCTCATCAAAAATACATACAAATTTCCAATGTCCAATGAAATTGAAAAGTATAGAGAGATACATGAGATATGATAAAAAAAAAATTACATACTCCAAAAATGATATACATCAATAATAGTGCATCAATAAATCAAGGCTGGCTGGTAGAGCCCCCTGATGGAGCTGGTCTAGAGGATGGTGGCCTCCCACTACCCCCTATGTCAGGATCCTATGGAGGCCCTGTGACCCCTTTGTTGTGTGTCATAGTCTATGATCTACTCCTAGATCTGTTGTGGGACTGAGGGTAAGGCTCTTTGTGGTCAGGAGGGGACAACTCTTCGTATCTAATCTGATAATGCTTAGCCTCCCTAGAAATCTCAAATCCCTCTGCAATGGCCTCTCACAAGGATGCACTCTCAACAATGCCCATGAGTCTCTGAGCAACACCCTCTGCCTCTACTACCCTATGTCTGAAGGAATTTCTCTCTGCTATCAACTAGGCCACCTGTGGGTCTGGTGCAAGAGGAGGTGCCTATGCCTATCTTTGTGCCTGTGCCTGTGCAAGCTGTGCTTGTAACTGCACTGCCAAACTCTAAGCCTAAGCCAACTGGCTCTGCAACTGTGCCTGCTGCCCCTGAAGCATCTGTACTTGGTCCTATAGAGTATCTATTTGCACCTATTGCATTGTAGAGGAGACCCTAATCATTATCTGTCATTCGGTACCAAACCTCGATCTCTGCGTGATTTGAGCCTTGCCCAAGATATCTATCCTCTGCTTCACTGGCCTCTACTCCTCCCCTTCGCCATCTCTGCCATCATCCCCACCACCATCATTTGAGCTCTCCTCATCTCCACTCTCCTCCTCCTCATCCCCTCCGCCCATCACCTGCTCTCCCCCTGCCACATCCTCCTATCTCCTACCCTATGGTTAATGTACCATTAGAATGGGCACCGACTCATCTGGACATGTCAAATGAGGGAATGAGTGTGAAAATAAGCATAATACTCATCTGACATCCCCGCATTAGTAATATTCGGCCTGTAAGCCCATGCCTTGGGATGTAAACTAGTATACTTGGTATATGCTACCTGATATGAAATGCGTGACCCCCATCTAGGATCATCCTTATGCCGCCCATAGTGTGCAATGCCCTATGGCATCCCCTATGTATAGCCATACTGCCTCTATACTCACAAGGCCAAAAATATCTCTATAATAAATGGGGTTCACCCTATTAGATACTAGGGCATACATACAAATGACATCTCCAGATGATCAATATCCCATGCCTCACAATTCGTATATGGCCTCCATATCACTGCATCAACATCGTCCAGAGTCTGTCGCTAGTACTCCAACTTGCCCAGCTTGGGCTAGACAAGTGCAATAGAATATGCATACACATATGGCCTGCCTGGTGGCCTCACTCTAGGACAAAGTGGTCTCGTAATCGTAATATGTTCCCATGCCCAAATCTGGAGCAGGGTAACACCACAAGACAAACTGGATGATCCACTGTATACTACCTGATGCAAATCATGGTATAAATGAGCTAACATGCAGCTCCCCTAGGCATATCTCTGCTATTGACCTATCATTAGCTCAATAATCCTTCCCCACCCAACTGATAATCCCTTTGACTGGCGGTATGGACAAAGGAAGTCTCCAATGAATGCACCCAAAATGACAAGGCCGGATATCCTCTAAAATCTACCCATGGCACCCAATACCCTACTATCTGAGCATCCCCAAACACCCTCCTAAGTGCATATGTTCTACCTAGCTCCTTGTGGTCATAAACCACAAGAGCACCTACCACTAGAATCCCCAAAATCCTGTATACGTCCTCGGGGGTCATGGTCATCTCACCTGTCGGCAAATGAAAGGTATTATGCTTAGAATGCCACCTCTCTACTAGTGTGGTCAACAGTCCCCTGTTGACCTGAATTGATGGCATAGATAATAACGGTCCCAACCCACATCCCACTATCAACTGTATGTTTGCAGGTGATAGATCTTGTATCTGATCCCACCGTACTGGGAAGTTCTCTCTAATCTGGAGGTTTTTGAAACCCTCCTATTTTTTTTGGTCATCACAAGGATAATCAATCAGACTCATATCATCGACTCATATCAACATGATCTATCTACAAATCAATCGGACTCATATCTATCTATCAGTGACCCATATCAGTGAACCATATCAAGTGAATCATATCAAGTGAACCATATCAAGTGCTTTATCTAAGTGACTCATATCATGACATCAATACAAAATCTATCTATTTGCATATCAAATCAATCTACTCTATCATCATTTACTATTTGTTTTCTTTTTTTTTTTTAGGAAATCAAATTTATCAATAATCAAAACATTTTCCTATTTTTACTTCAGTCACGAATACAAATATGTTTACATCACATCATCTACTATTTGTTTTCTATCGCAGAAAGCAAATTTATCAGAAGTCATATCAAGCATTTACTCTTTGTTTTCTAAAGCAAAGTTACCAAGCAATCCATCAATTATTCTACTCTTTGTTTTTTGTTCAAGGGAAACAAAGTTATTAGCTATGTACTCTTTGTTTTCTATTTTGGAAAACAAAGTTATCAATTCATCATCATATTTTCTATTAGATTTATCCATATCAGCATCATGACAAGACAATTTCTCTATCTATTGACCAAAGAAGCAACCTACATCATCATTTTCATTAAACAGTGCATTCTGCCTAAATTTCCTAGATGCGCTAATCTGCGGCCTCTATGTGCTAAAACCCAAATGTGCTAAAGTTCCCCCCATATGCACTAAATCATCATATGCACCATTTTGTGCCCCAAATGTGCTGAAGTTTTCCTCCTATGCGCTAAAACCCTACGCGTATGCGCCATTTCATCCCCCCAATGCGCTAAAACCCTATATATGCTATTCTACTTCCTATATGCGCTATAGTCCCAATTTTCTAAAGGCATCCTAGATGCGCTATTTCCCCTATCAAATGCGCTAAACTGTCTATTCCCTAAAAGCGCTAAATTATGCCCTATATGCACTAAAAGAAATTATGAAAGTGCTAAAACTCCTACTCTATGCGCTAAAACAAGATGTTTAACCCTAAATCCGCTTTAAAATGCATCAAAATTCAATTCAAATCACAAATTCTCAACACAAAGAGGGTTGAATCGACTCACCGATGGTCCATACACGGTTGGTCTCTAGTATCGGTGGGCCTATATGGTTGAGGGTATACAGTTGAGGGATTAGGGTAGAGAGGGATGGAGGGATAAGAGATAGAGAGAAGGAGAGAAGAGGAGGAAGGGCAGATATATGAGGGTTGAGGATCCAATGTATAGGGTAGAGGGTTGAGAATTGAGGGTATAGGGTTGATGGTTGATGGTTTTGGGTTGAGGGTATAGGGTTGATGGATGAGGGTTGAGGGTAGAGGGTAGAGGGTAGAAGGTTGTATAGGGTTTAAGGGTTTAGGGGTTTAGGGTTTAGGGTAGGTTTGAGGGTACGGGTTGAAGGATTAGGGTTGAGGGTCTAATGTATAGGGTAGAGGGTATAAGGGTTGAGGGTTGAGGGTTGAGGGTTGAGAATTGAGGGTTAAGGGTTTAATGTATAGGAGGGGTTTAGGTTGAGTGTTGAGGGTTTAGGGTAGAGGGTTGAGGGTATAGGGTTGATGGATTAGGGTTGAGGGTCTATTGTATAGGGTAGAGGGTATAGGGGTTGAGGGATTAGGGTTTAAGGGTTGAGGGTTTAGGGTTTAAGGGTTGAGGGTAGGGATAACTTTAAGAAACCCCCCCGTCGGCGAAGGTGTAAAATCCTTGCGAATCTTGTATACTTCCCAATAAAAATATTAATTTTAGTGGATTTTTTTTTCATTTTTCAAGAAAAAATCTCAATTGGTGAATCTTTTCTAATCGCTAGAAGTCTGTGGAAAATCCTGGTGAATTGCATATTTTTTTAAACTGATAAAATATTTTCATTGGCGATTAAAATCTATTTTCAAACCTAGAAAATATTCCCATTGGAAAATTAAACCTATTTTCAAAATAGAAAAAACAATTTTGTTGGCGACTAAAACTTCTTTTCAAACCAAAAAATATATTCATTAGCGAATTAAACCTATTTTCAAATGCATAAGAAAAAACATTGGTGAATTAGCATAATCTCAAACTAATAAAAAAAATTTAGTGGTGAAATATCAATGCAAATCAATATAACCATTGTATATGCATAAAAATGGTCATGTCTAATTAAACCTGACATTTAATTAAATATTTATTATTTAATTAATTTCTTTCTTAATTAGCCGATATTGGCATGGTGTGATGGTTTATAGGTGGCATTGTTGTTCTTGCCACCAAGGTTCAAACCCCGTTGGGGTGGTATTGTTGAATGGTTGTATCCGGTTCATAGCTCCGATCAAAAGCGTTTACCCCTTGAATAAAAAAAAAATTTCTTTCTTAATTCCTCTACATATAAATAAATTTAATTTATTTATTTATATCGTTTACGTACTTTATTCTTCCACTTTAATTAAATAGATTCATTTTATTTAATTACCAATTTCTTAAGTCCACTTAATTAATTAAATAAATATCATTGTTTATTTAAATTATCACATTTAAGTTTACTTAAATCTTTGATTTAATTGAATTTAATTTCCTTTCTTCTAAAATTAATTAAATATGCTTATTTAATTAATTCCACATGTCACTTTCCAAATCTTAATTAAATATTTTATTTAATTAAGAATCTTCCATTTTCTCCAAATCTTAATTAAATAATATTATTTAATTAAGAAAATCTTCCATGTCACCAATAAATGAAAGATGATTTTTTACAATTCATCTTTATCATCTCTCATGAAAGAGGAAACAAATCCTGCTTTATGTTTTTCTTCTATTTTTCTCTCCAGTCTTCTCCATCTTCGACCATTCGATCTACCAAAATTATCACGGTCGTTGATCACATCAGCCAATTAGAAGCTTTCAAAAACTCTATAAATACCCCTGCGAATCCAAGCATTGGTTACAACAGACATATAGACAGATATATACACATACATGCATTAGAGATAGGAGACTAGCATTTTAGCATTATCAGCTTTAGCATTCATAATTTCATAATTTTACATTCTAGCAATCTTGTTTAGCTTAAGCATTTTATTTATATCTTAGCATAGCATGCATTCATCTTGAATCTCGTTCTCTAGGAAGACTATTTGTTGAGCCTAACATACAATCTAAGAGCAAGCTGAAATCAACAAAAACACTGGAGAAAGAGGACAATAAGATGGCATGAAGAACATAAGACTGAGTTTGCGTTCCTTTTATTTGATTTTATATTTTGATAGAATGTCTTATTGGTGTGTTTGATTTATTGTTTTTAATCTACATATCGATACACTTAAATCAATCACACAACCACGACCATTCGATGAATTTTCAATGGATGACTATAGTTGCATTTTGGAAGTAAATCTTTGAAGCACTAGATTTGTGAATTGAAACCTTTGGAATAACACTATAACTATTAGATGCAGACACGTGGCGAGATCAAGGCCAATCGCTCATTGCAGTAATGAACCCGATGGGTTGAAGGATTTTGGTGATGACTCATGAGCGATAGAAGAACGTAAGTGGCATAATTATGCACGTGCATAAATTTTGTTTTAAAAGAGGAACCCCCTAGGAAGAACATAGGACTAGGGATTAAAAGCTTAAGAATGTTTTACACAAAGGATGTAAAGGAAAAACAAGGCTGAATTATCAATCTTATAAAATAATTGAATCCTCAGACCAAAGTAATGAAATTATGAAGGAAATATGTGTGAAGGATATTCCATATCTATATCCAGATGTCAGCGCAAATCAATATAACCATGACCGTTCGATGAATTTTTGATGGACAGTTGTAGTTGCATTTTAGAAGTAAATCTCTGAAGCACTAGACTTGCGAATTGAAACCTCCAGATTAACACTAGAACTGTTAGATGTAGACATGTAGTGAGATCAAGGCTCATCACTCATCACTCATTCCCTCTTTTCAATGCAATGACATACTACATTTCATTTAATTGAAATTCTTAATCTTTTTGAAGAAAATGTGGTAGTCGTACAGTGGGCGGTGATAATGCCATCTGAACATCCAAAGCAATTGATTGTACAACTCATAGCTTTAATAAAACAATATTTGTAATGATTTCATATCGTTTGAGTGGCACTGGCATTCTGGCGATTTTGACAGCTTGTTAGCTTGAGGTACAGTTTGCATGTAGCTAGACATCAATCAAATTAAACATTTTAATTGTACATGTAAGGCTTAAGTTACATGAATCGATTAAGTTAGTTTTTTGGTTTGCACAAATTAGGCTGGTAGCGACACTGGTGGCCCATAAATAGGGATAGCGATAGTGGGTAGTGTCATAAGGGTTTTCATTTATTAGGGTTAATAAGGATTTAGGAAGAAGATGATGTGGTATTATTGGGGATACTCTAAATTCTCCTACCTTCATTTATGTAGTTACAAAGTAAAAGACCAATTTCCTTCAAGTTCAAAATGGGTGGAATTGGAAAGAAGTTGATTTGGTTGACCTGACTTCTCAAACAGGTTTTGAACTAGGATGAGGAGCTCTGATGGAGATAAGTGCTATCCCAATGCATGGAGGTTGCAGGTAGAAGATGGGAGCAATTTTACTACCCCTCATCTTCTACATGATTCTGGTTCTCAAAGGGGATAAGTACATTTTGTATCTTCACAACTCCCTTTTCCCCAGCATGGCTAGCCAAGTGAATCCCTTGCGTTTATTTTCAGAGCCACATTACCAGCAAAAGCTTGGAATCATGCATTTATTTTTAGTGTCACATTTGTATTACATTGTCACCAACAAAAGCTTGGAAATTGGAATCAATTTGTAATCCATTGTCATGAGCAAAAACTTGGAATAAATTGTGTCTATGTAAAGTGGCATATTCCATTTATACAAAATAGGAGCTTTCCTGCTCTACAACTACTCATATTTAAAAAGATATGTAATAATGTGACATTGTAATTCAGTTGTAATAAAATAAATGGTTGTGTTGTGTTATTATTTGTTATTCATTTATAGTAAAGAGTTATTTTCTGAGTTTAGTGTCTATGAATCTATTCAAATCCGTCTTTTTTCCTTTAAGAAATTAAGTATTATATATTTATTAAATAATTGCATGCAGATTTAAAAGTAAAACATAAAGCAATACAAATGAAAAAAGAAAGTTTCCATCAAATTGACAAAAAACATTATAAACACTAACAGTTGTCACTCTTGTTAGGGTTTACCAAAATGTTATTGATTTCTAATTTGTCATTGACCTTCTCCCCTAGTTCCCGGTATCATTATTCATTTTATTAAGTCCTTTGCAATGTTAATTTACGGACCCCTTGGCCTTGATGTCAATCCTAGCGCATTAAAGTTTAAAAGAACTTTAAAACATATGTTTATTATTTATGTCATAAATTACTCAACTGTTCAATGAATATTTGATGTATGGTTTTAGTTGCATTTTGGAATGAAATACACAGAGTGCTAGGCTTGCGAACTTAAACCTCTAGAATCACCCTTTAACCGTTAGATCTACAAAGATCAATAGTTTAGAATTTGTTGTCAATGTAGGACTAAATGGATTGTTTTAAATGTTGTCATCCATGTACAAATTGTGTAGTTTGGAAGCAACATGTAGATGAATAGATGTTTCATTCACTTTAATGTTCGAAAAAAAAGCACTTTTTATTGCGAAGGGATTTTAATTTTAAGTGAGAGGGTCAACACATAGGGAGATTTCAGTCTTGAATTTGCTCATTGCAGTGCACCACCCTGTTCTAGGTTCCATAGTTCCACTTCCAACAAAACCATTCCAGTAACCTAGTTTCCACAACTATTAGCATTAATCTTTTCAAGAATCAAAATCTGGGTAAGTGAAAGAATTCTTGTGGCAACATTTCATCATTTAACATTTCTTAAAATCTTATTTTGCCAAACTTTGAAGTTTGGGTTTAGAGTTAAGAGACTTAAGAATTAAGAAAAATTAAGGAATAATAGGGAATTCACAATTTCACATTGTATAAGCATGTCTACCACCAATACCACTAGAGCAATGTCAGATAAAAAAAATACATTATGCAAAATTGCTTAAAACCCCAAGTTTCACTAATGAATACCATGATATTTATGATCCTAAAACCTATGGTAGGCATACCTCAAAAAATAGATTTTCATCTCAGAATAAGGCTACAAAGAAAATGCAAGTTAATAGTATCAGTGCACTATGGGTAACTGGATTAGGGCGCATGATGTTACATGAGGTTTTTCCTTGCCCAAAAGTTATCATGGTTTGTGCCCAAAATTATGATGATAACAAAAGAGAAATTGTTAATAAAGATAACAAAGAAGAAATCTTATCCATTAATGCAGAAGAACTTGGAAAAGTGTTGGGGTTTACAACTGAAGAATTTGGAAATGTCCACATTGACCTAGAAAAGCTTGCTAGTGATTATGAAGCAGTGGATGAAATGGAGAAAAATTCTTTCATAAATAAAATAGTTCAGGATAGAAACAAATTGAAAAGTGATCATAAGCCTCCTTATGATTTGGATATTTTTAGACCATGGGTTTACGATACTATTTACATGCTAGCATTTTGCCTCAGACTGGATAGCAATTTGGAAGTGGGTGCAAGCCTCCTTGAAATGGTATATAATATCCATTATGGTGTTCCACATGTCAAATATAATTTTATTGAGCACATTGTAGAATCCATGCATAAACATTTTTTAATGATTAAAGGAGGTTCCACCAAGATATTTAGGTTCACAACCTACTTGTGCTATCTTTTTCTATTCAAATTTAGAGGAATGTTTCAAACCAACAAGCTTCAGGTTCAGCCCTATAGTAATGTTGAGGAAAATAAAATTGCTCCAGTATATGAATGGACCACTAAGATAAGGATGAATGATTCTTGAAGGAACTATAGTCAATTTTTAGACTACTTTTTGGCTCCATTGCATCAAGAAATTACAAATACTCCAATGCCTAGATTGCCTATGTCATGTAGAAACTGCATTCAACTAGGAAAAGAAATACAATTGGCTGATTGGTACTTAATGGAAGAATATAATGTGTTAAGATTTTATGGATCGGGAGTACATCTATACAAACTTCCAATACATGTGACAGGAAGGGTCTTTGCAGTGGAATATGTGTTGGTATCCTCTAATGGTTTAATAACTAAGCCCTTAGAGCTATGACTTCGAGATTGGACATCTACACTAAGTAGCTATTTCACTCATCATAAAGGTGCATTTCATTGTCAACCCAGGGATGTTGAAATGGGTCAACATTGTATGTGCACTAGGACTCCATTGTAATCATCCATAAACTAGGAAATAAACAATATTGAAAATAAAATGTTGGAAAGGAATCAACTTAAACACTGAGCATAAATCAACATTTCAACCAAACATTAACAACTGGACTAGAAATGAATGATAGAAATGTAAAATCCAACAAACAGACAAGGAGCTACTCTGTCTGCCTTGGCTGTAGGAATAGTCACAGAACAAAATTTTAGTGGCTGGAGGAATAGACAGTTGCTGAAACTGAAACTAATTGCTAAACAGAAAATAAATTTTAAACTAAATGAGTGGAATTCTCACCAAGTGGGGCCCATTGAGTGATTCTCCCTTAAGCTAACTCAAATGCAACAACTCAAAATTGTTGGAAACACAAGGGAAAACAACTAAGAGGGGAGGGTGAATCAGTTGTCATAGAATTTCAAACTTATTCAACTTATTAACCTTATCCTCATATCTAATTATTAATCATGAAAGCATAAATGAACAACACATCAGGAACACACATAACACCAATATTTTTATGTGGAAACCCTGTTAGGGGAAAAACCACAGTGGAGGTCAGTCCACAAGATTATACCCTGTTAAAAGTATAAGGAAATATGAATGGGGAATGCACATGCATTCAAGCACACTACCTAGAGCTCAGTACTCAATTATAAATAGGCTTATTGCCCAAAGGAAGACACACTGTCTTACAAAAAGATTCTGATTATATCCATCAGATTTGAACTGAGAAAAATAGCATCTGCTACTTCTTGATTATAGTTTCGGTTAAGCTCATGAACACTTCTTCACTCTTCTTCACTCTTCTTCACACTCTGCTCTACCTTCAAATGATCTAAACATTATTTGCACATAGAACTCATACAATTCACACACTCATGCCTTCAAATGATAAAACAATCACTCTTATATATCCACAACAAGAAATTACATCGCTACAAGTCGACCTCAATGAAATAATAAAATGAATATAAATAGTTGGCCCAAATCAATAAAGATTATTCATGCGAATCAACCAAGGTTAGCCACAACATAGTGAAGACCCAAAATAACATCCTCAAACATGAACCACTTCAATTAATTACTCCTCGAAGATCCACAACACGCTTCAACACCTAGTCGGCCATGAACATGAAAAAACATGAACACGAAAAAACATGAACATGCAAGAGAAAATCTCAGGTCACAAGCACAACGATCAATGCTAATGTGAAGCATAGATTGAGCATGATCTATAAACATCCACAAACATCATGAAACACTAGAGAAGCATCTGCAATAACTGAACTAACATAAATCACATAATCTTCATTTAGGAACACAATATTGAAGTAACAAATAAACTGTCATAATACAAATCTTCATGCGGATCTCTAAAAATTGACATGGATAAACTAGATAGACTCAAAAAGAAACTCTTTAGTCCACAATCTCATATCAGCAACATATTGAACTCACCAACAGACTGAAATTCACTTCACCACTGATAACCTGTAACTCTTTTTATTACAATTTTCTCAATATCCTCAACATATACAACTTCTAGTGCATTAATGCTAATAGTGTTGACATCAATGACAACCACATATCTGCAACACAACCACAACATCCAACAATCTCGCCCTTTGGCATTAATGGCAACACATGATGCAGAAAACACCATCAACACAACAACACTTACTCCCTCTTATGTTCTAACTCTTCTCCTCACAAGGTTCTCTCCCAAAAAAAATTTCACATTGCTCTTCTCCCCCTTTGAAATCAATTTCAAAGATCTCTTCTATACAGGCTCTGAACCACATATCTGAACATTTGAACATCCGACTACTCCCCCTGAGTAGCAGGCACTACAAGATCAATCTAGATCAAAATATGACCATGAAATGCACGGATTGATGCAATTCAATGCATCTTAGTTCTGATTAGGAGGGGTAATCACCCCTAACTTCCCTCTGAGATACTCAAAAGTATCTTTAGGCAAAGGCTTGGTAAAGATGTCTGCAATCTGCTCCTTAGTAGGAACATACTCCAATCTGACTTCTTTTTCACTCACTTTCTCTCTCAAAAAGTGAAACTTGATAGATATATGCTTGATCTTTGAATGCAATACAAATTTTTAGAAATGTTAATAGCACTTGAGTTATCACATAATATAACAATAGGCTCATCATACACAACTTTGATATCCTTCAACATCTACTTCATCCACAAAACTTGAGTACAATTATTAGCAGCAACAATGTATTCTACCTCTGCAGTAGATAAAGAAATAACATTCTGCTTTTTACTTAACCATGAAATCAACTTCTTGCCCAAGAAAAATGCTCCGCCACTAGTACTTTTCCTATCATTCACATCTCCTACCCAATCAACATCAGTAAAGGAACTCAAAGTAAGATCATCATCTTTAGCATACCATAGGCCAAAATCAATTGTCCCCTTCAAGTATCTAAAAATCCTCTTCACAACAGTCACATGCGATTCTTTAGGATCAACTTGAAATCTTGCAACAATACATACAACATTCATGATATCAGGCCTAGTATGAGTTAAATACAACAATCCACCAATCATTGATCTATATCTAGTCTAATTTGCCTTTGGAGAATCATCATCTATTTTCAACTTGCATCTGGTCACCATGGGTGTACCAACTAGTTTTGAATCTTCCATACCAAATTTCTTCAACAATTATTTCACATACTTGGACTGGGATATAAAGATCCCTTTATCTAACTGAGTAATTTTCAATCCCAAAAAGAATTTCCTCTCTTCAATCATTGACATCTCAAACTCACTTTGCATCTCATTAGAAAACTTCATTCACAAGCTATCATCTTCTCCAAAAATGATATCATCAACAAAAACTTCCACAATCAAATCTCTATCATCATTCTTGAAATACAAATTACTATCAACAATACCTTTGTTAAATCCAAGCTTCAGTAAGTACTTATCCAATCTGGCATACCATGCTCTAGGGGCTTGCTTAAGTCCATACAATGCTTTCTTCAACTGAAAAACCATATCTCCTTGGTCAGTCAATTGAAATTCATCTGGTTGCTCAACACACGCCTCTTCTTCCAATTCTCCATTTAGAAAAGATGACTTGACATCCATCTTGTTATGTGACTTTTTCCCCAAGAGAAAATAAATCTATTAAATAACCCTTTAGAATTAAAAAGGGGGAGAAAAATAAAGGATATTATAATCCTTTGGTAAAAAGAGAGATTAAAGAATATGCATAAACATTCTTTAAAAGGGGAAGCCTAATTATTTATTTAAATAATTGTTAAAAAGGAAACCTTTGTGAAAGGGTGTGATGATTTGGAAACCACCCCTTAAAAGATATATAAATCATTCGTGTGAAACTTGGAAAAAGGGGGACATGAAAAAAAAAGGAAAATCAAGTGGAACACATTGCGGGAATGGGGTTTCAAGGTTAGTAGGCTATGAGTAGGACAGAGAAGGGGCACTCCTATAGTGGGTGTCCAACTTGGGGTACAAGTGCATGCACTCAAGACGGTCCTGGCCAGGGCATGGTTTTGTGGCACGAGTGTTGAGCATTGTTCCAGTGGAACCAACACTCGTGTAGAGCAGCCAAGTCTGCTTTCCTCCCAGACTACTCACAGATGGAAGAGGCTGAACCAGGGACCATTCCAGCAATAGTTGGGGATTTCTTCTACACATTTCAAAGATAAGTATTAATGTTGATAAATTATGTTAGCAATAAAAATTGTTTCAAATCTTTGAGTTTATTGAATTAATAATTTATTGTATTTAATTTCAAATTCTTTACTCGAACTTTAAATATTATATTAAAATTTGTGCATAAAAAGTTTTGGAATTAATTTGTGGAAACAATTTAAATCATTGCATTTTAAATTTGGAAATTAGTTTCGTTTCACATTTGATAAACCTTGTAGTCTTTGTAAGCAACATAAGCAAGAAACAATCTCACAGCTTCAATTCTAGCAACAGGGGGAAAGGTTTCTTCAAAATAAATAACTTCCATTTGAGAATATCCCTTACATACCAGTCTTGCTTTGTTTCTAACCACTTCACGTTGCTCATTCAATTTGTTTCTAAAGACCCATTTAGTTCCAATTAAATTTTTATTCTTAGGTTTGGGAACAAGAATCCATGTATCATTCTTTTCAATTTGTTGTAGTTCCTCTTTCATTGCTTCAACCCAATGTTCATCTTTCCATGCTTCATTCGCATTGTTAGGCTCAGTCTTTGAAAGTAAATATTATTATTCTGCAATTCTTCTCCTAGTCTGAACACCTTTGTTCTTATCACCTATGATCCGATCTTCTGAATGATTCAATCTTACATACCTCAGAGTCTTAGGGCGTTCTTGGATTTTAGGCTCTTTTGATCTCTCTTTTGCACATTCACCAGTTTCTCCTTCCTTTTGATCTTCTTGATTCACCAAAATGATTTGAACTTGATTTGAAGCATGAACTTGCTTTCCTTTGTTTGTACTATCATTCTGATCATCAGAATCATATCCACAGGTTCTGGATGGTGTGAGTATGTCCTCATCAACCTTGAAATTTGTACTTTCAACCATTTTCTTCAATCTCTTATTGGAGCACCGGTAGGCCTTGCTTTTAGTAGAATAACCCAAAAAGATACCTTCATCACTTCTAGCATCAAACTTTCCTATCTCTTCATCTCTTTTGATATAATATTTGCTTCCAAAGATCTTGAAATATCTAACAATAGGCTTATGACCCGTCCATAGCTCAAAATATGTCTTACCAATATCACCTTTGATTTGTACCCAGTTAAGTGTGTACGCAACAATATTCATAGCTTCTCTCCAGTAGATATGAGGTACATTTCCTTCTAACATCATAGTTCTAGCAACATCTAGAATTGTTCTGTTCTTCCAATCCACAACTCCATTTTGTTGAGGGGTCCGCGGTGCAAATACTTGTCTCTTTATTCCATGTTCTTCACAAAAAGAATTAAATTCACTGGAAGTGAATTCACCACCTCTATCTAATCTTAGACATTTAATCTTTAGACCTGTCTCTGTCTCAACCATAGCCTTAAAGATCTTGAACTTTTCTAGAGCTTCAAATTTATCCCTTAAGAAAGCAACCCACATAATTCTTGAATAATCATCAATAATCAAAATGAAGTACCTGTATCCTTGTAAACATATGACTCTAGAAGGACCACACAAATCAGTATGCAAAATTTCCAACAATCCATTTGAATTGTGTTGTTTACTCTGAAATGAAATTCTAGTTTGCTTCCCTAATTGACATTCCTTGCATATGGCATTAGTAGCTTTCATCAACTTAGGAAGATCTCTCACAACCTTAGTAGAGCTTATCTTCACAATATTATCAAATTTAACATGACACATTCTCCTATGCCATAACTAGCTTCCATCAACTTGAGCAATCAAACAAATTTTACTAGCAACACTCAGGTGAAAGATATTACCTTTTGTTTTGTACCTGATGCAATAACATTTCCAGAATTCCCCAATATTCTGCACTTTCCATCCTTGAACTGAAGATTGTATCCCTTATCAACCATTTTTCCAACACTTAAAAGATTATGTTTCAAACCTTCCACATACAAGAAATCATCAGTATTATGCTTACCATCAAGAGAAATGCATCCTCTTCCACGGATCATGCCAAATTTGTCACCACCAAATCTCACAACACCACCATCATACTTTTCCATGCTCACAAACTTACTTTTATCTCATGTCATATGATGTGAACATCCACTGTCAATAACCCATTCATCTTTCTCTTCAACTCGAGCAGCTAGGGCTTTCTCCACATTTGTACAACTAGTAGATTCAGTAGACATAGGATTATTTTCCTTGATAGCAATAAATACCCATTCATCCTCACTTCCATTTCCTTTATCAGATTCATCATCTGTCACACCTTCATTAGCAACATAATAACACTTCTTTTGAAATTTAGGCTTGTTAGGTCTTGGCTTAGAAGTTCTTTCAGGACACCTTGATGTAAAATGACCTATCTTATTGCAAGAGAAACATTTAATAGGCAACTTCCCTTTATACTTACCTTGTCCTCTGACTTCTCTTTTCACAATCAGTGCTTCCAGCTCTTCTAGCTCTCTTTCTTCTTCTTCGATCAGTTTCATTTCATCCTCATACTTGAATGTATTTCTTGATGAAATTTCACCCAGGTCATATCTTTGTTTATCTCTTCCAAAAGTAGTGGCCTTGAATGAACATTCTATCTTAGGAAGGGCATCACCGAATTCACTCAACTCAAAAATAGTAAGCTTACCAATCAACATATCTATGGTAAAAAATTTCATAGTTTGAAGCTCTTCAATAGCACTAGCTTTGACTTTGTAGGAAGTAGGCAAGGATCTAAGCACTTTAGCAACAATCTCATATTCGTCCAACTATCCACCAACACATCTAATACCGCACACAAGTTCATTCACTCTTTGCATGAAAGTAGTAATGTGCTCATCATCACCCATTCTCAACATTTCATATTTCCCTTTTAGACTTTGTAGCTTAGCAATCTTCACATTAGCATCACCTTCATACAAGGTTTCCAACTTTTTCCAGATCTCATAAGTAGTCTTCAGATTCATCACATTTTTCATCTCAGTATCAGTCAAAGCACTCAACAATACCTCCTTAGCCCTGATATTATACTCAACATCCCTAATCTCAACAATAGTAGTAGGACCATTATGTGGAATAACATACCTTATACTTGTAATGTTCCAGTAAGCTTCACCAATGCATCTCAGATGACACTCCATTCGAGTCTTCCACAAGGAATATTTTGTTCCATCAAATCTAGGACTATCCTTCTTATAAGTCATCATCCCAAATCACCTCAAGCTATTAAAATTCTTCCAAGGAACCTGCTCTGATACCAATTATTGGAAACACAAGGGCATACAACTGAGGGGGGTGAATCAGTTGTCAAAGAATTTCAAACTTATTCAACTTATTAACCTTATTCTTAGATCTAGTTATTAATCATGAAAGCATAAATGAACAACACATCAAGAAAACACATAACACCAAGATTTTTACGTGGAAACCATGTTAGGGGAAAAACCACAGTGGAGGTCAGTCCACAAGAATATACCTTGTTAAAATTATAAGGAAATATGAATGGGGAATGCACATGCATTTAGACACACTACCTAGAGCTCACTTCTCAATTAAAAATAGGCTTACTTCCCAAAGGAAGAAAAACTGTCTTATAGAAATTTTTTGATTATATCCATTAGATTTGAACTGAAAAAAATAGCATCTACTAATGCCTGATTACAATTCTGGTTAAGCTCATGAACACTTCTTCACTCTTCTTCACTCTTCTTGACACTATGCTCTACCTTGAAATGATCTGAACATTATTCACACACATGAATCATAAAATTCACACACTCATGCCTTCAAATGATAAAACAATCACTCTTATATATCCGCAACAAGAAATTACATCACTACAAGTCAACCTCAATAAAATAATAAAATTAATATAAACAGTCGGTCCAAATCAATAAAGATTATTCATGCGTATCAACCAAGGTTAGCCAAAACATAGTGAAGACCCAAAATAACATCCTCAAACATGAACCACTTCAATTAATTACTCCTCGAAGATCCACAACACGCTTCAACACCTAGTCGACCATGAACATGAAAAAACATGAACATGCAAGAGAAAATATCGGATTGCGAGCACAAAAATCAATGTGGACATGAAACAAAAATAGAGCATGATCTAGAAACATCCAAAAACATCATGAAACACTAGAGAAGCACCCACAACAACTGAACTAACAAAAATCACATAATCTTCATTTAGGAACACAATACTGAAGTAACAGATAAATTGTCATAATACAAATCTTCATAACTTGATTAAATCTTCATGCGGATCTTTGAAACTCGATGTGGATAAACTAGATAGACTCAACAAGAAACCCTTTACTCCACAACCTCAGATAAAAAACGTACTGAACTCATCGACAGATTGAACTTCACTTCACCACTGACAACCTGTAACTCTTTTTATTACAATTTTCTCAATATCCTCGACATATACAACTTCTAATGCATTAACGCTAATAGTGTTGACATCAATGACAACCACATATCAACAAAACAACCACAAATTACAACAAGAATATCTTATTATTTCTTGAAAACATGATTACAATATCTCAGCAATATGACTGTATTACTAAGACTGGAAAATGCAAGTACAATCTCAGAATTTCCAACCTTATCAAAAGGGGCATTTGACCATTATTTATAGAGAGAAAAACTACTGATTAACCCTAACTACCTAGGTAGTTGACTCCATCAAAATAGGAGGATGCCACTTATTGAAAGCATAGAAAAAGATGGAGGAAGTTATGCATGTGCTGAATTGGTCAAAGCATACTTGCTCCAATGGGAATCTAGCACAACACACTCCCTAGATTTTCTCAACAAACGAATATGACCATTAAAAAGGTAGTTACATTATTTTATTTGATTTATGAATTTCCCTCCATGAGAGTTTTCCCCCCTTTGACTTCTTCATGATCATCTTCTTGACTTCTTGGTAACCAACCATTTGGCAAGAGTTTCTTCCACATGGAAGGCTTTGTTGACATCAACATTTTAGTGGAAACCTACATAATAACATTAGCATGCACAAACAACTACATATCTATAATTACCTTAGAAACATCCATTCAACCACTTGTAAAATCAACATAGATAATTCACATAGCATGGTAATGTCATTAAAGTCACAAGGATAAACTTATGCCTAAGCTATATGGTTTTAAGGAAAATATCAATAACCAAGTGTTAAAGTCTATAATAGCAACAAAAAATAGATAATAGAGCCTATCAAAATTGAGCCATTAATTGGGCTGATCATTCCCCCCAACCTAATGTTTTGTTGGTCCTCTAGCAAATGAAGCACTATTCTTTTTCCTAGTCAATTCTCTAAAATCAGCAACGGCCAACTATCCCACATCGGTCTCTGTAGTGTCCAAATTAGGATCCCAGTAGAATCCTTGTTTGTTCTCTAGTCTGTTCCATCTTTCCCTTTCTGCAGCTATGTCATACTGGTAAAACTTGTAATCTGGCACAGGCCAAAATAGTGTAGGTGACTGAAATATTAATGGAAGCCAAAACTGTTGTTTCAACCTTCCAATCTGTATGTACCTATCAACTCTTTTGCATGCTGCAACATAGTTCTGTAAAGAGTGGGGTTCAACTTGTTTCAAATCTTCAAGCAAATTGTTCCACCTCTGTGCTAAGTATCCCATTACCAATTTCCCTATGGTTTCAACTACTTTCTCATATTCTTTGTAAACTTCTTCTCTAATAGGCATTATCCTCCTATTGTAACTTGGGCGATAAAGGAATCTATGCCATGTTTGAAAAATGTCTGCAGGGTTACTAGATTTAGCCCTGAGAGCCAAGGGAGTATGAAATTCTCTCTCCCTATAAGTCCTAAATTGTAGAGAAGTTCCATGGCTTTGGTAGAGAAGTTCTCTTCGTACCTTGCTTATCTACAACCAATGGAGGATCAATGGGTTCAGTAAATTCAGCTCTGGACGACCTTGCATCTTTGGTAGTAGGGTATGGCTCTCCATTAGTAGGTAAACTTGTTACCTCTGCAATTCTCTCCTTAGAAGGGATCAGCTCCAAACCTTTTACTATTGCTTTCCCCTCAGAGAGTGTACAAATTCTTGTGCAATGTCCTCATTGTAGCTATCAAGTTTCAAGAAATAATCCAACCACCCACAATTTCTAAACTCTACTAGATAAGGTGCATCCTGCATCACCATATCATGAATCGTGAGTTCATTCCTAATTAGCCGACCTCCCATAGTTTCAACTACCTCTAATCAAACAAGCGCTTTAGCTAAATTTCCCTTTCTTGCAATCTCTTTCTGAAGACCCCCAATTCCTTCTTCCTGCAATTCTTCTGTAGTGCTAACAACAATGTCATATAGCTTACCAATTTACCTTTTGGAGGACATTCAAGATTGTGACTAAGGCAATAAAAAACAATAAATGAAGGGTACTATCAAGAAAAATGGCGGTGGTACAGTGACATTTCACACATGCAAGCCATCATTCAATTTATCATTCAAATTGGCTTATTTCAAATTTGTTGATGTGGATGACATGTGAACTTGTGAGTTGACACCCCCAACCTAAATTACAACATGTGTCTGCATAGGCTGGGTGGTAATTATGATTTAATAGGGCAAAATACAATTTTATGCCATGTGAAATATCAATATTAATTTATAGTAATTAAATAAATGTACTAAAGATAATTAAGAGATAACAATTTGTTGCACACATACCTGAAATCATGGAGTATCTTTTGCAAGGAATGTGGAGGAAGTACTGGTTACCTTTTAAAAGTATTGTTGAGAAATTAATGCAGTGGTGATGGAATGAAGTGATGGTGAAGTGGAGTGATGGTGGAGTTATGGAAGAGAGAGAAGATGGAGACATATGGATGGATTAATGATGAAGTGGATTCCCAAAAAAGTGGAAATCTTTATTATGAAGTGATTGCATGTGTACTTAGATAAATTAGGAGGGACACTAGGTCCACTTCCTTTGGCTGCAGGAAGTTTAGACGTTGGGTGCTGGTTTATGATATAATCTCAGACGGTGGCCATTGGCCAAAAGTTTGAATCTAACAGGTTCAATGGTTGTGAGTTGTATAGCACCATTGGGGAAGACTTCTATAACTTCATACGGTCCCAACTATCTTGTCTGCAATTTTCCTGCATTATCTTGATACCTAGAGTCATAAAGGAGTGCCTAGTCACCAAGCTGGAACTTCTTTTCCTTTATGTACCTATCATTCCATATGACCATTTGATTTTGCACTACCTTAGTATGATTCAAAGTTGTATTTCTCATCTCATCCAAAGCATTCAGCTGCATGATTCTATCTTTTTATGCCTCAAATATGTCTATCCCAAGATCCAATGTAGTCCTGAGAGTTTTATGCTCAAATTCAATGGGCATCTTCCCATACAATAATTCAAAAGGAGTGAAACCTGTGGTTGTTTTCCAAGTGTTCCAATAGGCCTAGATAGCTTCTAGCAACCTATTTTCCCAATCTTTCCTATGAATAGCCACTTTTTTGGTCAGGATTGCCTCAATTTTCTTGTTGGTCACCTCAATCTGGCCATTGGCCTAAGGATGATAAGGTGTAGACTTCCTATGCCTCACATTATATTCATTAACCAGTGTTGTGACAAGGGTTGATGTAAACTGAGCCCCTTGATTTATCACTATCTCCTTTGGAATCCCATAACGAGTGAAGATTTCCTCATAAAGAAATTCTGTAACCTTATTATCTCTATCATTCTTCATGGCTTTAACTTCAACCCACTTGGTCACATAGTCAGTGCAAACCAAGATGTAGGATTTTCCATTTGATGGAGGATCAATGGGGCCTACAAAATCCAATCCCCATTTATCAAATGGAGTGACCACTACCTGTGGGTACAAAGGCATCTCATCAAACTTAGTTGTCCAACCCATCCTCTAGCATCTATCACACTTCCTAGTATATTTTCCTGCATCCTTGTGGAGTGTGGCCTAGTGATATCCTATGTTAAGAATCTTCATTGTTGTCCTCTTGGCTGCAAAATTCCCTCCACAGGGTTCATTGTGACATGCATGCAATATGTCATATGTCTGATCTTCCCTTACAAATTTCCTCATGAAATGGTCTGGTCCAGTGTAGAATAAGCATCTTGCAATCCATGAGAAAGGAGAGGTTTTCTCAATAAGCACCCTTCTCTCTTTTGGAGAGAAATGAGGAGGAACTCTCCATGTGACCAGATAATTGGCTATGTTAGCATACCAGGGTGTATGCACACTAATGGAAAACAAATGTTTATCAAGGAAAGAGTCATCAATTCCTTGAGTGTCCTCTAATGTAGTCAACCTAGAGGGAAAGTTTAATACATTTACCTTCCCTAGTTTATCAACAATGGTGATGTCAAACTCCTGCATCAACAACAACCATCTTGCTAGCCTTCCTAAAATTAGGGGCTTATTCATGAGGTATCTGATGGCTGCATGGTTTGTATGCACAAAGATCTGATAGCCTGTTATGTAGTGCCTAAATTTGTTAAGGGCATAGATTACTGCCAAAATTTCCTTTTCTGTCATTGTATAATTGAACTCATCCCCTTGGAGCTTTTTCATGACAAAATAGATTGCTCCTTCTTTCTGCCCTAGGAAAAATCCTACAACATAGTCTGATGCATCTGTATGAATATGAAAAGGAATTTACCAATTAGGGCCTTTGAGTACTGGAGCATGAGTTAAAACTGCTTTCAAATCAGAGAATGCTCAGTCACAGTTCTCTATCCACTGGAGCTCAACATCTTTAGTTAGGAGATTGTACAATGGTGCTTCCATTTTACTAAAATCTTTGATGAAACACCTATAGTAGCCTGCATATCCTAAGAAACTTCTAACATCTTTTTTCTTTGTAGGTATAGGTAGATTGGTGATTACCTCAATCTTGGTAGGATCTACTTGAATTCCTTTGTGAGGGATGTAGTGGCCAAGGATGACACCTTCCTACATCATCATGAAGCATTTCTCACTGTTTAAAGATAGATTATGGTCTACACATCTCTGTAAAAATTTCCTTATATTTTCCAATGCTTCTGTAAAATCAGCACCATAGGTAGTGAAATCATCCATATAGATCTCCATGCAATCATGTGAGATATTTGAAAATATGTTAATGACTACCCTTTGAAAATTTGTAGGTGCATTGCATAAGCCAAATGGAAGCACTGAGTAGGTATAATCCCCCCATGGATAGGTAAAGGTGGTCTTCTCTTGATCCTTGGGTGTAATTTGTATCTGGTTATAGCCACTTAATCCATCTAGAAGAGAAAAATACTGCTTTCCTGCAAGTGAATCCAGTACCTGGTCTATGAAGGGAAGGGGAAAATGATCCTTTTTAGTGGTAAATTTTAGCTCTCTGTAGTCAACACAAACTCTCCATTTTCCACCCTTTTTTGGCACAATCACCAATGGGGACACCCACTAGCTATTTGAGATGGGGTAGATAAATCCTGCATCTAATAATTTTTGTAGTTCCCCTTTTACAATTTCCCTCAATGCAGGGTTGATTCTTCTTTGTGGTTGCCTCACTGGTGTGCAATGATCTCTGATATATATCCTATGAGTATAGAGATTAGGTTACAAACCCTTCATGTCATGGTAGTCCCATGCAAATGCATGTTGGTGGGTCCTCAATAGGTTTGGTAAGGACAGCTACTACTCTTGACTCAACTTGCAGTTAATATTCATATCTTTCCCTTTTAGCACTTGCACTTATGTGGTTAACTCTATCATAGTTTTTTCACTAATGCTTGACACTTTTAGTTCATGTGGAAACAATGTCTGAAACATATCAGTTGTTGTAGGAAGTTCAGTTGTAGGAAGAGAGGGTAGAAGTGTTTGTACTAGACCTACAGAACTAGATTCCTGAGAGGATGATGCTTCATGCACCTCATAATGGTTCTGAATGATGTTGGAAAATACCTTATCTTCTTCCCAAAGCTACATGAAACAACTTCTGCCTAACATCATAAGTTGTGCCACTAAATTGACTTCCTCGACCTCTTCTCTAATATGTAGCCATATAGGGTTATCCATATCATGGGATAGCTAAGCAGGAGGGTACAAAACAAGCTTTTTGGTGCTCTTCCCATCAAAAATGGTCATGTCTCTTGACTGACATCCAATGTAGGCATCTGTTGTTGCTAGCCATGACCTTCCTAGAATAATGGGATACCCGCCTAGTGTAGCTTTAGGAGACAGGATCATAAAATCTACTGGGTACTCCCAAGAGTCTAGGGTTACCACAAGGTCCTCTACTATACCATTAGGTTTAACAATGGAACTATCAGCAAGCTATAGGATAGTAGGAGTAGGTCTCATGTTTGCAACATTTAGTTGCTGGAGGATATCTTTAGTCATTACATTTATTGCTGCTCCCAAGTCAATCAGAGCATTCTTTATTTGGATCCCGTTTATAACAACTCCTACCATAGGACTACTTGGGTCATTGTATTTGGGACAATCACTTTCCCAAGCATGATATCTAATAATTTTCCCACCACATGAACCGTAGTGGGGTCTTTATTTTTCCTTCTTGACTTTTTGAGGCATGCTTCCTTAATTTCTTTGCCATATATGGGGACATCTTTGATGGCTTGAAATAAAGGTACATCTTGACACATATATGTTTCAACTGATCTAGAATGTCAAAGGTTGTTTCCTCCTTCTCTTCCTTTTGTTTAACAACTTCTAACCTTTGATGAAATGGTGGATCTTGAGTAGTCTGCTGAATTGGAACTGGTTCAAGATTTTTTAGGTACACTTGGTTGAATGGGGACATTCAGATGCTCCTCTTCTTCCACAGGAAGCTTAGTGATGATAGGAGTCAAAGGAGCTAGAAAAGTGGTTCCTAAACATAGATGGATGTCACTTACACTCACAACATATGCAGGGAATTGATTTGGATCTACATAATAGACTAACTACTGCTATGGTTTGTTATTTGGGTTAGATGTGCGTTGAGCTAGTAACTGAGTAAGTCTAAGTGTGCTTGAAATAAAGCTAGTAGGAGGAGGCACGATAGTAGGTTGATGAGGCTAAGAAGGTGGTTGCATGTAACTATTTGTCTGGTTTGGCCATTGCTGTCCTCCCCTCCATTGGGATGTTTGTTGCTAGTTTCTTGGATGTTGCTGCCAATTCCCCTAGAATTTCTACCAATTCCCCTGAGATTTTTGCCACTGGGGTGAAGAGTTTTGGTGATTAGGCCAAGTTTTTGGAGGGTTATTCCAAGGATGAGGTGGATATCCTCCATAGTTGGATGGATATGGGGGTTGCCATTGGTTACCAGATGCATAAGAATTGACATAAGGCCCAACAAAAGATAATGGATCTGGTGGAATACCTTGTCTTGGAGCCCATGATCTCTGTTGTGCAATGTAGTAGACTTGATCATCATCACCCTGGATTGGCTTGAACTCAGGCGAGATCTGCTTGCTATCAATGTTAGCTACCATTTTGCATTTGTAGTCCTTTTTCTTTTGTCTGCAATGAGGGTAATATTCTGCCAACATTGCTTTTTCCTCCTCATGTTTCTTCTTTGCTTGAAGTGTATCTAGCTGAGTAGCTAGATTATTTATGATGCCTTGATTAAAATATTCCAACAAGTGAGTAATATCCATCCTTGAAACTCCACTGGTGGATGATTTACCCATAGAGGATTGGTAACCTCTTCCTTTCTTTGAAGCTACCCTAGAATAGTTCTAACATATCTTCTTAATATCATCCCAAGGAACTTGGGTGATATCTCCTCCTCCCATTAGGTCTAAAGCCTTAGTGTAACTCTCATTAATTCCTCTCAAGAAGAGAAAATTTTAAAAGTATTCATTGAGTGTATGATGTGGAAATTTCTATAGGAAAAACATAAACCTTGAAATGTAGTCCTCCAAACTCTCATCTTCCTTTTGCTGCATCCTAAAGATGTTATCTCATGTCATTGCCCCTGCAATATTCCTTGTACTTCTCAAGGAACTTTGTCTTCATGTCATCCCAAGTCTCCATAGTATTCCTACCTAAGCTCATAAACCATATGAATGCAGCTTCTTTCAAAGTGGTAGGAAACAACTTAAGCCTATGAGCATTAGTGGTATAGTCATAGATTATGTAAAGGATGTCAAACTCAAACAAGAAAGTATCAGAGTCTTTTGTGACAAGCCCATAAAACTTAAAAAGAACTAAAGTAGGGATATTTTTGAGGTTGTCAACCTCATTCTGATGAGAAATGGGGAATGGAAAAGATGGCTGGTTAGGTCTGTTTCTATTTGCATCACCCATGCCTGCCTGATGGAGTTCCAAAGAAAATGGGTTCTCAATCAAATTTTGGTCTTTAGAGGAAGTTTCAAAACTAGTTGAATTGGGAAATGCATTAGCAAAATGGTGTGACTCTTCTTCTTCTTTGTCACTTGGCATATTTGGAAGCTCTTCTAGCTGAAATGGATTAGGGTCATTAGGAAGGAATCTCCCATAAGCATCCCTTCTCCTTCCTCTATGCATGTGGTATCAACTCAGTATCAACCAACTCACACAAAGAATAGGTGAAAGAATAACAAGTCATTAATTTTCCTAAGTGAAGGGTATACTAAGAACAAGCTTTCAGAAATACTACAACAAGAAATAAACTATCAATGACTCCAAAGGACTTCCTAGTTTGACACCATCCTCGACAACGATGCCAAAAATATTGGCCTCCTCTAATGGTTTAATAACTAATCCCTTAGAGCTGTGACTTAGAGATTGGACATCTACACTAAGTAGCTATTTCACTCATCATGAAGGTTCATTTCATTGTCAACCCAGGGATGTAAACTTGAAATGGGTCAGCACTGTATGTGCACTAGGACTCCATTGTAATCATCCATAAACTAGGAAAGAAATAATACCAAAAATAAAATGCTAGAAAGGAATCAAATTAAACACTGAGCATAAATAAAAATTAACACCAAACATTAACAACTGGACTAGAAATGAATGATAGAAATGTAAATTCCAGCAAATAGATAGGGAGCTACTCTATCTGCCTTGGCTGTAGGAATAGTCATAAAACAAAATTTCAATGGATGTAGGAACAGACAGTTGCTGAAATTGAAACTAATTGTTGAACACAAAATAAATTTTAAACTAAATGAGTGGAATCCTCACCAAGTGGGCCCCCTTGAGTGAGTCTCCCTTAAGCTAACTCAAATGCATCAACTCAAAATATCATATTATTTCTTGAAAATGTGATTACAACATCTCAACAATATGACTGTATTACTAAGACTAGAAAATGCAAGTACAATGCCATAATGTCCAACCTTATCAAAAGGGGCATTTGATCATTATTTATAGAGAGAAAAACTACTGATTGACCCTAACTACCTAGGTAGTCGACTCCATCAAAATAGGAGGATGCCACTTATTGAAAGCATAGAAAAAGATGGAGGAAGTTATGCATGCGCTAAATTGGTCAAAACAGACTTGCTCCAACGAGAATCTAGCACAACACACTCCCTATATTTTCTCAACAAATGAATATGACCATTAAAAAGGTAGTTACATTCTTTTATTTGAATTAGGAATTTCCCTCCATGAGAGTTTTCCCTTCTTTGACTTCTTAATGATCATCTTCTTGACTTCTTGGTAACCGACCAACTAGCAAGAGTTTCTTCCACATGGCAAGCTTCGTTGACATCAACATTTTAGTGGAAACCTACATAATAACATTAGCACACACAAACAACTGCAAGTAGAATTCGACATCAAAGTAAAGCCTTGCTTGAAAACTTGAGAAACAAGGATTCTTGGGATGAAGTCAAAATAGCAATGGAGAAAAGTGTTGCTGAGAATGGTATTTCTTTTGAACAATTATTAGCATAAATTATGGAATTGCATCGAAAGACAATTGGGAGGTACAACAATGTTTATGAAAAAAGTCATAAACCATCTAGTAGAGTAAAAATACCAGATTCTCTAGAGAAGGAATTTATAGATAAAAATTGGTCATGATAAAAAAATTACTGTCTTTTGGTCTATGAGGAAGGAGCTAGGTGATCCAAGAGCTCCTACAGAGTATGGAGATAAGGAAGAAGATCATGAGTTTAGCAAATTGTGGAATATAGAGCATCCCAGTGAACTTGTAGACAAAGAAACTGATGATGAATCTAATGATGATAGGGAAGAAGTAGAACAAAGCCATGTCAAAGCTGGTTTAAGTGAGGCCACAAAAGAAGCATATACTTCAGGAGTAGTCATTGTCAAAAAAATGGGTAATGAAGGTGGTCCTTTGGTGTCCCAAGGACAAAGCCATGTCAAAGCTGGTTTAAGTGAGGCCACAAAAGAAGCATTTACTTCAGGAGCAACCATAGCTGAAAAAATGGGTTATGAAGGTGGTGGTTTGGGGTCCTAAGGACAAGGAATTCCTACAATAATAGATGTACAACATAGAAAACCAGTTGATAAATCTGGCCTTGGAGCTGATAAAGTAGACCAAGGGTATACAAGTAGAGTTGAAAAAATTCAATCTGTTAGAGCTTCAAATCCTCATCCTCATGGTTAGACACAATCACAACTAGGACATGCCCATGGTGGAGAGCTTAGTGCAACTGGCATTACCTCTAGTGGCGTTGGTATGGGTAGTAGTACTAGTAGTGGTCAACATGTGCTACAACAACAAATTACACACAAGAGGACAAAAATACAATATACTATAGAAACACCAGGTGATCAAAGCATACAAAAGAGGCAAAGGATTTTGACAGGTTCAAGTCACACTACCAGTGGATCCACCACAAAGGAGTTATTTCCAGACACTCCCCCACTACTAGTTAGTCTGGCCATGACATCATTAGCAACTACAAGTACTCATATTCCTTCGCCATTCAATCATTCCATTGTTCCTGCGTCCCTAGGTTTTGATTACATTGTAGAGTTTAAAAAGAAATCAGACTTGAATAAAAAAGAAAAGAAGCAAATGATGGAGAGTGTGTCTGTTGTAACTTCAGAGCCTTCAATAACCATGGTATTACCCACATTTGACACAAATAAAGAAATCATGGAGTACACAATTCTTGTTCCCACAGTTCAAAACAAACCAATAAATTAGATGGCTTGATCTGAATTCCAGGTGAACAATATTCAATTGGATTTTTCTAGACTCAAATATATTGACAAAATTAATGAATCAAATAAGAACAATGAATTGGTGTACACATCATTTCTAAAGCAATATAGAGAGAAAAAAAGGTTGCAGACTCTAATAGGAAAGTTACAAGTAGACCTAGAAAATGATAAAGCAAAGAGGAAAGTAGCAGATAACAAGAGCAATGAATTAGAAAAAAAAGAATAAGAAAATTTACCTCTACATCAACAAGCAAAGAGGATAAGAAAAATGAGACTGAAGTGAATGAACTAAAGCAAAGGCTGGATGAGAGAAACAAGAAATATGATGAGGAAAAATCCATTTCAGAAAATTAAGACTAAGCATTGCGAATGGAAATGCACAGTGGGAAAAAAAATTGGAGAAGGAGAGAAAAATAAATGAAAGATTGGAGGAAGAGCTGATGGAGGAAAAAAACTAAATTAAGTCTTGTCAAAATAAGTTATCTACATTTTGTAGAGAAATAGTGAGGCATATGAAACAAAACATCTAGGATGAAATAATGTAGAGGATTGATCATCTGTGTGACATGTTTCAATTGATTGATGCTATCAGACAACATTATAAGAAGCTCAACAAATATTTTTATTGGACAACAACAATGTGCTGGCATTAGAGAAATCTGCAAATCAAATTCAACAAACAATCTACAAAGCCAATAACAATGTTTTGAAATCAAAAGGAATTAATAATCGGCTTGCTACATCAATGACGTTATCATCTATCATTGAAAAGTGTTTGAGAATGCGTGAAACAAAGGAATATTTGCATTTGGCTACAAACAAGATGAAGAAGGTGGATGAAAAGGTAAGGAACTTCATAGAGCTTGGTTTTCCAGAAGCTTTTGACACAAATGAGTGATTCATTGGAAATAATAATTTTAGAAAGAAGATGGAGGGTGCAAGGAAGATTGATTTGGACCAGTTTCCTCAGAACCCAGATGTGGTGAACCATTTGGATTCCATCAAACCATTGCTAACCTTGAATGCAAAATTGACTAAAGAATCCAAAAAAGGTTCCAATTTTAATCATGAATTTTTAACAAATCTTCAAGTCAAACAACATCAGTTAGAACAAATAACAATTCCACCACCTGAATAGTGGAAGTTGCTAGAAAAGGTGATGCAATGATTTTGATTTTTGATAATATGAGTTTCCAAGTTCCAACTCAGCTCTGTGCAGAGTTGTCTTTGAGCAAGATTTTGCATTTCCAATCCTCTATGTATTCCTTAATGTGATAGTCTATAAAAAATCTCAAATTCAAACTTCAGTAATGTGTTGATGTTCAATTATCTATATTATTTATTTTATCATTAGAAGAAAAAGTCTGGTAGTGGTTTCAACTACTAGATACACATTAGATGATTGTTGATGTTCATTGTTGTATATGTTACTAATACTATTGTTAATATGTTATTAAGCTTTGAGTTGAGTGATGAATGGTTGAGTACATATTCAAGTTTTACTTTTAACCCAATTAAAATATGAACTATATAGGTGATTTTAATTCCAGGCATCCATAATCTTATTGAAATTGCATTACAATTCACACATCAATACTCAAACTCCATGACTACTTGTCAGATCCAATAAACATTTATATGAATTCATGCTTTAATCAAGGTACTTTTAACTAGTTCATCAAACCAGAGCCAAAATTAAAACATACATCAATGCATAATGATGAAGAAGATTAATGAAAGATCATTGATCAAATTTCATTAATAATTCATGTAGAATGTTACAGCTGGAGAGACAATAGAATAAAAATAAGGGAGAAAAACAAGCTTTAGGATGAGATGTATAGTGTACACATGTCACATTTTCATTTGACAGATTATACCAATAATTTCCTTAAGAAATGGTTACAACAAACCAAAAGATATTTTCATGAGAAATCATCCACTCCCTGGTTACATCATGACTTGAACTACCTGGTCCTTGAGACCTTAATATTTCCACTTGTTGTTTCCATAATGCTAGCTTTGTTTCAAGTTCAACAACATTTTGCTGACTCTTATTATATTCATCAATAAGCTCATTATACTTCTTGTTATCTGTAACTTTTAAACTAGTGTCAACAATTTTAAACTTCCCCTCCTTTGGTCTTTTAGGTCTTTACCTTATATTTTCAATTCTTTGTTGTTTATTTCTCTTGGTGAATGCTCAAAGTCATGGTTTTTGTGCTTTTCCTAACCTTAGTCGCTAGTCCTTTGAGTTTTATAACTTTGACGCGGAGTTCTAAATTTTCATAACTTCCTGATTCCCCGACTTGGTTTACTTTATTGAGTTGAAAGTCTTTGTTGGTCATGTTTATAGTTAGTGAGTCGGAGGTTTCCAAAACTTTGAAACTTCCGAATTTGGTTCTAAGGTTCCAAGTTTCTATGACCATGCGACATTATGGACTTATCTTGGCTTTCAAAGGTGTCGTCATCTTATTGAATGCTATGTATAGACTAACCTTGAGTTTTCTTTTTAGGAATTTAAAAAAGCATGCAGATTTAAAGGCTATCTTTTCGAGGAATGAAATTGAATGCCACATTTAATTCACGTGCTATTAGTATCAAAATAATGACATAAGTGGGTGGCAAAGTTTTACTAAGTCATTTAGCTTACATTCTCATTCTTTGCTAATGCCAATACTTCTCAAGTGCAAACATTCTATCTCCACGAATTTTTGCTCATGCAGAGTGGAATTCAAAATAACTAGTCTAGCATGAGGGACACTAAAATTGGGCACCTCAATTTGGAGGAGTCTTTGGTGCGCCTGGAGAAAAGGAAGAGAACAACACTGGAAGATAAAGTTTTGTAGAGCGGTTTGGCACACACGGGAGGTTTTCCTGAGGCTGTGCAAAGCATTGACCTTGTGATTATGTGCACAAGGGGCTACATTCTAGAGACTCAAGAAATTAGAGCTGTGGATGGGTCAGTCATTGCAAGAATTACTCCTGAATTCATTTCCCATGCATTAAGCATTCCAGAGAGGGGAACTGTAGAGGAAATATCTATAGCTGTTGGTGAAGAGTTTTTCAGAATGAATGAGGGATGGTGCAAAAATTCCATTGTGAAGAAGTGGTTGAAGTCTGCGAAAAAGGGTAAGTCTCAGTTGCCCTCAAAGCTTAAAAGGGTTCATTTTAAAGATGAAATTTTAGATGCTATTATCTTGCTACATCATGTGGTTGGTAATGCATATTCAGACTCTTTTGAATTTTGGATGTGTGATTTTATTCTGCTGATTTGTAGTGAAAGTAAATTCATTGACCGGGCTAACATTATTAGTTATCATTTAAATGAGCAATTGATAAATTTCCGGAAAAGTTTTTCCTTCCACATGTGCTCATACTTGGTTTACATTCTAGCCAGTCAAGAGGTTGTCTAGGTAGGGTTGGAACCACAAAGGTCTTTGACGTTGGACATGCTTGTGTATAGAAGTTTTCCATAGCTCACTAAGGAGGTTGGAATGAGGAATTTTTCCACTTCAATGACACATTTTTAATGGAAATTGTGAGAAGAATTGATGGAAAACCTGAGCTTCAGGTTTCACCTAAAGCGGCTACTCTTGTATTGAAGTTTGAAAGTTTCTACATTCAGTTCAACAGATTCACTTATCTTAGAATTGGAGGTTTTGAGAAGGCTCCATTTAAATTGCCCTGTTATCCAAGTGATTTCCTGGTTTTTTTTTAAGTTTTCCGGTAGATGGTTGTTGTAAATGTTAAATATTCAAACATAGGAAAGAAGGGGTATGATTTTCCATTTTCCATGCCTTCATTTTCTTACAAAAGTAATAATATTGCTAGGGGTGTGGAGAAATCCCCGAATGAATTCAATTTTTAGTGTTTTCCCATGAGAACTAATTTTGATAGCAAGGGTTATGTTAAGTAAAATTTGTATTGAGCTGGAAGCTATGAACATTGCCAAGTGATATTGAATATTTTTGGGAAGACTATATAGATGAAGGCGAGGTGTATAGAAGAAATTTCATGAGATTAACCCTAAGGGAAATACAAGCTTTTGGTATTTCTTTCAATATTCCAGAAGATGCACAAGAAGAATCAGTGATCATTGATCTCGAATATCAAGCCCCTTCTACTAAGCCCTTGTATATAATTAATTGGTCAGAGGATGAAGTTTCAGACTTAATGGTCCTTTCTACCCCTATTTTGAGAATAATTTCAAACTGGTTCAACAGAAAATGACACCAAAGTGGAGGTTCTCCCCATGAGAAAAGAGTTTCACAGAGAAAAGAGAAAGGGACTATACATGCCTCTAGCATAAATATATCAGTTGGAAAGCAGTCAATTAGGCCGTCTGGCACTAGCTCACAGTCAGGAGGAGATGGAGAGAAGCCAAAAGACACTGGGGCCAAGCTAAAATCAATTTGTGAACAAGATAGTGTACCCTCGGTACCTAAGAAAAAGGCTAGTCAAGAAAAGCTAGTGCCTACAGACTCTGAGGGCATTTTTCAACAAATAATTGATGATAATTCTTTTCCCACATTCTTTGAAGTTCCCATTTCCCCAGTATGAGATACTTCATTTTATGTTCAATCAATTGAAAAATAAAAATAAAATGTAAGTGTTGAAAGTAGAGACACTAGATTAGTGGCATCTTCCCCAACATAGTTAAAGAAAGCAATCGAGAAGAAAATAAAAAATATTCTCACAATGAAAATTGAAGTAGATACAATTACCATGCTGTTGTAGGGTCACTAGAAGCCCAAAAAGGCTAAGAGGATGTCATGAATTGTCACCGATTCCACTACTGGGCATCAATTGTTGGAGATTGTTGATCCAGAAAAGGACTGAAATGAAAATGAGATAACTGAAGCCGACTACAAGGTTTCTCATGTTGAATGGGGCCATCTACTTTAGAAGGTGATGTATATCATGCTGATTACTCTGTTAATGCATTGATCAAAAGAGAAAAAGAACAGAACAAGGAGAACCTTTAGTTGCAATCTCATAATCTTTCTTTAAGAAATTGTATTTCATCAATTGTGACTCCGACCACTGAGGAAGCCTCAAGCTCAAATGTTCAAGGTATTGATTTTGAGACTGTGCAATGGGTCAGGAAAAATTTAGGTTATGCTAAAGCTGCCAACAAATGGATAGAAGGGCTTTATCAAGATGGCGTTTTCTACATTAGTAAATTTAGGCAATTATATGTTAATGTGTCTGATAAAAGAAAGGAACTGGTAGCTGAGCTCCAACAAACCAGTAGAGAACATAGTAGCACATTTTTGCTTTCAAGGGAAATTGTAGAATTAGTCTCCATGGAGCACACTTTGTTAATAAGAGAAAAAATGGTGGATGACCCTAGAGAAATTGATCGTAGTTGGTATGATTCATTGGAGTGGAAATTGTCAGTATATGAAGATTATATCAAGGAAATCAATAAAGTGTTAGAAAAATACTTTGACATATTGGTGAAGATCAAGGAGAATTTCAATTCTCTTGAAGTGGACCTCATTGATGGGTTCGATGAAAATGTATTGGATCTTGTAGACATAATGGGGGAATTTAAAGAGGTGTATCTTAGAGAAGTAGGTGATCCTAAGACAACCACTAGAAACTCATTCAAAAAATTGAGTAACTTACAGACCTATATGAGTGCATTTAAGGCGGAAAGTGACAACATCTATGAAATGCTAGCTGAGTCAGACCATGCATTTTCAAGATGGAGGACAAGGCTGCAAATCACCATGACTCTAGGAAGCAAAAACATCACCACAATTGTCACCAAGTACCGGGAATACATGCAAAGAGTAAAGGCACAAGAGGCATTACTGGAGGAGCAGGAGGTGGAAATAATTGGAAGTGAAAGAGTCGGTGCTAGGACCGATGATTATTTCTTAGTTTTTATGTTATTTTCTTTAATTTGGCTCTCTTGATACTTCAAATACTTTTTATTTTAATTTCTAAAACGGTTGTCTTCAAGAAACCGTTATCAAGACAAAAAAAACTCTTCTATTTTTACTGCTTTTCTATTATTTTAATATAGAAAGACAATGGTGAATTTCATGCATACATAATCTTTGAGTTATGGTGTGTGGATCTATTCTGCTTTTGCTAAGTAGTTTTCTAGTTGATTATCTATTATTGGAATGATAGATTTTTGGTTAGTTTCATTGCTATGGTTACTATCACTCAAAGTCGCAGTTTTTGTGCTTTTCCTAACCTTAGTTGCTAGTCCTCTGAGTTTTATAACCTTGTCGTAGAGTTCTAAATTTTCATAACTTCTTGATTTCCCAACTTGGTTCACTTTGTTGAGTTGCAAGTCTTTGTTGGTCATCTTTGTAGTCGGTGGAGGATGAGAGAGTTATTTCGATATAAAAAGACAATGGTGAAGTTCATGCATACGTAATCTTTGAGTTATGGCATGTGGATTTATTTTGCTTTTGCTGAGTAGTTTTCTAGTGGATTATCTATTATTAGAATGATAGATTCTGGTTAGTTTCATTGTTGTGGTTACTATCACTCAAAGTCATGATTTTTGTGCTTTTCCTAACCTTAGTCGCTAGTCCTCCGAGTTTTATAACCTTGTCACGGAGTTCTAAATTTTCATAACTTCCTGATTCCCTGACTTTGTTCACTTTGTTGAGTTGCATGTCTTTTTTGGTCATATTTGTAGTTGGTGGAGGATGAGAGAGTTATTTCAATATAGAAAGACAATGGTGAAGTTCATGCGTACGTAATCTTTGAGTTATGGTGTGTGGATTTATTTTCCTTTTGCTGAGTAGTTTGCCAGTGGATTATCTATTATTGGAATGATAGATTTTTGGTTAGTTTCATTGTTGTCAAATGTTTATCTATGAATAAATATTTTATGGTGATGGATTCATAAGGATTTCTCAGTATAATTTAGGTGATTTGGTAGTTTAAGCTTTTATTGTTTAAGTTTTGTAGATGCCTTTATAAGTTATTTATGTTGAACTGTTAGCTTTTGTTAGCTTATAAGTAATGAATGTTGAACTATTAGCTTATGTTCAAAGAATGGATTAATATTCCTTTTAGTTATTTATCAAAGATTGTGTGAATGGAAATGCAATAGGAATTTATAAGTAGTGTGATAAGTGTTGTTCTTTAAAAATGATGCAGAATCACATATCAAATTCAATACCATGGAATACAAGATAAAATATAAAATATCACAGTTTCATGGAATACAATATAAAATATCACAATTTCATGGAATATAATATAAAATATCCTCAACTATAGTTTGGAATATGATTCATGAAGTGCAATATAAAATAGAATATCATGAAGTGCAATGATTTACAATTTCATTGAATACAATATAAAATATCATCAACTACAATTTGGAACAATGGAAACTGATTCATGAAGTGCAGTATAAATACCTAAAATCTACTAATTCTCTTCCATTTCCCAAATGGAGTCAGGGTCCTCAAACTAACATTCATTTTTGAGATAAAGTAAAAGAGTCATCTTGATTCTGATTCTGCTCTTCATTTTCTTTGACCTGTGTCTCAAATTCAACATTCATTGTGTGATGTGTCAATGTCATCTGTCCCAGTTGTAGACACGGAAAATGTACAGATTGATCCTGTGCACCTAATCCTGATTACTAATACTAGTTCATCGTGAATCATCTCCTTTTATAACCATTTAATCGAATAAACCTTATTTGATTAAATTCATCATATTTCATCTCTTAATTAAATAAATTAATTTTTTCTGATTAAGTCATCATCTCCTATTAATTAAATAAATTATTTTGTTTAATTAATCCTATAGTCCCTCTTTTAATTAAATAATACATTTTATTTAATTAAGCTCTAAATTCATCTCATTTAAATTAAATAAATTTATCTTCATTTGATTTAAAACTAACACCATTCTCTTTAATTAAATAAATCAAACTTTATTTAATTAAATCTAAAATCATTATTTCTCTCATTTTGATTTATTTAAATCCTAAAATCTAAATCAAATTATCAAATAAGCTAAATTCTATCTAAATTAATCAAATCATGATTAATCCTAATCTTAATCCATCAAATACTCTAGCTTTTGCAACTTGCTCATGAAAATCAATTTAGTTAATTAATAAATCTCTTTTTTATTCAAAAAAGACATCAAAGATGAAATATTCTTTCAAATTCAAAAAGTCTCTCCAAAAGGACTTGTCCTCTCCAACAAGGCATTAAAATCCTCTTACATGTCCTTTTCCTTGAGCCAAATGGCATTTAACTCTTCTTACATCCCCCCTAAACATGTCATTTCTTCAAATTCAAATTTCAAATGCATGCACATTGATCAAACTGTGCTCAACCTCCTTCCATTAACATCTTAACAAGTGGCACAATGCCATTGGTCCATTTTTAATTCCACATTCATCCTATTATTCAATCCTCCATCCTTCTTTGTTATAAATAGAGGCCTCCTCTATTGCATTTGATCATCCACAATCGATGTAAGATCACCATGCTCATTTGGATCCACATTTCATCAAGGTTTTCATAGCATTTTATCACCATAGCTAGGTTATTGCAGATTTTCATCAAGGAGCATCAATCATCATTCAAGTTTGCAAGGAATTGAGAAAGGGCTATTTTCCACATCAAAATAGCACCAATTCCCCCATGGGATTGAGAGTTTGTTTGTTTTAAGCAAGATTACATAGTTTTCATTTGGTTTATCTCTTGTTTTCTTATTCATTTCATTTCAAATGAATTGCATGGGGAATGTTGATTTAGATTTGCATATTGGACTAATATTGTGTTGTTTGTTTGTGTTTGTGCAGGTCTAGATCCACCATTCACATTTTGGCACTAAGAGGGTGAATCTTTCAAAATTAACACATTTTTTGGGTCAAATTTTGCTATTTTTTTTATGTTTTTTGTGTTTCTAGGTCAAACAATGTCGTTCGAGGAAATTGCAACACATTTTCTTTGTATTTCCAAATAGTTCCTCTAGTTCCACCAGAGCACCACTCAAATCCTCAAACAATTCCACTTTTTTTCTAGCGTCACTGTTTGGACCCAAACAATGCCACTACAAAGGGCGCCACCTTTGCTTTCTTCTTTTTTCACTCAAACTTAAAATGGTCGTATCTTGATCATTTTTTGGTTTTTTTGGAGATTTTTTTTTTGAAATGGGGTAGAATTTCATAAGCTATCCAATGGTGTAAGTTTTTATCAACTTTTATAGGGTTAAAATTTTCAAATTTTCACCTAATGTCAAATCACAATGAAACTTGGTCTAAATTTTAGGGTTTTTGTGCTTAATCATTTATCTAACCCTCATATCTTCCTGTTTCTTGATTTAATCTAATATTCGGAGCTTGTAATGCAGGTTTTAAATGATCATGGAGCATGGAAATGAAAGAAAAAATATTATCACATGATTGTAACAAGTATTTTTAAACACTTTGGGAGCAATTATAATCCCATTCTTAAGGATTTGTCATCTTTCAAGCTTTAGGACTTACTAATTTTCAATTTGGGATTAGAAAGAACAAAACAAAGGTGTTAAAAACAATCTTAGACAAAATTACTAGATTTTGTTTTGGGCTTAACAATTGAACAAACAAATCTCACATTTTCTTTTGGTGCTTAAAAAGAATGCAATTCTTGCTTTGAAGGATTAAAATGAACATGTGCCTCTATGTTTTGTAATCACTTATCTAAAGTAATATCATCTAAAAGATGTATGTGCTTCTCTCGTACCTTACGATGATCTTGAGAATCAAAAGACTTTTTGTGATATTAAGTTGTGTAATTGATTACCTCCACACTTCAATTTGGATTCTTAAAATTGGACAAATCTTGCGAGTGTGAGTGGAATATATCGCATGTGTTCTCTCTTTGTTTCTCAACAAAGATTGATTGAACTACGGATGTACCTTCTCACTTTTTTTAATCTTTAGAGCTCCTACCTTGTGGGAAAAAGTAATCACCCAAAGGAATGACCCAACTGGGAACACGCTAAAGCCAAGCGACTTCCAACCGGTATATAAGTGTGGGTACTTGAGGAAAGTTCAAGTATCATGAGGATTGTTTCGACAAGAAGGGAAGAAATGGTCTTTTGTTGCATGGATGATCCCCTGTGAACAAAATTCCCCTACTAGAACCTTTGTTTAGAAATTCCAAAATCCTTGATCTATTTGTTGGTGCAAGAATGGTTGTTTTGAATCCGCCCCACATTTTTATAGCTCTTAGTAGAGATGAAAAGTATGCCATGGGAGTTTCATGGGTATTGATGCTTTGCTAACCTAAGAAGTGTGTGTCGTGGAGGGGAGTCAGTGTGGTCAAGCATCTAATCATCCACTAAGAGTAGGCGTAGCTGTATTTATCCAAGTGGGGATTCAACAAATATTATCTTTTCATCCATAGGGTTGTACATGTTCTTGAAAATAACACTTTTCTTGAAGCGAAAACATTGGGAAAACAAACACTCAACATGAATATCAAATTTCAAACCCTTTAGGAAGCAAATACCTTTGAAAAAATTTAAGTGCTATTGCTTGCCCTAGGGATTCTATCCTTAGAGGCTTCTAAGCATTTGGATTTATATCTCAATTTTCTCTCACTAAAGTCAACATTAGGGAACTATTGTCTTGATTCTCTTGATTTCCACATAATGGATCTTGTGGGATGAAAAGAAATTGAGACATAGACATTCAGTTTGAAACTTAAGCAAACATGTTCTTCAAAACCTTGGTCTTGTAAACAAGTCCCTCTTAGGTTCATTTAGGATCAAAAAAACTAATCATTTCATCAAATACCATCTCACAAACAAATTTTGAACCATTGGAAAAATCATTCATACTAGACTTTTGGTGAAATCCTTCAAATCAACATAAAAAATCACCTTGTTTGGCTAAGTGTGTGTGGATGAATCCTTCCTCATGCACCTAGTTAAATTATCATCTTGTGGACAAGTTTATTCCAACAAAACATTTAACCTCTTGGAGTTTATGAGTTCATTATCAAATCCAAATCGAAATCAAGTCCAAATCCAAATAAAAAATCCAAATCAAACCCAAAATAAAAAATCCAAAAGTCCTAAAGTCTAGTATTCCTCCAAGGTTCCTAAAAGTTCAACACCCATATCATTCACCCTTTTCATCCTTCATCTCATCATTGGTCCTAAACCCCTTAGAGATCAACAAGGTCAAAACACAAGAAAAACATGGAATATAAACTTGATTCATACATCATGAGTGATCTAAGTCAACCAAACTATCAAGGCCTTACAAAACCAATGGATTATCAAAACTCACATTTATACAATCCATACATAGGATCATTATCCCCTACAAACCTTAATGGTACAACAAATGTGAGTATGCCCAATCAAAAGTTTGGAACACCTTTCCTGATGGTAGATTTAAATCCAAGTCCAAACCTACAAATCTATCAACCAAATACTCAATGCATGTGTCTTCCACAAAAAAACATCATCCCACCAAATCCATACATTCCAAATGTGAATATACCAAATACAAGTTTACCAAACATGAACATTTCAAATCCACACTTGGTAAACTTTGGGATAAATATGTTTGCAAATCATACAAATGTTGTTCAAAGTCCAAACAAAATAATAGTGACTCCATGTATTTATCCAAGTCAAGGTAACACCATGAAAAATAAAAGTTACCTAAATCAAGGCAATGTGATTCCCAACCATAACAATGTTCAATTCCAACCTATCATGCCAAATCTAAACATCATCCCAAATCAGAACATTGTCCAAAATCAACTTGTCCATGATCCCATACAAACACCACAAGTATGCATTCCAAATCTACTTGAACAAAAACCAAAACAACTATATCAAAGGTGTCAAGATCAAAATCAAGATCAAAATCAAGATCAAATGTTGCAAGATCAAATTGCTACACTTACCAAAATAGTTGATTCATTGCGCTAAGATACATCTTCACTCTAAAATTAGTACACTCTTCCATTGGTTGAACCATTTCATCAAAGCATTGAGTTGTGTCCACAACCACATCAAGAACAATATATCCAATGTCAAGAAGTTAGATATCAAGATCAACCACATCAACAAATCCAACCCCCACATCTCAAAGATCAATCACAACATCTCAAAGATCAATCACCACATCTCCAAAATTAATCACCACAAGGTCAATTTAAAGTACAAATCTCACAAGGTAACAAATGAAAATACACACCACTTGGGAAACCAATTGAATCAATCATGCAATAGTTGGTGTAGGAAAAACTCATCACAATTCCCACCTATGAAAATTATCAAGAGCCCTTAGTGAAACCGCCATGGTACAATGAAAATCACCTTTGTGATTTCCATAAAATCAAGGGACATGCAACATCAAGTTGTATTCGACTCAAAAATATCATCCAAGACCTCATCGATAAAAAAAAACTATTGGGGACAATGATCAAGATTCAACCACTAGTGATAGTAGTGACAATCTCTCCGCCACAATTGTGGAAAATAATGATCAAGATCTATCCATCAATAAGCACCTGGAAGATGTTTCCACCTCATCCAACGATCAACTCAACATACATCAAAAGCCACTTTTTGATCCATCTACCATCAATCATGTTGAAAATGTCTCTACATCACCTAATAAGTTAGAGGACATATCTCAAGAATTTATTCCAAAGCATGATCAACATCTTTCACCAAGGTCTAGTAATAGTCCTTTGCTAGACATAATGACTTCCTTTGACCTCATGGTTATAGATATTAAAGGGATCCTCAACTCACCATTTGATCCAAGCCCACTCAAAGATCAAGAGGATATTGAGCCACCACCCATGCCTAATGAAGATATCCAAGAAAGTTCTTTTATAAGAAATCCACCCTTTGAAACTAACCCATGTCAAGAACTTGATCCAAATCATGTTGAAAGCAATTCTGAAATCATTCGAGATCAAGAATTTGTATCTCCAAGCTACTACAATGATCTAATGGACACTCTCCAATTTATATGAGATGTCACAAATGATGATCACATCCACATAGCACATATTCCTCCATCTACCCACGAGATGCTTTCTTTGGATGGATGCGTAGATGATCTTCATTCAAAACAAGATTCCTTTACTCTTGACATTAATACATGAAAAGAGCAGGTTATTGATTCCTACAATCAAATTGAGTTGTCAACATCAAGATCAGATATATCCCAAATTCAGATTGAGGACATCATGTGTGAATATATCCAACATTGTCCATTCAAGGAAACAGGTCAGACATAATAGGATATTTCGGAGTTAGCAGAACAACAAATTCCAATAACATCATCTGTAGTGGTCATTTATCAGAGAAGGCTTATTGAACAAGACATTTTAAAACAAGCAAAATCAAAGCACAAAGGTGCTACTACCACCATACTGGGGGAAACTATGTCTCAAACAAACATCAACATAGGGAGCATGAAGAATCCTTATGATGAAACCAATGCCAATACTAGAACTAGCCACGTCACGAATCTTCATCCATCTGTCACCCCATCCAAAAATTGGGACCAACATCAAAAGAAATATTTGAATCAAAGTGTGAAGAATGTTATCAAAGCAAAAGAAGTTGGGAAGCATAATGGACAAATCAAATACACATGGATACCAAAAAATACAAAGATCATCCCTATCAAACTCCATTAGTCAAAGAAACTATGGGGAAAAATAAAAAGGGGGAAAATATCCATCAAAGATGTCTACAAAGGAAAACGCAGGCTTCTCAAGCAACGTACAAAGTATATCAAGTAGTTAGTCCTAATTCCACACACACTTTTGTATCCACCCATCATTTCTCATCTTCCCAAGTTTGGAGAGTCAAAGGTTCCAAACTATCAACCAATCCATCTCCTATTCCTAAACACACTCCATCCACACCTCCATGCATGATATCCAATTCTCACATTGACCATGTATTGGAAACCACCCTTCATTATAAAGATTCAGAAGGCACTCTATTTCGATGTGCGCATAAAGAAAAATTTAACTCCGATATCAATAAAGCAGATCAGGAATCTCAAAAATTGCATTCAAGTGCGTGTATCTTGGAAAAGTAGCTTCTTCAAGTAGGATATTGATGGCACATTATGACAGAAGCATCTACATCGAAACCACCAAGTGGTTCAACATGAGCTTAAAATCTTTTAGAAAATACAAAAAAAAAATCAAAAAATATGAAAAAAAAATCAGAAAAATGATTGAAAATAGTAAAGAGAAAAATCATCCTCTAAAGTGAAAACCGCATGGGCGACGCTTTGGATAGGTACCATGATGAAAACTTGGAAAACATACATCATGTGTAGAATCGAGCATCTGTGTGTGCTAATTCAAGTGAAAGCATCTTATCCCATCCATAATTGTATCAATGGGTAAATTTATAAGGTTTGAGGTTAGCAAATGATTAGATCAATAATAAAACCCAAAGAAGTTATGAAGCACAAAGAAAGAAAATAACAAGAACAATTATACCAAATATTCATTGAAGCTTCCATGATTCACCTCCATAGCACCTCCTAGCTTGCAACGTATGATTGATGCCCTCAGATTGAATGTGTGAGCAATTTGACTATGCCATTGTCCTATGCAAGTTTTGAAGGATTTAAGTAAAATTATGCCTATGCCTATGCCAATGATAAATGATAAATGACTATAACAAATGATAAATGACTATAATTCCTATAATCATGAAGTTTTCCCTAAATTATGAACAAAATTTTCATTTTATAGAAAACATAATTTTGAATGGACGGACTAGATCAACTCTTGACAAAAACCTAAAATCAGAGGACGAGATTCAATTTGATAATCCCTAATCAGGGTTAGGGAAAAATCCTTAAGTGAGCAGTCAAGATGTCATCTGAGAAAATCAGATGTACGGTGGAGAAAAGATGAGATAATTAATTTCAAAAATAAAGATTTTCAAAATTAAGAAGATAAAGATAGCCTGCTTTGTGAGATTTGAAAAATCAGATAAAAGATGGACTGAAAAGAAAATTTGATAAAATCAAGAACCTGCTTGCTTTATTTGATTTTTGGAAGAAAGCTACCAATTTGAATTAAATCAACTCAAAATATGGATTTTGTGAAACAATAAATAATATTTTTCAGATTATTTACCAAAATGGACTGTCAGTTAAGATTGTGATGACATTTTAAATAAATGAAATTATTTAAAATGAGAGGAATATTAATTTTGACAATTAAATAATTAAAGATAATTATTTAATTTAGAAGATATGATTAAGAATTAAATAAATTGATGAATTTATTTAATTGTGAGAATTAGTGACATATTAAATAAATAAATGAAAACTTATTTATTTAAAAATCATGAAGAATTAATGAATAAAGATAATTAAACAAATTAAGAAATTTATTTAATTAAGGGAAGACTTAGACAATTAATGACGTATTTAATAAATAAATAAAATTTATTTATTTAATAATCATGAAGAATAAAAGAGATATGAATTAATTAAACTACAATGAATTATTTAATTAATAGTTGAATGTGAATTGAGGACATAATTAAATGTCATAATTATGCTAGGACGAAAGTGGTAAAAATAGAGCTTGCAGGCCTAGGTCATTTTTAAGTGTCTACATTTTGCCCCTCTTTGTCATAATGTAGCTTGTCGCATTGTGACAAAGAAAATAAGTCAAAAATATGCCCCAGTGCAAAATAAGATGAGGAAGAATGACGAGGAGGGTAGCGGTATGCCCCCTCGAGAGGACAAATAGGTTCCAAGAGCATGGGTGTGCTCTCAAAATTAATGAGAGGACTAGAATATGAAGAGACATAAATGTTAGTGCAAAAGATATGGATGATGTAGATGCAGACTAGATGAAAGAATCCTTCAAAACTTGCAGTAGGACTTTAATATTTATTGCTCTTAATCATCATTGGGTGGTAAAATGACACAAATGGACAACAAACACCATGATATGACATAGACCAAGGTGTGCAATGTCATCCACTTGAAAAATAGAAAGTCACAGACAAGGAATGTCCTAACTCATATTAAGGGTCATGTTGCCCCAGTCTTTTTTTCAAGACAATCCATAGATAGCAGTCAAATAAAATAAAATAGGCCAGGAGACATCATCGCATCTCTAAATCCTTCATGGGACATCCTCGAGGTAGCTAGTAACATGACCAAAAAGACAAGATAGTAAAAATATAAGACAAAATAGCCAAGATAGTCAAAAGATAAGACATGATAGATCATAAAGATTAACAACCATTTTATTTTGTTTGCCAATTTGCCAAAGATTGATTTCTTGTCGGTTTGATAGTTTTGACAGTTTAAGAGTTTTGCCAATTTGATGGTGTTGACCGTTTGACGGAGCCTATTGTTAGGAAGGACACATCCTGAAAAGGCAAAGGACATTTTGATGAGGTCTAACTCCAAGAAGGACACATCTTGAAGAGGACCAAAGAGTGATGAGATTGACATTGTTTTGACTAATATGTTTTGGCAAGTTGACTGATGTTGACTATATGATTGATTGGAATGTACCACTTTCATCCTAGCATATTTATGACATTTAATTATGTCCTTTGTTCACATTCAACTATTAATTAAATAATTCATTGTTGTTTAATTAATTCATCTCTTTTATTCTTCATGATTATTAAATAAATAAATTTTATTTATTTATTAAATACGTCATTAATTGTCTAAGTCTTCCCTTAATTAAATAAATTTCTTAATTTGTTTAATTATCTTTATTCATTAATTCTTCCTGATTTTTAAATAAATAAGTTTTCATTTATTTATTTAATATGTCACTAATCCTCACAATTAAATAAATTCATTAATTTATTTAATTCTTAATCATATCTTCTAAATTAAATAATTATTTTTAATTATTTAATTGACAAAATTAATATTCCTCTCATTTTAAATAAATGAAATTATTTAAAATGTCATCACAATCTTAACTGATAGTCCATTTTAGTAAATAATCTAAAAAAGATTATTTATTGTTTCACAAAATCCATATTTTGAGTTGATTTAATTCAAATTGGTAGCTTTCTTCCAAAAATCAAATAAAGCAAGCAGGTTCTTGATTTTGTCAAATTTTCTTTTCAGTCCATCTTTTATCTGATTTTTCAAATCTCACAAAGCAGGCCATCTTTATTTTCTTAATTTTGAAAATCTTTATTTTTGAAATTAATTATCTCATCTTTTCTCCATCGACGATTTGATTTTCTCAGATGAAATCTTGACCGCTCACTTAAGGATTTTTCCTTAACCCTGATTAGGGATTATCAGATTGAATCTCGTCCTCTGATTTTAGGTTTCTGTCAAGAGTGGATCTTGTCCATCCATTCAAAATTACGTTTTCTATAAAATGACAATTTTGTTCATAATTTGGGACCACTTCATTATTATAGGCATTATAGTCATTCATCATTTATCATTGGCATAGGCATAAGCATAATTTTACTTAAATCCTTCAAAACTTGCATAGGACAATGGCATAGTCAAATTGCTCACACACTCGATTTGAGGGCATCAATCATACGCTGCAAGCTAGGAGGTGATTCATGGAAGCTTCGCAAATCTAGTATAATCATTCTTGTTTAGTTTTCTTTGTGCTTCATATCTCTTTGGGTTTTATTATTGTGCTTTCAATTCATTGAATCTAATCCTAAAAATAACCCTTAGTTACATTGGTGAAATTAATATTCCCAAGTTTGGAGAGTCAAAGGTTCCAAACTATCAACCAATCCATCTCCTATTCCTAAACACACTCCATCCACACCTCCACACATGGTATCCAATTCTCACATTGACCATGTATTGGAAACCACCCTTCATTATAAGGATTCAGAAGGCACTCTATTGCGATGTGCGCATAAAGACAAATTTAACTCCGGTATCAATAAAGCAGATCAGGAATCTCAAAAATTGCATTCAAGTGCGCGCATCTTAGAAAAGTAGCTTCTTCAAGCAGGATATTGATGGTACATTATGATAGAAGCATCTACATTGACACCACCAAGTGGTTCAACATGAGCTTAAAATCTTTCAGAAAATACAAAAAAAAAAAATCAAAAAATATGAAAAAAAAATTCAGAAAAATGATTGAAAATATTAAAGAGAAAAATCATCCTCTAAAGTGAAAACCGCATGGGCAACGCTTTGGATAGGTACCATGATGAAAACTTGGAAAACAGGCATCATGTGTAGAATTGAACATCTGCGTGCACTAATTCAAGTGAAAGCATCTTATCCCATCCATAATAAATCTAGCATTCCATCCATCTTATCCATAATAAATCCATTCATCCATGAACCATTTATCCAATCCATTTTCATCCATCTACATCCATAGTCCAAGTTATCTTGATCTTGATGAAAGTTTGGTGTAAACTTTACATTTGCTTATGGTAAACATCTTTACATGAGTCATTTTCATTGATCCTATCCTACCCAACATTAGCTAGCATGAAACATTATCCAAATGAGCATTCTTTATTCAAACACCTCACCTTATCGCAAAATGAATCATATCCATCCATCCATTCATCCTATCCAAGCATCCACCCATGGCATTCCATACATTGTTAGAGATTGGGGGAAAATATTTACATCTTGCTTCAAGAATAAATCTTGATCTATATCCTCCAACTTATGTGGTGATCTGAAAATTGGCAAACATAAAATCAAATTGGTCAAACCACTTGTGAGCAAGAATCCAAATCACTATCCCATGGGATATTTTGATGAGAAGATGTTCCTTATCAAGATTTATCTTTCATCAAACATCAATCCAGACAATCAATATTAGCTGCATCTAATTTGCATGTCAATGTCACATCAAATCATCCAAAAAATAATTTTGTTCCAAATCAAGCTTCAAAATCCTAATCAATCAACTCCAATCAGTCCCTCATCATCTTGGGATATCCATCCTAACCCTTGTGTTGCTTAACACTGTCATTGCATTGTTATGTATCCTCAACAATGTTATCATCATCAATCCATCAATCTGATCAATCAACCTTAGCTTGGTTTTCAATAAAATCCAAAAATAGATCACTGATATCATTAGACATATCCATATCCAAATCGTCAAAATTATGCGAAAATCTAAAAACATTCAAAAAACCAAGAAAATCTAAAAACATCCAAAACATATCAAAATCCCAAAACATGTCAAAAAATTAGAAAAATTTCAAAAACATGCTATCTAAACTATGTCGTCTCTGAGCTTAAACATAGGCAAGACTAATCTTTGATTAGTCCCCAAGACAAAAAACCAAAAACATTCATAAAATCTTGGAAAACCCAAAAACATTTGGAAAATTGGAAAATCAAAACATTTGTAAAACATCTCAAAAAATACCAAAAATAGCCTCAAAAGATTTCAAAACATCAAAAACATCCAAATATTTAAAAAAATCCATCAATCCCATTTCACTTTCACCCGCAATAATTTTATCCATAATAAACAAATCATCACACTCAACCTTTGGCAAAACAAACAAAAACAACCACAACAATCAGTAAAAGCAAGCTTCAAATGTAAAATGAAAATCGAAACAACAAACCTTTAAACACAAAATGAAACTCTTGATCATTCACAAACATTTCAATCGACCTCATATCAATAGCCTTTTAAACAACTTATCAACTTTCCACCATCCACTAACATGTCCTAGGATGCATCCTTACTACAACGGGCATTATGTTTGACAATCACTTTGGATACTTATCCTAAACAAGACAAATCCCCTTGGCTAGAGGTATGAAGAACATTGGCTTGTTTGTGTACTCGATCTTTTCTTTTTGATTTATCTTATTACGCTCATTCCAATGACCTCGATGATATCTAATCAAAATAATTTAGAGAGAAATGAATGGGGCAACGACCACTATCTTTTATCTGCTATGTTTGTTGGATATTCTTGTAATATAACCTTGGTCATGCCTACTTTGTTTAGTTTGTAGGGAGGGTGTTTTAGGTTTCTTGTTGACCACATAGGAAGGCTTGCCTTTCTATGTTTTGGCCCAAGATATTTGAAATATCTGAACTATATTTTAAATAAGGTTTTGTATGCTAAGTGTGAACATGAGTACTCCTATCTGATTGTCAAGTCAAAGTCTATCACACTAGGCGCAACACCATCCTGGTTATTTATACCTTGATGCATTGTATCTATGTGTGTTATCAAATATAAGGTAAGTAGCCCTTTTAAAATTTCAATTCCTGATAAGCAAATCATCATCATCACTCATCAGCATATCTAATAAAGTCTTAATGACTCATGGAATTGTTGGAATTCTGCATCTTCTTAGAATCAAGGGTTCACCCATCTTATTCTTCTACTTACATCCATCTTATTCTTCTTATTCTTCTATCTTTACTTACATTTCTATCTAAGTATCGGATTTGTGTGTTATATCAAAATTGTTGGTGTAATTAAATGTCTTGTACCTTGTCCTACGTCATAATTACACCTTAGTTAAGTTTACTTAGGGACCACATAGGAGGTTGTTGGAGATTTTCCACTTTTGGTGGACTTGACATGTCATTACCTCATCACTTCCACCTTTTGTGGACACATCATGTTATATTCTCTCCATCTTTTATGGAGTGATAAATTTCCATAGTTGTCTCATGTCATAAGATTCTGACACTTGTCATAATCTTATGCCCTTCTATGTTCTCACCTTGGCTATATAACCAAGGGATATCTCTCATTTGTAAATGAATCATAATCATATCATATCAATGACATTGAATACAGTTTATTCTTGTCATATTCTCTCTCTCTTTTTTTGTGCTTTCCATTTGGTCCATAGATCTTGGGTGGCAGCCATAGCCAATTCTAACATGGTATCAGAGCAGGTTGGGTGCCATTGGAGAGTCTTATTTTGAAGAGAGATTCCAGATCTTAGGAGGTTCAGTTCGTGGCTCTTTGTTGCAAGTTCATATCCGAGCTTGTTGGTGCAAATTTGAGCTCACCATTGTGTCCGAAAGGTTCGAGATAGTCGATTTTTCCTTTTGTTTCATCCAAATCGGACATACGAGGCCAAATCTATGAGGGTTTGAAGCTGAAGTGGTTGTCGGATCTAGAAGGTAGCTACAATTTTGGAGCATTTTGGGTCAAATCCGACCGCCATCGCGTCCAGAAGGGCCAAAAACCCTAAGATTGACTGTCAATTCGTCCGATTTGGAGCAAGTCATCCAGTGAGGCAAATTTTTTTTGCCCAGGAGCCGTACGGCCCCCAAATCGTCATTATTATCGTCGGTACGATTTCTGAAAATTAATTAAAAATTTTGGAAATTTTTTGAAATTTTTTATGAAAAATCTGTTTTTGTATCGATATTGTAAAGCTTTTTTGAAAAGTTTTTTATTAAAATCCAAAAATTAAAAAAAAAATCAAAAAGTTTTTTTAATCACAGAGTACAGGGTATAGTCCGCAAACTGTACCCTGCCCCCTCACCCGTGGTACGCGGGTGGCCACGTGGCCCCGCCTGCACCATAGTCCGCGGGCCCATTCAAATCAGCGCCAGCCCAAAAAAAAAAACTCCGGCATCGGCAAATTTACCAAAGGTGCTTAGAAAAACTGGCAGAATTTCAAATAAATCCAGCGGCGAATATTCTGACAGAATCCAGAAGATTCCAGTGCTGACGCAGGCAGACTCTGACGACCATATAGCCGTCAATCTCAAACTCACGGTTGAAGAATATTCTGCAGGGCTAGGGAATATGCCTTTTTTGACGGCGGCGAAACTATCAAATTTAACGTAGTGTTTTGATGATGTCAGCAATACGTCATGGATGACGTCAACACAGTTTGAAAAATTTCTACCCCCTCACCATTTGCAGTTTTGATTTTGCAGTCCATTTTCAAACACTGATATCTTGCTCATTTTGACTCCTTTTTTCGAGCAATTTTTTTTTATTTGGGCTAGAATTTCATGCTCTATGCACTGGTGTAATCAGATTTCGGTTTTGGTGCCTGGTTTTTCCAGAATTTTCAGATTCTCACAGGTGTTGCTGCGTCGTCCTCATTTTGGGAACTTCGGGAGCTCATATCTTGCTCCTACGGTAACATTTTTGGGTGCAATTTTTTTTGAAAGTGCATGATTTTTCCTGTACTTCTCAGTGATATGATCAGATTGATCTCATTTTGTACCAAAAATTGTACTTGATACTGTGGCCTATTTTGGCATTTGTAAGCACTGAGATCAAGTCTAGCTTGCTGTTCTTGGCATCTAGCAACTGTAAACGCACTAAATATAAAGTGCCAAATCAGATATTACTTGGGGGGTTTCTTGATTGAGTAATTTTGGGGGGTCTCTTGGTGCATTGATTTGATCTGTTTGCTTTTGCTCTTTCACTCTCATGGATCATTCTAAGGTTCCTTTGCTCACTTCATATAATTATTCAACATGGCATCAAAATGCATGGAATATACTAATGACAAAAGGTCACTCTCTATATGTTGAAAATAAGGTGCCTAAACCTACTGATGATGAGAAAAAGTTAAAATGGATGATCAAACATGCCAAAGCTCTTGGGTGTCTTCGTAGACTAGTTTCTCAAGATTTGTTGTTTCAGATTGAATCATGTAAAAATTCTCATGAAGCTTGGGAAAAATTGAAAACATTGTATGGTACAAAAGATGAAGTAAGAGGCTATCAAATTGATAATGATTTGATGAATCTTGATCCTAAGAACTTTGACAACATCCAAGACTACATCACTAAGGTTAATGATCTAAAAGAGCAATGCAAAGCATGTGGAATTGATAAGAAGGACATCCAGTTGGTGTACAATACAATGAACAAACTTGGTCCTGATTATGCTTCTTTTGTTTCTAGCTTTCATACTCATAGATTGACTATGGGGTCTGCATACACTACACCTTCATTTGCATCATTTTCTGAGATGTTGATACATGAGCAACAAAAGCTTATCTCAATGGGTCTCATCAAGACTTCTAAATCTCAGGCATTGTTAGTTAATCAGGTGAAAGAATCAAAATCAGATAAGAAATAGAAGAAAGCAAAGAATAATCAACAGTCAGATCAAGTAAAACCACATTCAGATCAAGAAAATAAAAAATCTTCTTCAAAAGGAGAATCATCTAAGAAGGAGAGGCCTTTTTGTGCATATTGCAAGAAGGATGGACATGAAGAACACTATTGTTATAAGAAGGACATAGATGAGTTGAAAAATCTTCTCAAAAGGAATCACATTGATTTGCCTTCTAGAATGTCTGAATCATCTTCTACTCCTTCTACTTCAAAACAGTCTAAAAAGGACAAAGGTCAAACATCAGAATATAAAGGACAAGCTCTTTGTGCTCATTCAAGTCTAGGATCAGGGAGATGGCTTCTAGATTCATGAGCATCGCATCATATGGCATCTTCACAAACTATCTTCTCTTCATTTCAGCCTTGTTCAATGTCTCCTATCTTGATGGGAAACAATACATACATGAGTGTGATAGGGAAGGGATCTATTAGCATTGGGGAGAACACTTTTCAGGACGTCTTTTGTGTTCCTCATTTGACAAACAATCTACTTTCCATTTATCAGATTACACATGGTGGAGATGGGAGAAATGTGGAGTTCACTCCTGATTCGGTTATCATTCGGGACTTGGAGAGTCGAGAGATCATTGCTACTAGGGTGGTTGATCATTCATCTCGGTTGTATTCCTTTGCACAGTTTGCTTCTGATGGTGACACTGTTCCTTCGACTGTTGATCACATACACTATGATTCAGAGGAGACATTTGGATTTTTGAACTTGGGCATACTCACATCAGATCCAATCCTTGAGCCATGCACTTCATCTCCTCCATCTTCTGTTGTACTTGATGATACTTGTGTTGCTACAGTTTTGGCTCCTAGTGATTTAGTACAATAGAATTCTGATTGTCTTCCAGATATGGCTACTTTTGATGACTTCCTAACAGGTATTTCAAACTTGTTTGTGGAGTCTCATCTTGCTGATTTGGAGGACACTATCGATAGCATTCATCTTCTCTTTGATGAAGATGCACCTTCTTCAGTTGTTGTGAGGGAACACCTTGACCCTCTTGTTCATTCTCTACATGATCATTCTTCACAGATTGGCGTGAGTGTGGATTCTTGTGGACAAAATTTGGAGGAGGCTTCTTTGTCTTCAGAGGGGATATCCTTGTCTTTGGATCGTGGTCTACATTCATCTCTACTAGATGTTGGATGGTACTCTTCAACAGTGTGGCCTAGAACGCTTGATTGGAGTGTGTCAGTTTTCTACATCGACATGGAGACACTTGAGCATGCTTCAGAGACAACATCATCATCCATCATCCATCTTCATGATATCCTGCATACATCCTTGGTTTTGTTTCTTCTAAAGGGGAGGAACGTTGTTCGGCGAGATTGGATCATCTTCAACATTCAATGTCGAGCTTCTACCATCATTGCAGGAGACTCAACATTGAGGGGGGGCTACCTTGCTTCTCTTCTACTTCTCTCTTATGGGGGGGTCTTTTTCCTCACATGGGGTTTTTACCTTCTCATTCTTCATTGAGAGTATTTCTATTTTGTATTTCATCTCTCTTTTGAGGGGGAGTTTTTTCCCATGAGGTTTTCTCCCTTTCCTCGCTTGTGAGAGATTGCATTGATTGCATTGTGTGTACATGGGTACCTAACATGGCCTAGTAGCTGGGACCCATCTTGCATTGTTTACTTTTGTGTACATTCTCCCTAAGTTGCACTTAAGGGGGGGTGTTGGTGTAATTAAATGTCTTGTACCTTGTCCTATGTCATAATTACACCTTAGTTAAGTTTACTTAGGGACCACATAGGAGGTTGTTGGAGATTTTCCACTTTTGGTGGACTTGACATGTCATTACCTCATCATTTCCACCTTTTGTGGACACATCATGTGATTATCTCTCCATCTTTTGTGGAGTGATAACTTTCTATAGTTGTCTCATGTCATAAGATTCTGACACTTGTCATAATCTTATGCCCTTCTATGTTCTCACCTTGGCTATATAACCAAGGGATATCTCTCATTTGTAAATGAATCATAATCATATCATATCAATGACATTGAATACAGTTTATTCTTGTCATATTCTCTCTCTCTTTTTTTGTGCTTTACATTTGGTCCATAGATCTTGGGTGGCAGCCATAGCCAATTCTAACAAAAATATACATGAGACTATCCATGGCCGATGACTGTCTATACATCATCAAATCTGTCTACATCAAACATTTGAGCTAAACTGATTTTGAACCTCTTTGTCGTGAGATCGACCCTCAAATCAAACTTTTTGCTCGATCTCTCGAGGGAGCAATGTACCAGTATACTTCTTTCCTCTAGGGCATCTAAAAAAATTAGAATTTTTTTGAATTTTTTTGATCTCGGTAGGATTATTCTTTGAACCAACATAGCAGGTACATTACTTCAAAGAGGGGAAAAATGTAGACACAAAAAATGTACAGATTGATCTTATGCACCTAATCCTGATTACTAATACCAGTTCGTCATAAATCATCTCCTTTACTAACCATTTAATCAAATAACCCTTATTTGATTAAATTCATCACATTTCATCTCTTAATTAAATAAATCAATTTTATCTGATTAAGTCATCATCTCCTATTAATTAAATAAATTATTTTGTTTAATTAATCCTATAGTCCCTTTTTTAATTAAATAATTCATTTTATTTAATTAAGCTCTAAAGTCATCTCATTTAAATTAAATAAATTTATCTTTATTTGATTTAAAACTAACACCATTCTCTTTAATTAATTAAATCAAACTTTATTAAATTAAGTCTAAAATCATTATTCCTCTCATTTTGATTTATTTAAATCCTAAAATCTAAATCAAATTGTCAAATCAACTAAATTCTATCTAAATTAATCAAATCTTGATTAATCCTAATCTTAATCCATCAAATCCTCTAGCTTTTGCAACTTGCTCATGAAAATCAATTTAATTAATTAATAAATCTCCTTTTTCATTCAAAAAAGGCATCAAGGGTGGAATATTCCTCCAAATTCAAAAAGTCATTTCCTCCAAAAGGACTTGTCCTCTCCAACAAGGCATTAAAATCCTCTTACATGTCCTTTGCCTTGAGCCAAGTGGCATTTAACTCTTCTTACATCCCCCCTTAACATGTCACTTCTTCAAATTCAAATTTCAAATGCATGCACATTGATCAAAATGTGCTCAACCTCCTTCCATTAGTATCTTGACAAGTGGCACAATGCCATTGGTCCATCTTTAATCCCACATTCATCCTATTCTTCAATCCTCCATCCTTCTTTGTTATAAATAGAGGCCTCCTCTATTGCATTTGATCATCCACAATTGATGTAAGATCACCATGCTCATTTGGATCCACATTTCATTTGGATCACCATGCTATTTCTTTGTTATAAATAGAGGCCTCCTCTATTGCATTTGATCATCCACAATTGATGTAAGATCACCATGCTCATTTGGATCCACATTTCATCAAGGTTTTCATAGAATTTTATCACCATAGCTAGGTTATTGCATATTTTCATCAAGGAGCATCAATCATCATTTAAGCTTGCAAAGAATTGGGAAAGGGCTATTTTCCACATCAAAATAGTACAAATTCCCCCATGGGATTGAGAGTTTGTTTGTTTTGAGCAAGATTACATAGTTTTCATTTGGTTTATCTCTTGTTTTCTTGTTCATTTCATTTCAAATGAATTGCATGGGGAATGTTGATTTAGATTTGCATATTGGACTAATATTGTGTTGTTTGTTCGTGTTTGTGCAGGTCTAGATCCACCATTCACACCAGTCGCACTGCCACTGCCAGTGCCACTAGTACCAGCATTTGGAATTGGAGTGTTGCACAACTCGGTCCCTCTTCTTTCACATGTGGACCTCCAGATTGTGAGTGCCCTTTCAAAAGGAATTTTTTTGATATTATACGCAGTTTCTTTCATCCTCAATCAATTTTCCAAATTCTTGTCTAGTTTGTTTTTTAACTTTGATTTCAAAAATGCCAATGTACTGAAAAATCTCTCATCCTCCACTGACCCCAATATCATTGTTTGACATAAATCAACAAAATTGAAATATTCTAATATCGAATCACACAATATTTCACTCTAACCTAAGCTTTTCCAAAAAATTTTTATTGATCCTGATTCAAAGGACTTCTCCATGCCCATGGATTTATATTGGTCCTTCATAGCTATTGAAAAATTCCTACATTGTTGTCTAAGCTTAACTTCATTTAAAATTCCTTCTATTATCTACTCATTGTATGTTACAGTTTTCAAAAATTGTTCAATTAGATTTTTACTTTATCATGAAAATATTTTTGGGTTATCTCGGTTTACCCAAAATTGAGTATACACAATACCCATGGCTTCAAGTATTTCATGTTGAGGGTATCTTTCACAAATCTCTAAGGAAAGAGATTTTGCAATTTCCTTCAAATTATCACTAACAAATTTAACAATGTCGTTAAAATCTTCCTCGCTAACAACTACATCTCTACTAGAGCGTTTAACTGTCTTACAATGGTACATTGGTATCTCATATCCATGTACACAAAAACATAAGTGTCGACTTGCATTAAACTATAAATAATTACCAGGATTATTCAAAGCAGTAATTTTCCACCACATGAATTAATTTGGGCCTTCTTGTGTTAGATCTAGATATAGATGATCGAGGTCCAAGCATGTATGTTTACGTAGATTGGCATATTCATAAATATACATAGTTCTGTTTTGGGATTTCTTCACAAGATTGTTCATCACATCCAGCATGGGGAGAAGACTAGCTAAAGTCAAGAGTGTCTCTATATCACTTAACCTATGTAAGAGGTCAGGAGCTTTGTCTACTATGCTATAATGCTTGCACATCACTCCAATCAAGGATTGATATTCTAAAAGAACTCGTTGCCCTGGTCCATGCAGGGAGATCCATATAGTATTGACATCCTTGAGAAGCTTGTTTCCTAGTGTTATTCCCTTGGAAATTTTTTGAAATTCTGCAAAACGTTTGGGACTTTGACAAAAGTATGCATGGATCTCGCGGACTAGATTTTCAACTTTTGATACTGTAGGAAACTTGCTTACAATTTTGAATTCTAAATTCATTCTGTGGGCCATGCAGTGAATGCCAAGCATGTATGGTGCACAAGTAGTTTGTAGATTTGTACAGACACTGCTCCTTTGACCTTGCATCATTGCAGCTCCATCAACTCCTACACACACCAAATTTTTGGCAATTGTCAACTCATCCATACCTGCAATTTCATTCAAAGATTTCTTGACTAGTTCAAATAGATTTCGTGATGTTGAACTGTCCTTCATTTTATGAACATAGAGAAGATGAGCTTGGTGAACATGTCATTCTACAATATACAAATGCTTACAAACCCAAGAAGTATTTTCTACCACAATAACTTCATCTAAAGATAAAGCAATGAAATTTGACTCTTTTAGTTTCTCCTTTAAATCTTCCTTTTCCCCTACAGTAAGACAGTTTTCCCATTCCCATCCAGTGTTTACTGACCAATGTGAGAAGGGATAGTGAGGAACACCCAAATAAGATAATAAAATAGAATATTCTGGGTAGTCTGTCATAAGATGCCCTCTGGACAAAATATGAAAAACAACACTCATCTAAATAGTTTTTGATAGATTTTCTACTTCCATTTCTTTTCCAAATTGAGCCTCAAGTGTACCTTGACATGCAACAAGCTTTGACATTCTTTGGTCATGCTCTTCATATTTTGCAGCATACCTAACATGAAGACATTCTTCCTTTGATTTCCATCGTACAACTGATTGTTCCTTTCTATCTATGATTTGTTTTTCATAAAATTTACCGATATGATTTTCTATAGTGTCAAGCTTTAGCTGCAATGTCTTGTCTCTTCCACATTTCCAACTAAAAATCGTACATTTGGCCAATGTTTCACTTTTAATATCATTTGCTTTCCCCACTGGTACAATGAATGGGTACTTTGACAACCAACCAAGTTGAAAATTCCTTGTCATTTCCCACTCGTGCCCCATTTTTTATTTGCTTTTTCTTTTTTTGCTACCAACATCATCCTCATCCAAGTCAATTATCTCATTCTGGATAACAAGGGTATCCCTTGGAACATCTTCTATAGTATTTCCATCCTCATTTGATACATTTGGATTTAACTCAATGACAATCTTACCTTGACCTTTCGGTGGCTTTGAGGTATTGTGAATGCCTTCTTCATTAATATTTGGTGGAAGAGTTTATGATGTAGGTCCATCTTGATCTGATGGATCAGAAGCTTTGCCAATTCCAAAGTAAGATTGTATGGCACCTCTACATTTTGGGTGTTTTGATGGCCTCCCAGTCTCTTCACTATCATGAGGATTAGGAGTCTTACCCTTGCTGCTCAACATATTGATCTCTCACTTTGAATAAAAGATGGAAAAAATATCTTCTTGTTTAAGAAGGACAAAGAATATAAATCCCATTCCCTACTCATTATTATCTTTAATACTGAAGCAAGAATGGAAAAGAGATAAAGAAATCTTATTATTATAACTAGTAGCACTATGAGGAAATGATCACTCACCTTTAAGTCTACGTTTTTGGCTTTCACTGACTTCTGAATCAAGAAGTAGAACCTCAAAATTGAACAAAATGTGTAAGAATAAATGATAGTTTCGATTGTATTTATATCAATCCATATTTGGTGAATTCCGTGGGATTTTTAAATGGTATATTAAAAATTTGGCAAATCCCGTGTGCTTATACAATGATACGTTGTAATTTTTAAGGCGAAATGTGTCCTCAAATGTAGTTATTTTTTAAAGTTATTGGTGAAATAGGTCCTCATAAGCAACTATTTATAAATTTTAATTGGCGAAATGGGTCTTCACAAGAAACTATTTGTAAATTTTAATTGGCGAAATGGGTCCTGATACAATGTTGTTTTAATAGTATTGGCAAATATGTAGGTGTTTTATTACATGCTTCCGGGATTCCAAGCGAAAATATTAGTCAGTCCATTTGAAATGCGTAGTTTTCAATGGAATTTTTTTTGCTTAAATATGCCTCATAAAATAAATCATTGGAAAATGGACATGCATTGGACTGATAATTTATAAAATTCGAACGATTTGGACAACTTGTTAGTTTGCGCGAATTCGCCAATTTTGACTTGGCCGATTTTTAGAATTTGTTAATTGGTGAAGATTCACCACTAAATTTTTCCCTAGTTGAAGGATTGTGGTTTAAGGGCTTAGGGTAGAGGGAAGAGAGTAGAGGGTAGAGGGTAGAGGGTTTAAGGGTTTAGGGTTTAAGGGATGAGGGTTGAGGGTTTAGGGTATTGGGTTGAGTGGGATAGCTCAGGTAGAGAGAGAGAGGAGTGAGTGGGATAGAGGGTAGATGGGAGAGAGATAGAGGGAGTGAGTGAGAGAGAGAGAGGGAGGGAGTGGGAGAGAGATAGAGGGTAGAAGGTTAAGGGTAGAGGTGAGTGAGAGACCCCATTTCTTGGACCCATTTTTTTAAATAGGCCACTACATTTCCAATTTCACCAAATTGGAAAGCTAGTGGGTCCACTAGCTTGCCAATTCGATGGAATTGGCAACCTAACTTGGCCTATTTGAAAAAATGGGTCCAAGAAATGGGTTCTCCTGGTGATGTAATCGGGAGACCCCATTTCTTGGACCCATTTTTTCAAACAGGCCACTACATTTCCAATTTCACTGAATTAGCAAGCTAGTAGGCCTACTAGCTTGCCAATTCGGTGAAATTGCACTACATTTCCAATTTCGTCGAATTGGAAAAATAGTGGGTCCACTAGCTTGCCAATTTAGTGAAATTGCACTACATTGCCAATTTTGTCGAATTGGAAAAATAGTGGGTCCACTAGCTTGCCAATTTAGTGAAATTGCACTACATTGCCAATTTCATTGAATTGGCAACCTAATCAAGAGACCCCATTTTTTCAAACAAGCCACTACATTGCCAATTTCATCAAGTTGGCAAGCAAGTGGGCCCACTAGCTTGCTAATTCGGTAAAATTGGCAATGTAGTGGCCTGTTTGAAAAAATGGGTCCAATGAATAGGGAGGGAGTGAGTGGGAGAGAGAGAGAGGGAGGGAGGGAGTGGTAGAGAGATATAGGGTAGAGGGTATAGTGTTTAAGGGTTTAAGAGTTTAAGGGTTAAGGGTAGAGGGGAGAGAGATAGGAGTGAGTGACAGAGAGAGGGGGTAAGAGGGAGAGTCTTGAGAGAGAGGGAGGGTGGAAGAGATAGAGGTAGAGGGTTAAGGTGGGGAGATGGGTGGGGTGAGTGGTGAGAGATAGACTTGAGAAGGAGAGGGTAGGAGGACGGAGACTTGAGAGAGAGGCAGGGGAGAGAGTGGGAGATAGAGGTGAAAGGTAGAGGTTTAAGGGTTTAAGGGTTAAAGGGTAGAGGTAGAGAGAGATAAAGGGTAGAGGGTAGAGGGTTAAAGGAGTGGGGAGAGAGAGATAGAAGGAGTGAGTGAGTGAGAGAGATATAATTTGGAGAAGGAGAGGGGTTAGGAGGGATAGAATTGAGAGAGAGAGAGGGAGGGAGGGAGTGGGAGAGAAATAGAGGGTAGAGGGTAGAGGATAAAGGGTTAAGGGAAGAGGGTAGAGGCTAGAGGGTTAAGGGTAGAGGGAAGAGAGATAAAAGGAGTGAGTGAGTGAGAGAGAGAATTGAGAGAGGGAGAGGGGGTAGGAGGGAGAGACTCGAGAGAGATAGAGGGAGGGAGTGGGAGAGATATAGAGGGTAGAGGGTTTAAGGGTTTAAGGGTAGAGGGTAGATGGTTAAGGGTAGAGGGGAGAGATATAGGAGTGAATGGGAGAGAAATAAAGGGTAAAGGGTAGAGGGTTTAAGGGTTTAAGGGTAGAGGGTAGAGGGGTAAGGGTGGAGGGGAGAGAGATAAGAGTGAGCGAGTGAGAGATATATACTTGAGAGAGGGAGAGGGGCTAGGAGGGAGATACTAGAGAGAGAGAGAGAGAGAGAGAGAGAGAGAGAGAGAGAGAGGGGTGGAGGGTAGAGGGTTTAGGGTTAAGGGTAGGGGAGGAGAGATAGAGGGTGGGTGAGAAAGAGGAGGGTGGGAGAGATGAGGGTAGAGGTAGAGGGAGAGATAGGGGTGAGTGGGAAGATAAAGGGTAGAGGGTAGAGGGTTTAAGTTTAAGGGTTGGGGTGGGGTAGAGGTTAAGGGTGGGGAGAGATAGGAGTGAGTGAGTGGGGAGATATACTTGAGGAGAGGGATAGGGTAGGAGGAGAGACATGAGAGAGAGAGAGAGAGAGAGAGGAGGTGGGAGAAATAGAGGTAGGGTAGAGGATTAGGGTAGAGGTGGGTAGATGGTTTAGCGGTTAGGGGTAGAGGTAGATGGTTAAAGAGGTAGGAAGAGATAGAAGGTAGTGGTAGAGAGAGAGAGACTTGAGAGAGGGAGAGGGGGTAGGAAGGAGAGACTTGAGAGAGAGAGAGAGAGGGAGGGAGTGGGAGAGAGATAGAGGGTAGAGGGTAGAGGGTTTAAGGGTTTAAGGGTAGAGGGTAGAGGATAGAGAGAAAGAGAGAGAAAAGAAACCTATAAAAATCAACTTTCTCATAACGCGAGCACATTTTGAAGTAGTAGAGATATGGTTGTTATTTAGCAAGACATAACACGCTCATGTTATAACGTGAGCGTGTTTTGTCTTGCTCTAAAAATAGTAAAAATCTCAATATACCCGTGATCTCAAGGCCCACATTCTGCATATTCTCTTGGTTCTATGTGTGTTTCGAAAAAAAAGAAGCTTTTTGATGATTTTGTGAAGTGCGCATGCATGTTTTTCACATTCCACCACCTTTTTCATGATCTTTCCATCACCTTTGCATGGAATAGTAGATTTTTCAAATTGAAAGGAATATAATATCAATTCAAGTTTTAATTCCATTCAAGAGTGATATACAATTGAAGTTTGAAGGGGAACAAGCTTTTGAAAAAGTCAAATTGTTGAGGAGTTTGAAGAAAGAAGAAGCAAAGGATACATAATTGGGTAGAACTCCTCCAGTTGAAACTCTAGTTTTTTAGGTATGTGAAGTCTTTACACATTTTCTTTCATTCTATTTTGGCTTGCTTTGATTTTTGTTATTTTGCATATTCCATGTTGATCATTGTTTTTTTGTCATTATAACCTTAGCTTGTCAATTGACATTTTAAATTACACAATTCTTCACACTTGACAATTACATTTTTAAAACACATCTCTTTGATGCATTTTTTTAAACAATTGTTACCTTGTGTATGCTTCCATGTTTTGTATACACATATTTATGACATAAGTTATAAGGAAGTAAAATAATACATCGTTTCTCAATCCTTTACTATGGATGTGCATACCACTCTCCAAATATTTCATTTTGGTATAGGCATGGGGGATGTTGGAAAATGTAGCTGAATTTGGCTTTACACCTACAATTTGCATATGTTTGAAATTTTCTAAAGCCTTTTCAATAAATCTATTTTGTGCATATCCTGTAATCATTCAAGTCCACAAGGACATACCTCATTGAGGTATTTTGTCAAACAATTATACCAAGCAATTGATTGCCTTGTCTATGCTACCAAATTTTCCATGCATGTATACCAAAGCATTTTATCAAACAAAATAGACAAGGCAATCAACTATTTGAAGAAATGCCTCTAAGAAATGGAGTCTCATGGTGATGTGCATTTTATCAACTAGCTGATTGCATTTTCTATGCTACCAAATTTTCCATACATGTCTACCAAAGCATTTTATCAAACAACATAGACAAGACAATCAACTATTTGAATAAATTCCTCAAAGAAATGGGGTCTCATGGTGATGTGCATTTTATCAACCAGCTGATTGCATTGTCTATGCTACCAAATTTTCCATACACGTCTCTACACAAAATTGGAATATACTCCTCCCACATTGATAGATCTTTGAATCTATTTTGGTTTTCATCTCTATTTCTAAATTTACCTCATCACTAAACTTACCTCATCACTTATGTTATGATTTTTAAATGTTTCCTTGATTAGTCTACCTACAAGGTATTCTAACCCTTCTCTCCATTGTTTCAAGACTCTTTATTCAAGGCTAAGTTAGCAACATGGGGAAAGGTGAAACCTATCTTGCAATCATGGCATGCCACAAGACAATGCAATAGGGTTGACAAGGTAGGGGCAGCGTGAGAAAATGCCTCATAGAAATGGGGTCTCATACATCATCATGAGACCCCATTTCTATGAGGCATTTTCTCATGCTGCCCCTACCTTGTCAACCCTACTGCATTACAAGTCACCGTGAGACCCCATTTCTATGAGGTATTTTTTCACGTTGCCCCTACCTTGTAAACCCTACAAAATTGGCAAGCTAGTGAGGTCACTAGCTTACCAATGCGGTAAGGTTGACAAGGTAGGGGCATTGTATGCCTCATAGAAATGGGGTAATGTGGCATGCCATGATTGCACGATAGGCTTAAAATGGAAGCATGGACAAGGAATTTGAATTGTTTAACAATAATTTTTTTGTAGAAATGTATGCAAAATGTGGTAGCATTGACATGCTAGTGAGCTCACTAGCTTGCTAATTTGATAGGGTTGACAAGGTAGGGGCAGTGTATGACTCATAGAAATGGGGACTCACGGTGATGTACATCACCATGAGAATGCCTCATAGAAATGGGGACTCATAGTGATGTACATCACCGTGAGTCCCCATTTCTATTAGGTATTCTTTCACGCTGCCCCTACCTTCTCAACCCTACCGAATTGGCAAGCTTTTGAGCTCACTAGCTTGCCAATGTTCACAAGATTTTTTGGATGGAATACATTAAAGAAATGTGGTAATGTTGTATGCCATTATTGCAAGATAGGATCAAAATGGAAGCATGGACAAGGAATTTGAATTTTTTGACAATAATGTTTTCATAGAAATGTATGCAAAATGTGGTAGCATTGACAAGCTAGTGAGCTCACTAGCTTGCCAATTCAGTAGGGTTGACAAGGTAGGGGCAACGTATTTCTCATAGAAATGGGGTATCATGGTGATGTATCACTTTGAGACCCCATTTCTATGAGGAATACATTGCCCCTACATCACTGTGAGACCCCATTTCTATGAGGAATACATTTCCCCTACCTTGTCAACCCTACCAAATTGGCGAGCTAGTGAGCTCAAAAGCTTGGAAATTTGGTAGGGTTGATAAGGTAGGGGCAACATGAAAGAATGCCTCATAGAAATGGGGACTCATGACCCTGAGTCCCCATTTCTATGAGGCATTCTTTCACACTGCCCCTACCTTGTCAACCCTACCAAATTGCCAAGCTTCTGAGCTCACTAGCTTGCTAATGCTCACATGATTTTTTGGATGGAATGCCTTAAAGAAATGTGGTAATGTGGAATGCCATGATTGCAAGATAGGCTCAAAATGGAAGCATGGACAAAGCATTTGAATTGTTTGACAATAATGTTTTTTGTAGAAATGTATGCAAAATGTGGTAGCATTGGAAAGCTAGTGAGTTCACTAGCTTCCCAATTTGGTAGGGTTTACAAGTTAGAGGCAACGTATGCCTCATAGAAATGGGGTCTCATGGTGATACCCCATTTCTATGAGGCATACGCTGGCCCTACCTTGTCAACACTACCGAATTAGAAACCTAGTGAGCTCACTAGCTTGCCAATGCCACCACATTTTGCATACATGTCTACGAAAACATTATTGTCGAACAATTCAAATGCCTTGTCCATGCTTCCATTTTGAGCCTATCTTGTAGTCATGGCATGCCACATTACCACATTTATTTAAGGAATTCCATCCAAAAATTCATGGGAGCATTGGCAAGCTAGTGAGCTCACTAGCTTGCCAATTTGGTAGGGTTGACAAGGTAGGGGAATTCCATCGGAAAAATCATGTTACCTTTGTCTATGCTAGAAATACTCTTCTACAGGATAATTTTAAGTATTTTGTATGAAGCCTTGAATGAAATATATTTCATTTATTTGTATGGATTCATTTTTTAGGAAATAATATTTGTCTCATTACCATGCTATAGGTAAAATTATCCGCCATGTCGAGGAAACGAACAAGGAATAAACCAATAGATGAAGAGTATGAAGCTAATAAAGCAAAAAATAGAGAATGGATGAGGACATATCATGAGAAGAAGAGATTGGATACAATTAACGAAAACAAGCCAATTGAAGAGGAACCTCAACCATCAAAAAGAGAAAAGGAATTGGTGGCATAAAGGGCATGAATGCGAAAGCATCATGGTAAGAAAAATTCAAATACCATAGTTGGAGACACATCCTCTACCAAAAGTGAATACAAAGGGACATCATTAACCAAAAGTGAATATAGAGGGACACCATGTACCACAAGTGAATATGGAAGGACACCATCTACCACACGTGAATATGAAGGGACACCATCCACCACATCTCAAGTTGAGAATGCATCATCACTTAGATTTGACGAAGAAGTTACGCCATCATCCCCATGTCAACCTCAAGGTATTTCATCTATTCCACCCTCGATCGAAGGTACACGATCTAGCTCACCTCACTTAAATATTGATGAAATTCCTAATGTTGAGATGTATGTACCTAGGAGAACACCACCTAGAATTTTGCGTAGAAAGCCAAAGTATTTGATTAATATTGATGAAGATATTTTGCAACACATGGAATGTAAGATTCCAGCACACACTTGTAGAAGATATGCTGATAAGATTTGGAAATTTTTCTTTGAAAGGCTAAATGAGACTACAAGATGTCAGCTATTTGTTGAAATGATGCAAGGTATAAAGTATAGAAACATCATGAAGATTCTTGGGTTGAGAACATCGAATGCTTTAAGTGAAAACACTATTGTGAAGAATCTAATGGATGCATATGAGAGTGTGGGTAAGACCTCATGCTCAAAGGATAGTAATGTCACTTGACGTGTCATTACATCGACTTTGGTAAGTAGTCAAACAAGGAGATCTCGTCTCATTAGAAGGATGAGTGAACAATTGAGAATTAATAGAAAAACTTTATGAAGAGTCATTCGAAGGAGGCAAATAATTGAGGGAACTAATTCAAATGAATTATGGGAATTATTAGAGAGATTCCCACGAAAAGATAGATGAGTTGTTGAAGCATTGAGAACACTAATTAAAGGCCATTTCTGAATCAACCAGGTCATATATCTACTTGCATAGTTTTTGAAATTCCTATTGTTATCTTACTTTGTAGTCTATTTGTAATGTTGACTAATTTCATCTAATTTGTTGCACATATCAATGCAGGGCATGTTTATGCATTTATTGTAGATGAAGACAATGAAGAGGGAATAGACTATTACTTATGTTGTTGTGTTGAGACCAAAAAGAAATTGGAGGCCCCAGTTATAGATGGAGAAAACATCAAATACCCTACAGGCTCAATTGTTGTTACTAGATCATGGCTTAGAAGGTACCCACATAAGAGTGTTAAATATTGGTTTTTTTAGGACTTTGACATGCATCAGAAGATTCTTTATTACTCAAACCTTGTCATGGCATCCAATGTTTGTTTGACCAAATATGGTGGTAGACCTTTGAACAAGACCTTGTGGAAAGTCCATGAGTCTGACCATGAGGCAATACTTGACACAATAAAGAGTAGAGCAGACCTAGATGGTTCGTTAGATTAATTTGTAAGTATGCACATTGGTTCTTATTAATTTATATTTGTATGCACAATAATTTGTATGATGCAAATTCTATGATACAAATGCTATCATCTAATGTTTATATCATGTATGTAGGTGATTGATGAAGTTATCAAACTTTCAAATGTAGCACACTTTATGTTTAGAACTGTGGCAAAGGATACAGAGTTCAATGTTATTTTATTTTTTCTCAAAAATATGCAAAAAAATGATGTAGGATATTCTCAATAGATTAGTAAACTAAGTGGAAGATTAAATTGTGTTGTTTTTATAATAGGTTACAAGTTTCCAAAAGGTTGGAAAGTAATATTTCGGTTATGTTTTATTCATGTTCTATTCATGAGAGGCTGTTGTGTGCAATAGGTATCTTGGAACTCCCAATAAAGATGTATGGCCAAGAGTGACTAAGTTGGGAGACTGGCATGCCTATCGTCAATGGAAGCATCAAAATTTAAGCCTTGCTATTACTAAGTTGGAAACAAATGGTGTGGATTTGTTGTTTGTAAGTGCCTTCCATCTATTTTCATTTCATTTCCATTTTGAATGCTCTTTCTTTTTCTGTTTTTACTTTTCCTATTTGTAAGTAACCTACTAAAAATTGATTGGTGTCCCCTTGCAGAAAATGTTGATTTATGAGCCATCCAATAGAATCTCATCCAAAAAAGAAATGCAACATCCTTATTTTGATGATCTTGACAAATCTCAATTATGATTTTAAGCCATTATAAAAGTGTCTGTGAAGCTTAGTGAGTGAATTTCAAGTTATTCATTTGAAGTTAACCTTATCATGAGCACCTATGATGTAGACATTATAAGAGCATCTTGAATTTCAAGTTATTATATTCATGAGAGGTGTTGTGTGCAATAGGTATCTTAAAACTACCAATGAAGATGTATGACTAGGAGTGACTAAGTTGAGAGACTAGCATGCCTATCCTCAATGGAAGCATCAAGATTTATGCTTTTTTGTTCCCGACTTGGAACCAAATGGTGTGGATTTGTTGTCTATAAGTGCCTTCCATCTATTTTCATTTCATTTCAATTTTGGATGCTCTTTCTTTTTCTTATTTTACTTTGCCTATTTGTAAGTAAACTACTAAAAATTGATTAGTGTCTCCTTGCAGAAAATGTTGATTTATGAGCCATCCAAGAGAATCCCAGCCAAAAAAGCAATGCAACATCCTTATTTTGATGATATTGACAAATCTCAATTCTGATTTAAAGCCATTATAAAAGAGCATGCGATGCTTAGCGAGGAAATTTCAAGTTATTCATTTGAAGTTAACCCCATCATGAGTACCTATGATGTAGACATTATAAGAGAATCTTGAATTTATGAGTGACATTGTAAAAGATTTGTGAGAATGGAGTACCTAAGGCATCCTTGAATCATATTTTTGGTTATTATGAGAGAATCTTATAAGCCGAGTTTGTGTGCATGAAAATGGGGCACATTGATTCAATACTTGATTTAAATGGGGTGTTGGAATTCATATAGTTTTATTTTTTTCTCATGATTTTGTATTACCACTTGATAGTTTTGAGAAAGCATTGTACATACAAGTACAAACACTTGGGTTTTAGAACGGTGTATGAAGCATATTAGAAAATTGTAGCACAAAAAGAAGAATTAGGAAAACCAAATAAATGTCATTTTATTGTAAACATCATATTATATAGTGAGTGTAATAACCATTGATTGTTACTAATCATTCTTTTTCTTCTTTTATTCTCTCCCTATTATAACTAGCACCAATTGACTAACTTATTATAAAAACTTTATTTATTAAAAAAATCAACCTAATGATTATATATAAATATCAATATAGCATACCATCTATTCACATAAACATTTGTAATGATATTTACTCAAATTTTGAAATTTATTGTTGCCCTCAAATATTTTTAATTCATGCAATGTAATCCCTTAACAGTCTAAATTGAAAAAGGGCGACAATCTTTGACGGCTTGTTACTCAGATACCGTGTCAGTTATGGGAATTCCATATGAGGCATCGAGATCATGTAGGGCAACTCTAAAATAACCTCTATCAATTTTTGTAGTCTTAGAGTTTTCTTTCTGTGGTGTCCAATTTTGACTTGATGGAAAAAGTATCAATTACAAGTAGTGTAAAGTTGCAAAGTGGTGCAACTTTTGTTCTGCAACTCGTGTGACCAAATAGACTATTCCAACACATCTGGATGGGTATTTTTGTGCTAGGAATAGTACTCTTTTGCACCCAAACAGGCCGAATCACTCTGATCTATGTTCAACCGGCTCGATCCCTTAAGGGTCCAAATTGCAAAAGGGAAACAATCTTTGATGGCCTATTACCCAGATACTGTGTCAGTTACAAATTCTCCGTCTGAGGCATCATAATTGCATTGGGCCCCTCTACAATAACCTCTCTTGGTTTTTGTTATCTCAGAGTCATTTTCTCGTGGTGTCCAGTTTTCACTTGATGGAAAAAGTGTCAAATGCAAGCAGTGTAAAGTTGCAAAGTGGTGCAAATTTCATTTTGCAACTTGTGTGACCAAACATATTGTTCCAACACATCTAGATGGGTACGTTTATGCTAGAAATAGTCCTCTTTTACACCCAAACATGCCGAATCGCTCTGAGGTACATTCAACTGGCTTGATCCCTTAAGGGTCCAAAGTGTAAAAGGGAAGCAATCTTTGACAAGCTATTACTTAGAAATTGTGATGATTACAAAATCTTTGTCTGAGCCTACATGATCACATTGGTCCCCTCTACAATAACCTCTCTCACTTTTTGTTATCTCATATCCATTTTCACTTGATGGAAAAAGTGTCAAATGCAAGCAGTGTAAAGTTGCAAAGTGGTGCAACTTTCGTTCTGCAACTCGTGTGACCAAACAGACTATTCTAACGCATCCAAATGGGTATGTTTACGCTAGGCATGGTCCTCTTTTTCACCCAAACATTCCGAATCACACTGAGCTACATTCAACCGACTCGATCCCTTAAAGGTCCAAAGTGCAAAAGGGAAGCAATATTTGACGGGCTATTACTCAGAAATTGTGACACTTACAAACTCTCTGTCTGAGCCTACAAGATCATGTTGGGACCCTCTACAATAACCTCTCTTGGTATTTTTTTATCTCAGAGTCATTTTCTCATGGTGTTTAGTTTTCACTTGATGGAAAAAGTGTCAAATGCAAGCAGTGTAAAGTTGCAAAGTGGTGCAACTTTCGTTCTACAACTCGTGTGACCAACCAGACTATTTCAACATGTCCAGATGGGTACGTTTATGCTAGGAATGGTCCTCTTTCACACCTAAACCCGTCGAATCACTTTGAACTATGTTCAACTGGCTCAATCCCTTAAGGGTCCAAAGTGGAAAAGGGCAACAATCTTTGATGGGCTATTACTCAAAAACTGTGATGTTTACAAACTTTCTGTTTGAGCCCATGGGATCATGTTGGGCCCCTCTACAATAACATCACTCAGTTTTTGTTATCTCGAAGTCGTTTACGCATGGTGTCTAGTTTTCACTTGATGGAAAAAGTGTCAAATGCAAGCAATGTAAAGTTACAAAGTGGTGGAACTTTCGTTTTGCAACTCATGTGACCAAACAGACTGTTCCAACTCGTCTAGATGGGTATGTTAATGCTAAGCATGGCCATCTTTCTCACCCAAACATGTTGAATTGCTCTGAGCTACGTTCAAACAACTCAACTATGATGCTTACAAACTCTCTATCGGAGCCTATGGGATCGCATTGGTCCCCTCTACAATAACCTATCAGTTTTTGTTATCTTAGAGTTATTTTCCCATGGTGTCCAGTTTTCACTTGATGGAAAAAAGTGTCAAATACAAGTAGTGTAAAGTTGTAAAGTGGTGCAACTTTCATTCTGCAACTCGTGTGACCAAACAAACTATTCCAATGCATCTGAATGGGTACGTTTACGCTACACATGGTCCTGTTTCACACTCAAACACACTGAATCGCTCTGAGCTATGTTTAACTAGATCGATCCCTTAAGGGTCCAAAGTGCAAAAGGGAAATGATCTTTAACGAGATATTACTCAAAAACTATGATGGTTACAAACTCTTCGACTCAGCCTATAAGATCGTGTTGGGCCCCTCTACAATAACCTCTCTCAATTTTTGTTATCTCATAGTCATTTTCCCATGGTGTCTATTTTTCACTTGATGGAAAAAGTGTCAAATGCAAGTAGTGTAAAGTTGCAAAGTGGTGCAACTTTTGTTTTGTAACTCGTGTGACCAAACAAACTATTCCAACGCGTCTAGATGGGTACGTTTACACTAGGCATGGTCCTCTTTCACACCCAAACATGCCAAATCACTCTGAGCCACGTTCAACTGGCTCGATCCCTTGAGGGTCCAAAGTGCAAAATGGCTGCAATCTTTGAAGGACTATTAGTCAGAAACTGTGATGCTTACAAACTTTTTGTCTAAGCCTACGAAATTGCGTTGGGCTCCTCTATAATAACCTCTCTCAGTTTTTGTTATTTTGGATTCGTTTTCTCGTGGTGTCTAGTTTTCAATTGATGGAAAAAGTGTCAAATGTAAGTATTGTAAAGTTGCAAAGTGGTGCAACTTTCATTTTGCAACTCGTGTGACCAAATGAACCATTCCAACACATCCCAATAGGTATGTCTACACTAGGAATAGTCCTCTTTCACACCCAAACATGTCAAATCACTCCAAGCTACATTCAACTGGCTCGATCCCTTATGATGGCATGTAAAACAATCAAAAAGAGAAACATTAACATGACAGTTAAGAAGTCCTAGTTTTCCACACAAAAAGCATATGATCATCTTCAAGTCTAGCAAGCACAAGATGTTTTTTAATTATCCTCCTTGCCATTACAACAATATACAACCAATTGTAAATGTGTACAATGGTGGAACTTGGAAACATTTTATTTTTCCTCAATTAAAAACTTAGGTTGTGAAGCATTTTGTCATTTTGATTTGAAATGATTTGCTATGCTTGAAAATTGGAGTCTAAGAGAAACAAGTGATTCTCTCATGTACATTTATTATTTGGTGTGATAAATAAAGTCTTCACCCAAGTCCATTTCCTATACAAGAAATAATATTGCAAAAAGTTGGCATATACATCTTTCAACGTGTTTATATGGTGATGGATCAAGAACATAAAAATTCATTCTATACTATGAGGATTATACTATTAAAATGTTTAAAGACTATTCAAGATAAATGTTTGTATGATAATGTGCCAAGAAGTTAACTACTCATCATCTACTATGAATATTATGTTTTGCAAGTGTTGTGAAGATTATGTATCCTTTGCTTAATTGAATTTTTCCAATCAAAAGATTAAATATATTGGAATCTTTTTATGAAACATCTCATGGAATACCAATTGAAAATGTGTTTTTTGATTTTAGATAAAGCATTTGATGGAACTCTTTGAATTAAACTGAATTGAGATATGTAAGAACAAGGGAGCAGTAGAAAATACATTGCTCAAGGATCTTAAATAAGCCTCCTTACCAAATTTGAAAAAGCATGATAAGCCCATGGTTGAAAATTTTGTAGTCATCAAAGTGGGTACTAATTCTATATTATATAGATCATAATTCTTCTTTATCTTTAAGATCTTCTAAGTTTGGCAATGGTTTCACCAAGTTGTGAAGGGTGAATTGTTCTTTATTCAATTATGCCTATGTGGGTTCATTTTCCTTATCTCCCGTTGCAATTTTGGGTGGATTATTGCTTTCAAAGTATTGGGAATGCTTTGCCTATTTTCTAGTTGACAGTTGTCATTCTAGAAGGATCATCTCTTGATATATATATATATATATTATATACTCATTCTCAATCAATTATCAAGCTAATAATCAGTGCATTTGTTTACAATTAATCTTTTCTTTTCAATTTGTGCAATTTTATAATTTGTAACTCTACTAGTATTCCTAGAAATATTGAAGTTTTTTAGCATCAACTAATAAATTTGTTTAGCATCAATCAATAAATATTCAAGATAAACCATGAAGGAAAGCAATGATTAATGCTAGGGATAACCAATTAATAAGTATACACATGAATAAGTCAAGCATACATGTGAATAAGGGAAGCACAAGTACTCAAATACACGTAAGCCTTGAAGTATACACACAAATACATAGTATACACAAATTAATACAAAGTATATGCATGAATACAAGGTATACGTATGAAAACACGTAAGTCACAAAGTATAAATTGGAATACACGTAAGTCACAAAGTATACACGTAATTTGTAAAGTATACACTTGAATACACGTAACTCATATCTATTGAACCCTGGATTTATAATGCAAATATGGACAACATTAATAAAAAAGATTTGTATTAACCAAATAGCCATGTAGGCATACATCAATATGTGTCAATATAAGTATAAAATATATACAAAATATCCATATAGGCTTACAAGAATTCCATATAGGCATACAATGTCAAATATATGCAATACACAATATGTACAAAAATGCCATATAGGCATACACCAAAGGGCTCTAGAATCAAAAGTCATTGCTCTCTATGCTCTCAAAATAAACTCTTTCCCTTTGCTCATCAATTGGATGGCGATAGTTCTGTCACTCATTTATTCTGAGGTTGAGGAGTGCTCCTGGTGCTCCTCCTAGGGTTCAATTCTTGGTCAAGCCTTATTTGTTACAATAACAAGTAAAGACATTAATATATAGAAATTACATTATAAAAAATGATATATTTAACAAAATAATCACTTACCGCATTTTATGATCACTCTCCTTGAGGTAAATATTCAAATGCCCATGCTAAGATGCTGAAGCCGTGTAGAAACCATCCAAAGAGAAATTAAACTACAAATAAATAATGGTTTTATTTTTCACTAACAACTATAACAATGAATGTAAATTGAAATTCAGTAATCTACCTCTTACCTCCGTGAGGGGCATCAAGGAGTCTATAGCAGATGAAACACCAAGCTCCATTGCCCTATGAACATTTGGAGGTGTATCCGCTTCCAACATATGAAAACAAAACAAAAAATTATTCAATCATGAAAACTACAATAGTGATGCATGTCATGGCTTATAATGTATGAGATAATGAACAAAATTTTGAGTACTTATTAAACTATACATTTCTAACTATCATGCTTACTATTTTCCCTATCCATAGCTTGTTCAAAAGCACTTTTTTTTAGGATTTTATCCATAGCAGCAAGGCGGTGAACCATTTGATAAAATGCATTGGTAGACATGTACGATAACTATGGTAGCATAGAGAAGGCAGTGAACTATTTGAAAAAATTCCTCAAAGAAATGGGGTCTCATGGTGATGGAATTCCATTACAAACAAATGTGTCATGGCATTCCATCACCATGAGACTGGATTTCTTCAAGAAATTTTTTCAAACTACTCACTACCTTGACTATGATATTGCTTACTATTATGCTTTGATAGATTTTTTCCAAGCATCCATAGTTTGCTGGAAAGCACCTATTTTCGCCTTTTAGCCATAGCAGCAAGGAAGTGAGTAGTTTGATAAAATGCTTTGGTAGACATGTATGCAAAGTGTGGTAGCATAGAAAAGGCGGTGAGCTGTTTGAAAAAAATGCATCAAAGAAATGTGGTATCATGGTGATGGAATGGCATTCCATCACCATGAGACTGCATTTCTTTGAGGCATTTTTTCAAACTACTCACTGCCTTGTCTATGCTATTGCTTACTATTGTGCTTTGATAGATTTTTTCCAAGCATCCATAGTTTGTTGGAAATAACCTTTTTTAGGCTTTTAGCCACAGCAGCAAGGAATTTCAAGTAGTTTGATAAAATGCTTTGGTAGACATGTATGAAAAATGTGGTAGCATAGAAAAGGCGGTGAGCTGTTTGAAAAAATACCTCAAAGAAATGTGGTCTCATGGTGATGGAATGGCATTCCATCACCATGAGACCTCATTTCTTTGAGGAATTTTTTCAAACTTCTCACTGCCTTGTCTATGTTATTTCTTACTATTATGTTTGATAGATTTTTTCCAAGCATCTGCAGTTTGTTGAAAAGCACCTAATTTAGGATTTTAGCCATAACAACAAGGAAGTGAGTAGATTGATTAAATGATTTGGTAGACGTGTATGGAAAATGTGGTAGCCTAGAAAAGGTGGTGAGTAGTTTGAAAAAATGCCTAAAGGAAATCTGGTCTCATGGTGATGGAATGGCATTCCATCACCATGAGACCACATTTCTTTGAGGCATTTTTTCAAACTACTCACTGCCTTGTCTATGCTATTGCTTACTATTATGCTTTGATAGATATTTTCCAAGGATCCATAGTTTGTTGGAAAGAGCCTTTTTTAGGGTTTTAGCCATAGCAACAAGGAAGTTCAAGTAGTTTGATAAAATGCTTTGGTAGACAAGTATGGAAAATGTGGCAGCATAGAAAAGGTGGCGAGCTGTTTGAAAAAATGCCTCTAAGAAGTTTGGTCTCATGGTGATGTAATGGAATTCCATCACCATGAGACCACATTTCTTTGAGGCATTTTTTCAAACTACTCACTACCTTGTCTATGCTATTGCTTACTATTATTCTTTAATAGATTTTTTTCCAAGAACCCATAGTTTGTTGGAAAGCGCCTTTTTTTAGGCTTTTAGCCATAGCAGCAAGGAAGTGAACTATTTGATAAAATGTTTTTGTAGACATGTATGAAAAATGTGGTAGCATAGACAAGGCGGTGAGCTATTTGAAAAAATGCCTCAAAGAAATTGGGTCTCATGGTGATGGACATCACCATGAGACCACATTTATTTGAGGCATTTTTTCAAACAACTCATTGCCTTGCCTATGCTATTGCTTACTATTATTCTTTCATATATTTCTTCCAAGAATCCATAGCATAGAAAAGGTAGTGAACTGTTTGAAAAGATGCCTCAATAAAAAGTGGTGTCATGGAATGCCATGACAAGCAAATGAAATTGGCAACTACTCCTAGTTATTACTTATGCTATGTGAAGTAATTTCATCACTGCTTATGTTGACTTTCTAAACAACTATATTGTAGATGAAATTTTGTCATCTGTCAACATCTAGTTATTAGTTATGGAATGTGAAGTAATTATTTGAGTTTGAAAGATGTGCAATGCAATGTAATCAACGATATGAATATAAGCTACAAAAATCTATTAAGTACAATTCATTAGTTAAACTCTTTATTCTATTACCTGTGTGAAGGTTTGTCTAACTCCACTAGCACTAGGAGGTGTTCCCACGAAACCTCCAATATTAGCCTATTCAACATCCAAAATCAGATATTAGAATACCATTCATATAACAATGCTATTAACATATAATAAATTTATAATTGTTTACTAGTTACATACCTCAACGGTAGATGCAGTGGAGTAATAAGTAGGTGTAGGGCCGGCGTATCCAGTATCAACATTGTGACCCTAAAATTTTATTACAATCATAAAAATAAATTAGTTAATCTTGCATTTCAAAAATGAAATTTAAAAAAATAAATTCAATGAACATGCTAACATTTACCTAAGTATCGATGCCATAAGCCTCATTCAAAATGTTAGCTTCCCTTGCCATCTCTATAGCTACAGCCATATCCTATGTAGTAGCCTCCTCAGTGGTGGGGTCATATGTACAAGTCACCCAACAAACCTGACATGAATGGGGTGGAAGCCTACCACTCAAAGACTCCCCTCGATGGCATTGTACTATAGGACTGGAATGTTGGATGACACTCTGGGTTAAAGAGGTGATAGCCTGCAAAGTTTCTACCTCGGTACTCTCCTTCTTGATGGAAGGGATAACAATGTGCTCATTATCCGGCCTAGCAAGAGCTCATCTCGCTTGTTGCCTAGGATCTTGCCGTGCACCGGGTATATCTTGAGCTGACCCCCCACCTCTCCCCTAGAAGCCCCTCATATCAAAATAATTTGAGATTTTGTTCAAGATGAACTCACAATATAGTTTCCTCAAGAAATATTGTGGGACTTCACAATTGTTGCATGGTGGGTAATAAAAAACCATGTACCACCTATCCCAAAAAAAGTTCCCGATCCCTTGGTGGTGGCACCAATGGATAGGAAACCTCTTCGCATTGATGTCAAGATTTTGATCTGTGTGTAGGTCAGTGAATAATGAGCACAAATCTAATTTTGTACTTTTTTGATCTTTTACATCTTTATATGATAATTTATCCTGGTAAAAATTCCCAGATGCCTGCCTCCTATCTTGCCAACCACTTAATTGTTTGTTGATTTTATCTACATGTTTTAACAATTCTTTAAGTGAATTTGCAAGTGTTCTTCTCTCCATGGTTGAACTTGTTGGATCATTCAACCTTGTGATAACTCCTCAATTTATTTTTTATTGTTTTCAATTACCCCCATTAAATTTTTCTAAGTGCCAGGAGGATGTTGAGGGATTGGTGGAGGAGATTGTTGTTGTGGTTGTTGAACTTGAGGATTTTGTTCATGTTGTTGTTGCTTTGGTTGTTGAGGATTTTTAGGAGGGTTTTGAAGAGGGTTTCCAAGATCATTAACATTTCCTAAAAATTCAACAAATGAATATAAAAAAACCCTAAAACTAACAAATTCACAACAAAAAACAAACAATCCTTACCTATTCAACCTCCCTATTGATGTGGTGGCATCCTAGTGACAAAATAGAAAAAAATTGATGAAAAAATTGCAAGATTGTCTCCTCCTAGAACACGAGTGCGCAAGAGAAAGGTTTTTGGCCACGGACAATAGAAAAAAAGTCAGCATACAAATGAATTCATTTATTTTTTTTGTTACAATAGCTCATAACGCGAGCATGTTATTCCATGCTTGTGTTATAATGCGATCATGAAATAGGATCAATGTGGCCGAGCCTTAGGCTCGACACACCAAGCCATAATGTGAGCATGTTATAACGCGCTCGTGTTATAGCCTATCAAAACTTTTTTTAAATTTTGGCCACAATTTGGCCCCCCATCTTTTTGCACCCGCCCAAGAGAAAATCAACCTTGAGACCTATATCCATGGGAAGAACCCAAACCCCTTAACCAATTACACCATCCGTTTTGGATTTAATATTATTATATTATATTATATTAACCATAATTGTAACCTAATTAATAATTGTAATTGAACCCAAATTGATCACAAATCCTAAACATAAGCCCAATTAAACTATAGCCTTAATTGTATGATTAAAGTAACCTTAATTGAAGTCTAATTAAACCATAACACTAACATAATTGTAATCTTAATTGTAACCCTGGCAATAACCATAATATTTTTTGAATAATGGCAACCCTAGTTGTAACCTAATGTTAAACCTAAGCATAACTATAACCATAACTCCAATATTTATTCTAGAATTGTAAGTGTAACTATAACCCTAATGATAATTGAATGTCAACCATAATTGAGTTGTAATTGAACCCTAATTGAACCTTAACCTAGACCTAGTTAAAACTTAATCCTATTCAAAGTTAATTATCAAGTGTATTAGAGTAAATTTTCACGACATGTGCAAATCCTCTTTTTTCCTTTATCCACCTTAGAAAACCAAGTTGGGAGGCTTAATTACATTTAAGCCCACTACTTTCATCCCACTTGGTACCTGTTTTGAGCATCGGTGGAGGCATTTCTGTCAGGACGCCTGCACAGTGCACATTGCGATTACGTCCCTGGAAGATCACTGTGGCTGAACCTGCAGAGGAATTACACTTCTCATTAGGAGTCAAGTTGTAATGCCCCCTTTGGCTGAATGACCTAGAATATGGCTATTTTCTTCCTTCTTCCTTTAAATTCTCTCTTCATTCCTTCATTGCAAGCTTCTACAATCTTCTTCACAACTTCAAGCATTCAACTCCATACTCTTGCACTCACTCTCTATAATTCTAGCAGCATTTCAAGCACTCCATTGCAACAAAAGCTTCACTCCATTACTTTGGTAGAGCAAGTTTGGGACCACACCATTGCAGATGAGGCTCGAGTACTCTCATTTTCTCCCCCAAGTAGCCTTGAGTGCTCTTGATGGAGGTGGTAAGCTTCCCTCTCCTCTCCTCTATCACTAGGTTGAGTTAGCACACTTACTATTTTGTAGTGTTTTTTGTGCTCTTCATTATAGTTCTTTCTCTATCTCACTTTCTTGGCTGTCCATGGAGGTGGAAACACCTAAACGAGGGTCTAATTGAAGCAGGCCCCTATACAACCACCAGAAATTTTCCTCTCTTTTGTGTGTGTAGGTGAATGTGCTTTTGAGGAGATAGCTAGATAATGAGTTTCTTTGTGAGATACTTCTTGCCACCTTTACTATTGCATTTTTTCTTTATCACACTAGAGAGTACTTTGTTTGTTTCATCACGTTATTTTGGCCCTTTAGTGGCAGTTAGCTAGGTTATTAGTCATTTTCTTAGGTTTGACCTTATCTTTGTTGTTTCCTAGTCATACAGATGCCAACGCACTGTAGCGATGCTAGTGCGCCGCGCTGTTGTCCAAGGACCACACTTTCATCCTCGAGCAAAGAGCTTCTTGAGGCTTAGTGTTGAACCTGAAAATTGGCTTGCCTAGCCCGGTCTTGCATTTTGAGTCTGAAGAGTGGTTGAAGGACCTGATAGTCCCCATCACTCTTGCCCCACACATCCTAACACCCTATTAAGCCGAGGTAAGTTAGGGCAGCCTTCCACATCTTGTCCCTTCATGACTTGGGGCCTTACACATGGTGGTCCCCCTCTCTTACATTTTTGGTGAACTCGATGTGACCAACATCTTTTCATCTGTTGGTGTTGAGGCTATTGACTTCTCTTTTGTGCTATTTGTCCTTGATGTCAAAAATGATTGATTCTTGGCATTGGCATTGGCATATTCTTTTGGAATTGGCATTGGCATATTCATTATGGTTTGGAATTGGCATATTCTTTGGTGTATTTGGCTGTTGATTTTTCAGTACTTGGCATATTCATTGGCATATTCAGTGGCTAATAAATGGACAATGATTTGATGATTTATCTTCAGTTTTATGGTACTGATTGTTGGATTCATGTGCAGAGGATATTTATTTGTTCAATGGAGTTTTCCTTTCATACAGGTTGTTTGGCATGGCCGACTTTAGTCATTACATAAGCATTGTGGAGGTTGTAACAGGTGATATCATTTTAGTTTTCCTATATCACTAGTTTTTCTTTGTTAATGTTGTGGCATTGTTCACTTTGAAAATCACAGATATGAGAATGTAGAATGGCATCTACAGGTTATTTTGGTGCATGATTCTATATCCTTCACAAAGGCAATACTCTAACATTTTCACTTTGATGGTTTACATGGAAACATTCTTTTTTCAAGGGGAAATCAAATATAGTAAAGTGGTTTGTACTTCTTATAGCAATTATATGCTATATTTGGTGGCATAAAGCTAAATCCATACTTGGATTTGTCTTGAGTAGTCAGGCTATTTACATATGATATGATTTACATTGTTTTATCCTCTAGCCGGGCTTACCATGTTACAATGGTCATAATATTTGATTCATCGGCCTTTTCTTTGTGATTTAAAGAAAAGCTATTTAAATGGCTATCGATTATCATTGATTGGGCTTCATCGTGCTTATTGATCACATTTGTCAAGCTTACTATGTATTATTCAAGGCAGTTGACTTTATTTCACATAGCAATGAAATAACATTTGTCATTAGGATTTTGTTGACAATCATCATTATGTTTTGGTTAATTATTCTATCAGTTCTTTGGTAGCATATGATTAAAGATTATTATTGATGTTTGATTAAATTCATCCCAAACTTCAAATTTTATCAAATGATGAAAAAGCACTCTAAAGTCTTGGTTCAGAAGAAAGTTAGGGAATTCATTATGTTGTTTTTGTTTTTTCTCTAAAGACACTTCCCAATGCCACCATGGAGAATGTGCAGTTACAATATACAACTGGTTTTCGAGCTTATCTGTGTGCTGGAAGTTTGATGAGCTGCATAGTGAGACAGTTATGGAGTTTTCACAGCCAGTTGGTAATGTTTTGGCCACTGTGACATGTATTTAGATTTTAATTTGAAAGATTTTGTGTTGATTTTTAACACAACTGATTTGTGGATTAAGATTTACTGAAAAATGATTTCAGTTGCTTAACCCGAGTTGATACTCAAGGGTTTTTTAGTTAACTGGAATTCATTGAATTTCCTTGGTTATTCTTTCAAACCCATTATGGGTATCATGATTTAACTGCATTATTTTCCAGTTTAACAAAACCCTGGTTAGTGTGGATACAAGTTTTTACAAAAGAAAACTATTTTATGTTCATTGTATAAATATATGGCTCAAATCCATGACTGTGTAATGAGAAGATATAAGACAAATCAAAGTATTGTTGAAAAGGTTTTTTGAGCAGAACTAGGTTATGTTATTAAAGCAATATCATTTGTATTAAGAAGGGTGGAAAGAGAGTTTAAAAGTTTTATATCACTGATCTTGATTACAGAGATTTGATATTTCAGTAAAATTTCTTTGGTACTGTTTCATTCAGTACACATTTTTAGTGGGCATTATTGAAGATTCATATACTTGTATTTTGTTGAGATTTTGTGACTACAAATAATTAATGTAGTTATAAGGTCCTAATAGGTTGCAATTTCATAGAGGTTTTGTTTCAAAAGAAGTTGGTGCTTCTAACTTGAAGTGGGTGCATTAGTTTGTTATTGTAGTTGGTGCTCCACATTGTTATTGGAGTTGATGCTCCACATTATTACTGAGTTGGTGCTCTGAAAATATTGTAAACAGTTTGGAATTAAGCCTGCAAGGCATTTTGGAGTGGTTTTTCTACCCCAAGAGGGTTTTCCACTCGTCAAATTTCTATGTCTCTCTTTTGTGTGGTTTGTGCCTATTTTGCATAATCTTTCTTTTAGTCTTTTGTGAAAATTGTTCATGCAATTCTCTAATACTTTTCAACAGTTTCAAGTTATCTTTAAATCAAAGTTCATTTGGTCATGTTCAATGTGTGAATGTTAAATTCTTCCATAAGTGTGGTATCTTGTGCAAAATAAAGCATTAAAAAATTGTTCATTCAACATGATATGAACAATGTACATCATGCTTTGATATGAGTTGTTATATTTGATTAAGTCATTAATACAATCATTCAAAATTCAGTGAAAAGGTCACACTGTTTGTTCAAGATAAAAAAGGGTTTAAATATGGATTTCAAGTCATAAAAAGTTTTAAATATATTACTTTGATTCACCCCCCCCTCTTAGAGTAATTCCACTTCCAACAAGTGGTATCAGAGCATAGGGTCATGCATTAGGTTTTACCACCTAGGATTGATTCTGGTCTTGGAAGTTTTTCATAATGGAATATGCTCCTAAAGGTTCATCTGTTACAAGAGCTCCTCTATTTCATGGCTCTAATTATGTGTTATGGAAAATCAGAATAGAAACATATCTAATTTCTTTAGATCTTGATGTCTGGAACTTAATGTGAAGTAAATACACTATACTTGATACCATACCTACAGATCATGATGAGAAAATAGAAAAACAATTCAAGAAAAAGTCTTGGAATCATAAAAAGAAGTTTAACAATAATCTCAAAAAGAAAAAGTCTCTTTAGCAAAGAAGACTTAGATGTTGAGTCAGGTGAGTCCTTAAATGATGAATATGAAACTTTATTCATGGCTGAGATTACTGTACAAAAGGATTCAAGTAATCAATCAAGAAGTCAAACAAAAAATCAATCTGAATTAGAAGTAAGTCTTGAAGGTGAGTTACTTTGTGCTCTACAAGAAATTAAAAAGTTAAAGAAAAAAGTTGCTTCACAAGAGAAAAGTCCAAATAAGGTGACCACATCTTTAGAAACTGAACTTGATGATTCTAGGAGAATTGTAGAAAATCTTAAATCAGTTCTTGCTGACAAAGAAAAAGAAATTCAAAGGCTTGAAAAGGAAGTAGTCACACTTAAGAAACAAGTAGAAGGTTATGAAAGCACTTTGCATTGAAATGACTTAATTGTAAAGCAGAAACAACATAAGGATATGACTGGTATAGGTTTCAACACTGGTGAATGTTCAAATTAGAACTTCAAAACAACTGGTAAGAAGTAGTCTTTTGAGCATAAAAGAAACAATTTTAGATTCAATGCATTCTTCCATAGTTATTGTTTTTATTGCAATAAATTTGGGCATAAAGTGAGAAATTGCAAATTCATGATGCCTAGAACACCAAGGTTTGGTCACAAACAATTCTTTGGTTTTCTAAATACAATCAGATGTTTCAAATGCAACACTATTGGTCACACATCCAAACAATGCAAACAAAATAAGCCTATCATAGAGCAAGTTTGGAAACCCAAGTTTGTTCCAAGTGTAGAGCAATCTATGCTTGTGCAAACTTCCTTTCTCTCCAAGAAGAAGGAATTCTGGGTGTTGGATAGTGGTTGTTCAAACCACATGACTAGCAATAAAGACAAATTCTTGAAACTTGAAGATTATGAAGGTGGATTTGTTAAGTTTGGTGACAATTCTGGTATTCAGATAAAAGGTAAAGGTTCTTTACTTCTAAATGATGACACACCAATCTATGATGTGTATTATGTAGAAGGATTGAAACATAATCTTTTAAGTGTTAGTCAAATTTGTGATAATGGATACCATGTTACATTTGGTGCACAAGGTTGTGAAATAAAAAACAACAAATCTGGTAAAACAGTTGCAACTGGTTTGAGAACATCTGGAAATATTTACAATTTTCTTGACTCTTCCAATCATGAAAAATATGAAGGTATGTGCCTTATGGGTCAAGTGGAAGAAAATTGGTTATGGAATAAATGTTTAGGGCATATAAAATTTAACAATCTGGTTAGAATAAGTAAAAATCAGAATGTGAGAGGTTTTCCTGTCTTAAGTAAACCAAAAAATACAATTTGTAAAGAATGTCTCAAAGGAAAACAAACTAAGGTGAGCTTTAAATCTAAAGAAAATTCTTCTACTAAGCCATTGCAGCTTGTACACATTGATTTATGTGGTCCTACTAGGATAGGGTCAATAAATGGTGAAAAATACTTCATGTTATTTGTAGATGACTACACAAGGATGGTTTGGGTAACCTTTCTCAAACATAAATATGAGGCTTTTGATAGATTTAAAATCTTTTGTAAAATGGTTGAGAAAGAGTCTGACATGAAACTTAAATGCTTGAGATCAGACAAGGGAGGTGAATTTACATCTCAAAAATTCATTGATTATTGTGAGCAACATGGTATAAAAAGGAAATATGCTGCTGCAAGGACACCTCAACAAAATGGGGTTGTGGGGAGCAAAAACAGAATAGTGGAAGAAATGGCTAGAACAATGTTAGATGAAGCCAAACTGCTAGATATGTACTAGAAAGAAGTTGTTCATACAACTATTTACATTCTAAATAGAGTGCAAATAAGAGTAAAATCCAATTTCACTCCATATGAGCTTTGGTATGGTAAATTTGCCTCTATTAATCACTTCAGAATATTTGGCTGTAAGTGCTTTATTAAAAGAGATGATGAAAATTTAGGAAGCTTTCAATCTAAATCTAATGAAGGTATCTTTTTAGGATATTCTACTCAGAACAAAGCCTATAAATGTTTCAATAAAAGGATGAATAAGATTGTTGAATCTATTAATGTCAAGTTTGATGAAAGATTGCTCCTAGATTTTGATCATGTGTAGGATGATGAAGAGGAAATTATGGAAAATATTGATATCACTCCTAAATCTGCTGAAGTAGATAATTCACAACAAGAGGATGTCTCAAGTTCTAAATTAATACCTCCAAAAACACCTTCTAAAAATATTATGAGGAATCATCCTCAAGATTTGATAATTGGAGATAAAAGTGCAGGAGTCTTAACAAGAAGAAGAGCAAAAGCAGATGAGCAAGCACAAATTGTTGAACATTTTTGTTTGACAATTGAATTTGAACCTAAAACTGTTATTGATGCCTTAAATGATGATTGCTGGTTGAAGGAAATGTAGGAAGAAATCAGTCAAATTGAAAAGAATAAGACTTGGGAATTAGTCCCAAGACCTGATGACAAGAATGTCATAGGTGGCAAGTGGGTTTTCAGAAATAAACTGGATGAATGTGGCAAAGTGGTTAGAAACAAGGCACGATTTGTGTGCAAAGGATATACACAATAAGAAGGTATTGATTTTGGTGAAACTTATGCACCTGTTGCTAGAATTGAGTCCATTAGAATCTTTTTGTAATATTCTTGTTTTAAGAATTTTAAAGTATGTCAAATGGATGTCAAAACTGCTTTTCTAAATGGATATTTGGATGAGGAAGTTTTCATGGAACAACCTGAAGGGTTTGTTGTACATGATAAGCCTAATCGTGTTTACAGGTTGAAAAAGGTCTTGTATGGTCTAAAACAAGCTCCTAGAGCTTGGTATTCTCATTTGGATGCACACTTAACAAAAAATGGATTCAAAAGAGGTGGTGTGGATAGCAATCTTTATGTTAAACAGGAAGGTAATGATATTCTGGTTGTTGAGGAATATGTAAATGACATAATCTTTGGCTGCAACAATGATGCCTTATCTAAACAAATTTCAAAGATTATGGAATCAGAATTTGAAATGTCAATGTTAGGTGAACTAACATTCTTTCTTGGCCTCCAAGTTTTACAACTTGAACAAGGAATATTTTTGTCACAAACAAAATATGCCGAAGAAATGTTGAAAAGGTTTCAAATGGATGACTGTCATCTAGTGAGCACACCAATGGTGACTAGCTGTAAGTTGTCTAAAACTGATGATTCTCCTGATGTTGATCAATCTGAGTATAGGTCAATGATTGGAAACTTGTTATACTTAACTGCCTCCAGACCATATTTAATGCAAGCTATTTGTATGGTTTCTAGATTCCAATCTACACCAAAACAATCCCATCTTACTACTGTAAAAAGAATATTCAAATATATCTAGGGTACTCTTGATTTTGGTCTTTGGTATCCTAGGAATAATGACTTTACATTAATGGCTTTTACTGATGCTGATTGGGCTGGTTGTCTAAACGATAGAAAAAGCACAAGTGGTGTAGTATTTTATCTTGGTGATTGTCTTGTTGCTTGGCATAGCGAAAAGCAAGATTCAATTTCATTGTCAACAGCAGAGGCTGAATACATTGCAACTACATCTTGTTGCACTCAGCTTCTTTGGATGGCATAGACACTATTAGACATGGGTATTGATGTTGCTAAACCTATTTCCATTTTTTTTTATAACTCCAGTGCAATTAATTTATCAAGGAATCCTGTTATGCACTCAAGAACTAAACATATTGCAATTAAATTTCATTTTCTAAGGGAAAAAGTTTTGGCTAACAAGGTTTTTGTGCAATATGTACCTACACAAGCACAAGTGGCAGATATCTTTACTAAGCCTTTGGCTAAAGAGGTATTTGAAAGACTTCGATCTAGATTGGGAGTTATCTCTCAATCCCTTCTCTCTTAATGTTCTATCATTGGTTCAGGGGGATCTTTTTAGCTCTCTTAGCAACTCCTTGCTACTTTCATGGTTTATTTGCTACTTTATTTGTTCTATTTGTAGTTGTTTCAGTTACAATTTTTAGTATTTTATTGCTTACCCTTTGTCCTTGTGACAAAAAGGGGGAGAAATATGAGTTTACTTGAGTTAATTTTGGTTTAGATGTTGGTAGTGGTTGGCATTTTTATCTTTTGGTTCAAATGTTGGCACTTCATTTTAGATGGCTCATTTTTTTCCATCAAGGACAAAGGGGGAGTTTGTTGACTTCTCTTTTGTGCTATTTTTCCTTGATGTCAAAACTGATTAGTTCTTGGCATTGGCATTGGCATATTAATTGTGGTTTGGCATTGGCATATTCATTTGGCATTGGCATTGGCATATTCATTGTGGTTTGGCATTGGCATATTCTTTGGTGTATTTGGCTATTTATGTTTCAGTACTTGGCATATTCATTGGCATATTCAATGGTTAATATATGGATAGTGAATTGATGGTTTATCTTCAGTTTTATGGTACTGATTGTTGGATTCATGTGTAGAGGATATACATTTGTTCAATGGAGTTTTTATTTCATACAGGTTGTTTGGCATGGCCGACTTTAGTCATTACATAAGCATTGTGGAGGTTGTTACAAGTGATATCATTTTAGTTTTCCTATATCACTGGTTTTTCTTTGTTAATGATGTGACATTGTTCACTTTGACAATCAAAAATATGAGGATGTAGAATGGCATCTACAGGTCATTTTGGCGCATGATTCTATATCCTTCACAAAGGCAATACTCTAACATTTTCACTTTGATGGTTTACATGGCAACATTCTTTTTTCAAGGGGCAATCAAATATAGTAAAGTGGTTTGTACTTCTTATAGCAATTATATGCTATATTTGGTGGCATAAAGCTAAAGCCATACATGGCTTTTTCTTGAGTAGTCGGGCTATTTACATATGATATGATTTACATTGTTTTATCCTCTAGCCGGGCTTATCATGTTACAATGGTCATAATATTTGATTCATTGGCCTTTTATTTGTGATTTAAAGAAAATCTATTTGAATGGCTGTCGATTATCATTGATTGGGCTTCACTGTGCTTATTGATCACATTTGTTAGGCTTACTATGTATTATTCAAGGCAGTTGACTTTATTTCACATAACAGTGAAATAACATTTGTCATTAGGCTTTTGTCGATAGTCTCATTATGTTTTGGTTAATTATTCTGTTGATTCTTTGGCAACATATGATTAAAGATTATTATTGATGTTTGATTAAATTCATCCTAAACTTCAAATTTTATCAAATGATGAAAAGGCATTCTAAAGTCTTGGTTCAGAAGAAAGTTAGGGCATTCATTATGTTGTTTTTGGTTTTTCTCTAAAGACACTTCCCAGCGCTGCCATGGAGAATGTGTAGTTACAATATACAACTGGTTTTCGAGCTTATCTGTGTGCTGGAAGTTTGATGAGCTGCATAGTGAGACAGTTATGGAGTTTTCACAGCCAGTTGGTAATGTTTTGGCCACTGTGACATGTATTTAGATTTTAATTTGAAAGATTTTGTGTTGATTTTTAACACAACTGATTTGTGGATTAAGATTTACTGAAAAATGATTTCAGTTGCTTAACCCGAGTTGATACTCAAGGTTTTTCATTTCAGTGGAATTCATCGAATTTCCTTGGTTATTCTTTCAAACCCATTATGGGTATCATGATTTAACTGCATTATTTTTCAATTTAACAAAACCCTGGTTAGTGTGGATACAAGTTTTTACAAAGGAAAACTGTTTTATGTTCATTGTATAAATATATGGCTCAAAGCCATGACTGTGTAACGAGAAGATATAAGATAAAACAAAGTATTGCTGAAAATGGTTTTTGAGCAGAACTACGTTATGCTATTAAAGCAATATCATTTATATTTCAGAAGGGTGAAAAGAGAGTTTAAAAGTTTTATATCTTTGATCTTGATTACAAAGATTTGATATTTCAGTGAAATTTCTTTGGTACTGTTTCATTCAGTGCACATTTTTAGTGGGCATTATTGAAGATTCATATACTTATATTCTGTTGAGATTTTGTGACTGCAAATAATTAATGCAGTTATAAGGTCCTAATAGGTTGCAATTTCATAAAGGTTTTGTTTCAAAAGAAGTTGGTGCTTCTAACTTGAAGTGGGTGCTTGAGTTTGTTATTGGAGTTGGTTCTCCACATTGTTATTGGAGTTGGTGCTTCACATTATTACTAAGTTGGTGCTCTGAAAATATTGTAAACAGTTTGGAATTAAGCCTGCAAGGCATTTTGGAGTGGTTTTTCTACCCCAAGAGGGTTTTCCACTCGTCAAATTTTTGTGTCTCTCTTTTGTGTGGTTTGTGCCGATTCTGCATAATATTTCTTTTAGTCTTTTGTGAAATTTTTTCATGCAATGCTTTGATACTTTTCAACAATTTCAAGTTATCTTTAAATCAAAGTTCATTTGGTCATGTTCAATGTGTGAATGTTAAATTCTGCCATAAGTGTGGTATCTTGTGCAAAATAAAGCATTAAAAAGTTGTTCATTCAACATTATATGAACAATGTACATCATGCTTTGATATGAGTTGTTATATTTGATTAAGTCATTAATACAATCATTCAAAATTCAGTGATAAGGTCACACTATTTGTTCAAGATAAAAAAGGGTTTAAATATGCATTTCAAGTCATAAATTTTTTTAAATATATTACTCTGATTCATCCCCCCTCTCAGAGTAATTCCACTTCCAACAGAGGCCTCTCTCATGTACCTTGTGACTGTTGTGAATGTTTATGAACATCACAACCTAGTCTAAATTTTTTAGGTATATCGTTAAGAGAAGTATACACCTCTCGATGGAAAGGATGAAGGTATCAATTGGTCTCTCTATAGGTCTTTTCTTTGGTCCTACCATTAGTGTGGCCACATAGGAGCAGTTGTCAAGGAACAAGATGGGATTTGTTGATGAAACCGATCACGTTCCCACTCCCCCTGCATCTCCTACACCATCATCTGTGGACAAGTATGAGGCCGTTCAAATTCCTATAGAATATGTTGCCACCCTCGCTAAAGGACTAGGCAACTTAGAGAATCACTTGGAAATAAATCCAAAGATGGCTAGAGTCGCTCATGTTGTTAGCGAGTTAAAACATATGATGGGTAAAGATCGAACAGGCATAGAGCTTCTGACTAGCCTCCTCGGTCTCACCGAAGCATGTGCTCCTTCAAACAATCCTAGCTTTGTACAAGGAGTCACTTTCGAAGAGTGTGAAGGATAGTTTGGAGTATCAATGCCTCCCACGTCCATCTAGATGGACGACGGGGTCCCTTCTATCAGTATCCCTTCTATCTCTAAACAACATGAAACTATCAAAGTAAAAAGGGTCCCCTTGGGCTTTAGCTTCAGCCCCCCTGTCACCTTTAGTGGTGGAATGGTGCAGGAGCACCCATAGGTTGCCATAGGTTGTTTAGGTCTGTCTAGGACAACTAAGCACTCTAATTTAGTTCATTTGTATGTGAGCCTTAGTGGCATTTTTGTTGGGTTTTGATCAGATGAAGGTCATGTTGACCATAGAATAGGTGTCATAAGGTTCTAGCTCAAAAATGAGGTTTTGGATTTTAGAATTCTTGAAAATGTTTGAAAATGTTGCTCAATTGGAGTTACAAGCGGCCAAGGAGAGCTCAAAGGAGAGGATAACTAATTTGGTGACCTATTTATGGGATGCCTCGACATTGGAGTGAGGTTGGAAGCATTTTGTTTGTTTGAAGTTTTTTTGAATTCAGGAAAAACAATTGTGATTGAGTGTGAATTTTCTAGTTTTTGCATTGAAGTGTTGTTTTAATGGATTGATCATGGCACTATAATTTGTGTAGGATGTAGAGTAGTTGTTCTTTGAGTATTATGTGGAAATAGAGAATTTCCTTATTTAGTTTCAAGCATTGTTTGTAATTAGTTTTGGTTTTCATACTGTTGCTGGTCTAAACCAGGCAGTTTGTGTGTATGGAGTGTTAGTTCACTTTCCCACCATACAAATTGTACGGCCCTTTGGGAACAGTGACTAGACTCAATGGATGTACATATAGTAGGGTTTAGGGCTTTTGAAAGCACAAGAGTTACTATGGAAGTCTTTCCCTAGGCTAGCCAAGGAAGTGCCCAACAAGGGAAGACCTTAGTGCAGAGCACTTGATTTGCAGGGGTGTCAATTTCCTGAAAAATTACCTTTTGGAGAAGGCAGGTATGAGTCTTTCCGAGACATGGTAAGGAGAAAGAAACTCCAACAATCCATCTGGTGAGGGAAGGACTTAATAGTTTGCAGAGAAGCCAGGAAAGGGCTTAAAAGGCCTAGTTTTGCTCATTTTCAGGTTTTGGCTTTGTATGGATAGCTGAGACCCAAGACCCCCAAAATCCTTGAGAGGTGGGAATATGAACCAGGAATCCCAAGAAAAGATTGGGGTGTTCTTTGGAAAGTCTTGGAAACAAACCTGATTTCTCGAAGAAGGAGATCTAATAGGGCTAATAGGGCTAGTAGCCTCCTAGACCTAATAGTGGGGTTTGGTGAAAGCGGCCTGCTGATGGAGCTAGGTGGACCCCTAATACACTTAGTAGGATGGATTGAAGACTCTAGAAGCACCTCCACACCCTTGTAAAACTAAATTCAAGAATTTGGAGGATTAGTAGCCTTTAGGGTGGATTAAGGGCTAAGGCAAGTGTTTCAAGATTGCACCAAGTCTTGACTTGGTAGGAGGATCTATGTTGATAGTTGGGTTGGCAAGAAGAAACCAGGGGACCCTAAGAAGGAAGAGGTACAATAGGTTGCAAGTGGTGGAGTGAGACACCCTAGAGGTATTCCAAGCAAGACCCAGAGCATGAATCAGTGATTGATTCATCCAACCTCCCTATCAAATTGGTATTAGAGCAACAAAAGATTTGGGATAGAATAATGCATGTCAGAGATTGAGTCTAGTGGTTCTACAATCATGGTGACAAATATAGAATTGGCCAAGAAGGTCAAAGATCAGGAGGAAGACAATAGGCTATTGAGGGAAAGAATAGCCCAACTTGAGCAAGCAATGAGTAATGTGTAGACTAAGACCGATGAGGTTAGTGATAAGTTGGAAGGAAGGGTACCCAAGAGTGAAGAGGTTGCAGAGGAAGACAAGATCCTTGAACTTGACCCTGTTTTGCAAGAAGAGCCTTTCTTGAAGGCATTGAAGGCTTTGAGTGGAAAAGCACTTGAAGGCATACCACTGTTTAGTGGGAAATTGGAAGCTGATCTAGTCATGGATTGGATAGAGGGAATGGAAAACCATTTTGAGTGTGATGGAGTTATTGAAGCACAGAAGGTAAAGGTGGCCAAATAAAGTTTGAGAGGTTCTTCCTTGACATGGTGGAAATTCATTCAGATAGAGAGAGAAAAGGAAGGCAAGAAACCTATTTCCATTTGGAAGGGAATGGTTGCCAAAGTGAGAGAAGCATACATGCTATATGATTGTGAAATTAAATTGCATAAGAAAAGACAGAGCTTGAGACAAAGAGACCAAGATGTAAATTCCTATACAGAGGAGTTTCAAAAAAATTTCATAAGGTCTAATGTATCTAAGGATGAAAGTCTTAAGGTGGCTAGACACCTTAATGGTTTGAAGTGGAACATTCAAGAGGAGATGACTCTTCTAAGTCCCAAAATAGTGCACCAATGTTATCAATTGGCTATAAAAATTGAAGAGAGAAGTAAGAGGAAACAAGATCAGGCTTCCAAGAGTAGAGGAAAAGGTAGAGATCAAAGAGGACATAGAGCTGGATACCCAAGTAGAGGGACTGAAAAAAGAAATCGGGGAGAGTCAACTCACAGAGCATGGAAGTGAAACAACTTCTATAGGAGGTTATGGAAGAGGTAGAGGTTCTCAAGGAGGTTCTAATAGAGGAAGAGGTATAGGAAGAAGTAACTCTTACTTTGCTAGCATGAAGTGTTACAACTGTGGTCAAGTAGAACATCTAGCTTATAGGTGCCCAAAGAAAGCGTCTTCTTCAAATACAAAAAAGAGAGTAGCATATGCTCAAGAAGACACTGAGTGTCAAGTCACCAGAGGTTAGTCACATTGAGTCAGAAATGGGGGAGAACTTGATGTTTAGTAGGGTTCTAATAAGATAATTAGTCAAAGAAGAGCCAAAGCAAAGGAGAGCCTTATTCAGGGCGAGATGCAAAATACTTGGGAAGGTGTGCAAAGTCATAGTGGATTTAGAGTCTACTGATAACATTATCTCAGAGGAAGCAATGAGGAAGTTAAAGTTGGAGAAGGTACCCCACACGAATCCTTACAAGGTGACATGGCTAAATAAAGGGTAGAGTGTTCTTGTGAATGAGCAGACAATAGTGGAATTCTCCATTGGAGGGTACAAAGAAAAATTGATTTGTGATGTGTTGCCTATGGATGCATGCCATCTTCTATTGCGAAGGCCATGTAAATATGACAGAGGAGCTATCTATGATGGAAAGGGGAACACCATCTCATTTAAGAAGGATGGTAAAACATTCAAGTTACAGTCATTGTTGGATGAAGAAGAAGGACAGTCAAAGACCCTTAGTATCTTGTTAAGCAGTGGCAAGGATTTTATCAACACTCTTTAGCAAGGAGGTGAAGGATATGTTGTTATGGTGCAACCCAAGGAAGAAGACAAGGCTAGGAAGATAGTTATCCCAGAGGAAGTATAAAAGTTGCTTAAGAAGTTCAAGGACATAGTTAGTGATGGAACACCAACAACATTACCTCCAAAGAGAGCTATCAGTCATCAGATTGACTTCATACCATGGGATTCATTGCCAAACAAAGAAGCTTATAAGCTCACACCAGATCAAATCCTAGAAGTGGCTAGGAAAGTGCAGGGGTTATTAGACCAAGGACTAATTAGGAAGAGCATCAGTCCATGTGCAGTACCAGTGGTCTTAGCAACCAAGAAAGATGGTAAGTGGAGACTTTGCACTTACTCTAGGGCTATCAATAGGATTACAATCAGATACAGGTTTCCTATTCCTAAGATAGAGGATCTGATGGACTATCTTGGAGGGGCACAATACTTCACTATGTTGGATCTCAAGAGTGGATACCACCAGATTAGAATCAAAGATGGGGATGAATGGAAGAAATTTTTTAAGACAACTAATGGGTTGTATGAGTGGAGAGTGATGACATTTGGCCTCTCAAATGCCCCTAGCACATTCATGAGGCTCATGAATGAAGTGCTTAAGGATTTCACAGGTATATTTGTGGTGGTGTATCTAGATGATATACTCATTTTTATTAAGACAACAGAGGAAAATTTGAAGCATGTGGAGATGGTTCTTAAATGGTTGCAGGAGGAGAGGTTAGCCATCAACCTAGAAAAGTGTGAGTTCTTCAAATAAGAGCTTGTGTATTTGGGGTTTGTAGTATCCTAAGGATCATTGAAGATGGACCCAAGCAAGGTGGAAGCTATCCTAAATTGGCCTACACCAACCACTGGGATAGAGGTAAGGAGTTTTCATAGGTTAGCTCAGTTTTATAGGAAGTGTATAAGGAACTTTAGTGGCATTTGTGCACCAGTGCTTGATACTATCAAGGGTGGCCTAAAGACTAAGTTTAAATGGACTCTTGAAGCAGAGAAGGGTTTTGAGAAGTTGAAACAAGAAGTGGCAACTCAACCCATCCTTTTGTTACCTAGTTTGATAAGCTATTCACAGTGGAATGTGATGCCAATGGAATTGCAGTAGGAGGAGTACTAAGCCAAGAAGGAAGACCTATAGCTTTCTTTAGTGAAAAGCTCAATGAAGCTAAAAAGAAGTATTCTACTTATGACTTAGAACTATATGCTCTAGTGCAGTCTCTTAGAAAGTGGAGACATTATCTCATACCTAAGGAGTTTGTAGTGTTTACTGATAACCAAGCACTTAGCTACATCAACACACAAGAAAAGTTGAGTAATAGACACTTGAAATGGATGGAGTACCTCCAAGTATTTACTTTTACTATTAAACACAAGAAGGGATAGTTGAACAAGGTGGCAGATGCACTAAGTAGGAGGTTGTTGACAGTGCAAGAGATTCAATTCAAAAGCATTGGGATAGAGAGTTTCAAGGATCTCTATGGAGAAGATGAAGACTTCTCTGAAGCATATAAGGTATGTTCTGATTTTGAGAATCACTTTCACAGTCAATTCTCAAAGTATACATTGCAAAGTGGAATTTTCTTCAAGGGGAATTAGTTGTGTGTTCCCAAAGGTTCAATGAGAGAGAATCTCATCTAGGAGAAGCACAATGGTAGTCTCAGTGGTCATTTTGGTATCAACAAGACACTAGAATTAGTGCAGAGGTTCTATTATTGGCCCAAGTTGCCAAGGGATGTCAGAAAGTATGTGGAGCAGTGTGTAGTTTGTATGAAATCCAAGGGGGGAGCTAGCAATGCAGGTTTGTATCAACCTCTACCTATTCCCAACAGACCATGGGAATGCATTAGCATGGACTTTGTGGTAGGACTCCCTAAAACTAAGATAGGGTTTGATAGTGTCTATGTGGTGGTAGATAGGTTCAATAAAATGAGTCACTTTGTTCCCTACAAGACCACCCATGATGCTAGCTATATTGCTCATCTTTTCTTCAAAGATATTGTGAGGATACATGGATTGCCATTGAGCATTGTATCAGACAGAGATGTGAAGTTTATGAGCCATTTTTGGAAAACTCTATGGAGCAGATTGGGTACTAACTTGTCTTTTGGATCAGCTTACCATCATTAGATAGATGGACAAACTGAGGTGATAAATAGAGTGTTAGGTGACCTTCTAAGATGGCTCACCAAGGAGTATGGATATACATGGGACTTGGACATATCACAAGCTGAATATGCCTACAATGATAGTGTGAATAGGACCATAGGTAGAAGTCCTTTTGAGATAGTATATGGTATGCACCCAAGAGGTGTGTGCAAGCTTAGAGATCTAGGAGCTATGGAGCATAGGAGTGGCCATGCAGAAGATTTCACTCAGACCATGAAGGAGATTCAGGAGCAAGTGAAGAAGACAATCACATAGGCTACTCACAAGTTGAAAGCTAAGGTGGATATGTCTAGAAAAGACCTCAAATTTGTAGTAGGTGACTATGTCATGGTCCATCTCAACAAATCTAGATTGCAGAAAGGAGTACCAACTAAGTTGCAGATGAAGAGAGTGGGACCATGTAAGGTGTTAGCCAAGTATGGAAAGAATGCTTACAAGGTGGAACTTCCTACAGACTTAAGTATTTCACCAATGTTTAATGTGGCTGACTTGATCAAGTATAAAGGATTAGTAACTGATATGACTCTGGCTAGTACAAATGTCTTGGAGGATGTGAGTACTGTAGTCTTACCACCTAAAGACAAGCTGCAAGCAGAAAGGATATTGGAATTCAGAGTGAAGAAGTCTACTCGGCACAAGGTGTACATGGAACATCTCATACAGTGGAAAGACAAACCAGAGTTTGAGGCTACATGGGTGGAAGAAGCTCATTTCAAGAAGTATGGCATTGATCTGTCTCTGATCTCTCCCCACATTCCTTAGTGTTTGGGCAGAGGGGGGGAGAATGGTGCAGGAGCACCCATAGGTTGCCATAGGTTGTTTAGAAGGTCTATCTAGGACAACTTTGTCTAGGACAACTAAGAAATATAATTTAGTTCATTTGTACGTGAGCCTTAGTGGAATTTTTGTTGGGTTTTGATCAGATGAAGGTCATATTGACCATAGAATAGGTGTCATAAGGTTCTAGCTCAAAAATGAGTTTTTGGATTTTAGAATTCTTGAAAATGTTTGAAAATGTTGCTCAATTGGAGTTACAAGCGGCCAAGGAGAGCTAAAAGGAGAGGATAACTGATTTGGTGACCTATTTATGGGATGCCTCGGCATTGGAGTGAGGTTGGAAGCATTTTCTTTGTTTGAATTTTTTTGAATTCAGGAAAAGCAATTGTGATTGAGTGTGAATTTTTTGGTTTTTGCATTAAAGTGTTGTTTTAATGGATTGATCATGGCATTGTAATTTGTGTAGGATGTAGAGTAGTTGTTCTTCAAGCATTGTGTGGCAATAGATAGTTTCCTTATTTAGTTTCAAGCATTGTTTGTAATTAGTTTTGGTTTTCATACTATTGCTGGTCTAAACCACGCAGTTTGTGTGTATGGAGTGTTAGTTCACTTTCCCACCATACAAATTGTACGACCCTTTGGGAATAGTGACTAGACTCCATGGATGTACATATAGTAGGGTTTAGGGATTTTGAAAGCATAGGAGTTACTATGGAGGTCTTGCCTTAGGCAAGCCAGGGAAGTGCCCGGCTAGGGAAGACCTTAGTGCAGAGCACTTGATTTGCAGGGGTGTCAATTTCCTAAAAAATTACCTTTTGGAGAAGGTAGGTATGAGTCTTGCCAAGACATGGTAAGGAGAAAGAAACTCCAACAATCCATCTAGTGAGGGAAGGACTTAACAGTTTGCAGAGAAGCTAGGAAAGGACTTAAAAGGCCTAGTTTTGCTCATTTTCAGGTTAGGGCTTTATACAGATAGCTGAGACCCAAGACCCCAAAAATCCTTGAGAGGTGGGTATATGAACAAAGAATCCCAAGAAAATATTGGGGTGTTCTTTGGAAAGTCTTGGAAACAAACCTGATTTCTCGGAGAAGGAGATCTAATAGGGCTAATAGGGCTAGTAGCCTCCTAGGCCTAATAGTGGGGTTTGGTGAAAGCGACCTATAGATGGAGCTAGGCGGACCCCTAATACACTTAGTAGGATGGATTGAAGACTATAGAAGCACCTCCACACCCCTATAAAACTAAATTCAAGAATTTGGAGGATTAGTAGCCTTTAGGGTGGATTAAGGGCTAAGGAAAGTGTTTCAAGATTGCACCAAGTCTTGACTTGGTAGGAGGATCTATGTTATAGTTGGGTTGGAAAGAAGAAACCAGGGGACCCTAAGAAGGAAGAGGTCCAATAGGTTGCAAGTGGTGGAGTGAGACACCCTAGAGGTCTTCCAAGCAAGACCCAGAGCATGAATCAATGATTGATTCATCCAACCTACCTATCATGGAGGCTTTGGTGAGATGAGTGGTGGGGGCTTTGGTAGTGGTGGTGGATTTAGTAGCGGAGGCAGTGCCGATGGAGGTGGCTCTGGTGGAGGTCATGGTGGTGGTTTCGACGGAGGCCCTACTGGTGGCAGTGGCTTTGATAGTGGTTCTGGCGGAAGTCACACTGGTGGTGGCTTTGGAGGTGACCTTGGCAATAGTTCTAGAGGAGCTTCCTCTGGCCCTCTATCTTCTAATGACCCTATTCTAGATACTCTTCTTTAGAATATATGTAAGATGCAAAGCCAGTTAGCAAGTCTTTCCCAAGCCTTTGCCTAGCCTATTTTCTAGCCCTTCTTTTGACATAGCCCATTGTCGGTTGCAATATTGAACACTCCCTTCCCCTAAGGAATGGAGATCCCCAAATTTGAGAAGTATGGTGGTAAGGGAGATCCATAGACACATGTGTCTGCCTTTAATGCCCTGTGCACAAACTTCTTCCATCACGATGCGTTGATGGCTAAATTGTTTCCTTGATCTCTCAAGGACAAAACGCTCGAGTGGTACTATTCCTTGCTTGACAACCCTATTTTCTCAATTGACCAACTTGTGAATCAATTCCTTAGAAAATTTTAGGCAAAAATTGGGCTGAAGATGACCTTTTCGGATCTCATCCGATGTAAACAAGGAGATAATGAAAAAATCACTGATTTCATAGCATGCTACCAAGCTCTCCTTTCATAAATCTTGTATCAGCTACTCGATTTTGACATGCAAAAGGTATTCATAGGGAAATTACAAAGGCCTTGACAAGAAAAGTTTGCCCTTATGAAATACCCTTCTTTCATGCACTTGTGTGTAACTTTACGAGAGTACCAATAGATGGTTGTTTAGTTCGGGGGATCCTCCTCACACTCCCATTCTGAGGGAAAGTCCATCGTATCAATCTATCAGAAAGGTAAGACTGTTCCAAATTTAGTTGCCACTGCTGATGACAATGGCCTCAAATGTATTTGAAAGTTCACAAAGTTATCAGAATCTTATTCTTCTATCTTGCAGAAACTGTTGAAGGATAAGATCATAACCTTGCTGAGTCCTAAGCTTGTTAAAGTGCCTTACCCTAATTAGTATGATGGGAGCACTTATTGTCAGTACCATCGAGTTAATAAACATGATACCAAACACTATATGCAGCTGTGTCATGAGATACAGGACCACATCGAGGATGGTACCATTTGTCTCGATGGGAGTAAGAAAAATGCTAACAAATTAGTGGTGAAAGCTAATAGTGAATTGCAGATATACACAGGCCTATTTCCATCACACTCTGCTAACATGATTATCGATCCCACTAATTCTATTACCCAACCTGAGGCCTATGTTAATATGGTCCCGATGACTTCTACTACTCCATCTGCACCTTGTTCGCCAGACATAATATTCACATTGAAAGATTTGTCCTTAAACAATAAGCCTTTGCCTCTCTACATTCCTACTCGCCTCGATGGTAACATTGTGATAGGAGTCTTGGTAGACCCCGTGAGCCATGTGAATGTTATCATAGAGGAAAAGTTAGTATTAAATTCATTACAAAATGAAAAAATATGAAGAAATGAAATCTACCATCTATACGCACGATGGTATGTTTCTCAAACCTTACGACTCGATAACTTCGTCTATCCTAGTTGGACCCAGGGCTATTGACATAGTTTTTGATGTTATCCCAGAGTCAGATCTGTTCAAGCTGAAGCTAGGCATACCTTGGCTAGCTTCCATGAATGGAATTGCCTCCATTATTCACAAGTGTTTGAAATTCTCCCATGAAGGTGTCATACATGACACTGGATACCAGCCCTTGGTGTCCCCTGGTGGAAATCTATTGGATCACTTTTGGCCCTCCCCAGTCGGTCTACTTCCTCCAAGAATGGACCTACTTTACAAGCATTATGTAAAGTATAAAACTAGCTACAGGGGGGAGCCAAAACTGACCCTTCCTGTGATGAAGCAATCAGTTACCTCCTCTTCCTAAGAGAAGGAGAAGCTTGTACCGACTGCTCCCTCTTCCCATAAAGGAAATGAGAAGTCCACGCTGTCTCCCTTTCCTTCTTGTAAAGGTAGAGAGAAGGTTACCTCCTACTAGACTGCCTTGTCCTCTCCCCTCTTGGAAAGAGTATTGGATGAGTCAACCCGGGGGCTATCCGTTGAGTTTGATGATTCCTCCTTGGCGTAGACCCAAGCTTAGGATCACGGATCTCTCTGATGCATACCTCAGAACATGGTACTAATTATACAATAGAAAGAAAGGTTCCCAAAGGGAATTCGATCCGCGGCCTCCTATCGCTCCTGCTTCTAAGGTAGTGAATGAGAAGAGGCCTATTGCCGAGGCTCCTGAGACAACTCCTCTTGCCGCTCCTCAACCTATTCCTCCTGCTCCTGTTCAGGAATCCACCCCTCTGCCAAAAATGATTGTAGTGGACGTTCCCATGGTTGAGCAGGAGCCTTATATTCCTTCACAACCTCTGGCCTCCAACTCCAAGAGTAGTAGAAATCACCTTACGTGTGAGTAGAAGCGCTGGAAAAAGGATCTCTTGGCTGAGTAGGCCACCTCGCAAAGGAAGGAGGAAGAAACAACCAACCTTGATTCAAGGCTTCCTACAACATCTTCCTCTCCCCTTCCTTCCGCTTCTCTTCAGTTTGGTCCTATACTACTCCCAGCTTCCATAACAAGTACAAATGCACCTAACCCTAAGTAGGTACAAGTGTTCATCGCTCCTTCAATGGAGCCACCTTTGTTGATGTCCATTATGGATATCCAACCTTTCTTGAAGCCCGTGGATACAATTAATACTTTGGTTGTATCCGCCATGGTTCTTTCTCCTCTTCCTTTGCACCTCTAACCTCATCTATGGGGAGTTCATCCACTCCGATGAAGAAAAAGGTGGAGTGTGGTCCTTCTAGTAGCAAAGGATGTAAGAGGAGCCCACCTTCTCTACAAGGTGGTCCCTCATTGAATTGTTTTGTCTTGGTGAGAGAACCTATCCTAGCTTCCCCTAAGTTTGTCACCTCTCTTGAGTCATTCAGTGAGCCTAGTAGTGAATCTTAGGCATGGCCTGCCCCATCCAATGAAGTTAAACATGGTGCTCTTGTGGGGTGAATGTTTAACTCTATGGATGAAGTTATAGCCTTGTCATCGATCTTCATGAAATTGTTGACCTTAGCTCCACAAGAGCTCGGTGAAGAAGACCTTGCAGGGATTTCTTCCTTGGCACTTGTTGTAGGAGGGTCGAACGCTCCTCCTCTTAACATCCCACCATTGTAGGCTCATCCTCCTTTCCCCTATGATGATCTAGATTGGGAAGCAGATGACCTCTTGGTCAATCAGTGTTAGGGGGAGGCCTCTTCTTGATCTTGTGTGCGTGTGTGTATCGTGATGTGTTCCCCCATGCCCATGTTATGTATGTCTAGATGAACCTTGTCACCCCTGTTAGTGCTTAGATACAGGCATGGTTTTTGTGTCGTAAAACTTCTTCAATTTGTATCATCATTCTTCCATGTTTGTGCTTGACTTTCAATAAATTGGGGACAATGCAAAGTGTTGGGGGAATTTAGGCTTCCCTTCCATGTTGACCCAATTTTTTTTATTTTACTTTGTCTTCTCATGCATTCTTCACATTGCCTGATATAGTATGGGGTTGAAAATAGTTCATTTTTATACTATATTTTTATATATTTATGAGTAGTTCTGACCCCAAATATCAAGCTAGCTCTGTGTCCTTTATTGGTATTTTTCTCTCTTTTGCTTCCTCTTTATCTTTTTCTCTTCTTTGCTTGAGTTGTCCTTTTCTTGTGCGACAATTCCTTTCTTCAACATTTTGATTTTTAGAAAATGCATTCTTTGCCAACAAATCTTTTCTCAGAAGTCTTCACAAAATTTTCTTTAGAACCGCATTCTAAACTTGGAACCCGAAAGGAACATGTTTCCTTCATCACGGGTTCATAAAGAAGGGACTTGAAAACCTTCCTCCAAAGCAGGAACAACTTTGATCTTCCCCTCGCGTGGGGACAAAGCCTTCCTTTCAAATTCCTTGATGAGGGATTTCTCTGAAAAAAGGAACATCTGCTTTCGAACTGTGTGTCCCTTGAGTGGACCCTCATTCTTCATGGCGGGTTCCCGAGGGACCCCCCTTTGAAATTTTTTATCCCAAATGGATTCTTTTGTGTCTAGCTTGGAGGTAGCCTAACTAGACCTATTTTATTTCTTCACGTCTATCTTGGGGGCATCTTGACTAAACATTGCTTTAAAAACAACGCGTCCCTTGAGTGGAACCCTCTTCTTATGAAGGGTTCCTGAGGGAGCCCTTTGAAAGTTTTCCAAATCATCAATGATCTATACGACTGTTTGCTTACTTGCCTACATGGCTGCTTCCTGACTCTGCGGAATCTGCTTTCTTGGGTTTCCTCCATGCTAGAGTTTTTTGGGGATACCTTCCTTGTAGTTCTCCGGGCCTATAAGGCTCTTACTTCGTGGGGCTTCCTTCATGCAAGAGATCTTGTGGGCTACCACCTTGTAGGTCCACGGGCCTATAAGATGCTTTCTTTCTTCAACTTCATAGTTATGAGAAGCTATGAAGTCCTTCACTTCCCCTATACCTTCAGGTTCGCCAGATCATGGTCTAGTTCCTCGATGGTTCAAGTATACATTTCTAACCCTACTCTTTCTTGATCTACTTTACCGAACACTCATCAGTATTTGTGCTCACCAAAGTGGGGGAAAAATGTATAGGAGTAAATTTGCACCCCATGTGTAAATCCCCTTTTTTCCTTTATCCACCTTAGAAAACCAAGTTTGGAGGCTTAATTACACTTAAACCCGTTGCTTTCATCCCACTTGATGCCTATTTTGAGCGTTAGTGGAGGCATTTCTATCAGGGACGCCCGCGCAGTGCATAGATGTCCACACAACACACTTACATCCTTCACAGATTCCTGCGGCTGAACCTACAGAGGTGTTACAGTTCTCATTGGGAGTCAAGTTGTAATGCCCCCTTCGGTCGACCGACCTAGAATATGGCCATTTTCTTCCTTCTTCCTTCTTCCTTCAAACTCTCTCTTCATTCCTTCATTGCAAGCTTCTACAATCTTCTTCACAGCTTCAAGCATTCAACTCCATACTCTTGCACTCACTCTCTAGCATTCTAGCAACATTTCAAGCACTCCATTGCAGCAAAAGCTTCACTCCATCACTTCAGTAGAGCAAGCTTGGGACCACAACATTGCAACAGAGGATTGAGTACTCTCATTTTCTCCACCAAGCAGCCTAGAGTGCTCTTGGTGGAGGTGGTAAGCTTCCCTCTCCTCTCCTCTATCACTTGGTTGAGTTAGCACACTTACAGTTTTGTAGTGTTTTTTGTGATCTTCATTATAGTTCTTTCTTTATCTCGCTTTCTTGGTTGTCCATGGAGGTGGAAACACCTAAATGGGGGTTTGATTGAGGCAGGCCCCTATACATCCACCCAACATTTCCCTCTCCTTTATGTGTGTGGGTGAACGTGCTTTCGAGGAGATAGCTGGAAAACGAGTTTCTTTGTGAGATACTTCTTGCCACCTTTACTCTTGCATTTTTGCTTTATCAAATTAGAGTGTTGTGTTTATTTCATCATGTTATTTTGGCCCTTTAGTGGTAGTTAGCTGGGCTGTTAGTCATTTTTTTAGGTTTGACCTTGTCTCTGTTGTTGTCTGGCTGTACGGATGCCAACACACTTTAGAGATGCCAACGCATCGCACTGTCGTCTAAGGACCGCGCTTTTGTCCTTGGGTAGAGAGCTTCCTTAGGCATAGTGTTGAACCTAAAAACCAACTCGCCTAGACCTGTCTTGCATTTTGGGTCTGAAGAGTAGTTGAAGGACCTCATAGTCCTCATCACTCTCGCACCGCATATCCTAACACCCCGTTAAGCTGAGGTAAGTTAGGGCAACCTTCCGCATCTTGGCCCTCCATGAATTGGGGCCTTGCATGTGGTGGTCCCCCTCTCTTACATTAAGATAATAAAATAGTAACCTTAATTGTAACCCTAATTGCACTTTAACCCTAACTAAACTATAATTTGGTGCTAACCCTAACACAAATCCTAACATAACTCTAACCCAAAACCTAATAGTAACTGTAAATGTAACCCTAACAGAAATTCTAATCCAAGAATACTAAAACTAACCCTAATGGATGCTAATCATAATTGAACCCTATTGAAAGAATGAAGAAGGAACTCCTTAATGTGTTGTCCTTGATGCCAACATTAATTGTTAATATTTTCTCTAATCCAATGAATAGAATGAAGATATCCTAATCCGATATTTTGGTTTGCAATTGGCCATGTAATAAGATCTGATTATGAGGTGATAATATGTTGTAGACACTGAAAATTGTCCTTCACCTATGAACCCACCTTTTCATATCAATTCCTCCTACTTGCATAATTAAATAATTTTAATTATTTAATTATCTTTTAACGTCATATTCCTCTATTAATTAAATAATTATTAATTATTTAATTAATTAATTTTTTTCTTTATTCTTCCCTTGATTAATTAAATAAATTTTGTTTATTTAATTACATCACTAATTAGCCCCTTCCTTTCTATAATTAAATACATGCTTATTTATTTAATTATTGTCATTTTTCTACTATAATTAAATAATTATTTTAATTATTCATTATCCTCTTCTTCTATAATTAAATAAATTTTATTTATTTAATTATTTACTAATTTTTCATTTTCATCCACTTTTGAACTAAATTATTATTTAGTTTAAAAGTCAACATGTCACATGTCTTTTATAATTAAATAATGCTTTTATTATTTAATTTTTCACCTTCCATCCCAAATTAAATAATTGTATAATTATTTAATTTTCTCCAACAACCTCTTTTTCTGTGCCAACCTCATTATCCATGCCATTCTTATCTTCTCTTGTCTCATTCATTTTCCACCCTTGATTGAATTATCTTATAATTCAATCTTGGCCATTAATCCTTATCATTGCCCTAGCCATTGATTAAGACATCTTATTGACATCCAATCTCAACCATCGATCCAAATCGTACCTTTCCTATAAATCAACCCTCTCATAAGCCATTTGGGGGTTGATTCTTCAAGTATCCGTTGCTGCCAAAATCATTCTTGAATCATTCATCCATTTCTATCTATCATCTCCATCTCAATATTATGCTATTGAATTGAGCAACCAACATATCAAATCAATCGAATAATTCATCCGTCATTGTGTCTATTTCAGGTATTGAATATTTGGATTAGGTAATGCATGTTATTGTTTTATCATTTTTATTTTATCCAAATTTTTCATATACATTTTGGTGAACCCGACGGGAACCCCCTAACTGATTTTTAGCTCAATATTTTGACAAATTTTGAGGAATTTTGGAGTTGGATCCTTTTTTGTAGGTTTTGTTAGCTTTTTGTTGTAGGTTTTGCATCATTTTGGGACAAAACCCTAGTTTTCAAAGATTCTACCATATCTCTCAAACGGCTACAAATATTTTCACAAAAAAATTTCTATAGATTTGGGATGATATTAGGAACCTTCAATCCAAAAATTAGAAATTTTGAACTTGTTTTGAATTTTTTATAATTTTTTAATGATTTTTCATAAAAAAATTAATGTTGGGTGCAAAACAACAAATTCTTCAAATTTCTTTATATTTTTGGAAAGCTCTAGAAATTTCAGTAAGGGTTTGTTCTCTATATTTTTATTTTTGATGCAAAAAACATTTGCAAAAATCAGATTTGTCTTGACTTACTAACCCTCTAATATTAGTGATCAATTATCTTGTTAGGGTTTTGGCTTTGTTGTTGGTTTTGTGAATGTGAAAAAAAAAAAAACTTCAAAGGACAAATTGGATCAAGTGGACAAAAATTTTTGGAGCTAAAGAAAGTCTAGGTGCACACATTCCATCTTTCATCACTAATCATTGCTTGTCAACACACTTCAATTTGGGGCTTAAAAAGAACAACTTATTTGATCACACATTTGGATTTTGGGGTCTAAAATCAATCTTGTTTGCTATCACATTATTGAAATTGGGCTTAAAAAAGAACCATTTTCTTCCATCACACATTTTGTCTTTGGGTTAAAAAGAACAAGTGCTTCCATTGTTTGCTTACACACATTTCAATTTTCTAAAGGGGAATTAAAAATTGTGAGTGTGAATCAAGTGTGTGTGTCCTCCAAAACACCTCATTTGGTTTTCTTTTGTCATACCCTTCTTATGAGGCTTGCTTGGAGCACACACCCATCCAAGGGACGACCTCAATCAAGGTGTGAATCCAAAGAAACCCGTCTTTAGGAGTTGAGATCTTGTCACTCTTGGCTAAGCCCCAAAGAACTTTATACCTTTGGGAAGTGAAGGTGAAGGGTGGGTTACCCCTTTCTCCTAGCTGTGTGGCAGGATTTTGCTTTCAAATCATCCTTATTCAACCTTGTGCAGCCTAGCTTGAGACCTAATTGGCCATACCCACTTGACTAACATTAGGCTTGTTGTTGTGTATTCAAGTGTTTGCTTAATCATAACATTTAATCTTGAAAGATAAATTTTCATTGTGTTTGGTGTGTGTGTTCATGCATATACATGTGAGATCTTGTGTTTGATATTTCCCAAGTCAAAATTTTCAATAAACTTTTTCCACATCATCCAATCTTTCAGAGCCAAATCATCCTATTCATTCAAGCACTCACATACTAATCATTTTAAATCATCATTATAGTGACACCATGACAACATTAGAAGACATAGCACAAAATCTTGTTCACATACTTCACGAAGCTTAAACAAGCCAATCACCTTTAAACTAACAAACCATTCAAGTAATCCATGACATGATCCAAAAACTTCAAACAAACCAATCACCTCAAATGCAACAACTCATAGCACAAGCCCAATACCCCATTGTCACTTGTCAAATCCAACAAGCAAAACATCAAGTCCAATCACCACATCAACAAATTTCACATCAATCCCATGTGTCGCCTATATCATCATATTAACCTCATTCATCCACATATCATGTTACCCCTTCATCAACCTATCACACCTCTTCTAATTTCAACCCTTATCCATATCAATCTACCTCTCAACAACCATTATCCTATACAACCCCTCCATCATCATTACAACAATGAATCATACCACAACAATTCCAAACACCATTCCAACCTCAACAAATTCAACCACAATCCTATGTGTCACCTTCATCATCATGCCAACCTAACCCATCTACATATCATGTCAATGCCACATCAACATACCCACCCATATCACAACAAGAACATAGAAGCCTAAGTTCACATTGGAAAAAAAATCAAGATCCTTTCAATTCTCATGTTCCATTTGACAAGGGGAACACCAATCTAGTTCATGCACCCTATAACTCTATCATACCACCATCCAATCAAATTACTATCCCTAAGCCACCATGTCCTAGTCCTAATCCCTTGGCCTCTCCACCTTCTAACCCATCAAACTCTTCATTACCCCCACCATCATCTCTACACCCTAAATTCAAAAATTTCAAGAGTAAATCTATGGAATTACCCAAATCCACCCATCCACCTACAAAGGATGTGACCCAAGGGCTACTAGAAAGGAATAAAACATCACCATGTCATCCAACTCATATGTTTGAACCTACCAAAGAGTCTTCAAACATCATACCCATTCTTACAACCCCATTATGTAGTCTCCCCCTTGAGCACATTCAAGAGTCATTCCCTTGCACTTCCATTCAAGAAACCCAAGAGTTATATCAAGATTATACTCCCAAGCATGTGCAAACATCAATCTAGTCCTAATCAAGATCAAATCACCTTCATCCAACCTATCCATAACCTATATATTTTCTATGATCAAGATATTACCTATCAAGAAGCTATCCATGAACAATTTGATCCTATACCCATCCATGAGCAAGATATTCCAAATGCACCTTCACCTAGTCCTATCCATGATTCATCAACATCCACTTCCCTTGATGAGACATATGCCTCCCATGCACACATTGAGGATCAAACAAATACCTTAGATCTAAGTGAACACAATGCTAATCAAGATCCTAATGATCCTCCATCACCTACTATCGACCCCATTGCAAGTCCTCCATCATATCCTATTGGTCTTTCCACCCTCATTCATGAATGTTCCTCCTTACAACAACAACAACCATTATCTTCCCTTGCTTCATTTTCTCCATCCAATAAGGAACTCATGTCTAGTGTTCCACCTACACCTAGTCCCATTGTCCATTGCATACTCTAAAACATGAACCACCAAGGTAAAGGTCTAGACCTTCATGAACAAGGTATTTTGGAGCCCATCCATATCAAAGTCCCTCCACACTCTTATGGCCTTGTATATACACCCAAAGTACACCAATCTCAAGATGTTGGTACTTTCTCCATGCCTCCTAAGTCCACTTTCCATCATAAATCCTATCATATATCTAAAACATATGTTGCCATCCTTCCTCCATCATCCTACAAATGTCAAAAGCATGTGACCATACACCTTCCACCATCCACTTTACCACCATTACTTCCAACTCCTAATATCTGACCATCCACTTTACCATCATTACTCCCAATACCTAATATCCCTACCATCCAATCCTCTTATCCATTTATCCATAAATACCCTAACATTCCTAATCATGACCAACAAATGCACACATTGTCTAAACATGAAGATTTCACTCATTCCACCTATCCCATGGGATTCAAAAGAAATAATTTCAATGCCTCTACCTATAAAGTAAAAAATCCTAAAAATCCTCATGCCTTAGGGCATCAATGCAAAGAGTCAAAGAAAAATACATTCAAAAAGTTATATAATCCCATACCTCCAAAAGTAAAGGCAAAAACTAAAATGGTTTGGGTCCTTGAAAAAAAGGAAAGAAATTCAAATGAGGCATCTACATCACAAAAATCCCAACCATCTCCTTCCATCCAAAATGCACATTCTATTCAAAAATTACAAAAATCCCACAAGCCAAACAAAAATCATAAGAATACTAAGTCTACGTGGGTACCAAAAGCACTACATCCACCATCTCCTAAGCAAACATCTCCATTGCTTCCCATATCCCGTCCACATCAAAATCTTCAACGTTTATTATAGTGTGTGCAACCATTGGTCATGGCTCCCTTCCATTTCACAACAATTCCACAAACCTCCATCCCCTCACCCTTCACTTATCCTACATATCTCCCCACCACCTTCCTATGGTCCATGCTTTTGGATAAGCCTCCCCATTCATCTTTTGCATAAGTCTCATACAATCCCTATCATCTTCCCTACATAATCCACATCATACTCCTTTATTTTCCTCCATAATCCACATCATAATCCATCATCTACCTACTCCATCTCCCTTTTGTGTCATCCCTTACCAACATCTATGATCACAATGACATTTGACATGGTCCATGCAATAACATCCATCTCTAGTGGGACTATCACCTTTCATAGAACTAGACACTTGAGTCCCTCCTATCCATATTCCCCTTCTCATATTAAAAAAAAGTAAAAAAAAGGTCAAAAAAAAAAGTCAAAAAAAAGGTAAAGAGAAATTCCTTTGTCCAACGGTGAAAACTTGGTAATCAGGCACCCTGGATAAGTACCATGATGAAAAACTGGAAAATAGGCATCATGTGTAGGTTGATCTTCTATGTCACTTACAGTTGGGGGTACAATGTATTATCTATCCAAACTATCATTTCCATCCTACCTACCATCTTTAGCCGTCATACATACCCACATACTTATCATATTGAGTCAATTCATCCTTTCTTCTTCCTTTTGATCTTGATAAAAATAGGGGGAAAAATGTTGAAACATGTTTTGGGTATCTCTTAACATACCTCACCTTTCCAACCAATCATATCATTATCCTATTGTCATATGCTTTGTCATGAAAAATCCTAAGTATTGTACCTAGAATAGGGCATGTTATTCATATGTGACATAGTCTTTGGAGATCACATCCTTGCTTCTTATGATGCATACATCCATTCCGTCCATCCATCTATCATGAGCCTTTTTTCCCTTAACCTATCACCCACCTTTCCATCCATCAATCTCATCTATTTCCTTGCACCTAGACTTGGTTTTCCCTTGTCATTGGTATCTAGCACAAAGGCTACCCAAATTTTCATCCATTGACACCTCAAAACATCTCAAAAATCTAAAAAAAATCAAAAACATTTCAAAATCCAAAGAAAAAAAATAAAACATCTCAAAAATCCAAAAACTATAAAACTTTCAAAATTCCAAAAATCGGGAAACATTCAAAATCCAAAATAAAAATATCCCCAAAAATACAAAAATGGAAAAGGCCATAAAAAAGACAAAAAATCAAATAGCCAACAAAAATCCAAGCAATAAAATCAAACTAAATCACTTCTTCCAATCGATTCTTCAAAACAATTCAATGCATCAAATTCAACTCCTTCAAATCAATCAATCACATCAATTCTTATATTCAATTCATCACATCCTTTCATCCAATAAAATCATCAAATCAATCATCATATCATTCCAAACTACCTCTTCAAATCAATCATCTTCAATCATTCCAAGCAATAGTCCAAATGCAAGTCAATCCTTAATCCATACCAATCAAGTTGATCAATCTTGCCAAATTATCCAATCACATCCTTTGGTCTTAATCCTAATCTTGTTGTAAACCCAATCAATCAATCAATTATCATCATCCTTGTGTTGATCTAGGGATATGTTTTTCCCCACAATGACAACACTATCATCATCAATCAAAATTAATCAATCAATTGCTCATTGGTTTACAGCTTGACGAGGGCAATACCTTGTTTGTTTTTGTATCATTTGTGCATGCTTGCTTTCTTTCTTGTGTGTGATATCATTTTTATCTTGCATTTGCATCAAATCGAAATTACTCCCATCTAATATTCATATCTTGTATCTAGATAAGGTTGCATTATGCTGGGGCACGAGACACATCACCACCTTGGTCCTTATACCTTGGTGCATCATGTCTAGTGTTACATCAAACATCATGGTTGCTCACTTTCTTGTAGCATAACGTATCATTCATCTCCTTCATCCACTTCCTATCTTGCATCATTCATCTTGTCCCTCCTTATCATTTCATTTCGAGAACATACCCATGTTCTTTCAACTGCCTATCCTCTCGAGGGGGCATCATCATCCCACTCTTATTTTGTCATCATCCTATCTTTCTATTATAATCTATTTTCTTCTATCCATACCTTAGCTTCTTTGAAATGATGTCACTCGACACAAAGCTCATCATCTCGAACATCATCTCAAAGAGGGGCAAAATGTAGACACTAAAAAATTGTCATTCACCATGAACCCACCATTTCATATCAATTCTTCCTTCTAATTGCATAATTAAATAATTTTAATTATTTAATTATCTTTTAAGGCCATATTCCTCTATTAATTAAATAATTCTTAATTATTTAATTAATTCATTTTCCCCTTTATTCTTCCCTTGATTAATTAAATAAATTTTGTTTATTTAATTA